>JAMPIQ010000002.1:8067437-9298578 GCA_024699855.1 Aphelenchoides besseyi | reverse complement strand
CACCACATTCGTTTAAACGTCTCAGTGGTTAGCCAGAAATTTGCTTCCCAACGCATCTAAACATTAACTTGTTGTTTGAACTCAATTATTTCGCTGACCTTCGATCTATCGCACATTTTTCGAGGCTCCAACAGAAACACGCGTTCAAGTTCGACATTTAAATTGAAATGATGTTTGTTGGTGGGGGCGAGTATGTGATTGAAATTGTGGTCGGAGTATTCGTCAATCAAGTGATCCACCTGCAATGCTATTGGATTATCGTCGATTTCTATAACGGTTGTTTTTGCTCTTTTATAGTACGCAGTTATGGAACGAAAGTCGTGAATATCGAAAGCTGGAATCAAGCGCAACGAGCCGAGAGTTCCGGTGAATGGAGATGACTGAAAATTGAGTGCCGATGTTATGAAGATTTTGATCACATACCGTTAACCAAGTTTTCTTGACTAATGCACCTTTTTCAGCTCTGAAGTAAATGTCGAATGCGTTCGCATAGGTTTTTTTTCTGATTGTTTGAATTTCACTGAGATTCTTAGTCTGCGAGTTATTGGAATTACACTGACGCGGAGGTTCGTTGTCACAAGTACGATCAGAATGCACAACTGAATCGATTTTCAATCCAACTTTCTACAAACAGCTACTTACGCTTTGGATTTAAACCGATAGCTAAGCATTCACGGAATCTAAAACGTCAAATTAGAAAGCAAACAACAATGTTTTAATGGACCTGCAAGCTCTGCAGCAGTTTCTCATTGATTCACGAATGTTGCAGTCGTTGTCAAACTCACAAGTGTAGACTCTCGCCAATCTGACAGATCTACGGAAGAAACCCTACAAATATGACACAAGTATAGAAACAAACAACAGTCACATATTTAACTACGTTTTTACAATCACTTACTTTGCATCCTCTAAATGAATTTGAGATCATCGTGTTTGCTTATATAGAACCTACCGGCAACATGCTACCAAAGAACCATAGTGTTTTCTGCCCGCTGTTGGTTCGCTACAAACACCGCACAACGCAGTCATCGAAATTAGAGCTTCTGAATCACGATGAACTGACATCGCTGCTAAATCCCGACAGTTAACAATTAAAAGTGAAAACTTTTCAAACGCGAATCTTCAGCGTACATCAAGAAAACAAACTACATTAACTCACGAGGAGCTTCTTGCAAACCAAAGATAAAAGATAGTCACGCAAAAGATAGAAAATGACACATTCAACAAAATTTCTCAACAAGTACCATAAACTCTATTTAATAACAGTCGCTTTCCTTAAGGTCTTAGTTTGCGAAATACACGTCGACGGAAGTAAAAGCAGAGATCTTTGAACTTCTCAACTGCAAAGCGATTGCTGTTGCATTGCACCTGTTCGAATATCTCTGTTAGGCGCTTTGAATAACCGTACTCCTTGAAGTCCTTTCAACAGTCGTAATTCAGCAAGAAAATCGAACTTTAATGTAGGGACTAAAACTATTAAGATGAAAAACAGACATCTACACATTTCATTATTGTAGCACAAAATATTTGTGAATTGTTAGGGTAGAGGTTTCTGGAGTTAAATTGTCCGTATGAGTCGACAGAATACGCTTGTCTCTCATGACAACCAAACTCTCCAATTATCAAATACACTTGATGGATGAACAACGATTTCAACTTTTTGCGTTAATACAATCTCAACGCACAATATTTAATCAAAGCTAAGTGAAGTTCAAACTGAAGAATCTGCTTAATGGTTGTGAGACAAAAAGTTTCGTGCCAGATCCTTTAATAATTAAATAAAGACAATGAAAGTGAGATTTGGCATATCGATTGACGAGGAGACTTTAAGCTATTAAGAGAGGATTAAACTCGAACAGTAGTTGACCGCAGTCAAACGAGCTCATGTGTTGAATAGCCAGGGACGATGTAACTTGTTTTAGGCAGCTCGATGAAGAACACATGTTCTCTCGTCGTTTACTAACCGTCCACAAACATCAGCCGTAGATCTTATCTCTTGTCGGTATCAGTAAGTCTCAGTCACTATGCAAATTTATTACAATTAACATTAAAAGTGCATGTTGGCTACGTGCTTATATCTGTGGTTTGTAGTAGTGATCATGAACAAAATGGACGTTTCACAAACACACTCAACGATTAGCAAATTAACTGTTTGCATTTTATATACGAAACATATTGAATTTCAAGACCTATCAACTCTGCGTTTGCTCTTTTAGCTGTCCGCCAACAACAGGAAATTTTGACGTCGAATTTGCGATTCACCTTGTCGTGGTTATTAATTTAAGAAACAATCGACTGTTTACAAACATTCAAGAACGTTGTCTTAAAGAATTCGAGACAAAAAACAAAAGAGAAACAGCGGGAAGCAGGAGTCCACTTTCGCGGGCCACACACAACTCTATAGTTAACTTGGCTGCCAATTTATTCGACTTGACGGCGTTTCAGCTCCAGTGCACGTCCAAGTTTTTCGGAATGACTCGCGCTCCATATGAATAGATCATACGTTGAATACACTCGTACGAACGTATTGACTGTAAGGCACGGCGGTGTATAGTTCGACTTTTCGTGCGTGACTGACAGACCGAATGGATTTGAACGTGCAATTATTTGCCAAATGTTTTGTCCCGTCGCCTCAATTTCGGGTTCTTTTTTCTTCATTGGCGGCGACTTCGTAGAGCCGGCAAATTCGTATCAGCATTCTTCTTCCAACCACCGCCTTTCGTTCGCCAACCAACTCATAACCCAAGTTGCCGACTCTTGACGATGCGTTCCGCATCGACTTTAATGCGCGTCTTGCAACAGTGCTTCCTGCCGTGAATTTTGGCGGACATTTGCCGCTCGCGTTCCATTTCATAAATCCACCCGTGTATTATCGCCGCCACCGCATTTCTTAGCCCGAAGCATTGGCGCTTCTTTTTCGTTGCTTGTGTTCCTACACTCCAACGGATACAACAAGTACATCTCAAAAATGTAACACTATCATTTCGTTTCTGTTTATTGCGCTTATCAGTCGACTGGTGTGTCATTACGTTGGCATTCGACCGATTGCCACTGTCGATACAAGAATGCGGTTGTGAGTTCTGACTACACAATCATCATCTATGAATTTTGGGCTGAATTTCTTTTAAAAGCTACGTGTTTTTTGTAACGAAATGCCTGCTTTCATTCAGTAAGAACGACCTTAATAGTTAGCCGTTTGCCCACTAGTGGTGAATGTTTTCTTTGTATCTTCTTTGGCAGACTAATTGGTTTCCGTGTTTTTGAAGAAACGCTCCAAATTTGTTCTTGTTACATGACCTCCGATCAGCTGCCGCAACCAAATGCGTCAATAATCATCCCTACGGTACTTGTAGAATTTGACTGAATGACGTTGCGAAAAACAAAAGCGGTATTGTTGGAAGGACAACGTAGATTTCGAATGATCAGGCCGCAACGGTTGAAGGCGCGAATGGTGATTCATTGCGGAATGAAAGGCGGCCGAGAGCCTTGAGGGCGAGAAACATCGCTCGATTCTCTCATTTCATGTCGTTGTTTTCAGAAAACAGCCGTCCGATCAGCGGGATTGGACGTTACGAAAAGCGCGTTAACGCTCTCGAATTGTAAATGGCAAAATCACGCGAGTTCGCTGTTCAATCGGCTACAACGTCGTGACAAAAAACGCTAATGTCGCTACCCACTTATTCGTATTGTTTTACTCGACTTTATTTTTGGATTCCACTTGCGTGTCAGAGATCGATTTCGATTGAACCGAATGATCTCGTTTCTACGTGTATTCACCGTTGACTGTCCAACCAGTAAGCCGTGTTCTCGTGCGTCTGGTGATCTCATGTCTCTAGCAAACAGACAAACGGAATGCCAAAAAGAGTCATGCAACCGACTGCGTCTCAACACGAAGGACACTGCGAGCGTCATTGCTGCCGCTGCTTCGGAGGAGAAAGCTATTTCGGAAATAGTCGTGTTCATTTTATGATTTCCATGTTGTTGCATCGATTCTTGTTGTTCTTGGTCGTTGATTACGCGTCTCCTGTCCGCCGCTAATACCGCAAAGTTCGTGTCCATTTTCCTTGATATCCACGGAGTCAGATGAGTTCACTTGAAAACGCGGAACTTCTTCGAAGGGAACCGCGTCCACAGCTCACGAATTAAAGTGAAATCGAATAACAACACGAAAGGAAGTCGACATCTTTTTTGCGATATTCTGGTTTCTTTTTGATTAAACTTCCTCATTTTGAGACAATTGAGCAGTGAGTCGAGATCTGATGAGCCAAAATATTCGGTCTATGACTCATCGGGGGAAAAGTGGTGTCGTTCAATTTTCGTAAAAAATATCTTTTGATTCAAAATTTACATATTTGAACGTTGATATCCGAATTGTAAGTTCATTTCATTCGTTTGGTGAAGTATTTGTCGCGTTCGTATTAATTAATCGTAGCGTGTCTGTTTGTTTCCCTAGTGATTATTGGTATTTCAGTGAGAGGGACCACCATTTAACTACTTTTTTGGTGTCAAAACCCCGTCAAATCAAACGGAATGGCGGCCATTCGTAAGAAGTTGGTTATCGTTGGAGATGGTGCTTGTGGTAAAACGTGCCTGTTGATCGTCTTTTCTAAAGACCAATTTCCTGATGTTTACGTTCCGACGGTCTTCGAAAACTACGTCGCCGACATTGAGGTCGATGGCAAACAAGTGAGTTCACTTTATTTCTTGTTGTTATTTTCTTTGTTTAGGTCGAACTGGCACTTTGGGACACGGCTGGACAAGTGAGTTGAAACGGATTTCATCGTTCTCATCGAACGCTGTTTAGGAAGATTATGATCGTCTTCGTCCGCTCAGCTATCCGGATACGGACGTCATTTTGATGTGCTTTAGTATTGATTCACCAGACAGTTTGGATAATATTCCTGAGAAGTGGACTCCAGAGGTAAACACAGTCAGTCAGAATTGAACAAGTGCGTAATTCAGGTGCGTCATTTCTGTCCGAATGTGCCGATCATTTTGGTTGGAAACAAAAAGGATCTTCGAACTGATCCCCAAACTATTCGCGATTTGTCGCGCAACAAACAAGAGCCAGTGAAGACGGAACAAGCGAAAAGCATTGCCGAACAAATCGGTGCTTTCGCTTATTTGGAGTGCAGTGCTAAGACCAAAGAGGTTCGTTTTTCTATTGTTCAACAAACTAACTTTCTCTTTTCACAGGGAATTCGTGAGGTATTCGAGAAGGCTACACAAGCGGCCTTACAACAGAAGAAAAAAAAGAAGAAACCATGCAGTATTCTCTAATTCCTGTACTTTCCGCGTTGCAGGTTTGCCTATGTGGTGTTTGGAATGTTCATGTTCGAATTTCTGTTTATTTTTGCAATCTTATAAATTAAAATTCTGATGACTTGTTTTTATCGTTGTCACTCGCAAATCCGTTACTCGCCCCCTTCGACTCTGTCGAGTCGTTTATTGTCGTTGGTGCTCGAAAACGGCAATCTAACTTGCAAATGGAGTGGTTTCTCCGCTTTTTCGTTCGTTTTCGAAATTTCGGGTTTCGAGACCAAACGCGAAGTCCACAGAAGAAGGTCAATGTTCACAAATGAAATTAAAGTTAAACAAAAGAAGCGTAATGAATTTCGTCCGTAGATTTTGTGTAGCAAACTGACAACTAGGTCCTTGAAAACCGTTAAAAAGCCAAAATTTTTCGTCTGCTTTTCGTATCAAATCTACTTACGGGTCCAACGATTAAAAGAGAAAATCGTTTACAAACCGTTTCACGTTGTTGTCTGTTTGTTGCGGAAAATGCAAATCCCGATTCGTAAAACCAAAAGGATTAGCCGCCGTAGGATTACGAATAACTGAGAGATGCAAAACTTTTGAATTACACACAATTGATCTTTTCTAATACCTTGGCACTAACCATTGCACAACAGTAAACGAATCCCGACAGAGTTCCTAGATGGCTTTTGACAACTGGCAATGAGACTGAAATTTAAAGTTTTCGTTTATTCGCCCATCACCTTCCTCCCACTTTCTTCCATTCACCCAATTCAAATGCTCTCGCTCAATTGGTGATTTTATTTATTTTCGCTTGCTAAGGCGTCTGTTGTTTTGTTCTTGACTATATCATCTAAAAGATTTTCTTATTATGTTCATTGAAAATTTGCTTCCAAATGCACAAACTCGCAAAGTCATGACACTTTGCTTTTTTCCAAAGATTTTTAGAGGTTTTGTTGAACTGATAACTGCTGCCATTCGCTTTATTCCTGGTCATTTCCCGTTTTGAATTGCTAATTATGCGTCTTCATATTGCAATTGCTTATATTGTAGTTGTATACGCATACCATTTCCGCTATTCTACTAGTTAATCACTACTCAGCCAATTGACGTTCAGAAAATGCATATTGATAACAAATTGTGTGCAGACCTTGAAGAAACCCTATTCGACGCTGTTAATCCAAATCTCGCAATGCGAGATTTTGTCTCTTCAAAGTTATTGGCCGTAAATTTTCGATATTTTGGTCGCAATAAGCGATGCTTAGGGTCCTTTAAATCGAGTTTATTTGCTATTTCTTCATAATAAATTCAAAGGCTGTAGAAAGGTAATGTAAGTCTACAATCAGTTTGTCATAATTGATTCTTTGTTATGAATAAATACTAGTACATTTACTTGCAATTAGATACATTATGCTAACGAAGTGAAATGATTTTGAAGATTGCGGATCAAACGAATCGCTTAGTTCTTATGTTCTTTTAACTGCTGTAATAGTACTTTAATATCTAACTTAATAAACAAATCGTCTAAGAGTACTTGAACTTTGTGTTTCAATTGAAACGAATCAAAAAATGAACAGTTGAGGAATCTAGACTCCGAACAAGTTCTTAGTTATTAGAATTGGTTGTATTGATTTGTAATGCAATAGTCCTTCTATTTCACAATGACTTATGAAATCAATCTATAAGAAGTGCTGAGTCGAAGCGAAAGTTAAATTTCGTAGTTTCGGAACGCGTTGATTGTCGACGATTTGTGGCGTTCCCACGAATTTTCAAATGTCGACGACGTTTGTCCAGAACTTTCAATGTTCACTGATTGTTGTGGAAGAGCTAAAATCGGATTGGTCGAGGCACCCCAATGCATGGTCTGAAATAAAAGATTAAGTAACCAACTGAACTTTAATTGCACCTGTTTCAATTTGTCCTGATTGTTCATCCACTCAACAAGTGGAATGCTTGAACCCATTGTCAAGAACAGATCGTAATGTTGTCGTTTAGCGGGATCACTGAGTATTTCTTTCGCGTACTGTAAACGTTGGAATTCATTGCTCGGTTCTGATTGTTTATCGGGATGCAATTGACGGGCACGTGCTCGATACTCAGCCAAAATCTGTTCGGTCTGAACTCATGATTACAATGAGTGTCTGATTAGTAGTAAACTTACGGTTGCCGAAGTCGTACAGCCGAGAATCTGATACAAGTTTTGCTCCATTTGTCAAAACACTCTACTTTTTGAAACCCATTAGTGCAATTACTTGTTCGGTGTTATTTTCGTTGTCGAGTAGTCGCTTTTTTCGGACTTTTCATTTTCAACTTGCGCATCGATTTTCGAAAACACACATCCAATTGACAGTTTCATTTCGCGTGGAAAGTTTTCGTTCGCTTAAGTCGTGTGTTTTTGTTGCATAGGATCGGGGACGTCGAGGCCCAAACGACCAAACACATTCATTGCGAGTGTGATGTGAGAGCGCGTTCGTGTATTTCGACATTAAATTGCGTTTTTTCAAAAGTTGTATTTCTGTTTTAGTAGTGTATCAAACTCGTGGAAATGTCGTTGAACGCATTGCTCACTGGCAAAAACGATGCAGCGAAAGAAGAAGAGAATTCGGTTCCAGAGCACATCATCAATGCGTCTGCAGAAGTTCGCCAACGACTGTGCGCTTTGAAAAAGTTGCATTTGAACGTCGTTGATGTTCAAATCGACTTTTACAAACGTGTTCATGAGTTGGAAACGGAGTTTCGTCCTCGCCTCGAAGAACTCAACAAAAAAGTATGCCCTATAGTTTTCTCGTCGATCAGTGTTGTTTCAGCGTGCCGCAATCATTACTGGCGAACACGAACCAAAAGCCGACGAATGCGATGCGCCGTTGTTGTGTTGGATGAAACCAGAAGACAATGAAGTAACAAATTGTAGGGATTTCACGAGCATTAACATACTTTCAGAGTTTTCTGAAAGCTGCACGAGAATCAACCGGAGATGCTCCGGACAAAGGTGTTCCAGATTTTTGGTTGACCGTTTTGCGCAGTCATCCCGCATTCAACGAAGTGATCACTGAAGCCGATGAGTCGATTCTCCACTTCCTCTCCGACATTACCATTCAACAAACAAACGAGCCACCGGTACGTTCGTCAATTGAGCTCACAGGTTGAGATTGCTCTTACTTTAGTCATTCACATTGGAATTCCATTTCCAAGAAAACCCGTTCTTCAAAAACAAACTCTTGACCAAGTACTACAAGCTTAGTATTGGGCCAAATGAATTGGAGGATAAGGCTCTTTACGATGGTCCGAACATTATTGAAACTAAAGGGTAAGTTGAGGTTAATTTTACAGTGATTCAAAATCAATTTTAAGTTGTGAAATCGATTGGCATGAAGGCAAGAACATCACTCAAAAAGTCAAGAAACAAAAGAAATCGGGTCGTCAAGTGACCAAAGTGGTTTGTTTGATTTTGTTTTTTATTATTCAAAAAGCGTTTTAGGTTCCCAACGAATCGTTCTTTACGTTCTTCTCACCGTCGGTTACCAAGATTGCAGCTGAATTGCCGGAAGAAGAAGCCGATCTATTGCACGCCGACTTCGAACTCGGACAATTGCTTCGTGACAGCATCATTGACAGCGCCGTTCTCTTCTACACCGGTGAAATTGCGGACGAGGATGATGAGCTCGATTTCGGACAATATGAAGGAGATGAAGAAGAAGATGAGGAAGAAGAAGAGGAAGAATAGATTTGAGGCATCAATATTGTTATTTGTTATCTGTCTGTTTAATGCTTAGGTCTTTAATCCCAACGAAAAACGCAGTATTCTGTGTAACGAACTCTATCGCCTTGCCTCTTCATCATGTCCTGTCATATCTTTATTGAGCGTTCACTCTTATACTCGTTTATACTTTTCTGTATTCTAAATTAAAATCATTGTTGTTATTCGGCTACCTACGAAACAATACGTTGTTATGGTGCACAGTGAATAAAAGAAAAGACGATTCTATTGTTTGTTTCCAGTTAATTCCTTGAGCATTAAAGTTCGATTTAATCTCGAGGTTCCATTCACACCTCGGTGCGAAATTCGCTTATTTGATTGATTTTATCGCGTTGAAAATCATAATCAAAACTTTCTTGTTACTTTTTGTTCGTGACGACTATGTTGAATTTCGAAAATAAATTTCTCCCCAATTTGAGGGCATTCAGGATGACAAGTTCTATTGATCGGATTAACAGTTGGCTACAAGATCGAAATGAACTACATGGTCAAATCGAAATCAGTTCGAAAGATTCGTGTTGTCGACGTTCACTGATTTCCGACTGTGAGAGTATGATCCAGGATTTGTGGAGTAAGTCGATTTCACGTCGTTGTTGAGTTTATTCGTGTACGGGAATAACAACTTATTTGACAAGTAGAAAATAAAGGCGATGTTCGGTTGAATACTATTTCTCTTCGATAGAATCAAACAAGTTATCAATCAATCTTACAGGTGAAGGCGGATATACACCTATTTCCGATTTGATATTGTCGAATAATCCACAGTTGATCAAGTTGAGCGATTCAATATTGAAACCGTTGGAATCGATTCATTTCTGTCGAGGTAAATGCACACATCACAATTTCTATTTTTTATGAGCTTTAGAGAAGATCTGGTTCGGTGGAACAACGACGAAGGAAGAAGTAGATCATAGTGCAGAAAACTCGCTTTTCTATTTGAATACCTGTTTGATGCTTTGGACGAGTGGTTTATGTACAAAAAACGATATTCTTCTTACGCATTTGATTGACCAACTTGTTAAACGTTTCAAAACTAGAAGCGAGCTCTTGAACTGTTTGATGGAAAACGATGAGCGATTGTTACATTTCATTACTGGTCTTTTCGAATTATCAAAGACAGAGTGAGCATGACTTTATAGAAACTTTCTAATTGATTCAAGGACTTTGCCAGATCTTCTACAACCGTTGCCATTAAGCGTGATGTTGATGTGGAAAATTGGATTGTCTGAAACAGTAAGTTAACCTAATCATTAGTAAATCAGAAACACTTAGACGTTTCTTGACTGGTTATGTTCAGAGGTTGTGAGCATTGCGTTCTTGATGCGTTTCAGCAAATTTCTTCGTCAACGATCCAAAAACGAGATAACTAAGCTGTTCGAACTGTTGCGAAATGAAATCCACGAATCGCATAGGATTCTAAACGAAACTACAGTCATTAACAATCAGCCAACCGAGTCATTTCGCTTTACAATTTTCGAAATACACGGAGATGATAAACTGAAAAACGAATACGTTGTTCCTTCTCAACAGGTAAATCCAATTTATTTGGTTAACCAATTTGCAGATTGCAGGTTCAGCATTCACCAATTTTGTTCTCTGCAAACACCACCGTTGACTTCAACCTCGTCGACTTATTGGCATTTTTTGATCGATTGAAGAACAAACTCAAGTCGTTGCAAGCCAAAAAGCTTCTTCATTTTAACGCTTCAGCACTCATTCGCTTACTCGAGTCGATAAACACTCTTCAGAACACATGAACTGTTTCGTAAAGTAATCATATTTGTTCACAAACTTTAATAATAAAGACCAACCATTAAAGCTGTTTTCATCAATATCATTTTGATCGGTTATTAAACTCAATAATTTTACGGGTTGAAGGGAACTGATCTTAATTCGAAAGATAACGCTTGTTGTCAGTTTTCTGACCTACGGTTATTCAATTCATTAACCTAGCAACTAGTCAAACTCCTAACTTCTTCCTTCAATAGTCCTGAATTGCGTCAAACAACGCACAATTTGAAGCATAAAAGGATAGGCCGACATTTAATCGAATCATCAAGCAACTAGAGGGTATTTTTCTGATGAGAATTATCAACAAATAATCTCACATCACAATAAAGACGCTGGTCTGCCCTTATCTAAAGAGAGAATTCTGCAGAACACTCACTTTTGATCTGCTCCAATAATGACGCTGATAGCGGACGTGAAGTTAATTAAACAATTTAGTTCACTGATAAAGAATATTAATTTTGTTAGCCATTACTCCACCTTCAATAAAAACTCTGTTTATATAAAAAGTAATGTAAAAGCTTTTTTCATTCATTCTTCTCAACTGAACTGTGAATTCACAGGTACAGTAGAAAAATGAAGTCGTTGTTAGTTTTGTTGTGCACTTGTGCAGTGGTGGGCGCCGTCGTCTTCAACATGCCAATTCACAAACACATGCCCAACGGTAAGGAATTGGCGTTGAGACGTTCGTTGAAGACGTCCATGCCACAAAAGTTCACTCAACGCATGAAGAAGGGATCGCAACAATTCTCAGATTACATTGGTACGTAGAGATTATGTTAAACTTTCAAATAAGCTTATTTAGATAATTTCTATTTGGGAAACATAACAATAGGTACACCACCTCAACCTTTCCAAATCGTATTGGATACCGGTGGGCTTCAATGCATCTGATTGTTAATCGAAAGAAATTTAGGCAGCTCAAATCTTTGGGTTGTGGACAAAAGCTGCACAGCTGAAGAATGTAACGGTTTGTACAACCCACTTTTTGGACCCGTGTGGAAGAAACAAAAATACGATCGAACTGCATCGTCCACGTTCAAAAAAGATGGACGTCAATTTGAAATCTACTACGGGTAACAAGTCATAACCGGTTTTTAAATGCTTATGGATTACAGATCCGGTTCTTGCTATGGAGATTTAGTCCAGGATGTTACCACATTCGGAGGCTTGACTGTTACCAATCAAACCCTTGGGGCAGCGGAGGGTATTGCTGAGGTCTTTGGGTATGTCATATATCAATAACTTCATTTGTCTGTTCAGATACTTCCCCATCGACGGTATTTTCGGTTTGGGTTGGCCTGCTTTAAGCGAAGATGATGTTGTTCCTCCATTCTTCAACGTTCAATGGCAATTGGACTCTCGTTTGTTCACTGTTTGGCTCGACCGTCACGTCAAGCCCTCGGAAGGACAAAGCGGAGGTTGGATTGAGTAATGCGGCACAAATCATAATCTTTTAGGTTTGATCACTTATGGTGCTCTTGACAACGTTAACTGCGATTCGGTTATTATATTTTATTGGATATAATAATCAAGAAAAGTTTAGAATATTGTCTACACTCCAATCACTTCGGATACCTACTGGGAATTCGCAATCCAAGGTTTCAGCGTTGGCTCGCACAAGAACAAACAATCATCATCTGCAATCTCAGATACCGGTAACGCTAAAGACGTTTTACAAATGAACGTAATCAATTCTTGTAGGCACCTCATTCATCTATGGACCCGACGACGATGTTCAAGCAATTATTGATGCTTCAGGTGCAGAGTATGATTTTGAGAGCGGTCTCTACACTGTGCCTTGTGATAGTGCAAAGAAACTCGACGATTTGGTTTTCACGATTTCCGGCAAAGAAATCAGAATTCCAGGAAATGAGCACGTCATCGACGTAAGCTTCTTTTCGAATGTTTCAGCAAATTATTTGATATTGTAGTTGGAATTGTCCCCAGATAATACATGCGCACTTGGGTAAGCTGAAGCATTTGAGTCTGTGCACGAAAAGCACGAAAAATCCCCTCTTTTGATTCAATCGCAAGCGATGGAGAGGCTCCGAACGCCCTATTATGTTCGGGTCTTGGCATATTGTAAGGGCATTGCTGTTGCGAGTTGCCAGCTCTGAACAGCGCCCCCGTGCTTCCCCTTGAATTCAAGGTACCCATTGGCTTCCAGAATTGGTACCGCCTGGGTGGGGCGAGAACAGCGGAGTTCGCATTACAGCTCGACCAGGGATTGAACCTGGGAGCCACCGAACTCTGTGCAGACGTGTTACCTTTGCACCACGCTGTCCTCTGAGTCTGTGTTCAACGTGCATTTTAGTATTGACTTCGGATTTGGATTTGACTTTGATTGGCTTTTGGGAGACAGTTTCATTCGTACACAAGTAAGATAACCTCTAGAAATAGAGGTGTTCTAATGTGCATCTAAACTGTAAATTCTCCACCTTTTCAGTGCAACATCTACGACGTTGGAAACAACCAGTTAGTTTTTCTTCTCTTCTCTATAACAACTGAGATTTCAGAATCGGATTTGCGAAGGCCCATCACAAGGAAGTCTAAACGAGAATGGAGACCTTCAATTCTCTTGTTAACGTCTTGAAGTATTTCTTAATAAACAGCAAAGAATCAGGACAATTTACAATTAGGGATTACCAAACCTGAAAAATACTTCTGACCGATCAAAGAAAGTGCTAATAACATCAATAACTTCTCTAGCGAGTTTGAAATTGTACGAAGAAAGTAGTTTCTAGAAACGTTACTGAACTTTTCGAAAATCACAAGTTTTGATGAAATGCCGCAAAAAGTTGTTTTCGAAACAACGAAAATAAAGAAACAAAGTCGCCGAAGAACTGATTTCTTCGATCAGTGATGCTATTCAAGAAGACAGATAATCCTGTTGTTAAGAGTACAAAAACGACTACAGACGTACGAAGACTTGTTTGAACGAAAAGATTTACAAGTGAAAACGCACTTCACACCTTCAAAATCCTAGTTCTTGAATTTAAATCAGAGATCCATTGACACAACTGAAGTAAACCGTATGTTTCGTATTGATTTCAGACCTTCGGTCCCAATCTGATTTGACCTGAAAGTTCAATGTCAACCGAACGTGCTCGGATCGTCTACGGCACATTTGTCGTCACGCTATTGCTTCTCGTCGTCGTTGACCTCCAATGTTTCACAATCGACGACGAAATTGGCGAAGACGTCGCGCGCGAGCAAACTCCTGCCGTGATCGCGAAATCCGGGAGAAGCAATCGCCTTCGAGATCGGTCCGTCGACTTCTCGTTCGTCCGCTATGTGTCTCGTGCGTTTGATTTCTTGACAGCAAAATCAAATCGTCACGAACTGAAACGAAATTGTCGTAAAGGTCGCTCAGTTCGAGTTCGAAGAGTTTTGCGGTTTTTTGCCGACGGCGGTTTGATTTCTCAATCCCCGGATTACGCATAAACGATATCAGTTTTCCTTTAGTTTATGTTTTTTCCCGCAGATTAAACTTTCAAATGAAATAGATTTACGTGTTTTGGTTAACGAATTGGTCAATTAGATTTTCGTTTAGTTGATGGCTAATCAGAAGGCCGGCGATTTGGGCGAAAGGCTCAAAGATGCGACTGCCGGCTTGTTCGAATGGTACGGCGAATTCGTTGGTCGACACCCGGGCAAAATTTTGATCGCCACACTGCTCTTCACAGTTGCTTGTATTCCCGGGTTGGCTTTTATTCAAATCAATTTGGATTTGTACAAGCTATTCGTTCCGTCAGATGCTCCGGTTCGACATGAATTCGAGGGGGCGCAGGTTTTCAATCACATGCCACCGGGCAACTTGGACGCTGAACCGGTGGTGCCACCTGAAGTTGGAGCGGTTCGTGTGCCGCGTTCATCGAAGGCGACAATTGGATCGATGCCAAAAAGAAAACACAAAAAAGGTATGAAGTTTAACTCCAGTTATAAGTATAACAAATTTAGCCGTTAACGCTCCGATTCACAATGACATTCTTCGATTCTACGTTGTTCATAAAAACTACGAGAATCTGCTCGAAAGTAACATTCTACGTGATTTGTATGATTACACAAATGAAATGATGAATGTTCGTATGAACTACGGTGATCATGAGTGGGTCTTCAGTGACTTTTGCAAAAAGGCTCCAGAAGCAGAATGCGACAACAATTTGAACGTTTGGTTGAAACACGCCGAAAATCTGTTTCGTAGTAATGGCTCACGTATTAATCCAAACCTGCAGCTCTCTTATCCAGTTATGTATCTTTTTAATCGACCCAAAGATATCGGCAATGTGAGTAGATCGGATTGTCAAAAGTACAATTAAATTTCAGATCATTTACGGTGTTAATGTTACCGGTCAAAAACATGAGATCACGGGTGCACGTGTGCTAACAATTCATTGGTTTATTGCTTTCCCGGTAGTTGGCAATTCCCGAGACGCTTATTTTGCTTATCGAGAAGAACTAAACAAATTTTGGGATAAGAAGACTGAAGAATCAAACATTCAGTTTATTCCGCACAAGTAAGTTGCAATGAAAATTACAGTAAATGAGTTTGGAGTTTAGTGACAAAGCAATGGACGATGAACTTCGACTGATCATTGAGACCGCCGTGCCGTTTGCAATCCCTGCAACAATACAAATGATGTTCTTCGTCTATTTCACTAACCTGTCCAAGGATATTCGAAAGTGAGTTTTCATTTAAATCCTTTTCAAAAACTTGTCTTAAGATCGAAGCCAGTAGAAGCATTTTTTGGTGTGATTTGCGTTGTTCTCGGATTAATTTGTACCTTTGGACTTACGTTCTACTTCGGGTTGGCATTTAATCCCGTTTCGAGTACGATGCCGTTCTTAATCTTAGCAGTTGGTTAGTTGAAATAACAATGAAAGCAAACAAAAGAGTTCAGGTGTCGATGATGCGTTCTTGATGCTGGGTGCATGGCGTATGACTGATCCTCGATTGTCAGTAGAAAAGCGTATGGGAATTGCTATGGGTGATGCTGGAGCATCGATTACGGTTACGTCGTTAACAAATTTCGGATGCTTCGGTTTGTTCATTTTAGTTTCGTTGTAATTTAGTTTTCAGCTTTGGGTTATTGGCTGTCACCCACTCCAGCTGTGGCGGACTTTTGTACGTTGACGGCCGTTGGAATGATGATTGATTACTTATTCCAAATCACGTTCTTTGCCGCAATTATGGTATACGGTGGAATGCGCGAAAGTGAAGGTGGAATAAAGATGTATTTCCGTTGCAATCGAAATATTGACTCTTCGGGAGTTCTTGTTGCTGGCAATGAAGTTGTGCCGAAGAAAACAAATAGCGAAGAAATGGATCAGTCGTATCATGAACGTAAGTTGTTGTCAAATTAAAGCAATGGAAAAAGAGTTTAGCAACGATTATGCATCGTCTCTTCAAGGAGTATTACGCTCCGTTCATTCTACAACCAAAAGTTAAAGCGATCAGTTTCGTGTTCTTCTTCGTTTACATTGCTGTTAGTTTCTACGGTTGTGTTCATATGAAAGTCGATATCAGTCCCAAGAAGTACATTCGCGACAATTCACCAATTCAAACGTTTGTCTATTTGGCTGGTAAGAATTTGGGGAATGAGAAATTTACACAAATATTTGACTTTAGATAAATACATTTGGGCTGACAATGTTATGCCACATATCCACATTATGAAGCCACCAGATTTACGTGATCCGTTGGGTCGTAATCGTTTTAACGAGTTGGTTTTTCGATTGGAAAACACAAACTACTCGATTGGACGCGTATCCACGAATTTGTGGGTCTGGGAATATCAGAGTTTCTTGAACGATTTTCCTGAAGTACAATACGAACGTGACTTCTACAAGCGCAAATACCTTCGTCAATTCTTCAGTCAATTCGATTATCAACAATTTCGACAGGTTGTTCGAATCAATGACAGCGTTCCAGACGGTGATCCGTGTGTTGCTGCGTTCACCTTTCAAACCTCATTCTACGGTTTGGATTCGTGGGACAAACGGCAAACGGAACTGTTCCGTTGGCGTGCAATCATCAACGATTACCCCGAGTTTGACGGATTTCTTGCGAACATCTTCAGTCCATTTCTTATTGATCAACGCAAAACGATCGCACCGTCGAGTATGCAATCTGTTGGTTCAGCAATAGCAGTTATGGCGATTATTTCCTTGTTCTTTTTACCAGATCGTGTATGTCCGAATGAGTGTCTCTGCTTTAAAACCGATCAGTTTTAGCTTTCCGTGTTCGTCATGTCCTTCTCGTTGATTTCGATTTCCACGGGTGTTTGCGGTTTTCTTTGTTTGTGGGGCAGCGATCTGGATTCCGTTTCAATGGGCTGTGTAAGTTATCCGACAGCTAAAGTACCATTGGTTTAAAATACAAGCACCGCGCTTTATAAGATAGACATTTTGATTAGTTAGTAGTTCAAAATGAAAACAATCCGATAGTCTTTTGTTTATACTTACTAAACGTATTTTAGATCATTATGGCAATAGGACTGGCTGTTGACTTTAGTATTCACATTTGTTATCGTTATCATTGCTCAAAAGAGCCGACTGCCGAGTTGAAAGTAATCGAGACTCTGTCGATTGTCGGATACCCAATTATACAAGCCGGCGGTTCAACGCTATGGGCGATGACTACATTGCCATTTATTCCTGCTTATCTGGTACGTGTATTCTTCCAGACTGTTGTTCTGGTCAACGTTTTCGGTCTACTTCACGCGTTAGTTTGGTTACCGCAATTCATTTCGTCCATCGATCCGATTGAGCGGATTCCTCGTCGAATCAAACATCCGCACAACGACTAAATGGCTATAATTTGACTTGAATTGATGCTTATCCACGTATTTTCTTTACCTCCAGTCATGTGTTGATGAACATTTGCACTGATTTCTCGGTATTTCGAAGAAAAACCCTAATAATATTAACTTATGAACACCATAATTCGAGCAAATAAAATGATCAACCTTTATACTGTCGATTGTATCAACACGATCTTTCATCGACAAGTTCGTAAAACAGTTCGTTTTAATAATTTATTGCGCTTACATTCTGCGTATTAGCAACAGTTCGACGACTACGATAAGTAAGTTGATAAGTACGGTTAATCGCGATTTTTCATGAACTCTTCGATTTCTTCAACAGTTCGCGGCACATCGTTCATGCATTCGTTGCCTTTGGCCCAAATGACCACATCATCTTCGATACGAACCCCACCAAAACCACGGTACCCATCAATGACTGTTTTGTTCAAAAACTTTGATTGTACTGGACATTCCAATGCTTTGTCCAACAACTAAAATACAACTACATTTCAGTTCGTTTGAGAGACTCACCGTATCAATAAAGTAGCAACCGGGTTCAATTGTAATCACCATTCGTTCCTGCAAAGTTCGAGTCGTACGCAGAGATTTTAGTCCCGGCTCAGTTGAACGTGGAAGCGCATCACTGAAATAATGAAACCAAAAATTGGAAGCAGAAACAATAGAAACCCAAGATAGCCTCCACAATCATGAACGTCTAATCCTAAAAATTAAACGTGATTCGATACACGCTTGCAAATCACCCATAAAGTGCCCGAGACCATGAGGCTGAAACACCGCTCCAACACGCGCTCTAAACATCTCGTCCAAATCGCCTTCAACGATTTTCGCACCGAGAAGATGCTTCAAAATGGTGCGTTCGGCTAATAAGTGCATTTCTGTCCAGCGTACTCCAGGCTTTGCGTTTTCAAACACGACATTGCGGGCATCTTAAGTTCTGGTATCGGTATTCGAAACTGAAACTATACCTAAGACCGCCTAAAAGTGATCATCGTAAATTTTTTCGAATTAATTACTCACGTTGTAGATGATCTTCTGCTTTTCAGTGAACTTTCCATTGGATGGGAAAGTACAAGTAACGTCGGAAGCATAACAATTGTATTCCGGTCCCATCTATTTGAATTCGAAAACTTGCAATCGACTATTCAACTTACATCAAACAAACACAAATCGCCGTCGTTTATTTTACGAGCGTTCGGTGATCCAGCATGACCATAATGTAAAATCGCTCCATTCGGACCACTAAAACGATTGCTTGACTACTCTCTTGACCACAAACTTTCCTTGCAGCAATGCACGTGTAAGCGACGTGTCGACAACCTCCAGTATAATATGAAATGTGATGAAACAGACTTTCCATTTGGTATTCGTACATAGTCGGCTGAATTCGTCGCATTACTTCACGGTGTGCTTCAGATGCTATTTTCGAAGCATAACGCAAAACTTCCAGTTCAAGATCTGTCTTGAAAACTCGTAGCTCAGCAATAACCGGATAAAGAAGCTCATCATCGCGTTCGAAGTTGTTGATACCATTGAAATCGGCCGGCGCTAAAACCTTCGAGCTGTCCGTATTCTCGGCTTTCTAGAAGTTCGTTGTCAATTGTATAGTGCGAATGATTGTATACCAACAAATACAATTTCTTTGCGTTATTCGATTTTAAGTAATCGCGAATTACGGTACCCTCATGAAATTTAACATCGTCGACTTTGTATTTATCGAGAAACCAATTTTCTGGATGAATGCTGTAAAATGCGTTCAGCAGTGGGTATTTTCATTGGTCTTACCATCCATTCCAAATGGCAAAATCCATGTGAAGTTTTGGGGGAAAAAGTACCGATTTTCCACTATCCAACTCAAGAAGACCAAAACATCCCGGTTCGTGAACTCCGAAAGTCCAAAAGAAGTAAGATTCTTGTCGAAAAGCCAGTTCCTCAGCATCCGTATTGTAACGTGTGCTCTCCTCTCCACCTTGAAGCAAAACCACAGAACCACTGGGCAGTTTCTTTTCCTTTAGCGCATCAAATAAACGGCGACGATTTTGAGCGAACAGTTCGGCCGAAACCTTCAAAGTGTTGTTACCACGCCAAAACGACATCTTCAATTTGATCACTTGAGTCGCACAAACTGAAATCAAAAGTTCTTTTCGAAAAGCGTATCAGAGTGAAGAGCAATTGACCTTCCGCAGTTTTCGACCTTTGCTGATAAAAAATATCATAGCGTTTGGTTAACCGATTGTCTATCGAACATTCGAAGTATAATTATGTTTATAAACAACAAACATTACATAAGATAATCATACGTCGTCAACTTGAGTAAAAAACGTGAGATATTAGAACCAATTTGTAATCACAATCATAAGGTATTAAAAACAATATTGTGTTTAATCACGTATATTATTAAAGCGTTGGATTGTAGAATGTAGGCTTCGTTCTTTACGACTAATTCCCGTCCGTGATCCTGCAGCTCCCAATCCAACGCCTTGAGCGCGTTGTTCTGCTGCAATTGGATTGACAATACCTGCAAACAGAAATTGCTTTAAAAATCGTTTATCTACGTTCAACCTTGTTCATTGCGACCCAATCCGCGACCTTCTGTCCATCCCATACTCTTCAACAGCTTGTTTCCAACGTTCGTATCATCTAAGGGCACATGTGCTCGTCGTTTGGCTTCAACTTCATAGTCTTCAACGTTACCACCCGCGAGAGGTTTACTAATGTCTAAATACTGAAATGTAGAAAGTTTGCAAACATGCTCTTACCCGGATCTAATCCGTAGAGTTGTTGCTGCTGACGCCGTTCACGAGCTCTGTCTCTGTACGATACTTGAGAGTAATCGAACGCTGTGGCCATTGACTGAACAGACAAAGATTGTGCTGCTCCAAGTTCGGTCTTTTTGTTCGCTACGTTATTCTAAATTTCATTGAACAGAAATAACTTCAGTTGAAAGCACCTTATGCAATTCACTCTTCTGACAATGTTTTTCGAGGATATCCGACGATTTGAATTGACGTTGACATAACAAACAAGCGAGTTGGTTGCGATCCAAATAATCTTCAGGATCAAATTCTTTGACCTTTTGATCACTCGAAGTAGAATCGATAGGCACTTCAGAAGCGGTTTCTGAAAACTCAATACTTGTTAGTAAGTGGTTGAAATATTAGAATAAAATTAATTTTTAGAAAACTCATAAGGTTTCTCAAAAAAAGGAAATGGATCAAGAATTGAAATTAATATGCAAAAAATGGTTGTTCAGCTAAAGACTTTACCAGTGCTTCTAATTCCGGATGCAGTTTCTTGTTCCTCCGAGTTTGGATCCTCATCTTCGGCCCATGATTTCTAAACAATTTTCATGTAAACATATTCTTCGTAACTGTAACCGACCATTGCGTTGGGATCAACAGTTGCTGCGGGTTCTGAGTCGGGTTTCTTGAATGATAGTTTGATTTTCTCCTGTTTCTTTGCCCATTTGGCCATTTCGCGTTGAATGTCTTGAGCGGATTTAGGCTAAAGAAACAATGAATTGATCAAATCTACGAACATACCTTCTCTTCAACTTCGTCAATTTTTTCGCGCTTTCGTTTCTTCTTCGATCGATTACTCGCGTCAGCTTCGTGCGAAGCAATCGAGCCCTCAACTCCCGCAGATTGTTGTTGATTGGAACCGTCCGTTTGCTCCGCATACTAAAAATAATTAGAAGCCAGATAGGTTCAAGTACTCACTTGTGAACTCTCGCCGCCTACTTCCTGGATTTGTAAATTGCGTTCCTCCAATTGCAACTTTTTGCGAAGCTCCGGCTCTTGACCTTCCACTGGAATATAAGTTGAGAACTTTGTTGTCCAGAAACACCACTGTTGTGTGGTGTTATTAAAGTAGAAACCGGTTTTGGGATCGTAATAGAAGCCACTAGTCGAATCATACCAATAGCCACTATTTGGGTCTTGTTGAAATCCGCGAGGATCGGGCTTAGCTGTAAATCAAAGTCAATCAACCGAAAACTACATAGATACTAACAATATAACTGAAAAACACCAAGAGGAGTCGAAATGGACTGCCGACCGTGCAAATCGGGTATTCGACCAAGTTGCGCCATTTGGATCGCATTTTGAGCCAAAAGAGCAGCGGAGTTGATTGGATCTGCAAACGAATGTCATAGCAATTGAAATGTGATACTTACCGTCGTGAACTTGATTGGTTGTGACACCAACTTGCGATTTGATTGCTTTTACGCTCTCGGACATCAGAACTTTGTTGAGAGAAACGCGCGAGAAGGTAACAATAACTGGAATACCGACGTTCACTATCTTGTATTTGTTATTTACCTGCACAGTTTTGAATGTGCGGAGTTACACGATTGAAAGTCGTGAGAACATAACACGCATCTTCAATTGATCTCAGCTGTACAAAACAATATTTTCTCGAGTTGCTGATGTGAACGCGTTGAATTGGAATGTTCGAGTATGTCGAGAAAGCGTGAATAACATCGTATTCATTTGCAATAGCTGGTAGTTCTCGAACGAGTATTGCTGAAAATCACGAATCATTCTTAGTGTTAAAATATGCTTTTTACTGTCACATGGTTGAGAACCAACGTAATTGTAACCCTTCTCTTCCAATGCATCCGATTCCTTGCGATCCGTTCCGCATTTGAAGCACGAAGATCGACGATTAAAATTGTTAATCGAACACTAGAAGTATTTGATTTTAGTTGATTGTTTCTTTAACTACTTACTTTTGCGCACATCCAATCGGTGGAAGCGAATGTTTTACGTTCGTTGAGATAACTCGAATCGTTTTCACGCGCAAATTCAACTCGTGCTTCAAACCCATCTTCTAGTTGTATGACACCCTAAACAAGAAGTCAGCTTCGTATTATGCTATGACAATACATTCGTGTATTTCATGTACTTCTTCCCTTCGTCAATGGTGTTAAATTCAATGAATCCGAAAGCACGTGTTCCACCGAGATCTGTTGTTTTCCGTATCACTCGCACGTCGACCGGATGGAAACCTTGCTGAGACAAGATGATGTTCATCTGAAATTGCTCCAACCGTTGTTCCAACTCTGCGTAGCACTTACGGTGTCGCGGTCAACGTGCGTGGGCAGGGACGTGAGCATAATTCGATTGGACGGAGGATCGGGGGACCGTCGTTTTCGCGGCTTAAAAATATAAACGATGTCATTCCGGTGCACAAAAATTTGGGTCGATGTCAAACCGGCGGACTACGACTTCGACGATTGGGCGGCGAACACTGTCGTGAGTAATTGGGATCTCTGCCATAGCTCCGAGCATAATTTCGTCCATAGTCTCGACTGGGCCGCTCATCGTATGTGCGGCGATCACTGGAACGTCGATCGTCTCGATCATCGTGTGCCCTAAAACATAAAATTAAGATTGTAAAACACGACTTCTCCGTCTACCAATAATTCTGTTTCTCCTCCTCATCTCGATTTTTATCGGATTGCCTTCCACCTTGCTGGTTAAAAAACATTTCGGATAAAACCACCGATTGTGAACCGCTTAGCAAGTGGTAAATGAAGCAGCAAACGCGACGACCGAAGAGCAAAAGCCCCAGAAACTTTGTCGAAACACGCGCCCAAAAACGCTCATGACAATCGATTTTCGTGGAAGGTTCTCACAAACGAGGCCCGAAAACTTTGATGTCGATTTACACGTTGCAACAAAAGAATTCCCGTGGAAGAAGTTAAATCGAAAATAGTATCTTTTCTTACCATACACTGAGCTTTAGTACAAGTTCTTGTAATAATTTATTTCTCTCAAGCTTTCATTTAAAATTACTTAACACGAATATTAATCGTCGGATGGTACAACCGAAGCGTCGAGTTCTTTCGAAGTCACTACTTCATTTTCTTCTGTTGGTACTTCGGCTGACGACTGCTGTGGTTTCTCTTCTTGTTCATCGTTGACTTTTGTCGGACCGTTAGCGTCGTTTAGCGTACGTTCTTCTGTTCGACATTCCGGCGGCAAAAAGTTGTAGTAATGTATCTGAACATAGCAGTAAGATTGAAACAAAAGCATTTCTCTTACATAATTCTCGTACGAAATTGATGTTTTGAGAAAGGGTTTGAAGGTACGATCATAAGCAAAAACGCTATGAAAACAGCGATTCATGAACGGTAAGAAGAAACGCGTAAGAAGAATTGTTGCTCGTTTGGGTACTTCTTTCTCATTTTCGTCATTGAATCGACTAATCCAATCCATAATGGCGTCGATCGAAGACTTGAGTAAAATGAAGATTTCGTTTGTCTACAAGCGCTTTGCTAAAATCTTCGAAAGCAACTAATTCACTTACAAATACTGGTGATACGAAGTGGCGGAGGTCGTTCAAAGCGTCGACTACCCCATTGCCATAGACACATAGATCGTCCCAAACACACATTTCAATCGGAGCCGTCAGTACCGATGCCTCTTCAACTCGAGATTTTCGTTCGATTTCACTTTTTGAATTCTCGAAAATGTCGTCATCCAGCAAGTTTATTTGCTTCTGTCCGATGAATCTAAAAATGAAAGATGTGATAGCGCAAAAGTGTAAGACTGACGCTTCGGTTATTATCGCAATTCGACGTGAAAACGTTTCGATTGTGATTTGTGTAATTTCGTGAATAATCAACGGTCGAAAATCCATCCCCATACGACCAAAAGAGTAAGCGAAACTCATCAATTTGCCACTCACTGTTTCCAAGTCCAACGGTGAACGTTGTTCGGAGGAACGAATTCGCTCAAACATCACGTCCAAGTTACGATGAGCCCACGATTGCAGAAGATAGTTTTGCGAACCACTAGTCCATCGTTCCCACAATTGATCCTCGGATATGTTCTTTGAAGAGAATAAATCTTATTCGAGGACTAACATACGCGTTTTTGAAAGTCTCGATCAGGAAACACAGCCAAATACAAAACAATCGTATCGTACATGCAATCTCGATATGCATCAATTATCTTGGCACCATAATCAGGCTCGGCCTATAATAATCTATAGCATTAACAAAGAATAGAGTTTACCATAAGTGCCATAATGTTCTTTTCGAGATAAATATCTCGATATTGTAACAATGAGACTCGCAATTGGGTATTGGAGATATACGGGATTTTGCGAATGTTGTTCACCACTTGAATACTTTTGGCCAAATCGATAGGTCCCGCAAACTTGTTGAAGAGAACGTCTAAGAGGCCATGACGTGCTTCGATAAGTGTATTCAAAACGCTCTACAGTACAATTATAAAATAGAAGACAATAATCGTTTACCTTAATTATCGAATTCTCTCCGAGTTTGCTTTGCTGTACAGCCAACGCAAAAGTTGTTAACGCGTATGCCGAATCATAGTAGCCACCTCGAATACAACTATCCATCACTTTATTCAGATTTAAAATCTCCCAAATCGGCGAGGAATCTGAACTTGCATCGTCCAAACGCATAAACTCGCGAAACATATTGTACGAAAGACTATCGAATTGTTCGATGTCTTCGAGTAGATTCGGAAACTGGCGTTTTACGTCATTCATCTCATCGTTGATACTCGAAAACTGAAGAAAAGCAAATAAAAGTGAACAAAGATACTGACCATTTCAATACAATGTTCCGCTGTTCGACCGGCATTGGCATAAGTCCGATAGTTGTTGAAGGCAAGATCACTGATTTTGTTACTAAGTTGTGTGATCTTTGACGACAAACTCGCTCTCTGACTCTCTAAACATATTTGAACTCGTTTCTAAACCTAAAATCTAACAACTCACCCAGTTCCTTTAGACTAAGCCCTCGAAATGCTTCCAATGCCCCTAACGACTTCATTCGGTCCTCCAACTGATCGTCCAACATCGTGAATTTAAGAATTTGCAAACGAAAAATAAAGATCTTGCAACGTCACAATTTACGCATTCTACCATTAAAATCTTTGAGATAACTAAATTTAAAGCAATCAATTTTATACTTCAGTACTCACTGCAAATCCATTCAGATTGGTTGGAAGTGGTTGATTGTAGTTAAATCTCTAGGAAACATTACTGCTAAACATACAAAGCTCATTTGTGGAACGATTAGAAGTTTGTCGGTTGTAGAAGTAATCGATGTTCTAGTTGGTGTTGTTTAACCTTCTTCCGTGATTCCCATCATATTGATTGGTTACAACTGTTTTAAACATTTATTTTTAAATGAACTGATCACATCCTAATAACAACGACCAAAACTACATTTTCAAAAGTAAACGGGTAGATGCATCTTTTCAAATTGAGAAAAATGAGGCGTGAAACAACAAATGAAACCGTATTAGAGCCAATGAATAGAACTTGGGCGTGTAGTTTACACAAAAATACGAACTTCTTAATGGAATACCTCGCTACCGAATGATTTCACCGAGCCAACGATTACGGGAACAATAACATCGAAATGTTGCATGTCGAGACGAAAAAAATAACTACAAGTCACAAGACCATTGGGATTGACACTTGTGGGCGGCAGTCGTTCGGGTACATCGAACTCAACGTACCGTGTTTCGGGACCATTGCCGGGCGTAGCTTTGCAGGTACCCTACAAATAACAGTGAAATTGAAGTTTCGAGACATACTTGACTGTGTACCGCAATGGTCACCGATTTTTGTCCAACAACACCCGAATTCATTGTGTTAAGAGAACGAAAGTCGATTTGCTGACACAACGAAATAAGCGCACACTTCTGATTTTTCTTCTTCAGTCTTCTTTTTTTCAAAGTGTTTTCGAAATTGATTTGAATCCGAACGGTTTCGCCCGGCAAGATTCCAAGCTCCGCAACCATCACTTCGGCTTTGATTTGGCCGCGAGGTCTGTGGAAACAGTAGCTCAGCCGTTGAACCTGATCACTTGCTATCGCCGGTTCGCGAAGATACGGAGCGTCGAGATTCAAAAAAGAAATCACTTTGAATTCACGCTCTTAAATGGTTATTTATATTAAGAAACAATACGACAATATACCAGCTATCATTTGGGTGTCACCACTTTCGGGGACGTCAAGAATTGCCATACACGTGTAACGAACAAAACCCATGTTATCTCGTTCGATCGAAGAAACAACGTCCAAGGGTAACTAAACTGAGCATGTAAATGATTACTCGATTCATTTCTTACTCTCGTTTTAAACTCCAGACGATGTTTACCAGCGTGGAACTCCATAGATTCATTGCAATGAATATATAGTTCACTAAATTTCAAACTGTTAATAGTCGGGTTTATGCATTGGATATTAAACCTTGTCAAATCCATATACTCGTCTAAAACAAACTCTCGACTTTTGTACGACGCATCCGCTCGTTTGTCAATCCACGCGGTCTGAGCTTCACCGAAAATCCTCAACGAAAGACGACTGATTTGTACCGGTTGATTGATGACGATTTCAACGTGACCCTAAAACAGATGCTCGTAATCAATGTTTTGTCTCAACTGCGTCCCTTCATTTCTTCACCACCAACATAGGGCTTGTCGTCGTCTTTGATTAGGACCAAATCGAAATGCTCGATTTTCATGACCCGTATGAGTGAAGTTGACGATCTGAGTGATAGGAATTAGTGCTGGCAGTGATCGTGAGTCGTAATTTCGTCGATGACCCGGTCGATGTAAACTTTTCGACGTTGGATGTCGATGAATCGAGGGCAACGATGCATGGAAGAAAGACAAATTATTCACCAAAGGCGGTGAGCGGAAGCGCAACGATCCAACAATAAGCTGTGGTTTGCGTCCCATCCGAAAGGCATAGTCCGACGCAATCGCGTTTGGCAGTGGACGAGCTGAAACCAGAAATCAAATTTTATCGTTTTTAACCAACAAAGTTTGTAACGATTTTGTCTTGCATTCGAAGCTAATCGGCATTTCAATGGTATAAGTCCGGTTATTGAACTTACCGTTAAAGACGAAAAACGAATCTCCGAGCTTGCTACTTAATTATACTCATTTTGTTTTAATGAACTTGAAAGTTTTGTGCTCTAAATCAATAGGAATAATTATAAGGCAGCGAAAGGCTTTCTAACAATCGAACACGATCGGAAAGACTTCGCACAACGACACAACCGCTAATCAAAAACCAAAGTGCAATTGCACCAACGAAAATCAATTCTGTCAACTGCAGAGTTCGTTTCTGGTCCGAGGGCTACAAACTGTCGGAAATGAGGAAACATATGCGTTGCAATAACACACATAAAAAGACAGTCCGGGCTCATCTTACTTATTGTCGGGAAAGAAAGAAAAATCCGAAATCTTTATCCACTAAACAGAAGGATTTCGTCAAAATGTCCCTGGAGGCGGCGCCAAAAACCGTTGGGTCTGACTTCTTCAACGCGTCTCCAGTAAAGGAACTTTACTGTGCCTATTCTCGGTGTTTGTAGTCCGCCTTTTTGTCAACATGCGATTTTAACACTCGCCGTGGAGAAGAGATTATTGAAACAAAAATGACCGAGTCAACAGACGAGAAGAAGCGTAGACTGAGCGATTCGTATGAATTCTTGTTATTTATTGGAGAAGTAAGCAGGTACCACGTTTCGTGCAAATGTACAAATAACTCAAATTGCGTAATTAAACTCAAGGCAAGAAGAACGTTCAGGAGGTTTCCATTTATCTCGGTGTAATCGGACCATCGTACGAAAGATCGTGGTTCAACGGCTGACTAAGATCGGAGCCGAGATTTTTATTTGGTTCGGAGTCCAGAAGCGGTTTCAGATCTTTGAAGGCGTCGAATCGAGGATGAACCGGAGGCACATATTCTTTGGCAGACTCGACATCATGCTTCTTGTCGACACTTGTAAGATGAGAGCCGAGAATCGAAAGAATGTGATTGTTGATTGCTTGTTGGCGGCGAATTCGTTCGATAATCGTGTTCAGAGTCTAAAGACAAACCAATTAGTTTAAGTGGAAATTGAAAATATTCGCTTTTCTTAATGAAACTCGAAACTAACCACATTTCCATCGTTCACTGCGACATTCTTTCCGTTTTGTTGTTGAACCGAACGCGATTCTGCTCGATAGACGCGTAGAAGATGGTAAGCGAAATCGAGAACTTCAAAACGACGATGTTGATTCAGAACTCGTATAATCGTCAAAGCTGCCCAATTGATACTGTCGCCAAATATTTCTCTTAAATTTGATTGTAATTTGAAATATATGATGAACATACTCAATACTCGGAGCTTCCGTGTCACTAGTTTTGTGGTTTAGTTGAATGACCAGAAGAGCAAATTGAATATGAGACCAAAGTCGATGAAATTCGGCGCATTCATCAACGAACATCACTCCATTAGCCGATTCGGCAACATGACTCCAAATCAAATCGGCGCCAAGATACTCGGAAATACGTGAGAGTACGCGTTCAAAAATGTTCAAACCACAACAAAGACGTTCCTTCGTCAACAACTCGGCTTCATTTGCTATGGTTGCTTGCTAAAATAGTGTTTAACAAGAGCAAGATCATCTGCAAATCAAACCATTTGATTTCCAAGAATTTGAACTTTAGCGGAAATTTGAATTCGCGATGCTTGCTCTTCCAAACGTTGGAGTCTTTGTTGTTGGTCTTGAGCTGCTGAAACATACCCTACCATCGAAAACTCAAAACAAGAAAACATACTCTTGAACGGCGGTTTTGGAATCGCATTCGTGAATGGGCCTGAACTGTGCAAATCGAGCAGATCTTCACGTGTCATTCCCGCTTCCAATTGAAAACAAATTGCAATAATGTTTCCAAATTCGCGTAAGCTCTAAACACGAGAGTATGTGTAGCCGTCAAACTCAAAGAAACCTGTGCAAACTCTTTACGTAACGGCTCGTAATCAACAACCTTCTTTGCTGGCTGAAGATAATATTGCAATATCGCTTCGGCTCCGTAATCATAACGTGGCAGTTTGCATGTTCCCGGAATTATACCATAGAGATAACGAATGTGCGGTTTTACTTGTTCGTCTAAGGTTATTTTGCTTAACGAAAGAAGTTCTTCAACTATCGCGCAAACACCCTAAAGATTACGCGTTACGCTTTGAAGCAACAAACTCACTTGATAGCCAAGCAATTTGGCCATTACTGAAAAGTGCAGTACTCCAATGTAGTTTTTGTGCATCGCGCTAATATTCGAGAAGGCCGCATTCAAGGATTTGGAACCGAACTCATAAACTGCGGGAACTGGTTTGAACTTCTCGCGTTCCGGTTCATTGCGATAACGAAGCTGAAGAAGTGATTAACAGTAATCGTAGATCGCTTGCAACATACTCGTCCGCGTACAAAACGTTGCGTAAAGACGTTGTAGTAGAAATTTGGTAAAATATCTCCGCTCAACTCCACGTAGATGTGCAAAGCAATTCGTCCGTTTGCGGTGTAAACCTGATGGTTAGCTTCAATGAGCATGTCGTTGAAGTCGTTTAATGAATGCAAATGTGCAGACAATAAGCGATGACATAGTCGATTGGTTTCGATCAACTGATCCAATGCGACGACGTACCACAGGCCTTCGGCTTCAAACTTGGAAATGGCAGTGTCTAATGAATTTGCAATTGCAACATTGATTCGTTGGCTAACTAATCGATTTAAATCAATTGAGCGACCAAGAAGCTTAAAGGAATTGCAATAATTAAACAGTTAAACAACAACCAACTTGAAAATGTCGTTGTTTAAGTAGAGCTTCGAATCGTGTAGCTGGTGGTGTTCGTAAAGTGATTTGCATCATTCGGGCACAGTCTGCTTTGAATCCTTTGTCCAGAATCATGCTGAAATTTAAGATATAGAAAAGTTATTGATTTGTATCTACCTTGCTGCTAATTGTTTGTAGTGGGTGAAGACAGCATCAGAGATTTTGTAAATAAACTGATCGAAACACAAGTTGACTTCTGCTTCGAGTTCATCGTACAAATGTCGTTTTCGGAAACGTTTCAACGAATAACTTGCAGCATCATTGTACAAATCCAATTGATAGATTACACATTCAATTAACGAAGGATCCTGTGATGTGAGAACGTAATCAGTCAGTATCCATGGAATAGACATTTCAATTGGAAACTAAAAAAGTAAATTAAAATCGAATTCTAGAGCGGTTTCCATACTTGAATTCGTTTGCCCATAGCCATTTCAAGGTAAAACTCACGAAACCAAAACTGAGACATGTCACAACAGGATTCTAACGAGTCTGTGAACTTCATCAAACATGGCCAGTAGTACGAATTGCGAAGGAAGAGAATCATTTTGTCCAAGTATTTTTGATCGATATCCTTCCGCAATACACGACGTCCACCGCCGCCCTTCTCAGAAACCAACGATTCGAGCATTGTGCGCGCCAAGTAAAGCTGTAAAGCAAATTGATAGCTTTCACAAGAGGTTTTCAGAATACCTGTGTATAACTTGGAGGAACACTACGACGCTTAATTCGCACATCCGCAAGTGATGCCGATCGATCTTTCTTGTCTTTTTTCTTCTTCTCTCCGTTGTCAATTGTTGGCTTGAAGACGAAAACCGTACGATCAGTACATGTGTCGATAATGGCGTTAATGATTGCGGCAATCATGTCGCGCTTATGTTTGACTGCTTTTTGAAGAGGATCGGTCATAGTGATGTTCAGGAACTCTTGCATCTCGGCGTAAATATGTCGACGAATTGAACCGGAAAACAGCGATTCCATTCGATTCAACTGATATTGTATTCCTTTGATCAAAGCAACAATCTGAAACCTTTCATTCAATGTTTGACTCTTAATGCTCGTTACCTCGACCAAAGCAGCCTTCTCGGTTGTACTGAAATTGTAACGAGTCGCCTTTTCGTAGTCTTCTTCGCAATCGGCCGGACACTCCGGATTAACGTGACGGTTTGTCGGATGTGCTAATTTCCATGTGATGAGTTCGATTACCGACGTTGTCCATTCGCACAAACATTGTAGGCCATTCAACGCCATTTCTGAGATCTCCCGATCATCTTCTGCCGATCGTGGTCCATCACGTTCCACGACTGATTCCTAAGCACACTAAATTATTTCAGAACTGAAGGTCTTTGTTGCCTCATTCTTAATTTTAGCTAAGTGATTAGAGAAATTGTCGTGTTGTTGTCGAATTTGTTTCACTTTCTCGACAATCTGCACCGGACACACCGTCGATTCCGTACTCGACAACGGCCATTTGGAAGCATCGTAGTGCGGTGATTTGGTGATAAAATTGAACGGATATGTAGGCATATCTCCGAAAAGAGGAACCATCGGTTGAGACTAAAACATGGACCGTTTAATTTAATGTCAACAGCTTTGACAAACCTTAAATATCTTGTCGAAGCGTTGAATGTTTAGTCGTTTCTTTTGGTCCAACTTGTTCACATTTGGACCATTACCATCGATCAAAAATAGGGAAAAAGCAATGACCTTGACAAACATGTGCTTCTCATCGGGTGTCACGTAAAATTTGCTTTCAAAAAAGTGAGCACAGATATTCACAACATCGGCCAACAGCTCTTCATAACCTTCGATCTGAAATTCGAGTGTCATGAAAGCAGTAATCTTCGGGTTTACCGCTTGTAGTTCTTCTTTCAACGCATTTCGAATTCGATTTTGTGTTGCAAAGAACATACTCAGTTCTTGCAACAAATGCAGATCCTGTGCGCTTTGTAGCGATTGAATGGCACGACGATACGTGGACATGTCGTTTTTCATTGATGCTTTCATGTTCTTCAACTCATCCAACACAATAAACATATTCAGAAATTTGCCAAGAGTCAGGAGATAGGATTCAGAGACGAAATCTCGACGTTTTTCCGGATGACTCAAACGCGCGATTTCAGCCACGAATTTACTGACCGCTCCATTCTGAATGCATAAAATGTCGAATTGAATAAACGAAGTTCATACCACAAAACTCATTAGTGCAAACAACTTATCGGCTTCTGGTTGCAAAACCGTAGCAACACGCTCGTTGATTTCCAGGCGATTTGGTTGGTCGTTTGATTTAACCTTGAGGAGAGTTTAATGAAAACAATGTGAAAAGAACTAACCACAGGGACTCCCAACGTACAACATCGCCATGTGTAGAGTGTAGCAGCATGTTGAAAACCTTCGTTTAATAACGCGTTCTTGAAAGTAGCTATAAACTGAACGAATGGTCGTTGACTTACAAATTCGCCGTGTCTTGTCGCTTCTTCAATGTACTTGGAACAACCAAAAATAAACGCTTCACGATCTTGAAAGTTGCTGTCAAAGTTGGTGCGAACATCGATGGGCGCTGAAGAGCCTTCAATCACCGGTTGATCGTCAAAAATCGGCAAATGATCGAGCAACTGAAAACATTTTTCAGTATATACGAGTATATAGCCGACTTACTTGAACGTTGTATAGAGCGTCTTGAATAGACAAATTCTCCAATCGAACCGCGTCCATGATCAAAAGAATTCGATTGATCGGAAAACTGTTTTTCTTTGCGGATTAAAAAGAAACCAATGATTTCATTTGTTGATCGCGTACAGTCAGATCGTTGGCCACAAATCCGAGCGTTCACGATTGAATGGCAGCCAAGTTCTCGGCGGACATTCACCATCGATTTGAAGGCCGATAGCGAATTGTCGTCGGTTGGTTTCATCAAGTACGTGGCACAACGCAAATCGGAATGTAGATTTAAATGGATAGACGGGTGTTATTATAAGTAGATTTGTTATTAACGTTGTATATTATTTTAATTTGTAATGGAAGTAGACAAGCTAACTCAGGTACTTGGATTTAGTTCCATTCGTTTAGACCTTCGATTTCAGTTGATTCGAAACAAAATTCGCGCAGGAGAAGGCGACTGTTTGACGTTGTTGAATATGCCCGAGTTGAGTGCCTGTCCCACGATTACACAGAACGCTGTTGAGAGTCTGATCGAAGACTACAGCATACGAATTCGTACTGGTCGTCATGAAACCGCTTCAAACAACGCGTACGATCTCTTTCACTGTTCTTATTCGTTTATGTCTTTAGATTGACAAAACTTCGGGATCTCGGTAACATGAATCAGCGGTTGGATAAGCGACTTCAAGCTCATATTCAAATGTTACGCCAAAACGAAGGCTCACTGGCCGGTACCACCGATGTTCTCGAGTTTGATTCCGCCAAAAGCCGATCGGACAAATTGATCGAAGTTGTGAACGTAAGTCCGATTTCGTATTGTCGTTATTTGTAGTTATGTAGGCAAAAAATACGTGGGCAGCAACACTGCAGGTTGTTGATATGATGGACGAAACCGAACAAAATGACTTGTATAACCACTTGGTTATTTTGCAACAAGCCAATGAAATCCTTGCTCGTGTGAGTTAGTTTCTCTATTTATACGGTTTATATGCACTTTAGTATGTGCCGTGTAATAAACGAGAACAAGTGCTGGAAAGTCGAAAAGATTCGTTTTTTGGATGGTTTTCTTCGGCAATTTCGTTTGCAATCGACACAAATGATATGAATCAGCTTTCGAGTTTGGGCGAAAAGTACGATGCTCTTGGCCGAAGTGCAGGTTAACAAAAACCCTTTTATTTCCATCAACACTAGTTTGCAGATTACAAGAAAACCTTTGGCTCATACATCAAAAACAAAATCTGTTCGTACATGAATGGAAATGAATCCGAATTGACGCTATGGAATTTGTTGTCCGAGTGGTTTTCGATTTGGAAACGAATTTACAAGTGAGTTAACGTCTGTTTTCAGTGCATATATTTTCGTTCAGATTAGCGGATCAATTGTTGGGCGAGAAAGGTTCCGAGTTTGTTGCTTTAAGTTGCTACGAGGGGATTCGAAGCAAAGACGATCAGATTTCTGAACTGCTAAACAAACTGATGCAAAACGCTACCGATACGTTTGCTGCGGCTCACGAACTAGCGAACGTGAGTTCGACGTTTGTTGTTCGATGCAATCGTGGCCATTTTAGATTCGCCACGATTTCTTGGAGTACGTTAAATCAGAAGGTGACTCGTCGGTTTTGCTAATTGCGAATAGAATCTGTGATGATCTCTACGAAATGATAAGCGATGATTATGCGAAACAAGTGAAAGCCACGCTGTTTACCAAAATCAACAAGATTGCTCAGGTAGTTTGTGACTCGAACATCACTCTCGTAACTGGGAATCTAGACCGCAAACAAAAACACACAGAAACACGATTGGGTTCATCCCTTGCTTGAAGAGGTTCACGCAGCTCTTCGAAATGCAGTCAACGAAGCGGCGTCAACTTTTGGTGTGAACTTTGCTAAATACGTGGTTCCATCTTTCGAGGTTTGTTTTAGAAAGATTACCTTCAAATAGTTGTTTTAGAAAGCGGTGGTTCAATTGAAATCGACGTTCCGTGATTCTCAAGTTTTGTCGACTCGACGTTCAATCAATGGAACAACTTCACTCGATGAAATGAACGACAAATTGACGTGCATTTGTACGGCCGGTTACCTTGTCAATATTATTTCCGACACAAATACGTTCATCCACGAAACACACGTATCTCTACGAAGTTCGACGGGTAATTTCATCGTTCTTTTCGTTGTTTGATCGTTTGATTTAGCAACTCGCGAGCCGGAGTTGATCAAAAACATCAACGTTTTGGAGAAGTTGGCTAAAAAAGTGGTTCAAGAGAAAGTGAATGAGTTGGCAGCCGCGCTGATTGATCCAATGACTGCGGAAATGACTGCACTGGTGAGCTAAACAGCTGAACAGCACAGTAAATGCGCAGTGATTTAGAAACAAGCTGCAACTGCATCAGACTCCATGGACATATTGAAGATGTCATTGCCAAGTTTCAGTATTACAGCGCACAATTACATCACAGCCGTTGGTCATGGCCTATTGAATCACATGAACAATATTGCTGCGTACAATACTGATCGCAACTTTCGAACGGCGATTTTTGTTGCGGCCGGAGAAAAATTCAATGGTACGTCTAAGAATCTGATATGCGACTGATGACGCAGTTCAGAAGATGAATGCGATCTGTGGATTTTGCGTGGAATTGCTGCGTTGTTGATGGCACGTTACGTTCAAAACGTTGGTGAGGCATCGAAATTACCATTGAAAGTCGCAAAGCAATTTCATGCCGATACAGGTATGTTTAGTGCACGCAACAAGTTGATATTCGTTTTAGTGTTTCTCATGGAGGCTCTTCAAGACTTGCGCTTAGAACCGACATCCAATTTGACTGCTTTGTCCGATGAACTTGCGAGTGTCGCAGCAACTCGGTCGTAACTTCAATCGTTGCAAATCACTTAACAGCAATAAATAATTTATTGGTATCCTTATTGTGAAAATTGAAAGACATTTCTACACTCCTCGACCACCCATATCCACCCTCTTCGCTAGACAAGTAGTTGTCAATGGTTCTAAAACACACCAGAGTTACGTAATCCTTACACATGGGTTGAAGTTAACGCAGAAATAACTCGATGATGTTTGTTATTTAAACCGATTATTAACACGTCAAGCCGGTTTCTCGATCATGATTTTGACGAAAACATCGAACTCGTCTTTGTTTTTACAACGATCTTCAAAAATCGGTTTGCACTTCAAAGTTGCGAAAACGAGGCGTCGACCTCCGCCGTCTAACATTTCGGTGAACATACTCGACGACTTTTTCTGCAATCACTTTCATGTTGTTTGTTACACGCCATCGAAATTGTCGCGCATGGACGGTAATGATCGAGGTCATGTTGTCTTGTGCCTCACGCCCTCAAAAGCGTAACGAACGATTTAACACTCAAGACTTCGCCAACCCAGTGCTGATTACAAACTTTTCGGTCGTAATGCCATTTTACAACCCGGTATGTTCGTGTAACAACCATCGCAATTGATGTTTGCTTTAATCCGCCCAAAATTTAAACCTCCATCAATATAAAAGCAAAATCTCACAAGCAAACGACATCAGAACTCTAGTTTGTCAACAAAAACAGCAGACGCATTTGAGTTAAGAATGCGAGTTCTAGTGATCGCTTTCTTTGTTTTTGCGAGTGCTCATGGGGCTGCTTGTAAGTTGATTTTAACTCACTCTTAATTCGATCTCATGCTTTAGTGCGAATAAAACGAGACAATTCGTACGGTAAATTTGAAATGTTTTTGACAGATACATGATAAGATGAACTCACTAGTCCAAAATGCTTTCAGGAGACGAACCGATTTTGCCTCCCGGTCTTCCTGCTAGTCAATCCGCTGTAGACAGTCCAGTTCCTGAAACTGCTCCCGCTAAAACAGAAGCTTCTCAACCCGAGACGTCATCGAGTGCTCCGATCGAATCAAAAAGCCCAGTTGCAAGCACCGAAACTGCAAGCATTTCTGCCAGCCAACCTGCTGTTCAAAGTTCTCCCGCTCCGAGCAGTGAATCTCAAACGCCAGCTGAAAATAATTATTCAAGTGGATCTTCTGCTTCTAAACCTGAAGCTAGTCAGACTGCTGTTCAGACTCCTTCTGTTCCAAGCACTGAGTCTCAAGCAAGTGTCGAAATTCCGGCAGTTTCTTCAAGTGTTGCACCCGAAACTTCTTCTGCAAAATCGGAAGTCTCTCAATCCGTACCCGCAACTTCATCATCGAGTTCTCCGGTGGCCAGCAGTGCAAGTCCAAGTTCCACACCAGCGGCATACGAGAATGCTGGCTCTCAACCAGCAACAATAAGTCCTTCTACAAGTGGTCCGGTTTCAGAGACACCTAGCAGTGAAAGTCCAAGCGTTCCTGCCAGCCAACCTGAAGCTATTCAAACTGCGGTTCAAAGTCCTTCAGTTTCAAGCAGTGGATCTCAAGCAAGTGTTGAAAGTCCGTCAGTTTCTTCAAGTGTCGCACCTGAAACAACATCATCGAGTTCCCCGGTGTCCAGCAGTGCAAGTTCAAGCGCTGCCCCAATTGAAAATGCCGGCTACTCTAGTGAATCTACTAATCAACAAGCTGTGAAAGTTTCTCAACCTGTAGCCGAGTCTTCATCAAGTCCGCTAATCGAACCACAAAGCCCTGTTGCTAGTACTGAAGCTCCAAGCGTTCCATCATCTTCTGCAGCACAAACAGAGACGCCAAGCGTTGCATCATCTTCTGCCGCACCAAATGAAAATGCCGGCTACTCAGCCCAACCTGCTGTCCAAAGTTCTCCTGCTTCAAACAGTAAATCCCAAGAACCTGCTGAAACTCCAGCCGTTTCTTCAAGTCCCGTACCCGAAACCTCATCATCAAGTGCTCCTCTTGAAGCTCAAACTCCAACTCAAACTGCTGTAAAAAGCTCGTCGGCCTCAAATACCGATGTTCCCGTTGCAGCTGCGAATGCCGGCTACTTTGGCGGCGCCGTAACAAATGAGCCACTTCAATCATCGGCCGGAACTTCTTCTTCGATAGCAACTCCCGTTCAAAGCCAAACCCCACAATCACCGTCATCTGAAGAACCGTTGCTTCAACAAAAACCCGTGGTTTTGCCTCCTCGACAAACCGAAAGCGGCTACTAATACAAACGATGTTCTTTCCTATTCATCCAACACAATGCATAATCTTGATTACTTTAATCGGATTGTCGTAAACAATAATAAACTAATGTAAACATGAAATCTAGTTAGCTAATCGTTTGGTTCTTCCGTTTATTTGCGTTGATCATGCGGAAAGACGACGTTCAATTGTTTTCGTACTTCGTCTAACATCTCGATGACTTGAAGGCTGTCGGTATGACTCATAACGTTGGATTCCGTTTTGCCTTCTTTAATCAAATCAAACATATGGTCCTGTTCGTAGCGTAATCCGGACGAATGGTTGTAGTTGTAAAATCGATCATCGTTTAGTGGGAACTCCAAATCTTTTCGGTTCTTGTTATCAAACCACATTGGACCGTTGATTTGTTTTAACACCTCGGGACACCAGAAGTATTCAGGAAGCTATGATAATTAAACGAATTCATTGATTATCTTTCTTGAACTACCTGAATTTGTCCACGTTCAAATGCTACGAACCCATTTTGCGGCAAGAATGTTCGACTGTCGTAGTAACAAACACCCCGTTGATTATTACCATAATCCAAAACAATTGTTGCCCAGTCATCAACGTTGTGTTCATCTTTGGCACCAATAACAGAGATCTTCTCGGCTTTTCGTCCGTAAACCCACTGAGTTATCATGATGGTATAAAGTGCGAACAACGTCAACGGCGATTCCCCACGCTCAGCGCACCGCCAATTGTCTTCATGTAAAACATCGAAATAACGATTGTCCGCAGAAATGCTCAATGACGGTAAAAAATGAACGGTTATGCCCAAAATTTTACATTTTTCTTCGAAATTGCTAACTCTCCGCTCATTTTTACAGTCGTAACGCAAACAATCATTATTTCAACTTATGAGGATAACCAAAAACGCTGTGAACAACTTTCGGTTCACCCAACTCTCCACTTTGAACAATATTTTTTATGTATTGAAAAGCTGGGAACCAACGACTCCAGAAAGCTTCCACGAGCAAAACTTTCTTCTTTTGAGCCAATTCGATCACTTCTTTAACTTCTCGTGTGTTTACAGCCAATGGTTTCTCACTAAACACATCATTTGATCGTATGTCCATACGAGATTGCTCACCAAAGTACGGGTTTTCCGGCTTCAATAGCACGTCTGCACCACGGGTTATGAGCCTAAAAAAGAACATTGTAGCTCTACTTATACTTTTAGTTAACTTCGTTATGAAGAGCAATATAAACGACATGAACATTTGGATCTTTGATCACATCTTCGTAATTACCGTACGCTTTAGCATCAGTGATATTGAGTTCATCGATCAATTTTTGAGCTCTATCTTTCGATGAAGCGGCAACAGCAACAATCTGAAAAACTCTCAGACTCCATTAGAGTACACCGACAACTTGCCTTGTGTTCACGTTCAGTTTTGTCCTGGGCCCTAATGAAATCAAAAGCGATTTTACCAGCACCTGTAAGTGTCGTTTGTTTGTTTTGAAACTTAGAACTCACCGATCACTCCCCAGTTCAACATTTTATTCAGGGTTCCCTAAAAACAAAGTAAACGTTTAGAATATCGAATAGCTCTAAAATTATGCCGACTTATTTGATTAAAACACGTTTAACTGCAAACAATAATGATAAGATAATATCATCAGGCATTGAAAGGTCATCAAATGAGCAAAAGCACCATCGCGATGTTTTGGTTGCCGGTCAACCGTTCGATCTTTCAGCGGTTTGATTGCTGTAAACAGACTCTCTGTTTAAAAACAACAATCATTACTTTTCTCGTGCACTCGACAGAAATTACAAGGATGTAAAGTTGATCAAAATGGTAAAAAACTCATCTAACGGCCAATAAAACAAATGAATCGAAATCTGTCTGATCGTACAAAGTGTAGAGAACAAAGCATAGTCCTAAATGTCTTATCAATTAACAGTTTGAAAACAAACTTAATGATGAACAAGCATACACCAGTGGGAAAACTCACTTGAAAAGATCTGTAGTTGCCAGTTTGCTACTTTTAAGTTACTGTAATTGACAAAATTGATCTCTAAGCACTTTTTCAAGCTCTTAATTAACCATATGACCTTGTTACGTCATTGAACTGCGATCGGCTAACCGCGAGATCAAATGTGACCATTAAATTTTAAAAGAATGCATTTAATAGTTAGACGTGTGATTAAGTCCAGTAGGTGATATTCAGTTCATGGTTGTAAAAAACTCGCGGATTTACTGTCAGAAAACATTGAATATTGTGTTCGTAACCTAAATACAGAAACCATGTATGTGTTTAGGAAATTTAATGCGCAACAAATCGTCAATCAAATCTACAGATTGGCGGTGGCAAATAAGGTCACGATGATGTTCGGTTTCTAAAACATTCCGATGCTTGTTCAATTTCGACTATAAATAGTCAATTCGTGGGAACTGGTGACAGTTAGAGTCTTCTAAGTCGTATATTCTTTTGCAATGATCTATTGTAAGCTGATAGTCCTTATCGTTGTTCAATTGGTCTTTCAAAATCTTGTTGTTGCTCAAAGTTTTATGCCGTTGGCTGGTTCGCTATCTTTTGGTCCCGATTACAAAATCGGAAATGGCTTTGCAGATTTGTGGTTGATATGTACTAACGTAAACTGCGGTCGTGGTAAATGAATGTACAGTCATCGAGTTTCTTGACATTTGATCTCATGAAATGATTGTGAATTGAAATTTATTTGTAAAATAAACGAATTAAAGCGACGCGTCTGTAATGATTTTGAGATGCAAGAATGAAAAGAAAACTGATTTTAAGCTCAAATTGAAAAGATTTGAAACAACAAACAGATCTGTAGAAACATGAGCATGAGACCAGAAAGTGTAAACCGGTGAACTCGAAGATAAAATAGAGACTATGTTGGAGATCACAAACAGAAGTTTGTGCAGAAGAACAACGAGTTTGTCTAAGAACTTATTTCGTCGGTAGTTCGGCTTTTTGCGCTGCCTGTGTGTTGATGAACACGTTCATTGTGGATTGACTTGATAGAACCGGAACACAAGCCAACGATATACGTTCTGTTGTTTGCCGAAATTTTGCACAGGTATTTTCAAATTTTAGTACTGGTACATCGTAGAAAATGGCTTCGCAATGAATCTGTGGAAACCGACGCAGGACCTCTTTATTCGTCGGTTTACTACATAGACATTGAACCTAAAGACAAGCATTTAAAACGACTATTCGATTCGTACAAACCTCAGGAATTGTTTGAGGAAGCCGTTGTTTGTTGTAGTTCTCTACGTATTGAAATGCACATAATGCTCGATCTACAGTTATAGGATTATTAAAGCTACGAATAAGCAAATCACCGCGAATCGGAGTGTCTGGTGAAATGTCCGATGGCCCTTCTTCTTCGTCACAAAATGGAGATTTGTCAATGATCATATCGTTGATGATTTTTGGCACCTGCGTACGCATCAAATAACCTTTGGCGTCGTTTCCAGTAATCATTTTGCCAATTGCTTGCTGCAGATCGGCATTTGTTTCTGCTTCATTGGAACAATCGGGTTCTGCTCTTCTCACTCTAAAAATTCGGTTTATTTTTGATCTAAGAACAGTCATTAAGCTTTTATTAATAACAAGTCGAAGCTTATTATCATTTTTTCTTGTCTTTAAAAATGATTTCCGACTTTTCTCGGAATTCGAATGACCACCGAATAAGCTGAAGCATACGGTTAATGAGCGTATTATGATTCCCTCACATAGTTTGTTCATTAGGGGATGTTTTTGCTAGTGAGTTGAAAGACTAAACAAGCTTTTCATGCGATGCGGGTGTTCTACACACAAAAGGTCCGAGAACCAAGCTTTTTACCTCTGCTTATAGATCAACATCATTTCGCTTGTGATAGACCTGTGATATGACAAGCATCCATTTGGAATCTAAAATACTCGGAATGAGTGCTGATCATCGGTTTGTTTTGCAAGAGTGAAAAACTCACTATGGAAAAGAGTAGCAACGAAAGTTGAAACAATTGTAAACTGGAAATTAGACAAAAACCATTCAAATTCAACAGTCTATTTGCCATAACGCGAAGTGAAGTTGAAACTAAAACTCCGAAGATTACGGTTTTTATTTCCAATGAACGCAACAATTTGCCACGAGCAACGAACTCGACGAGTAGAACAAAGCCACGTACACATTTGTTCCCGTTCAGATTGTGGAATTTATGAGAATTTGAATTATCTCGATTCGTAAACACAAACTCGTTGGGTTTTGCGAGCCCTTCGATAACTACAGTAATCGTAAAAATGGACATTAAATCTAACAACACGCAGTAGAAAGTGTGTTCGCGGGAAAAAGTGCAACCAAATTCAAAGACCACACACGTTAAACTCGTTCGTCATGAACTCTTTGACTTCTTATAATAAAAATGCTGCGAGGTCAAAAGGTTGTGGATCAGTCCGCGCGTTGCCTAATTTCCCGCCCCTTTGAAATTTGGCATTTTGAGAATACGCCAACGCGGAAGCAAATTATTTATGACGGTTCTTACGGAATTACGAAACCTTTAAAATTATGAAATTGAAGCGTAGGAAACCGAGCCATAGAAGCAGGTGCATAATCTTTCGGGTCGCGACGAGAATTTTTAATATTTCTAAGTACAAGTTCTTACATTGTAAATGATTCAAGCTTAACAATCGTTTACTGTACGAATAAACTCCTGTAAGAGAGAATTGAATGCACCTTAACTGAGGTATTAGCCAACAGTCGACCATAACCGTGTGGCCATTATCAATTTAGTCGACCAACTGAACACACAGCATCCGGATGTTAGTTTACCACCCACGTTCACAATTGCCTGAGGGGTTGAGTCCGAAAACAGAAGTTCGAAACAAAACTTCAGAGACATAATTTCCTTTTGTTCGTCACTGACAACTTTCTCATTCGGAGATCGAGCAAAAACAAAAGGGCAAACCGTTCGAAAGCGCCCGAGAGTTGTTTTTTAACGAGTTCGCACATCGAATGCCAACAAGGTACTGTGAGCTAAAAATGGCCGATATTTACTTGTACTTTAAAGAAAGTTTATTTTTCTAGGAAGTCCGTCATCACGCTTGTGTACCTGTACGACTAGAAAGAGAAACCGCGGGAGCAAACGTTTGGAAGTGTAAATTTAAGGTCGAAAACATATACGAATTTAGAGCAGCAGCTGGTCATTGAAGATTGTGCCGTTTACTTTGATCGAATACGTCTGACGGCGACGAAGAAATGCCTCGTGAAAACGTAGAAATTGACGTCTGTTGGCATTAATTTCTTGGTGCGCGTATTGAATTGAAAATTGCGTGTATGCAATCACGGCCAAGACAAAATAGAAGACCACGAATGACGTTACTTCTCGACCCGAACTCATCGTTCACGCGTTTCGTGTTTCGCAATTTTTGCATTGAACCGAAGAAATTGGTCAAAAAAACCTACGTATTGCAAAAGAACAATAGACGTTCAATACATGCAACAATACAATTACAAAAATCAAACTTTTTCTAACAGTAATAACAACAGATTCCTTCGTATCGTTGACGTCAAATAGATGGCGAGTTATTTAAGTTCACAAAGTGCAACAATAAACGTTCTTGAAAGCACAAATTTCCAGTCCATAAGCTTCTCGAACTAGATACCGCAATTTATTGGGCTTGCACAGTGGCTTCATCTTTCGTTATTTACATCACACCGACATTTTTGTGCTTGTTTCCTTTTCTCAGAGATTCCTGTCATTTCGTGCTAAGATGAATGTTCTAATCGTATTTGTTAGCAACCTCTAAGCGTTGTTGTGTTCAAACTTGTTTCATAAACAGATAGAAATGCATGAAACAAATGAATTCAATATGAGATCCTGTACTACTCAAAACCACCTGCGCGTAATTTAACCTACACATTACGAAAAGCTTCTGACTTGAAGACATAATCTTTAAAAATAATTCATAACCGATTGTCCGAGTAAAAGCCACATCACTATGACGTCTTCATAATACAAATCAGAATGATTATATAAAGGTAAAAAACAATTCACCAAAAACAAGTCAAGAGGAGTCATATTCCTTTACGCAACTGTTTGTTATGATAATCGTTGAGCATTTCTAGCTTGTTATCAAAGAGTTAAAGGTGAGTTGATGCAATCAAGAACCAACTAAAAACACTTTTTCAGGAGTTATGTAAGAAGTTGAAAGCTCCGCAAACAGAATCCATCAAACATCCGTGAGGCCAATCGAATCGCTGATTTCTCACATTTTCTTTCTCTTCATTTAATGTGTCAACAATATTCTCGCAATAAAAGTTTTCAATGCATTTTGAGTTGCAATATTCACAATGAAATAGTCGGTAGAAACAAAAACTTTAATGTCTCCAATAACCTTTTGGGTTTCAACTGTTCATGAACACAAATACTCGAGAAGATTTGAGGTTATGTGTCATTGTATTTAAAGAACCCGGAAACTTTGTAGTGTGCTTGGGATTTAGTTTCTAATTATTAGGTGATTAAAAGGACCATGATTAACCTCTTGACTAATTTCATTGGGTGTCGAAGGTTGTGTTATTGTAGAGAAATTTGCAGAAACTCGTGTTTGGTTGACCGAAACCTTCGATCTTAGCACTTTGCTTGTTGGAGTCAAAATGGTCCAAAAATCGTGTGCGCGTTAATCATCGAACTACAAACAAGATATTCTGTTACTTCGTTTCAGCCTTCAGTTGTTTTCAGACGACGAAAAGCATCTCGGGAAACAACAAAGCGACAACAATGTTCCCCATCCGACGCAGTCTCCGTGCAATGTTGCGTATTCACACACAAGAAATTCCCACTACCGAGTTGATCGACTATTGGGTGTTGATATAAAAAGTCTTGATGTTTCGTGTTCGAAAAGAACTGTTAAAATAGTGGGGTTTAATTCAACTAATGAATAATCATAAATTTTGAAAGTCTGTCATTCAATGGGCTCTAGCACTTCAATCGTCCGTGTCGCATGAATTCGTTACACCCACAAAACAGAACTCAAAGATCGAGGGTCTTCAAACCCAAATCGTTGACCTTGTTAAATGCAAATCAATGGTGATTTGTGAACGCTGTGGACCGTGAAGCGATTATGTAAATCGACAAATATCACAGAATTGTTGCTTTGGTCTTCAAACAGTAAACAACCAATGAAATTTGTTGTTATTTTTCTGGAACTCACAACGATAATCATCTTATGGTCAATTCTCGGGCTTGATTGTAGAGCACGTGTATTGCGTAAGACTTTCACTTTTTCAACTCTCACAAATTGACGTTCAAATCAATGGTTCTTTGATAGCAAACGTTCAACAGGAGGGTGGACATGGGATTGGCTTGTTTGTATTGTGTTCAAAGTTTTCATTGATCACTGCTAACCGTACTATTTGGTTAACGCCAATAAACCGCGTTTATTCGATTCGGATTCGCAACGTCCATGCACTTTCCGTACGTTCAAACAAACGCACGATCTTGAATACGTGATATTCGATAGATTCGACGTGAATTCATTCTTTATTGGCCTAATAACAGGATTATTCGACACGACAACAATACCGAATGAATTGAATTCAACGTCAAAGAATCGTCTATTGAAACGATTACAATAACCGAGAAAGCGATTGGAATTGGAAATCGTCTCTAGTCTGTGACGAACTACTCGAACGGAAAGTCGTATCCATTATCAGTTTGCTCTTCTTCTGGACCATCATGACCGTTTCTTACAATTTGGACGTTTCAAGCGTGAAAGCAACTACGTTCTTTCGTCTCATCTTCAGGTATGATAAATTATCTGAATGTAGTAGACATTGCTTGTTTATTTTGTAAAAGCTTTTGTATACCATCTGCAGTGCAAGGCTTTGAAATGGTGATTCCAGATGGCGCGGATCAATTTGGAAATCTGTCTGGTTAGAGGTTTTAAATTGGATTTGCTGTTATTACATTGTGTTGGTGATATATCGATTTGCGTTGACCGATGAACAACAAAAGTAGGAGCAGCATAATAGAAGTGGATAATGTTTGAATTTAGAACATTCGCGTATTTTGCTCAACAATGCAATAGAAATTTGGAGCGAATGGTACCGTTGACTTTTATGCTTGCGTAAGTTGTTATGTTGAATAGATCTTTACTTTTAATTTTAGATTCTTTGTTTCAATCGTTATTGACCGTTGGAAATTTCTATTTTCGAACCTTGGATTCGTTGATAGGTAACCGAAATGTCTGATAATTAATTCATTGTGTAACTTATAGTTCTGCGTTATTTCTTTCCGCGTATCTTCCCGGAACCGACTCCAACACGCGAATGATACGACGCACTATTGTACGTTACATGTGTCTGGCTCAAGTTTTAGTCCTTCGTGACACATCAGTAAGAGTGAAAAAACGGTAAGAGTAAATGGAATGTTTGGGTTTCATTAAATGCGTTGATGTTTAGATTTCCATCACTCGACAACGTTATTGATGCCGGATTTCTCACGGTCGATGAGAAGCTTCTGATTGAAGCCGTTTCGAATAACTACTCAAAATATTGGCTTCCAATTTCGTGGATTTATGCGGTTCCCTTTTTCATTTTTAAGCTTTAAACATTGATGCCTTCAGATTTTGTTTGAGCAAAGACTGAAGAACAAAATCAGGTATTGTAGCTGTTTGCGATTCTGTAACAGGATTCTCTAGCTGTGATTTATTTCTGAACGTCATCCTTCAAGAGGTGCGGGTATTCAGAGAAAACTTGCAGAGTATTCTGAATTATGATTGGTAAGGAAACGATTTGAATTTAAAGACGCGACAATTAAGGGTTCCTGTTCCATTGGCCTATCCGCAAGTAGTTTGCTTGAGCGTTTGGGTTTACTTCCTTATTGCCACTTTTGCAAGACAACATATAATCAATCCGGAACATGTTGTTAATGGCAGTTTTATCGACCTAGTAAGTTTGATGATTGTACAATTAATAAACTGGTTTTTGGGTTGATATCTACTTTCCGTTCATGACAGTTCTTCAACTCATCATCTATGTCGGCTGGTTGAACGTCGCCATGATGCTCATAAATGTCAGTTTGAAATGTGAAAGACAACCAATCGCATTTTTGTAGCCCTTCGGAGAGGATGATGCCGACTTTGAACTAAATTTCATTATTGACCGAAACTTGTGTGTTCGTTTTCCATGTACAATACGCAAAATGAGCGTTTTCATTTCCAGATTGCCTTGTCAATTGTCGATCATTGCCATAACAAACATCCGATTTTGCGTGCTGATACATTTGCAAAGAACAACGAAACGCCGCACGATTCATCAACACCGTCGGTTCCGGCTCTTTGTGGTTCTGCAAGTCAACTTTTGATTGAGAACGAGAGTGATACAGGACGCAAGAATAGTTTGGCAACAGTAGGAATGAAGATTAACGAATTTCGACGAAGAATGTCGAATGCAATTGCACCCGAACATTCGAAATACGAGGATACGTGGCATCAACGACCTACATTGCATATTAGTGAACGTAAGTGTGTTGTTTGTTTGAAGTAACCGATTTTCAGCAAAAGCAATGCCAACTATAAGGTCCATAGATGAAGTAATGGACGATTCCAGTTCGTCAAGTGATAACGAAACAATGAAAGGAAAACCGCCGAACGAATCTAACAACTAAAAAACAATTGCGATCTTATCATCATGTAATTTGAATTCTTATTTATTCAATGAACTTTTAATCCGACACATTTACAAACACAAGTGAACATTAGACACGATGAGCTTTGCTATCGCCATGAACGACAAAACTGGCGATCTTATAAAAGGTATTGAAGCCCGATTGAACAGCCTTTGCCAATTCTTGAGGTGACATTGTTGTAACACTCAGTGGAGCTGGAATCGTATTCTTGTCTTGATTTCCTGTTGGTAAAGCCGAACAGAGGTTCAGAACAAGGACGAAGATAACGAAGAGCTTCATAGTCGATAGAGATAGTTGTTAGTAAACCGTTGAGTTTTCAATTGATATTCTAATTCTTAGAAATCCAAAAGTTATATACTCCAATGAAAGAGGTCGTGATTTGTTTACCTAGCTGGCATTGAACTGTTTGAGTGCCAAATTGTCTTTGTTCCAATTTCAAACAAAGCTTTTCGAAATATCCAGCAAATCAAATATCTGCTGCAAATAAAGCGTCTCTCAGTTTGATTATTAGAGTTTAATATCCAGTCTTTGTACACCAGATCTGTTCGTATTTCTTCAATCGATTGAAGCATTCAAACAAGATTTTCCATGAACAATTTTACAAGCACGTGAGTGATCTTAGAGAAGGCCGAGCATTCTTAAATGTTGTAAGATGGTAACGGTTAACAATGCCAGATATTATATCTTTTGAATTTGAAGATCATTCTGACTGATATAGAACCCTCCAGATGATTAAAGCAACCAGCGTTGTTCGAACGTTGACTTTAAAACAGTGGTGTTGACAACAAATGATTCAATACCAAGAACTTGAGTTAGACGTGGAATTGACTGGAAATCGAGTTGCCGAATAAGATTTTCAATTTCATGAGGTATGTTTACCCAATTGTAACTAATAAAATTTTCATATTAGGTGTCAACTGCGAATCATTAAAGCCATTGGGTGCAGTTAACGTGAACGACATTATACAACTTGGCGACGTGATTCCGAACACCGTGACAATCGGTTCCATATTGGTAGTCTACAATTTCCTCGTCCATCAAATCGTTTTCGATCATTATAACCACGGAATGCGATCAATATTCTTTTGTTTCAAGTTTTCTCACCAATAAACCCAACTCTGACTCATAAACCAACCGAATCAGCAACTGTTCAAAATCGACGTTCTTCATCGTTTGTGTTAAATCCGAAACTTGAAACAGTCGTCAGAACATATACAAAAACTAATTGTTGCTACGGAAGCGACAATCAAGAAGTAGTACTCGTGAACATTACGTCGTCCGAAAATCTATCATGTGAATCAGAAAAACACTCATCGTAGGAATTACGCGTCCAAATAAGTGAATTGTCTTCTGAAAATTTAATTAAGGTCGGTTTAAATGATCAATGTGATTTAAATCGAAAAACGTTTAGAATAAGAAAAACTACACATGCAAATCAGATGATGGCTATTCAACCCTCTCTAAAAATCTTGAAGTTCAACACAATGAAGTGGTTAATATTCAATGTTCAAAGTGCTATTACGTTTTTACATGACGGTTCGATTACAATCGTCACGTAAGAAGGTTCATTATTTTTAGAAAGCTTCATTTCTATTAATCAATTCTATATGAATGAATATGCGCCATTTATTCGATTACAATAAAGCTTGGCAGTGAACAACATAACTTTGAGAAAATGTTGTATTTGGTGAGCAATGATCTCACACGTTCTACCTGGACATCTAGTATCCTAAACGTACGTATGTTGAAGATCCGAGACAAGTTATTGGGCTTACCGGAGGATTGTTGCGGGGCTGCTGCTGGAGCGGCCTGCTCGACTGGGGCTGGCGCACTTTCAGCTGGGGCCTAAAAACGAAGATAAAATATTGGGATCGCAAACGAAAGAAACCTCTGCGGCAGGCGCACTTTCAACTGGCTAAATACGCAAAGATTAATTGTTAGACAAAGAGGAACGTTACAGCGGGAGCGGCCTTAAAATATTAGTGATTAACGGAGTTGGACAGTCGTAAACTCACTTCCGGTGCACTTGGAGCAGCAGCTGGTGCAGTCTAGAAAAAAACATAAGATGTATTTTTGATTAGTGATGGGCAGAAGGTCAGATGGTCACAGTCTAGTTTACCCCCATGCGCCAAGCTTGCAATCAACACAAATCAAATCAGCTCGATGATCTAATTCTCAAAAGTATAGGTACCACGGCGGAAAAACCAATCTCCAGGAAGTTATAAGCATCAGGACTTCAAAGGTACCTATGAGCTCTACGAGTTCGAATATTTCATATTCTCGCAAGAATATGTAAGTTAATCAAGCGTCTCGTCAAGCTAATCAGTGTTTGTGTACACATTGATCAGAAAAAATTATTCCCGGGGCAGATACAACTGTTTGCAATTTTGTTGATGCCAGAAGCCAAAAATTCGAAGTGATTTTCCAGGCCTATTGTTTATACATTTTCGAATCAACTCGTCGATAGTAGTTGATTAAGGAGGGCTTTAGAGGTGTTAGGTGGCGGGTAATCTAGACTGCCGGTCAAGTAATTCCGAACTCGGACTTGGACATTGGATTTTGTAGGGGTCGGACTTGAGATTTTTGGAAACTGGATTTGTACTTGAAAGTTACCAAATTTGACCCCTGTGGCGATGAGGTTATTTTGAAGTTGAAAGTCATAAAAGCTTAACGTTGCTCATCCCATGAGCTTAAAATCGTTTTCACACGAATTCCCTGATCATTTGACATGAAACTCAAAAAAAGACGGAAAACCGTTTAAACTTTTGTGCTCGTTGTTTATAAAAGGATCTATAGTCAGAACACTTACAGGTTCATCTCCGTATGAGTTGTCGCGCTTCTTACGGTAACCACTGGACTGTTGAGCGGGAGCCTAGAATTACGGTAAATAAGAATTTCACATCGTCAACTCTACTTCTGCAGGTGCGCTTGGGGCTTCTACTGGTGCTGGAGCTTGCTCGACAGGTGCGGGGGCTGGTGCAGCCTTAAATAATAGTCATTGACATATGTAACTCGTTGAATAATGAAAATGTCGTAACGACCAAAACGTAAAGAATTGCGAAAAGTTAGCGATTTCTTTGGAGCAAATGCAAGATGTCGTAATGACATTCTGCAAAATCGCGTGTTTTTTGCAATCGCTTCGGTCGTCGCGACAAGTCCAAGAACTATAGAGCGAGCCAAAATGAACTGTTATGTCGGTGTTGTGGAGAAACTTTCTCGAGTGTTTTGTCCTGATCATTGTATGCATTTTTCGTGTCCCGAAATTCAATTAAGCACAAACTCATAAGTTTGAACGTCGTAAAGTCTACGAAAAACAAAACGACCTCAACGACCATTGTAGACGTTTCAAGATCGTCCAAATTCGTCACATAGGGAAACCAAGTGATTTTTTAGTGCATTTTCGTCAGGTTTTCGAAAACTTTAGACTATAGAAACACGAAAAATGCATACACCAATTAGATGAATTAATATCGAAGAAGTTTTTCCACAACATCGATATGACAGTTCCTTTTTAGCCACCACGTATTTCAACGATTCGTATCACGTTGTCTTACTTCCGGTGCAGCTGCCACTGGCTGGCTTTCATCGCCGTATGAATTCGATCCGCGTTTCACGACTGAAAATCAATTGCTGAATGAACATCGAACAAAATCCGACTTACTAGCTTTCGAGCTAACGACAACGACGAGGAGAGCCAAAACGGTTGCGTAAATAACCTTCATTTCTGTCGTGATTGACTGCTGTAGAGAAGCAAAGATGTGAGGAAGAACAAACCAGTGAGGTGTGATGATTTGGACGCTCGAAACCACGTCTTATATAGCGACTCGAGTTTTGTGGGACGCGCATCGTTAGATCGTTTACCTTCGTGTCGATGGGAGGTGTTTTGTTCGTGTGTTGTTGTGAACAGAACAAATGGGCGGAGTTGGATTTCTACGTGTGTTTGCGTCACAGTATGATTTGCATTGCTACTGAATACTACGTGCAATCACTTTTGCAGCGCCAATTACCTCGTCCGTATTTTTCTCCGCCTCATTCGTTCGTTCACCGACATTGCGTACAACAAACTCTTGCGCGCAGTGACACATTGCTGCGTTCGTCTTTCTCGCGCAAAAATGGGCGTAATTTTTGTCGTCGAGGAGGTCAAATGCTAAAATGCGCGTTTTTACGAATGCGACGATTCTGTTTTGTGGAAGTCGTGTACTCACAACAACTATGTCAATCAATCCACAATGCCATCGAATTTGAGGCCTCGAAGATTGCGACAAATGGTCTTCGTTTAGTCTTCCATCAAACCCATCAGTTTGTGGAAAGTCGAGAAGATGCGCGCCGACAATCAATGGCGAGGCTTGTCGCTTCGACAAACCGGTTTCACTTGATTTTTTATGTAATTTCTCAAAACACCCAGAAATGCGTTCCAGCGTTAAACTGTCGACCTCCGGTTTATCAAACGTCTGATCACGGCCATCGGTTTGGCACAAGAATGTGGAAATCGTTTTTCACAAAACTCGACGAACATTCGAACATGAAGTATACGAACCATAAATACAATCGTTGGCCCATTAAAATAGTTTGCATTAACATCCGAATTCAGGTTGTTGTTTAAAGTGAATTGCTTTGAACTTGTCATACGATTATGCTTTCAATTGTAATGGTTTGCTCGCCAGAAAGGTTCAGGTTACACAGACCGTTCCGTTAATCGTATTCTACGTGGAAGCAAGCCGAAAAAGTGAAACGGTTGTAACATCGAAAAGTTTGGAAATCACTATTTGTAGTTCATAACGGCACAAGTGGTCTGCGAGTTGTGATCGTTGTTCCATCGACTCAATTCTACAGACAAACAAAACAACCTGTTGAATTGAGGTGTTTTGACAGTTCCAAGACTACAAATTGAAGCGATTTGTTTGGTTTCCAATCGTTTATTCGTAAAAACCGTTGACGAAATCAAAACGACAGAATTCGTTGTGCAATTTCCGTAGAAACTCAGCATGAGGATTTGACGCGCAAAAAACAGTTGAGTTGAACCGACAAACGTCTTTTCGATAATCAATAGTCGTTTGTTTTCAACTACAGTATTTCATAGAATTTGTTGAATTCAATGTAACTCGAGACTCCTTTAATTCGAATTCAACTGAATTGTCATGAAAAAGATTTTAACAGCTGAAGACACTTGAAGGCTTGCCGGTTCTTGCATCATTGCTATTCAATCGTTCAAAACCAGACAACCGTTCAAACCACGGGGTTTTGTTTTTACACTAAAGTATCGGCAGTTCAAAAACGCGACTCTCACTTTTACGTCAATTGAGCTCGCCAACGGCGTAACCAGTTTGGAGTTCCTCTCTCTGTAATTACAAAGGTCATTGTCGACACAAATGCTCTGCTTCTTGCCAATTTGTTCTTTGAATACCAGGAAAATAACTGTTGAGACTATGGAATGAATCGACTCAGTTTTATTTGCAAATTGAAAGCACAAGTTTAGTCAAAAAGGATGTTCGTCAGTTTCAACGTGATAGTTGAGTTCAGTAGCCACTTGGCGCGCTTTGAACTTCGGAAACTTGGGAGTTTTCCACCGCTGCTGGCATATTTTCCGGAACGGGATTCGACTCGGGTATTGAAGCTTCGGGTTGACTTTGAGAAATCTGAGACATTTCGTCACCATATGCATTGTTCGACCCTCGTTTCACAACTAAATTCCTTTAAATGAACAACACTGAAAACCTACTTGTTCGAGCTTCCAAAGCAACAACCAACAACAAGACACTAACGATCACTGCGGTTTTCATTTTCGTCACTTGCCAAAAAACTACAATTGAATCGTTCGGACGAGCTGTTTTTATATTGTTAACAATAAACTCATATATGCATTAAGTGCTATGATTCCTGATTTGAAAACTCGTATCTCCGAAACAAAAGTTTTTCGCTCTAATAGTCATTGAACTGTACGATTGATTGCTTCAAATTGCACCAATTGTGTCGCTATGATGCTTGTGGCCTCATGAAGTGTACGCACTTTCGAATTATAGACTTCTAAGCAGGTTGTTGCGTCAATTTTGTGATTAGAAGCACTTAATTCCTCTGTTTCATTTCACAAACTTAAACACAAGGGTCGTTGTGTTCCGACGAGTCGTTGTTCTTGGCGCAACCTCAACGCCGCTGTTTTTTACGGAAAACGCGCAATACGAAAAGTTCCGCAGAAGACGTTCACTGGTCGGAAATGTCACTCAAAATGACGATCGATGTTTAGCCAGAAATTGTTGTCGTTCATCGAAATTTGTCTGATGTCAAACAAAGAAAACTCGGTACAACTTTACGATTCACGAGTAAAGGTCAATTTATTGAACTCTTCGAATTTCATTACACAATTTCCAATTGAGAGCTGCGTGGGCAAAAATGACCTCCACATGATGGTCATTAAACCAAAAATTTGCAACAAAGAAACTGATCGCAAACCATTAAAATGCGAATTGTGTTGACCTTTACATTTCCAGTGTTATTGGGTTTATTTCGTTTTGAAGGTGAACCAAAAAACTCCTTTACGACAACGCTTACGACCAAGCCGATTTGAGAAAATCGAAATGCTCACGTTCTTCATTCTCGACACACGTTGGTGCTACACTGGCAGTCACCTCTTTGAACTCGATTCCAGTTGCATTCTGAATGTCTTTCAAGAATGCACGTTTCAATGGCTCAAAATGCAAAACCATGTAAACGGTCGAAACAAAGTTATAAGCTAAAGAAAAAGACTGTTAAATTGGACAAAGACATCTTGCTGCGAGCAATTGCTTGTTTGCAAATGTTTTCATGTGTAAACGTTCACCTGCGATTGTGATATAAGCGAACTGAAATTAAGATTACGCAAATATTCATAACAATTGAACTCACGTTTGTTAAGACGTTGTAGAGCAATGAATGAACATTGTGGCCTCCAAAGAAGAATAGGTACAAAGCTGAGAAAAGAAAGCATGAGCACGTCGAAGACCTACAGCCAAATTAAGGTTATGAGAGATCGTATCTCAAATTACATTATAGCGTCTGAAATATTGTCGTTTATTGTTTGTCAATTACGTGAATCTTACATGCGTAGATCAAAGGTTTTAGAATTTCAACTACCGTAGCTACTTGTTTGATCTCAAAGCTTTCCGATAAAGTTTTTCCTAACCAACGATGACTCTTAGCTTTACGATCAACGTCCCAAAAAACCTTGAAAGAATAAAAGCAATGAATTTGAAAAGCACAATACAATCTTACAAATAGACCGAACATTAAGCATTGCGCTCCTAAAACATCCATAATCGAACAGGTGATTGGCGACTGCTCGAGAAAGAATGCTCCCGCCAACATCTCGTCGATGGTCATTCCGTTGTCTGCGTATATCAAATGAATTACGATCTTCGTGGTAATCAGAAAACAAAAAATCGGAAACTAAAAAACACAAATAATCAAATCCTATGAAATGAAGGTTGATACCAAAATCAAAAGAATAGAACGAGCTTTTGATCCGTCTCGAAGCTCATAACTGGCTCTGTTTTGAAAAGCAAATCGCCGTTCAAGTCCAATAGCCAAATATTTGATGTCAATCACAAGAGCACAAATATGACTAAAACACAAAGTTAAAAAGCTTGTACGTTTCCATCTCGATCATTTCAACAAACCTTATAAATGCCATCGTATAAACCAGAAATGCCGCAAAGTAATGGCCGTTAGCCACCGAGTAAATTCGAGCCGGCAACCCGCTGAGGAGAGGATGAATTATCGATAAATTGGCCGTGAAAACGTTGGTTGTAATCTAAGTCATCGTCAAATTTGAACTCCCGACTTACCAACAATATTCTCAAATTTACGTGGTATTGAGTCAACTGACCGAATTTGAAACAAAAATAAACGTTCGCAATCAAGGATGGTATCGAGAAAAAGAGCTCAACAAACGGTTGTAATCCTTTGATTTTAAGGAGCTGTTCATCGGTGACGTTTAGCATTACCGTAGTTGTGTTATAGTCTACGCATACGACTAATGTCAGTCGAACGAATTAATTAGTTTCTGCTTCAACACTACACACTTGCCAACTACAGTGTTGAATCATTAAGCAAAATAAACTTTATGTTCTGTTGTTCTTTACATTTAATACGACGACCAAAAGTGCAAAGTTTTGTCCTGAAGGTAACAAGAAAACTAACCGCCAACCCAATTTCCTGCTAATTCTCTAGACAATTGGCGTACACGTAAACAATACTCATTATCTAATATTTCAGGAGTTTATTCGACAACACGTACTTTTGAAATACATCTACGGGATTAAAACGAACTCCCATTCAATCGTCAACTATCAGCAGCCGGTGGTGTTTGATGAAAACGAGTCATTCGAACAAAGTTCTAAAGCTCACAACTCATCAGGGTATTTATTGCATTTAAACCTACTTCTCCAGTTGTTGTTGATCGATGTTTCAAATTTTTTGGAATCGTAATCAAATCGCCACGCTCAAGCAAAATCCGAATCCAAACATCTTTGTCCTCAATTTTGCACTAAAAACAGTTGTCCGTAAAGACACTAATAAATAGAACTTGCAAGCACATCGTAGTAAATCGAACCGCCAGTGATCATTTGAATAATCGGTAGTTTTCTTGTTGTTTCTTGCCACATATCGTCTAATACAGGGTGGGCCAAAATGAATTGACTAGTCGGAATCGCGAATAGCGTTCTTATTTTTGATTTTTTAAAAACAAACTATATATTTTCTGAATCCCCATAGTCCCCAAATTCAGATGAGCTCAAAATCAAAATGTTGAAATTTTCGAAAAATTTCGCCTTGGTCCTCGTTTGTGTCGCTTTTCGGGCAGCTTTCAATTGAAAGAAATCGACTCGAATTGATGTGAAATGAAGCAAGAATAACATTGATTGTTGTTGTTACTTTGTTGTCCGTCTAACTGGCCATTTGCGAGCGGCTATCGAAGATAGCACGGATTTAATTCGTCAAAATCGGCCGATGAGAGAACGAATTGCCGCCAACTTTGCTCGTCGACTTCAAACGTGCATTGATCAAGAAGGCGCACAAGTCGAGGTTTGTTGATTGTTGGGGTTTCTCTTGTTAATAAACATTTTTTCTTTCAATTGAAAGCTGCCCGAAAAGCGACACAAACGAGGACCAAGGCGAAATTTTTCGAAAATTTCAACATTTTGATTTTGAGCTCATCTGAATTTGGGGACTATGGGGATTCAGAAAATATATAGTTTGTTTTTAAAAAATCAAAAATAAGAACGCTATTCGCGATTCCGACTAGTCAATTCATTTTGGCCCACCCTGTAGATGACTTTGATTGCTGAGTCGTTCGTGATCGATACGAAAAACATCCGAACTCAAATAGTTTTTATCGCGACGAATTGAGCTTAGCCTCTTGGCGATATTGAGCGGATCGTTCATGTCCACTTTGAAGTACGTAATCCCGCTCAAAGAGTTGAGTTCGCCTAGTGTCAAGTAGCTATAGGGAGGTAATCTATGTGGAAGACGTCTATCACCCAAGGGATATTCGTCCATCAACCAAGCACGCATTGTTGCAATTGACCGCTATTCGGTTCCAGCTTATATTTCAACACTTTGTCAATTTGTTCAACTGCAGCCGTTGAATTGTTGCATGTTTGTACAGCACAACAAAATTAATGAGATCGAAAGTATGATGGATTCTAAACGTATTGAGTGCAAACAATTGCCAATGAAACTTATTGGCGAGCATTAGAGGAGTACAAAGCAAACAAAATTGTCGTCGATCAATTGAACTTTGACACGTCAATGGAACAATTTGCGAAGTTGAACGTCAAATTGAATTTTTACTCAAACCAAATGAATTCATGTTTTCGAGTTATGTAAAGCTTTCAAGCGACCGAATCGCTCACATGTTCTTTGTTATTACTTTTAATCTCGGCGTTCAATTTTTGCTTGTAATGGTTGGCAAGAACATTTATTACGTGTTTATGATTGAATTGAGTGTACAGAATGCGATATTAAAACAAAGAACACTTTACAAACGTAAAAGACTTCGACAGATTAGAACATGACGGACATAAAAGATTGTTTAGAAAGTACGTTAGTTTGATCTAAATCGGCAAGTGGTCGCTGTGATGTTGACGTGCGAGATTCGTGTCCCAACTGTACAGGAAGACCATAATGGCCAAAGCAATCTAAAGTGATTCGACTATTTCCAGTCAAAGTTATTTGGAACTTGCCATTGTGATAATACGCCAAATGCCCCAGGCACCGTATTCAATCGTCCACCAGAGGAAGAGAGCAATGGCGATCACGAAAAGAACCGTTGAAAGTACATTGAAGAAATATTCGAATTTTCCGAGATGAAGATTCATCAGATTCAACAAGAAGATCACGATGTTAACGACCAGCATTGCGAAATTCAGTCCAGAGACGTACCCCAATCGTCCCTCGCCAAAACAAGATGACCCGCCATACCTGGAAAACTTTATGGATCAAATTGTAACGAACGGATTTCACTTGCCAGTTGGCGCATAAGACGGAGCAGATAAAAAAGCCCAGAATGATTTGCACGATCTTGGCGATTCCCCGATGGGAAGTTAGATAAGTGGAATTAAATCTTATTTCGGCCATAGCTGATGTTCGATGAAACAACGTAAAAGGAATTTAATAGTCAAGTAATCGAAGAGGACTGTCAAGCGAATGAGTCGACTTCTTATCAAAAAATGGGCGCCGGGTCGTCGTTTTATTTGTTTGTACGTTCGACTTGTTTTCGCTTTTTGCACGAGATCGCTGGCCGCAATGGGCGATCAATACACTCGTCGATCTCCCACTTTCAAAACTTCTCGCGTGTCTGCAATCGAAAACATCAAAACAACTCCAATGTTTTGTAGTTTATGAGATCTCCAACACGCTAGAGCAGACTCGTGCTTACCACCGCCAACGATAAGCCGAGGAGTTTATCGGTCGATTTGCAAGTAATTGGACCAAAACAACTCGACTTCATTTCGCTATTGCTGCGTATGATAAGCAGTAATTGAATTGCTTTGGCAATAATCTGCAATTATGTGAAGCACAATTGACATTCGACTGTCAAAAAAACCATAGAACGTTGGTCATTTGCAAACAATTCTAATTGTAACCTACAAACAATGAAGAGAATATATCGATGAAGATCGATGTTTGTCTTTGCGCATAAGAACTTTAAACACTCGTGGACACTAAAGTTCCGGCTATGAACTTGTGCCTTAGAATTTTGTCCAGTCATCGTATTCAAACAAAATCGTCTTTAGTTTCTGTTTGTCAGTTGTACGCGTAACTCAAGATTGTAAAAGTCCCAATAATGAATAACGAAAATCTAATATTAGTTCAAACAATTACACGGTAACAAAGACAAAGAATCGTGTACATTGTTCGTCATTATCAATTGTCATTAGCTAATCGACGAGTCTAAAAACGGACGTTCGCCTTTATTTTTTGATTCGAAAGCAACTAGTCGATGATAAGGGATCATGACCACAAGCAAAGGAATTGCGGCGTTCGAACAAAAAGACCCGTGATACTCGATTAATGACTTAATGCTGTTCTTTTTGATCGTAACTAAAACTACGCAGATCATCAATGGAAAGGACAGATAAGAATCAGTTCTTTTGTTGATGGTGCAAATAATCACGCGTCTGCAATTATGAAATCGATTTGTTTGGTTATTCAACAGGATTCAATGACGGCAATAATGAACGAAAATCGTTTAATTAACCGAACTTGTCCATAAAACCAAAAATTAAACAGTGCGATAGCTTGCACAATAATGCGATTGTCCATCGAAGTGCTCACACACAAAGTGTCTGATTGAACGACTCCACCCATTTGATCAAGAACTTTTGGCTTTAAGGTTCGGCATTTTTGAGTCAACTGATAAGACAATTGTTTAAAACATGGCTCTCGATTACGTTCAATCATTCGAATTTGGAACGTCGAAATGATGTTCCGCGTATTGGGTCTGTCGGTCGTTTTGATTGCTCTCGTCTATGCAGCAAACCCAGAGAAAGATCGTAAATTAAGTGCTGATGAGTTGGTTGAACACATCAACAAGCAAGGGAAATGGCAGGTTGGTGTCGATTGTATCGTTGTAAATTCTGTATATTACTTTTAGGCAACGAAATACGAACAATTTGCCGGAAAAAGTAAGGAAGAATTGAAGCAGTATCTTGGCGCTTTGAAGAAACCAAGTCAAATGCGTCGGAAAGCAAAACCCTCAAACATCAAAAAACTCGACGACGTTCCGAAATCGTTTAACGCCGTTGAAGCATGGCCACAATGCAGTTCGGTTATCGGTCTGATCCAAGATCAGTCTTCATGCGGATCATGTTGGGCGGTAAGCACGACATCCGCTTTCTCCGACCGCCTTTGTATCGCATCTAATGCAACAATTCAAAAATCAATCTCAGCACTGGATTTAATGGCCTGCTGTTATGATTGCGGTTATCAATGCCAGGGCGGCTATCCGGATTCAGGTATGTAGAAGAATAAATTCAAACAGGTTTGTACTGCAATTTTAGCTTGGGACTACTTCACCTCGACTGGGGTTTGCACCGGGAACAATTACACCGATGACGGCGGGTGCAAGCCATATCCTATCAGCCCTTGTTGGGTAGACAAGAAGACCAAAAAAATGAAGGTATTTTCTTTATAACTAAACGATTTCTATATGATCCTTTTGTCAGTGCCCGGAAGAACCGTCGGACTCGTACACTTGCAAGAAAGCTTGTCAATCAACTTACAAGGACGAGACCTACAAAAATGACCATTACTACGGATCTTCAACAAATTACTTTTCCAATGAGAATGATCGTGCAATTGCCGATTTGGTTGCCAATGGACCGATCGTTGCTGCATTTGACGTATACGAGGACTTTTACAGGCAAATTACTTTTTTGTATTATGACTAATCAGTAAGTATTTAGCTACAAGTCGGGTATCTATCGATGTAAGTCTTTGCTGGTGTTATATCTTTAATTTTTATTATATTAAACTTTGTAGACACTTATGGTGACTATGTCGGAGGTCATGCAGTACGTGTAGTAGGTTATGGAGAAGAGAATGGTGTTAAGTACTGGCTAGTGGCTAACTCGTGGAACACGATTTGGGGCGAAAATGGCTACTTCCGAATTGTACGTGGAACCAACGACTGTTCATTCGAAGACGAGTTTACGAGTGGAAATGCCGATGTTGCGCGGAGTCTTAAAGGCAAATAAAACGACCAAAACGCCTCTGATATGACTTATATTTTCTACGAATAAACTTTCAAATCGATTTTGTTGTGCTCTTTCAATCTACTTCGAAAATTGACGGTTCAAGGAAATCACGTGTCTTTGAATTGTCTGCGGGAAACATCACAAAACAACAAGTTCGATTTTTGAATCATACGCTCGATTAGCTCAAGTTTGCTCAATTCAATCGACGTACCGTCAAAACTCATCAATCATCAACGATCGTTGCGAACTAAAATTTTTGTTCTGATTCGGCCATTCGACGTCGTTGCGCTGTCGGTTTGAGTTTTCGCGACGGCGCCAAAATTGTGCAAAAAACAAATACGATGAAACGTCTAACTCTTCCGGACGCTTATCGCCGCTAACGAGTGTGATCTCGAGTAGTTTTGGTTAATGTTTGAACTCAATTTTCGTAATTTGAACTGATAATCTCGGTCGTAAACTAACCGAGAATATGATCTTTGCATTTCGACAACAACTTTCTTGCTCTCAACGTGAATTTATTAACAATTTTAGAACTCGGACCCTGAAGCAAATGGATTCGTTGAGCATATTCCAAGGTGAAATGCTTTGGGCTCTGATTCTCGGCTTTGTGATAGCTTTTGCTTTGGCATTTGCCATCGGTGCTAACGATACGGCGAATTCGTTTGGATCGTCTGTTGGAAGCGGTGTTCTTACGTTGTATCAGGCCTATATATTGGGCACAATCTTCGAAACACTTGGTGCCGTTCTTCTTGGTGAGTTTAAAGATGAATAGAAGTTTTGAGTTCCGATATTACAGGTTATGTGGTTATTGATACAATGCGAAAGGGAGCTATTGATCTGAGTCTATATCAAGGATCCGAAAAAGAACTGCTTTTGGGTCAGATTGCTATTCTCGGAGGTGGGAGAAGATTTACGTTCAATTTGAATTGAACTTCAAGGTTGTGCAATTTGGGTCTTGATTGCAACCTATTTCAATGCTCCCGTTTCCACAAGTCACAGTATTGTTGGAGCAACAATTGGCTTTTCAGTTGTCTTTCGTGGATGGGCCGGTATTCGATGGAATGCAATTTCCAACATTTGTATGTTGTTAAAGGGTAACTAAAGTGCAATGATATTTCAGTTCTGTCGTGGCTAATTTCTCCACTTTTTGCGGGCCTTTTTTCAGTTCTCTTGTACTTGTTGGTTGAACACTCAGTGCTGCAACGAGTGAGTGCAAAGTGACGTGAAAACGAACTTTTTGATCTTTCAGAAGAAACCATTTCGTGCGGGTCTTCAACTTTTACCGTTTCTGTACTTTATTTGCGTTTCCTTTAACTGTTTTGCCGTAATCTATGACGGTTCAGCATGTAATCGAGAGAATATGTGAGCAGACGTGATGAAGATTTCAGATTTGGGTTTCGACAAATGGCCGTTAATTAAAGTTGTTGTCGTTTCACTCATCGGCGGTCTGTTGGTCGCGTTGTTTGTGAAGTTGTTTTGGGTAAAGCGAATAAAAAGTGCAATTAAAGGTAAACACTTATCCATTTGCTTTCAAGAAAAGTTGATTGTAGAAGAATATCGATCTAACGTTCGTTTGGGATCGATTGAAACATCCGAAAATGACAAGCAGCTTTTGCAATCGGAACGAGTGACGGAAACAGTGACCGCTACGACTTGTAAGAAATCGAGTTTGTCTATTTAAATACGAGAATTCAGCTACAAAAACACAAAATTCATGGCAACGTTTCGTTGGAGCAGGACGAGCAAAAGACGAACAAACCTACGGGCTGTTCGGCTTCCTTCAGGCGTTTGTCGCTTGTTTTGGTGGTTTTGCACATGTTCGTTATTTTTCGTTTCAAAATAGTTTTAGAGTGTTTCAGGGCGGTAACGATGTCTCCAACGCAATTGCACCGTTAGTTTCGCTTTATGCAATATACCATACAGGCAGTGCGGCGCAAGAGGGTGAAACACCGATTCTGTTGCTTTTATTTGGTGCTGTTGGCATGTGCATTGGACTGTGGGTTTTAGGACATCGCGTAATTTACACTGTCGGTCAGGATATTACCGAAATTACGCCACCAAAGTAAATTTTGTATTCGAGTATTCGTTCACGTTCGTTTAGAGGATTTTGCATCGAAGTCGGAGCTGCAGTGATTGTACTGTTGGCGAGTAAGGCGGGACTTCCAATCTCCAGCACTCATTGCAAAATTGGAAGTGTGGTGGCCGTTGGCGCCTTACAAGATCCGAAATCAGTGAAGTGGTCGGTTTTTGGCAACATTCTAATAACTTGGTTGGTAACGTTGCCAGCTGCCGGTTAGTTTAGTTCTTTCATAGTGGCTAAAAGATCTCGTTCCATTTCAGCTGCATTGAGTGCAACTTTAGCATACTTCTTAAGGTTAATTGCTTTGTAATTAGTCACCGTTCGTTTAATTCTTGATTTACGTATTTTACAACAAATAAATCGACTTGAAAAGCAAATGACTAAACGTCGTAAGCAACTATTCTTTCTGGTTAATTCAAATTGGCAGGATAGTCAATAAAACTTATTGAATCGTAGATTCCGGTTGATCGGCGACAGTCTTCTTTTTGTAGTACTTCGTTGTTTTGTGTCTAAACGTGCTGAATTTAATTTGTAACCAATTGAGTGCTTTACCGCGAAATAACTCCTGGTTCTGTTTGCTCTTCAACTGTTCGAGATTCCTCTTCTTTTAGTAACTTCGATTCGCGTTTTGGATCTGTTGTAGTTGTCAATTCGCGACGATAAGCAACATTATGACCATCTTGTTGTCGATAGTTACTTTGCGTGTTCGCAAACGTGTTACTGATCTGACCGTGGGGTAACTGTTCTGACGTTTCAACATAACGATCAAAATCAGCTGGTTTTTGAGTGGAGTAATGAACGAGACGAGGTCCTCGGCCATCTTCGTCAACAATCTCCTAAATTTGCAACTTTTAATTCAAAATCTCTCTTTGAACCTTATGATAATAACCATCGTAATCTCGAGTCTGCGATATCACAACCGCTTGTTGATAATTTGGTTTTGGCGGAACGACTGGTGGTTGTTTTGTTTGTTGCCAATTTGGACGAGAAAGATTTCCATTGTTTTGTTGGAAATTAGAAGAACGAGAGTTGGATTGAATGTGCTGTCTTGATTGATGTGGCGGTGGTATCGGAGTTTGTTCTTTAAATTGCACGTGGTATTGTTGTTGAGGTTCGGTTTGCTCTTCGTAATTGAAATTGTGCTGTTGATAGAATTGCTGAGGTTCTTGTCTATAAACTTGTTCATATTCATGACGTGTAGGTTGTTGATGAGTTTGTTGAGATGAAAACTCATGTGAATGCTTTGGCGATATCGTAGGTTGATTTGTGTTGCCCGTGTATGTTGATTGTTCGTAAAATTGCGCTGATGGTCGATTCACGGATGAGTTCTCGTTTTTGTATTCGTAAACTTGACGTCCATGTATCGCATAGTCATTTGATTCTTGTTTTTGATCAGTCGCCGGAATTGACCAATTGCCATTGTTTTGAACATAATCAGTGTTGTGATTGTCCGATTGGCGTAGATAACCGCGTTCTGCTGCAGGTTGCCAGACGTTTTGTGCCGCAGCAGCTCGTTTTGTCCAAAACGATGGTCGTTCGCTGCGCACCTTGTACGTTGCCGGTCGTCCAACCCATTCGTCCATGTGTCTCGACTTTTCTTCCCACAAATTTCGCCGGTTTTGAACGTGCTGTGACCAATTCAGCAGTTTAGATTGAACCTGAAATAAGTTCATTTGAAGGTTTTTCAAACGTAACATACAGGAACATTACGATTCGACTGTTCCAGATTTCCATTATCCGTTTGCCACCGTTCATGTTTTATATCTGAACTTTGTGGCCGATGCGAATTTCGAATCACATTTGTTTGATGTTGAACGGCCCTATCGTCTAACAACGAGTTGACACTCACTTCTTTCCGATCCAATGGTCCGCTTGTTTGAGTTCGAATCTGTCGAGCATTCGCTCCAACACTCTGAGAACGAGCTGCTGGAGTATAACCACCGTCCTTACGCGCAAGATGCTTCTTCACAGACAACGAATAGCAGATTGGTTCCGGTTCGGCAGGTTCGGGCCTAGAAGTTCGGTGTGCAGTTAAAAATCCGGGAGCTGGTGAAAATGACGTTCCCAAATTGGCTTTTTCTTCTAAATCCCGAACAATAGTCACGATAACTCGCTTTTAGTTACCTTCAGTCAACGGATAGTCCATTGGAATCCGATGGTTTGAGAGAGTGTCTCCGACAAGTCGAACCGGATCGACACATTCAACGACATCTGTTATGTAGATTAGGGATTAAGTTCTGGGACCATTGAGTAAATCGACCGCTTAACTTATTTAAATTTTTGCTTTTCATTAAAAATGTGAGTTTCCATGTGTTTTCAGCAAAATTGATAGTTCATATTCTTTAATTGTAACTCTTGAATAAGACGTTAAATGCTAGCGGTTGATGCACGTTCACCGTCCCAGAACTCAACCTGTTACGTAAGAGTTACACGGATGCAAAGGATCGGCAGCGTAATGCCAAGTTTTTCTTGGATACTGAGCAGTATAACCTTTGTAGTTCTCGTCGTATTCATAACCGACTTCATCACGATGTGCTGACAAATTGTAATCTAAACCGAATTTCTGTCCCGGACGTTCCGGTGATCGATTTTGATCTTTGCGTGATTGTCGCTCCGAAACCCAATACTGATAATCGTCTTCGTTATTGAAAAGTTCAGTGTCTCTGCTATGATCTACAGAAGTTGCAAACAGTTCAATTAATTCAATAGAAAGATTGTTACCAATGAAATCCATTCCACCAAAGAAGTATCCACGCTCGGAGGCACCAGGAACCGGACTAAAGCGATTGACCTCATTTGATCTGACTATAACAAACTTGTGGCGAGAGGGCGATCGTCTTGCCCGCGGCAAACTGTTGTAGCGAACTGTTGGTACGCCGGCCAAATTGTTTGTGGTGTAAACTGGTGGTGATCTACAGGGTATATATCCATCGTAAGGATCTTGTTGATCGTATTTGTACTGTCGACCAATTGGCGTATGTGATTGTGCGCGTTCAGATTTATTTCTTGATTCATTTACCCATTCAGGTTGCTAGAAATCTTTTGAATAAATTTGTTTCTCATCCACTACCTGAGTGCTAGAAACTCGAGGTTCTTCAGCGACGGCCACTTTGTCGAAAAAGTCGGGACTTAGAAATTGGTCATTTTGATTGTAATTTTGCTCCTGAATTGCTCGTAGGGTTTCCGATTGCGAGGGATTGAATTGCCGTCGACCGCTGCCCAATATCCCAGGTGCTTGTCCATTGTCTAGGCCGGGAAATTGACTGGCGTGCAGACGATATTCTTCTTCAGCGATTTCCCTAAATTCAAAATTTTAGTTGCGATTATACGCGATTACTGACGTCGAATACAATTGCATGGGCGAATTGTATTGCAGGTGTTGCATGATTCTCGAGGTGACGGATCAAACAAACAATGAATTAAACTCCAGATCTGTAGTCGGAGGTTTGGTCGCAATCCACGGCCTCTCGGGCTTTCACACCGCCTTTCGACGTCCTGTTTTTTGCCACCTGATGCTCGAAAAGCGGCGGATTGCTTGAGCCAAACGGACGTGGGCCTCACGCCGATTGTTGGCGTGGGTGCTGAGCAATCAACTCGGAAATTATTTTCTCGAAAATGGCATTCCAATCGTAATCACTTACACCTTCCAGTGGTTCCGAATACTTGCACCCGAAAACTTCATGACTGGTCATTTGGAATTTGAATTACATGCTTAGATTTCATCTACAACAAAAACTCTCTTCATCTTGATAACCACCGAGTCTGAAGCTGTTTACTTGAAGGAACAATTTTCAAATTGGCATCAACAAATTACCTTAAACTTTTCTTTCAAATTTAGCTCTTAACACGATGTGTGTGGTCGTGGAATGAGCTCACAAAGATCGCAGTTTGCACGATGTAAAGTTAAACAGAAACAACCTTTCCACAGGGCATTTGGAGCTGAAGTTTGAGTGTTTTAACTACTGAAAACGTTATTCGGTCGTTTGATTGTCTAAATAAAATGTGATCAAAATGGCTAACAAACCTTATTTCCAAACTTATGTTGTGGATCTGGAGCAGGTGATTGGTTTTAGTTGGTTTTTATTCTGTCTTTCAGGATCCTTTTGATGCTACGGATTTTGTTGAGCGACTGGCATGGCGAATCACTCAGGACACCGAGAACTTCGACGTCGCGTATTTGAAACGAAAATTCGAAGAAGAAATCGGTTCTCTGCAGAATTCGATCGAAACGTGGCAAATGAAAGTTCAGCGATTTGAGGATTTGCAGAGCACCGCCAAACATCGTTATCTCGACTCGCTACAAAGACTACATGATCGAAACAACGAAGCTGTTGACAGACTCAAGGTTGGTGAGAGTTTTTATTCAGAATACAAATTTCCGCTATGATTTCTGTTAACCGGATTGTGCATTTCGACCGCGAAACGTTTCCATTTCGTAATTCACTCCGACAAAATCGGCAATCAACTCCGCTGCAGCGGTTGGTAGTAATCTAAAAGACCCAACAACTCAACGGTTGTGAACATGTTCCTCACTCTTTCACAGCCATAATCCAATAGCAGAAACGGGGCATGTAGAGAATCACGGCGTTCGTTAGAATCGCTTCCACAATTCGATTTGCCGCATAATCGGGCTCCAGAAGCGGCAAAAGCAGCGGACTGGAACTGTCGACTCCGTCAAACATTCCCGTTTTAATGTAATACGGACATATCAAAGTCACATGCAAATTTTGAGAGCGTATTCTCAACTCTGCCCGTAGAGCTTCGGCGAATCCAACAGCACCAAATTTACTTGCACAATAGTCAGCCAATCCAGCAACTCCGACTTTTCCTGCCATCGACGCAGTAATTACGAAATGACCGTGATCACGCTCAATCATTCCCGGTACAAATGCCTTCGACAACTGAAGGGGCAATGAATATGGAGTTTATTTTGACTTACATAAAACAGAGCGTTCATGTTCACGCGTACAGTCTTTTCCATAAGCTCATCGGGACAATTCAACAGCTTTTTCCCATGTACAATACCCGCATTACTAATCACTATATCCACTGGACCAACTTGTTTCGCCGTCTCGTAAACTTCCAATTTATTGCCAACATCCACAGTGTAACATTTGACATTCTCGTAGCTTTTGGCCCGAAGCAGCTCTTTTGTCTCCTCGTTCAATTTCGAATTTAAATCCCAGAGAACCAAATGAGCTCCTCGTTGTGCAAACTATAATCACAGAACCTTAACTCTTCTCGAATCACTTACTCGAATGGCCAATTCACGTCCAATACCGCTCCCGGCACCAGTAATCAAAACAACTTCATTTCGAACATTTTTTTGCTTCAAAAGACCGGAAGGCAGAATCGCTTTGATGATTCCAATCAACGTGCTGGCCACCACCAACCCAAGACAGAGAAACATATCCACTAATTTGTTCATCTCTAAATCTGATTCAATTAAAAATCAATGGAAAATCGAACGCATCGAAAACACTCCGGAACGAGATTCTTTTGTTGAAATTCGCGCTCACCTGGGGATTCTGCCGGAAACGAGTTTCAGTTACGAGCGCACAAAGAAGCGATTAAAAACTAAGACGATCAGCGTGCGAAAACATTGGGCGGATCATAACTTTCAACGCACAATGGAGATCAACGGCCTTTGCGGTAAATTGATGTGCCGCGCGCCACCGGGTTGAATGACCTTGCCGTTGGCTTCGAATTAACAGAATACAGTAAGATCGATAAGAAACTACGGGAAACGATTTCAGCAACTGGATGGTACGATGCAAACGATTTCGGCCAAAGTCGTTCATCTGGGCGATCAGTTGGACAGCGTACATGCACCTCGAGCTCGAGCGTTTGAGGCGCTTCAACTGATGAGGCATTTCGATGAGTTTTTTGCTGATCAACCGCTCAGTTCGCCAATTTTTACGGAACCTGATCGCGTAAGAATAGGATTGAATTTCGGATCCAATTCGTGTGTTTCAGTTGTTGGAATCGGCGGAAATGATTCAGAAATTGGCATCGATTTCACAGGAACTCGTACGGGACAGTTTCCATTCGGTGCAGCAGCGAATTGCTCGTAAATACGAAGAAATAGAGGAGTTGCTGGTCAAAGAATTTGAGCGTACGGTGGATCGGAAACGACTCCACGAAATTGCTCGTATTCTTGCCGACTTCAAGTGCTTCACACGGTGTGTGGATTCGTTTGTTGAAAGAGCTCAAACGGGCGCCTTTCGATCGGGCAATATCTTCGAAGATATTCAACATGTTTGCGAGAAGACGAAAACGCTCATCGATGAAATCTTTCCGAATCCCCATCAAGTGATGAACAAACTCATTTTGAACGTGTTCTATGGCAAACTAAGGGTAAGTAGTGAGCTTCTTATGTAGGATGAATGCAAATTTAGGACACAGTAAACGCGAAGTTACAAGACACGGAAAACGAGCCCGAACAATACTTGATTAATTTGAACGATTTGTACTCAAAGTAAGTAGTCTATAGAACCTTGTGCTTTATAATCTGGGCTGTAGAACTTTGAAGTTGGGTGCCATTCTCAAAGTTTATCAAAGCGAATCGGATCCGATGTTTGTAAGCACGTTGATCAACTCGATTTTCGATTCCTATCGTTCAACTTATCCACAAATGGAAGAGAATTTTATTAGACAACAATGCACCGCAATTTTGGATCGTTTCTACGACTCAAAAGGACACAAAAAACGACAAATCTATTCGGGAAGTATACACGAGTTGAAACGCGATGTACAGGCTCGTCTATTGACCGTCGAAAACTACGGCGGCGAAACTTTCTTGTCTGAGGAAGTAGCGATTAATATTTTGCAAGAGTTTAAGAACGCTTTTGCACGGTGCAACTTGGTATGTTCAACAAGCAATTGTGGTTAAACGTTTGGTTGTTTAGTTGTGTCGAAAACAGCAAGTGGTTGAAATGAACCAAAGTATTTTCGATCTTTTGCTTAAACATCTTTACAACGATCACGTGAACTATGCCATAGATCTCGCTCTATCCGGTTGGCTTTCTTGGTTATTTTCGATTATTTCTACTGTTTAGGTATTTCACTTGCCGAACCAAAAACCGAACCTCCGACTAATTTCTTCGCCATTGTCCAACAAACCACAGCCATAACCCATCTTTTCATGAAACAGTTTGACGATCTCATATTTGCAGTAGTCAAGTACGTTGCTTTTTTGACAGTCATTTGAAAAAGATTTGGTTTTAGAGATACAACCGTGGAGGAAAGTGTCATAAATAAACGAGATGGAACGTTGCGAAATGTTGAGAATCAGATCAACTTGGGTTTGGAACGACAGATCAATGCGTTTGTTGGTTATGTTCGTTATCTGTTGAATACCGAACAAAAAAAATCGGATTTCAAACCGGAAGATGAAAGTCGCGGAATCATTACGATGTCAGCGGTAACTTCTATCGTCCAAACCTCTTTCTATTGTGTGTTTAGGCGTGTTCATCTGTTGTGCGATACGTCATAGGAATGCACGATCGAATTCGAGATAACATCGATGGTGGCAATCTGAAAGCAGTTCTCACCGAATTTGGCCTTCGATTCTACAATGTTATTATCAATCATATCAAGAACTACAGTTACAACATAGCCGGCACTATGCTGTTGGTGTGTGATGTCAATGAGTATCGGTATGTTGTATTTATTCCCTTAGGTTTTATTGCTTCTTCAGGAAATGTGTTGCTGATTGGGGAATCGTGGAAGCTCGACGCAACTTTGAAGCACTACATGCGCTTGTCAATCTGATGGTCGTAGTACCCGAAAATCTATCCGAAACAGCCGCTGCACCTGCGCTTTCAATCGTCGACCAGTCGTTGATTAGCACCTTCGTTTCGCTTCGTCATGATGCAAAAACCGCCAAATTGTACTTAGCAAGATACTAATACTTCTACTGCTTCATTCCCAGCGCTTAACGGGTTCCTGTCACTTGTTCATTCCCGTCCGATTGTTGAATAAATTAAACGCCGATAAAGCAGAGTTTACAAGCATCTTAGACGAGATTGTGGGTAGTGAACAGAGAGTAGTGGTCACGTAGATTCTGCCGCTAAACTTCTTGAGTCGAGCAAAAAGTCTTGTACGCAGCAAAATAAATTTACTTAATGATTATAAATGGGAGTGTGATGCCATAGATCGAAAGTGAACTCATTGCTTGTATTCCAAGAAACTTCAGTCAACGAGTGTTTCCCACTAAATTCGATAAGTTTGTTGATAAAAAGAGCGAACAGATTCGAGAACTTTTATTGATTCCTAGTCGTACAAAGCAACATACTACGATTTGTAAACATCTTTATTTGAACTTTGGCTCAAGATCGGCCGCTTTGTTCGACGGTTGTGGAACGCGATGCGAATTCATCGCGACCTTAAATTTCGGATAAAAAGAAGCGTTAAACTTGACGACCAACCTCCGTGTCGTAATAAGAGTAAACGTTGAAGTTCAAGTACTCAGCACATTTGTATTCTTTCGGATCTTTTTGATGCTGACGACCAGTCTGTTGGAACTTGTTGGCATGTTCGATTCCGGTGGTTTCCGAAGGCTGATTCAGACCATGTTGAGAACGAAGAGCAACAAGACGGCGAATAGAGGGCGATAGTCGTAGCATTTTGATTGGCGATCAACAAATTCCGATTGCTTAGCGTTCTATGAAACGACGAAGTTGAAACCGTTTTCCTGCAATCGATTTTTCTTCTCTCGACTTTTTTCTGAACTTGAAAGCCTTTAATTTGCGAATACCATGGAAATGTTTTGGAACAACAAAGTCTTGTTATTTCTAAAAGAAAACTTGTTGCCACAAAAAACAAAGAAATAGGACTGTGTTTGAACAAACTTGACAACCAGTTGAACCGAATAGAAACAACGTGTTCAACTGGTGTCTGATAATGAAATTAAGTTCATTTCAACGTGGGATTTTGGATATTTTACGAGATTTCGGTCAATGGACATCCACTCACGCGGTTCCGCACATTGCAATGGCCGATGCTCTTTGGATAGCGGTATTTTGGACGGTCGTATTCATTGTAGCGCTGGCATTAACAATCTATCAAGTCTACACGTTGATCAAAAACTTTGTCAGCTATCCGGTCGTATTGAATGCACGGGTTTGTTTGCATTCGTGTCGCAGGATTAGCTTCGTTGTAAATTTCAGCTCGAATATGGGACGAGCAATTTTCCGTGTATTAGCTTTTGTAGCGCCAATCCGTGGAAACTGAGCGAAGTTGCGGGAACGCCCTTAGATGGACTGGTAACTAGAAATCAATAGTCAATCAGCTATCTATAGGTCCAAGCGTATAATCTTCAACAAACCAACGATCAGTACGGTTTCGAAGCTCCTTTCACTATGCGTGAAAGTATCAGAGCAGCGCGATGGACGAAATTGATGTTTGAAGATCTTGTCGCATTGGATGAAGCTGTAAGCTTATCGGATAAAAAAAAAGTGTTGGTTATAGGGAACAATTAACTTGGGTTATACGTTGAACGACCTGGTTATTAGTTGTAGTTTTGTGAATGAAGATTGCGATATGAGGTTGAAACAAAAACTTTATATTCATGTCAATATTTAGAGCATTCGAGAGTTATTACGATGCAACTTATGGACATTGTCATATATTTAATCCGAACGGCACACTTAAAACACCACGTGCAGGTCCAAATTACGGACTTCGATTGACATTACGATCGATTACTAACAATTATCTTCCGTGGACACAAACTGCCGGGATCGTTTTTAGTGTTCATGGAGCTGTGAGTTTTACGACTTTTATTGTGCTACTAAAAAATATAGAATGGAAGTTCGTTTGAAGACGCTCTCGGATATTTTGCTGCTAATGGACGAGCAACATCAGCGGGGGTCAAATATTATTTCCGAGATAAGCTGTCACATCCGTACAATGACTGTGTAGAAAATGGTGATGGCTTAGTCAATTACTACGGCGATGTTTATGAGGTGTACATACATTTGTGTCAATTCTTTAGTTGTTAATGCAGATCGAGAGCTGTTTGCGTAGTTGCATGCAAGATGCTATGATTCGAAAGTGCAAGTGTTATGATCCACAATTTGCACGGGCATCAAACGGCACAGCAACTTCCTGCTATAAAGTTGCCGATATAAATGAAGCAAGTGAGTTGAACATAAACATTTTAATCGTACCAAAATCTAGTTGACTGTGCCGATGAAATCACCAACACTGCAAACCTGAATAACTCAGTTTTTAATATCCAATCGGATTGCAAATGCCCATTTCCGTGCAAGTAAGTTGAACGATTGAATTTGTGATCATTATTTTCAGTCAATCGTATTATCAAGTTTCAATGTCACTGGCTGGTTGGCCTGCAAAAACATACGTTGTAATGAATTAGTTTGATCTGCTGATACATTGCTTTTCTAGCCTATAGAGTGTTTGAACTCGTCGACAAAATGGTCAAATTTAAAGGATTGCCGTGCTTGGTACAGTAAAAATACCGTTCTAATCGAAATCTACTACGAGCGAATGAATCGTGAAGAAGACATCGAATCAGCGGGATATCCTGTAAATTGATCATTAAAATCAACCAATCGATTGCTAATTTAGCTGTTCAATTTGATTGCCGATGTCGGTGGTCAATTAGGTTTAAACTGATGATGTAGGAGATATCAAGAAAATCTATTTAGGTTTGTGGTTAGGAATGAGTGTAGTGTCGATCTTCGAGTTCTTTCTTCTCATCGTTCTTTTGATCATGTACGCAGTAATTAGACCAAAACGAGCAACACTGGAAGGCTACGACTACTGGAAGGAATTTGAAAAACAGGTAAAAAGATCGGAAATATCTATAATCTTTTTGGTTAGATTGAAGAGAACCGTAAAGACAATGATCCCGATTTGATTTACGGAGACTCTGATCAAGAGGATGGACCGTCTATGCCACCAAAAGTTCAGGAGCCTATTCCTACGCAAAAAGTGACCGATCTCAGCGTTGCTAATCCGGTTGTTGAGAATCCAACTCCTGCAGTTTTGAAGCCTACGACTTCAAATCTTCAAGTCGAAAAACCTCAAGCTGCAAATCCACAGGCTGCAAATCCACAGGCTGCAAATCCTCAAGTTGCAAATCCACAGGCTGCAAATCCACAGGCTGCAAATCCACAGCCTACGCCAATTCAAACGGCTAAAGAGCAGACAAAACCCGAAGATGCTTCACCGCCAACCGTTACTACTCCTGTGCCAACAGTTGCGGCCATAGAACCGTCAGCAGCTCAAGTGTCTGCAAATCAACCAAAACAGAAACAAGAATAACGCTTGAATAAACTTTATTGATCTTACGAATCTGCGTGGTGGATTTAAAATCGCTGATTTTGAAGACAAGTGCACACGGTCTTTGCAAACTTATAATTATTTGCAAGATTATAACTCAAACTACAGGGTGTCCAGCCACAATCGGGCGATTTGAAATGCTTATATCTCAGCTATTTCTGAACCGTTTTTTTATGCGGTTTCTTGTTGTTGATAAATTAGATTAAGCAGTTTTGTTTGGCATTGAGAAAATTTGCAATCTTCAACGGCAAATGCCGGAAATTTGCATTTTGGCGAAAAGCCGCAAAATTTGACGAAATTTCCCAATGATGAGCATTCTGGCCGCTCTTTTTTCTCAATTGTTTATCAGTTAATTTCAACACTTTTTCCGTTATTCTCAATGACTTTGTGCATTCGTCGTTCAAAATCGTCCACTGCTCTATCAATCATTTCTTGATCCAAATTTGCGAATTCTCGTTCGATTCGTGCTTCCAAGTCGTCCAAGTTCGCTGGCTCTGTCCGATAAACCCGATCTTTGAGATATCCCCAAAGAAAGAAGTCGCACGGAGTTAAATCCGGGCTGTAAGGTGGCCACGAATATGGAGCAACAAAATTGCCTCCACCACGACCCATCCAACGTCCCGGGAACTGATTGTTCAACCAATCACGAACTCGAAGTGTGAAATGGGCCTGCGCCCCATCGTGCATAAACACGACGAGGTCTTGGAGTCCCCAAGATTTGAGAGTGGGGTAGAACCGATCTTGGAGTAGTCGAAGATACGATTCGCCATTCACGTTGTCACGCGTGAAAAACGGCCCGACCACTCCCATTTTCCCGATTGCTGCCCAAACAGTCAGTCGAGGAGAATGGAGAGGGGCTTCTCGGTACCTAAGTTGTGAGATTAATCTTGTTGTTGATTGAGACTTGCCAGTTGGGATTCGTATCTGTCCAATAACGAAAGTTATGCCGGTTTACGGATCCATGAATGGCAAAATGCGCCTCGTCCGAAAACATCAGATTCGATAGAAAATCGTGATTGTTGTTGAGAAGTTGCAATTGAGAAAAAAGAGCGGCCAGAATGCTCATCATTGGGAAATTTCGTCAAATTTTGCGGCTTTTCGCCAAAATGCAAATTTCCGGCATTTGCCGTTGAAGATTGCAAATTTTCTCAATGCCAAACAAAACTGCTTAATCTAATTTATCAACAACAAGAAACCGCATAAAAAAACGGTTCAGAAATAGCTGAGATATAAGCATTTCAAATCGCCCGATTGTGGCTGGACACCCTGTATAATTTCTCCCGTGAAAACACAGCTTTGCTCTTAAGCTTGTGTTTTATGGCTTCAAAGCCTTTAGAAAAGTGAACTGGGGTGTTTCTCTATTTTGTATTTTGTTTGCCGCAAGGTACTTTCATTTGTCAGCAGCAACAAGCAGGCGTATAAAAAGACGAGATGCACGTCTCTGTCATGACTGCTCTTTGCAGACGAGTTCGAAAAGTTGCGTAACTCATATTGACTGAGAATTTGTTGTTCCTATCGTAAAACTAAGATGTCCAAGCCAAGTTATCGCATTACATACTTTCAAGCACGTGGTTTGGCCGAGATGTCACGCATGGTAATAAATTTAATCGTCATGATTCGATTAATAAAAGAAAACACAATAAATCGCATTGTTTCAGGTTTTGGCATACGCAAATGTTTCATTTGAGGCGAGAATGAATGAAGGACGTAATCTAATAGGTATTTTTAGGACGAACGTTTGGATGCTCAAACAATGGACAGTCGACGTGAAGAGTTTCCCTACGGTCGGCTACCCGTGTTAGTCATTGATGGTAAAACCACGCTGGCCGAGAGTTGCGCAATTGCGAGATACTTGGCGAAAAAGTTCGGGCTTGCCGGAAAAGACGATATTGAAGCGTGTATTGTTGATGGTGTTGCAGATGTACAAAAAGACATCGGTGCGGCGTGCTCGTCATTTTTTGCTGTTGCTTCAGGAAGACAACAAGGCGACAAAGAACAGTTGAAGCAAAGTGTTCTTATACCAACTTTGAGTAAATTTTTGCCCTTGTTACAAAAACAATTGGAGGCAAGTGGATCGGGCTTCTACGCTACCTCTGGACCAACTTGGGTATCATTATGCATTTAACCATTAACTCTTTTTTCTTTTAGGTTGACTTTTTCGTTGCATCCTCGGTTTTGACGTTGCAGAATGTGCAGCCGGACGTTCTTGAAAAGTACAAATTTGCGTTGGAACACATGGAACGAGTTCATTCGTTGCCACAACTAAAAGATTATCTTGCAAAACGCCCAGTCACCAACTTCTAATTTGTTGCGCTTATCGCTATCTTCAGTCAACAACTCGTTGACGTTCATTTACCATTAAGACTTGATCGGATTAACGGCGAAATAAACTTATCTTAAGCTTCGAATGATGATCGTGATTGATTCAAAAGCGTAAAATTAAAAAAGGCACAGCAAGAGCGTTGAGATCCCTAGAAACAATATCAATAAAATGTTAATCAAAGATGTTAGTTAGTTTGAACAGCAAGAAAAAAGCTATAAGCAACCGTTTAATGCATTAATGTTAAACAAATCGATTTCAATTTTATTCTTGTGCTACAAGACCCGATTGAGATTGAATTAATCGTACATGTTCATCATCGAAGAATGTTCTCTGTAAATTTCAAGATCACAGCACGTTGCTCAATCATTAAATTGGGTTTTTGAAAGGATAGTAATGCAGAAAATAGTGTCTGTGCCCTTAGCAAACAACCGATCAAACTTTAACTCGCAAAGCACGTTCCAATTGCTAATGAAAACAACCGATTCTACTTGTAACTGTTTGAATAGTTTTAAAAACTAGATACCAAAAAGAAGTTACTGGAAAAGTTTTACAATTTTAAATTAGTTTCGAAAAAAATTGCCCACTGCAGGGGTCGATCCTGCGGCCTTCGGTTTACAAGACCGACGCTCTGCCACTGAGCTAAACGGGCTTACACGAGGAACGCGAAAAGAAGAGCTTATGTTTCGCAAAGAGCCGGTGAGCTTGATCATCAAATTGCCGACCACAGAAACCGACTTATAATCGAGCTGCCTAGTAACTGGACCTGTTCTTTAGAGAACAGAAAAAAGTCGAGGAGTTTTGTTAAGGTAAGCGGCGATTCGTGAGGAATCCCAACAACTATAGAATTAGCATCAAAAGTACATTTAAGGACAACAAACTAGATCGTTGCATTGCTTTGTATGCGACGTTGAAAAAATTCAACGATTTGCAGGAAACGTTGTTTGGCAAGTTCGAACAATCGATGAAGAAGTTCATGTCATTGTATGCAAAATTATTAGTCAATAGATTCTGGAGTAATGTGAGTCGATTTTTTCGTTTGTGAAGGATTTCAATTGTTGAAAAATGTTGAGCCCAAAGTAATCAGAGAGTATCCGTTTGCTCTTGAGTTTATTGTACGAGCTTACGAGTTGCCAGAATTGAAGACGTACATTGGAAACTCCGATTTCTGGATTATACTCGTGTTTTTGAAATTGCCACAAAAACGTTTATGTTTGTAAGCTTTTTTCCGAAGAGATAAGTAAAAGTGACTAAGTGACTAGAAAGCTGCTTACGGATTTTATTTCCGTATGCTAAAAGTGAGGTTTTTTGGTTTGTTTGTTGATGAGTGGAAATAAGAAGATGATTTTTGAGTCGAGCACACTCGATTAGTGAATCTAAGTGTTAGCAGTGTTGTGTGCTATTTGTTTTTGAGTGAAAGTTGTAGCCAATTTCTAAGTATTTAAATGATGTGACACTCCGAAAGAGCATCATCATTTTTAATAGGAAATGGCGTTGCAATACAAACTGCACTACTTTGCGATTCGTTCACGTGGCGAGCCCATACGACTAATGTTCACTTACCGTGGGGTTCCATTCGAAAATCATTAAATTCGTGTGAATGAGTGGCTATCAAAGAATACTTTCAAAGGGCATCGAAAGAGTCCGCAGCTAAGATTTATAGGATATTGATTGTTTGTTCAATCCGACTATTAGGAGCGACTCAGAAAAGAGCAATTTCTACCGGCTATTGAAAAATATCTTCCACAAATTGAGGATATACTTCGTAATTACGGCTCAGGTTTCTATGCAAGAAGCGGATTGAGCTGGATAGCTTTTTATGTGGCCGAGGCGAGAAAGCTTGAGTTAGTCTCATAGTTAATTTTCAGTCGATTCGTACAATAAAAGACATGGAAGACGACTCATTGAAGAAGTACTCGCTAATTCTGAATCACAGCCCCCATTTCTATCATATGCCAGAACCCAAAGCGTATCTCAACAAACGTGGTCTAATCCCTTACTAATTTTCACTTCTTATTCTTAAACAACCGTTCTTAATAAACTGGCTTCTTCAGCGCAACTTGAAGTTTTTAGTAGTTTATTGAAGCTTAACTGACAGTTTAGTCGACTATTTTGTGAACTTTTCGCGTGTTATAAAACGGCAAAAGGATTTCGAGATTCTCATCGTCGATTTTACTCGCGCACTCGTCCAATCGCCGCTGGCAACCATGTAGTCATAGAAACAACGTTTATGAGTTGGACTGCGCGGAAAAATTTGAATGTAATTTGCACCGAAACGATTGTCCGTGTTGTGTTTTCTCCCACCGAAGATTCGTGGGCTGTGCATTGGAATGGAGAACGTACGAGTTAGCCGATTGTTCGGTCTGCTTGTACTTGTTTTGCACTTCAACTGTTGCGCTGCTTACGACTGGGGCGATTTCCATCAATTCGCGGTCATATTCTTCTCATTTCTTGGCACTTTTGTTGGATTGGGCGCCATCTTTACGGTCATCTATTTCGCATGCTTCAGGTCGTTCTTGGATCGTTTCAAAAACGAAGTTTACAAGACTTACGAGCAGAGTTTCAAGCAATTTGTTTAGGTAGCAGAAACCCATCGCCTTCATCATCCCTGGCCAATTGGTTCGGCTCGTTGGCATCTGCAGCGATGGAGTAGGTTTTTTTCGTACTCTGGTTTAGCAGTTTTATCTAAAAATGTAAATGCCGATAATAAAATTGCAGTGCGAACACATCGATCATCTTCTTCGGCAGAAGAGAAGTTTCCTCCAATGGTAAGATGAATGAGTTGGGTTACGGACATCAGCAATGTTTCAGTCCGGTTCTCTTGCTCGGACACCCCAACTCCAGAGTGTTCAATTAACTAATCCACCAATGCAAACCGATTTTCCCGTGTATCAAACTGCTGAAAGAATCAAAACTCCGAGTATCATCGTTGACCGTCCCACTTATTACACGCCTTCTAGTCGTTAGTTTGATCTTGTGAAGTATAAAATCCAATTTCAGTGCAATCACCGGGCAAAGTCGAGCATATTGAAGAGTATCGACTGATTCGCGAGGAAAGCACTCTTTCCCAAACAAGCGGAGGTAGACCGATAGAAACTGGAGGCAAAACGGAAGATCGAATTGTACGCACAACGACGACAGAACACAAACAACAAACTCTACGTCCAGGAACTTATATTTAGCAAATTGAGTGAACCTTCGTTTAAGTAACCACACGTCTTTCACACTAACAAAGTTTGTATTTCGCAAAAGCGACGAGAATAAACATTAGCAAAGTATTTGACGTGCTTTTTGGCTTAGGAATAGAGTTCTCGCTACGTTGTAGTCTTTGCAATTGTTTGACTTTTATGTTTCGATTTTAAAATCCGCATGGTTGACAGAAACGTTCCCTAAAACCAACACATGTGCAAATATTGTCCTTTCAGTTAACTATTTTCGTTATCGGTACATGCTTGACTTTCCAGCCTTTTAAATCATCTCATTGGTTATAGTTACTGAACGTTTTGTTAATCGCAAAATAAACAGGACCCTTTTTACTAGTCACTGAAATCGTTTGTTCATTTCAGTTTAATGACGAGTAGAACTTTGAGCTTGGATAACCGTTGCGTTGTTTGCAACGAGCGAGTATCGTACAAGAACTTTGGTACATCAGTCTGTTGCTCATGTTCTTCATTCTTTCGAAGGTTCTGTTTGTCAACAAATCTTGAGCTTTTGTTCCAAACAAACTATAGAAAATGATTTGAATTTGCAATTAAAAACTTCTTTAAAGTTTCTATGAGATTTCGAGCTATTTGCAGGACCTTAGCTGGGAATAAACGTTACGTTTGTAAACAAAATGCTGCTGATTGCAACATAATCACAGGTGAGCTGGCAATTTCGTCTTTTTCAAAGATTGTTTAGCCAAACACAAACGTCGATGTTCATACTGCAGATTTTCGCGGTGTATTTTAGTTGGAATGAATGTTTGCAGTATGTTGTCTTGCAAGTTCCATTGACTTGTTCTTCCAGAAATTTTGACTCGTATGTCCAGCGAAGTCGATAAACCGATGCGACAGTTCGTTGTGTGCCGCCGTTCCAACTACACGTCTCGGAGAAAGAATGCGATTAATTTGTTCGGATCCTTTTCGGGATACGAAACAATGAAAAACCAACCACGAAATGCAACGTCTCTTATCCGAGCAACCGCAATTGAAAGTCTAACAATGCGTGATTATTTGCGTAATGTCGGCCTCGTTGAATCGGAGCAATTCGACAGTCATTGTGAGGTGAAGAGCCAACGAATTCTGAAATACACACAAATTGCAGAACGATCTGAATGCCGCCTTATTGCACACGTGGCTTGTTTGCGAAAGTGTTCTATTCACACGTGTTCACTGTTCCGGTCAAACGAAAAAGCAGTTATATTACGCGGATGAGAGTTTTATTCAATTGAATGAAGATTTCCTGACGGACTATTATCGAAGCAACTCCTCACTTTGCGATCCGGACTTGGTTGCCCGGTATGTTGACAAATCAAACAACAATTCGTCTCTTAAGTTCGAGTTATCCGTTGCTTACTAAAGTCTTTGAAAGCTCCGAGCTACTACAAGAATCTTCCATTGATGAACACGAAACTGCTGCTCTGCATTTTCTGTTGCTTTTACGTCAAGGTTGCAATTCGTTTCTTGGCTTGTAACCATCTTGTTTTCAGCGGTTAAATGTTTTGGAGGTCCAAATTTGAAAGCAACCGAGTTTCAAAATCGTGTTTTTCGAGAACTTGGTTTCCACTACGCAAATTTGAAAGCAATCGACGTGGCAGAACGGTTTGGTCGTTTAATGCAATGCTTGGAAAGTATCGAAGTAAGGCCTATAATCATTAAACCCGAAATGTTGAACAGTATTTTGTGCTTTGAATTCCTTTTTCTAAAAGTCAAATTTCTCAGGACAAAAGACCTTTGATTAGAGTCCACGACCTAATTACCTTCTTCAGCGTGCGGATCGAGCTTGTGACGAATTAGCACTGATTGTGCAACTGAACTACAAAAGTACGAAGTTGAGCGGTTATAATCTGTATGTTCGTGGTGATGGAAAAGCATCGTAAGCGCGAGTGTTTTCGGCGCAATCAACGGACTCGGAAGTTAATCAAGAGCTACAGTTGCGTCAAATCTGTGATAAATTTTATTTAACTTCTGACCTATTGATCTCGGCCATTAAACACTAGCTGGTATTGTTAAATTTAACTAAAAAACGTGAACTTCATAATGTTGCTAAAAGCCAAAGAACAAACTAAAAGCTACAGTAGAAGTGTGGAATTGTCGTCCAAGTTTGTGTTGAAAGTAAAACGATTTGATCGAAAATCCTGAATGTTAATTAGCCGCCAGTTTCAATGTGATTGAAACAGCTGCGCAATCTGACTGTTAATTAGTCAGCATTGAGTTCGTTCTCGCCATTTATTTCAACTGGTCATTAACCGAAGAGAATTAGTCCAAGATCGAATTGTTCACGGCTGTTGATATTCGGGTGGCAAACTTTTTCGTTCGATCGAGAATTGCGAGTTCAAGTTGGAGAGATTTTCGATGCTCGTAATCGAATGGAGGTTTTTGTGGCAACAACGATCCTTGACGACGGAAATACTTGGACAACCTGTTCGCTACGAAAATTCTTATCAATTCGTAGGAGTAACGAAAAGACCAAACATGAAAGTGGTCACGTTTTAACCTCGATTTCATTTCCTTGCCAGGTCTTATGGACACTCGTTCCGTTGCGTTTTCGCGCTTAACCTTACGCCCATCTGCCCGTATTTTGATTTTACGCCGAAACGAGTCTCCGCGAAAGGTCATCGTTGTGATGGGCACCTGCAGTTGTGTGAATCTCGGCTCTTGCCTCGAACTCTTGGCGCGATATATCGGGACTAGCCGGAATCAGTTGATTTTACCGCTTAAATGGCCTCTAGATTTATAACTTCAATTCGTCCTTGAGTTAGAAAGCGTTTTGATTTTAACGATATGCCAACATGTTTATCTCTCAACTACAACTCATCATTTCCGTTCTTTAGTTCGCTCTTTAAATTGTGCTTATGAGCTTTTTTGGCAATTCGTCAGCTGAGAAAAGATCAGCAATTTGACTGTGTGTTCGGTCCATTTTTCACAAGATTGCGGTAAAACGCCGAGGAATAGCCAAAAATGGGTGCCTTTCGTCTGTTTGAACGGCTGAATGATCGTCCGTCCGGTAACGTGAGCACGGACACTTCTTTCGTTGGTTTTATCGCCGTCGATTTTCCTCTTTTGCCTCTTGCGCGTTGTCGCCCATCTCAATGCTTTCTTCACTTCCCAACGTGCGTCTTCAAGGTTACTATCAACGAAAGGGAGATGTCTGAGTTTCGTTTTCGTGTTCACGACGTTTAACTCCAAGTTCAATGCATCTAATATTGTGCAGTAGTTACCCTTCGAAGTTTTATATCTACAACTTTCTCAATCGTTTTTTGATCTCTTTGATGGATAGAAAACAAATGATTTCGTTCATAATCCAGCGAAATTACTTTTTGATTGAACTGAAGCCCGATAAAGAATATCGTGGAGTTAAAAACGGAGATGAAGAAGGCCAAGTTTCGGCCTTTGTTGATGAGTGATTTATGGTCGGAATTTGCGTTTTCGCGCATATCTAAGTGTCAACGTAATTCCCGCTGCGTTTACTGTGAATCGACGGACCACGTGGGATGTTTGAGAGTCGGCCTCAACTTATTGTCTCAGCATTACGTTTCGAGTGCTTTTTGTTACGCTTAACATCACAGCAAGATTACCGCAAAGTCCGCCGGTTAAGTTTTATTGTGATTTGATGAGTCGAACGAAACAAAAAACAAAGTCGCGATTGGCCCAACTGCGCGAGGTCATTTTATGGCAACTGCACGACGTTGATTTGGCACACATCTGACTCTCGTGTTTCCATCCGCCGTTTGTGACCACCTGTTGAACTCTCGACCTTCGACAGTTCATTGCCTTTTTTGTCTTTTCGAACATTTCGAAAAAACCTATTAGTCGGTGGCCGCTTAAAGCACGCAATTTTATCAGTGAAAGCCGACCATACTCCTTTGTTCGCCATCGCAACCCCGAAGTAAAATTGCAAGTTCATTGTTGTCGCTGATGCGTAACCTTCGATGCACTGGTTACATGTTCACTGGTAGGTCACAGAACCAACGGCAACAATTGTCGTAATCAAGGGCTCTTTGTCTGATCTGCTTCGCCAATCATCATTACAAATTTGTTCATTGTTCGTCGCTTATTCCTGGAAGCGTATCTTTTGCCCACCCATTGGCGCGCTAAGATTTCACACGCAATCACTTATCAAACAGCTAACAGGAAACCGCAGCGTCAGTCAGTTGTTGTTCCTTTTGTGAGGAGCTGGCGACGCGCTCAATTTCGCGCATTTTTCAGAAGAAACTTTTTTCAAACAAAATTCTTCACGTTGTTTCGTTATTATTTTACAGCGTCCTATTTTGTCGTGTACTGTTCTTGGGTAATTTGTCGATTTTAGACCTTTTCTTACTATGAGCAACTGGACGACCAACGGAATTCCCGCATCGGACGTTCAGTTGTCCGTCGCGTCCTTATATGGCGGAATTAACGAGCAGTTTGCGTCCCAACCATTCGATTTTTTCCGTAGCTCGACAACGCCGCCATCTTCAACATCCGATCCTCCACTTTCGTCGTCTTCCATTTCTCTCAACGACATATTTCAACGGCCGCTGTACTCACCGCAGCGAACGCCGCCTCGTCCTAATCGTCCGAGTTCGAGCAACGTCGAGTTGATCGACTCATCGCCTTTAGCTACGTGGCCATCAATTACTGGTGTCTTGGAGACTCCTGATCTTAAACATTGTTCCAACTTGACCGCTCGGAGCAACTTATCGAACATTCACAATACCATGCAATCATTCGTCTCAACTTACAGTCCTTTCATGAAAAAAGCTCGTTTGGAAAACGCCGAAAATGCTTCATTCGTTACAAGCAATGATTCGGGTATTCGCCCTACGTTTGATAGCAGCAATGATTCGGGTATTGGCCATTCATTCGTTACCAGCAATGATTCCGGCGTTGGTCATTCGTTTACTAAGTCGTCGCCAATCAAACCGCCGGTAAGTTTGATCTTAACACTGATGCACTTAAAATCCCCACGAGTTATTGCCAACAAAGCGATTTTTTGGCCGTGACTCACTTGGCACCATTCATTTCCCTCACTGTTAATCTACGAGCCAAAGTCAACGTTATTGCGCAATGCGGTTGGATCGATGCGGTTTAACGAGATTTGGCAGCGGGCCAGTTAGTCGATCGTTAGACCCAACAGCAGCGAACAGATGCTATAGATCGTGCGCGCGAAAATGGAACGCAGCAGTCAGTTCTGGTCCGCTGCTCACGGGTGTCCGCTTGCGCGGCGTTGCATGCCGGAATCTGAGGGCAACATACGCGTCTTCCTTTTGCTTATGTTTGCCAAACAAACGCCGAATTTTTGTCGAGAAAGTTGTCTTTGCGAAATTTCAATTGACTGTCGATATTCGGTGGTTCTTTTTGTGTTTCGCAATCATGTACGCATCAGCGTCGAGATGGCGCTTTTTCGTTCCGATCAGAAACGTGGTCCTTTTTTGTTGTTTACCAATGCAAAATTCGCAGTCGTAGCCGCGTGAATTCGAAGATTTTTACTCGCCTGCGAACGATCTCCACCAGCACATCGCTAAAATTGAATGATTTTGTTGTGAATAAGCTTTCTAATCTCTTCTTTTAGGCGGCAATGATCTATCGACCTTCTCCCGTTTTTCGAAGTCCAGTCACCGGAACATCGAACTCGCCGCTTCGCACTTTCTTCTTCACAGATTCGCCCTATTCTTCCGCAGAGCAACGGTTTTCGCTAACAAACAGAGAGAATTCAATCGGTATGCGAAGCTTGAATAAGACTTCTAATCTCACTTTTTAGGTGTACATTTTTCTGGTTCTCAAGTCAAGGATCTCCAATCTCCACAACTTTTGACCTCTTCGGAGAAAAGTTTCATTGAACCTGCTCCAGGCAGCATGTCGTGTAGCAACGCCGTACGCATTAAGGTAATAGATTGACGGCATTTTAATGAATGCAAATGAAACGATCTTCTTTCAGACGCCGCGGTTTACCCCTCGCGTTAAATCTATCATCTACGGTAAAACCTCAGCACAACGGGAACTCACACTACAAGCAAAGAAGTACTTGAAACGCAAGGGCAGCCAAGGTTACCGTACGGGCATTAAACTGGTCACCTCACCCGAAGAATTGGCAAAAATCGATTGGGACGTAGAGACAAATCGCAAAAAGAAACTGATTAGAAATCCAGATGTTCAATTTGTTTATAACAACTGCAAGTGAACTGTTGAACAAAGTTCAATGTAGAATAAAGACCATATAATGATTACGAGAATAAACATAATTTCAAAACTGATATTTAAAATCCCATTTATATTAAAATGAAGTTCTCGGTAAACGCAATTTCAGCTGTCGATCGCGGAACGCCGAAAGTTCTTCTGATGAATTATTCAAATTCGGTGTTTTTTGGTTCTCTATCACAGTTAATAAACTGATAGTTTGTTGTCGAATTTGGGCGGTCTGTTGGATTCGTTCAAAGGGTATATGGTAACTTTGAATCACTTTCAGACTTTGGTTTTTATATAACAAATGTTCGATTGAATTCTGTTGATTGCTCTTAGATTCTAACTCGAGAAATATTTTAGGGTTAAAAATGAACGTGGCGAACATCACTCGCTGGTTCCTGCCGAGTTTGCTCAATGCAACTCAGAGTCCCGAGTTGGCCATCTCAGCCATGCAATTGGCTTGCGACTCATGTAACGGCACGTTCGGTAGTTGGAACGTGAAAACTCGTGTCAAAAGGGCCAAAAATAGCGGCGGCAGTAAGTTTTATCCACATTCAAATATTGTCGTTAATTAACTAATCGATTGACCGTGGATATTGTACTTCAAAGATACGAAATGGGAATGTGGGAAGTTTGTATTCGACCAAAGGGTTTTCGTATTTGTCATCAAGAAATCAGTCCACGGGAAGTTTGGTCTTATTTCATTGTTAAATCGAATTAAAAGTTTTGGATGGGGTTTCAGTTTGAGCGTGTCCCACAATTCTACCTGTTTGCTTTATGACTACCATTTCGTGGCAGTTGTTATTCTCGTCTCAAAGACGACAAAACTTGATTTTGTTCCTTCTAATTGGATTTAAACCTAAGACAGATTGGTTTTATTTAATCATCTTCGACTCTCGTGGCCTAAAACATTTGCGGCTAACGGTCAGTCGATAGGGTATTTATCGAATGGCGGAGAAAAAGATTGAGAATCATAACTCAAAAATACGTCATTATTATCTTCGTGATATAATCGCTGCTCCTAATACTGAAGAGACCGAATACGAGTACGATTACACTGATCCGGAAGGACCAATCGACGAAGACACATGGACACAAATTTACTATGGAATCGGTTTTGTGTTAGGCTTCATTTTGGTTATTATTCAATTATACACGAGCGTTTTTGGGCGTCGTATGCGCAACGAAGGATTACGATGGCACATAATCTATTGTTCGATTTTCAACATCATGCTTATCGTGAGGATAGATACGAATTACGGTAACAGAGTTCATGCTTTTAGTTCGTTTATGCTGACACCGCGGACTATAGTCCATGGGTCGACTACATGCGCAATGTCTATGTGACGAAGCACATCGTTGCCATTGAGCAGATCTTGCTTAGTGCTTTCCCGGCTTGTAAGTTTGTTCACTAGTCGAACAGTATTGACAACTGATTAAGCAATCACCGTAATGGTGCCGCTCTATCTGATCACATACGCTGCTCCAAATTTACGTCGAACATTCGTATTCAAGTGGCTCATTTGGGTTGTTATTTACGGCGCGTTGTTTGCGGCTCCGGCTTTTGTGGGTTTTAAATACGTGAGTCTAAGCGTATAAAGGATAGTAATCTGGATAAAACTTTAGTACAAATCACTGGATGGTAGTGGAAACATTCCGAATGATCCACTCACTGGTTACTATCAGTTCTACGCAAATGTTGCATCGTATATTACTGTTCTGTATTTGCTTATTATTGCGCTAATCGGTTGTGTCTGCATGTTTAGTTATGCGGCTGTCAATTGCAGCACGTTGGAGAAGAACGCAATGGGTCAGGTACATAAGATTTAAGATTGACGATAATACAAAGGTTGCTTTTTAGAAAGTCAATGACAACATTAGTTTGTTCATGATTTGGATTTACATTGTTGTCGGCACGATCTTTCATTTCCCGAAGAACGTGATGAACATGAGCAGCTTCTTTATGACCAATATCATGCCCAAAATCCAAACAATCATGGCCAATAGCGATACATCGTCAATGGTGTCCGGATCAAGCACTCAAGACGCAATGCAAATGCTTTTACAATACGCTGATTTGATCACTAAGTTTCTAAATTTTGTTCCACTTAGCGAACTCATGATTCCAATTGTCGAGTTCTTCGCTGCTGCATTCTTCCTTCAGATGTATCGCGAAAGCTTGTTGAATCTGTTGAGTTGCGGTGCGTGTTATCGCAGCGATAAAAACGGCTCAATCTGGAACATTATTCCCGACCGTTTCCGATCGATCTATCCGTTGGATGCGATTCGTTGGGCTCATCCGTCATTGGTTGCTCAAGGAATTGTACCTCCTCCACCATCCGGTTTTGTCGACAACAACAGTCCAATGGCAGTGATCCACACGAGCGGTAGCGGTAAATCTCCGATCATGGTCGAACAGCTTTGAATCTCGTTTTAATCTTTTACCTTAAATGTTCGAAAAGCAGTTTTGTTTGAGTTCTATGGTGTCGGTTGAAATTGGTGATGGAAAAGAAAAATACGATTTTGGTGATGGGTTCTATTCTTCTTGATTCATTACAACGGCTACGTTTATTCAAATCCCATTGGCTTTGTGTGGGGACGCTTGTGATTGGGGAGTAAGAGGGAGAAGGTCTGAAACGATAGAAGTTCTGGGCACGGTGATTGTTCTTGTGCAAAAAATAAAACTTGTGATGGGACATTGACTCTTTAATTAACAAAAAATAGAACTTGAATTCAATTCCATGAACAAATGAAAAGTTCAAACTTAACGTATAATTTTAAAGTTCAATGGTCTTAATTTCGAGGACCATCATGCGTGTCCACGCGCTCAGAAATGTTCGCCGGCTAATGCATCGACGATCAGAACATAAGTCTCGACTTCGGAAACTCGAACGTATTAATTAGAAAGGCAGATGAAGCGTATCTATTAAAACCGTCTTTGAGTTGTCAGTTCGCGCAGTCGTCTCATTTTTGTTTCTCATTTCCGTCGTAACCTCAAGGCATTCTGAATGGTCATAGAATGAAAAAGCCAACAGAATAAATAAAACGGTTGAATAAGCCACGGCAGAAAGTGGAATTGACGAACAGCGCATAAAGTATCTTGTTTAGTCGTAACGAAATGAGTTATCCCCGTCCTCGTCTGTACGCTTCAAAATCTTTGCCTTGACGTCCTTTTTTAGACTGAAGTTGTCCGAGCAATTCATTTCGTTGGCATTTTCTTTTCTGCTTGCTTCCTTTTGCGTCGTTGTAATACCATGGACTCAAGATGGCTTAACGTGATACAGTGTCGCAAAGTCGAAGAGCATTAACTTTTGCGACTAACACGTTTTTCTCCACAAAATTTCATCGATCCTTCTTTTCGGTATCAGAAGCTGTCAGAACAAAAATACTCTCGCCTCCTTCAAGTTTGCTCAAACCCAAAGTTTCTTCAGCAAAAAGTTGCATTCAGAAGTGGTGCCAATTGTTTTCTGTGATCTTCCCGTTGGGGAATAACATTCGCTTAGTCGAGGACTGTAATCGAGTAGTCGATATGTTCGCTAATTAAAAAAGATCATGATATCATTGTTGAAACGAAAATCGCGAAGCTTGCTCCTTAAAGTTCGAAACTTCAACCTTCTGTTGCCGTGTCTTCTGAATGGTAAAAGACGATCTGCAAATTGAATTTTATTTCTTTCTTTTCTAGTTCAGTTATTTCTGATCTACATCTCGCGATGTTTAGCTCGACTTGAGAAGTCGATTCAGTTTAGCTTCTAATTTAAAAGCTCATCGATAGATGACAGTGAAGTCTACGATTTCGACATTATGATTACGTACAAAATGGTATGAAATTAAAGAGAAGACGAATCGTTGCGGAAATTGACCAAAGGCGTTAGATTTCCGGGGATTAAGAGAATCGGGCGTCATGTTGGAGCGTAATTTGTTCGAAACCAACTGTCCGCATGTCTCCAAGAGCACGAGAAGGAGCGAATTTCCCTAGACAATCAATTTTCGCCTTCTTTGGCCTCGCACATCTCTGCTCCTTCGTTTTGCTCTGCGTCACTTTTCCTTTCGATGTCTTAAAGAACCTAGCACTGTGATTCTTTATGGGAAGTTGACCGTTCGATTAGCATTCCTTCCGAGACCCCGTTGATTTCATCGATTTGTTTCAATCGAGCTTATTTTGCTGAAGTCTTCTTAACAGTAAATCGCTATTTCGAGCGGTTTGTATTCGTTTACAGTTTTACTCATATGTTTTTGTTCATTAGGTGGAAGAGGACGAACAAAGTGAACTCGAAAATGGCGGCCAATTTGACTAATTTTCTAATGGTTTGTCTTGTATTCGTCCACTGAATTCCCGGACATTCCGAGTCAGAAAACGCCATGTTTCCGTTCATTGACAGTTCGCCTTTTTACGTGCATTTTTCATTCAAACTCGAAGCCCAAATGCACTACCGTGTTGAATATTAAACGATTCGCGAAGTTGAACGAACTGTCGAATTGAAAATGAGTTCTGTTGTCGATATTAATCGAATCGAAACTACGTCTATTCTATGAGTTTGTTCGGTTTGAATGTCCCATTAACCACGAAAGTTAGCATTCTGTACCTTCGACCACTGGTGTCCGTTGAGCCACAAACGATTTCGAATCGATGTGCGATACGGTCAAAAGGAAACTGATTTTAACGGAAGCCATAATGCCAATAACATTAGTCGGACCATAATTTCAAGAGACGCGCCTTTTTCGTACATTAGCTCTTTATTTGTTATGACGCACGGATGGTCGAGTCGGGGTCATATTTTTCAGAATATTGCCAGTGGCTTGTTGAGACCGCATGTCCAGTTGTGCCCATTGTTTCATGTGTCACTTTCTTCGAACGACTGAACACAGTTTTTATTCAAATGTTCGACCCAAAATTTAAGCTTAACCACCGTTTTATTTGCTTCATTTGTTTAGTTGATGAAGAACTTTTAGTTATGTAGAAGTTAAAGTCGTTGTCTGGATTGATCAAAAACTTGTTTTTAAACCACACCAAAACACTCTTCTATGAAAGTGATTATGAACCTAAGTATTGATGCTTCTGAAGATCTCGCTATCTTGTGCATGTGTGGTTTTGTTTGCATCAAACACACGCGTTACAATTTGAGTTTGTCACCGAAAACGATCCTAGAATCAATTGAAGCATACAAGCACTTAGCAGTACTTTGGCTGAGCTTACAGGATTAGACGGATTGTCGTATTCGATCTATGAACTTTGTTTCGATTATTGTAAACGCAATCCGAATTTCAACTCTTGATTTACAATCCAAAACACTCGATTCGTTTTCGCAATTCTTGTCCACTTAAACCGAAGCCGGAAATTATGCCGGAGATGAGCGAACGACGACAATGTGATTTCATTACGTGAGTTTTTTGTTCTTATACTAAGCTGCAGTCCTTTTTGATGAACCGTTTCTACGAGAATAGAGAACGGACGACCGTCGTTTGTCGCATGGCCTTTTGCAGTGTCTATACGTTCTGTGTTATCGTCGGACATGTCCGCATTTTCAGTTAAAAGAATTTTCAACAATTTCGCCTTTCTTTCTTTTGCTTTTTGCCTTTTACTCAGCGGGGCAAAAAGCTCGGCCTCCGATCCGCCCGGATCCACTTGGAGATTTCGATGAGTCCCAACAGCCGTAGGACCCATCTTCGCGCAAGCACGTGCTTTGTCGTTTGCATTACGCCGAGAAACGTTGATTTTTATGTCCGCTTGAACTGAGACCTGACATGTGATATAAACGCAAATTTCATTATCATCTTTTGTTAACTGATTCTCAATTGGACTTACACTCGGACAGATTTGTAGAATTTTTGATTTTCAGTTTTCCTAACATTTCTGTTCATAGTCAAACGTTTTTCATTTAATCTCTAACGGATGCAGACCAAATCGAAGGCTAATGACATTTAGCCCGTGATATCGAGTTATTTGCAATTGCATGAACGAATTGACGTGTAGTCTTTTATAGCGGCAATTTGACGGGTCGCTGAACTTCTTCAATCATGGCGGCCATTCGTAAGAAGTTGGTTATTGTTGGAGATGGTGCTTGTGGTAAAACGTGCCTGTTGATCGTCTTTTCTAAAGACCAATTTCCTGATGTTTATGTTCCGACGGTCTTCGAAAACTACGTCGCCGACATTGAGGTCGATGGCAAACAAGTGAGTTCACTTTATTTCTTGTTGTTATTTTCTTTGTTTAGGTCGAACTGGCACTTTGGGACACGGCTGGACAAGTGAGTTGAAACGGATTTCATCGTTCTCATCGAACGCTGTTTAGGAAGATTATGATCGTCTTCGTCCGCTCAGCTATCCGGATACGGACGTCATTTTGATGTGCTTTAGTATTGATTCACCAGACAGTTTGGATAATATTCCTGAGAAGTGGACTCCAGAGGTAAACACAGTCAGTCAGAATTGAACAAGTGCGTAATTCAGGTGCGTCATTTCTGTCCGGATGTGCCGATCATTTTGGTTGGAAACAAAAAGGATATTCGTGCAGATGATGCTGCTGTAAACGAAATGCGAAAGTTGAATCAAGAGCCAGTGAAGGCGGAACAAGCAAAAAGCATGGCAGAACAGATTGGTGCTTTCGCTTATTTGGAGTGCAGTGCTAAGACCAAAGAGGTTCGTTTTTCTATTGTTCAACAAACTAACTTTCTCTTTTCACAGGGAATTCGTGAGGTATGTAGAAACTTGACAGACGTAACTTCTAGTCCTTGATTTGCCCAAAGTTCCAAAAACCTTTAAAGTCAAAAAACATCAGATGTCAATGGTTTTGGATCTTTGAGAATTGAAACGATTAGAATAGTGGTTCTAAAAGAACAATAAGTTAATTTGAAATAATTTCAGGTCTTTGAAACAGCGACTAGAGCCGCATTAACGACAAAGAACAAAGCTTCACGAAAACTGTGCGATCTTCTTTAAATGCTTGTATTACACTTGTCAGCTAAATAATGCAACATACAAATTGTTTCTGTTTACAAGTGCGATTCTTTTGTTTGTCATTTCGTTCACGACAAATCACAATTTGATTGCTGCTCCATTTTTTTGAATTGGCTTCAACTACCCCTCTGTTAATAGTACAACTTGTCAAGTTTAAATTTGCCATAATGTTTCTATGAAATGAGACCCGGATTTCTCTCAGGACTTTTCGTATGCTTTTGACTGTTGCTAAATCCGTGTATTTATTTGTTGTAACTCACTTTCTTTTTTCGACTCACGATTCTCATAGAAGCGCCCCAATCTCTTTGTCTTATGAACTCATGAAATTGGTTATTAAGACAGCTCCTCTACAGTGTATAAATCGATTGCATTCAATTTCACTGTCCAATGGAGATTCGCCGCTTCACGCTCGTTTTTAACATGCTCGAAGGCTGGGTCCGAACTTCGTGCGAATGTCGCTAATTAACATTTCAAAAACATTTTTGCTCTTATTACTCTGAAATGGCTATTACAAAGTGTTCTCATTTGGTGCATAAAACTGCGACAAATCTGTCAAAGTGGAGTTTGATCGTTTTGAAGATGTCCGGATGAAATTGTTGAGTAGAAGAACGAGTTCGATTCCAATGTTCATCGACCATAACAAAAAGTTTACCATTGGACAAGTGGAACGTTTTTGCTCAATATGTTATCAGTGCAACAAGTAACGTCAACTACAAAAGTTGTCGAATGTTGTAATCACTGAGTTGCTTTCATCTTTCGACGCCAATCTACTTGTTACACAGTGTCCAAGAAAGTGGAATGCACAAGCTATTAACTGAGAAATTACTGTCCTGTAATTGAGAAATGGATGAGTGTGAAGTTCGGTAGCAAATACAAGATTCGAATCGCATAAAACTGTTGTAGTCCCTCTATCTTAAGAGAGATTAAAGCAATACGGGCTTAACGCAAGTTGTTCAATTTTGTAACCCACAATCCCAAATTTTTTTTCAGCACTTAAACTTGTTGCTCAACTATCTAGAAACAATAGTATTAAGTCGGTCTATGAAGTAATACTTCAAACAAACAGTTGGTTAATTCAACTGTTCCCGGCTCTAATTGAATTGCTTCAATTTCCAAAGGTCCAAAGTTGTTCAGGAACTTATCAAAGCAATAAAAAACCAGAGCTTGCTTTATTACGATTTCAGCAAAAGTAAAGTCGTCTAAAACAACTCGAAAAATGAGAATTCAGATCTAAATCAGTCAAAAACCGCGGTTCGCTTGATAGTCTGCCAGCGGCAAGAATACGTAAACTGCAACGGTTTTGCTCGCCTGCGTGCTCCAATTCCCGTTAATGGAGAATGGCGGTGTTCCGGTGCGTCCACTTTTCACGCATCAACTTGTTTAACGTTTTTTGATTGGTGAATCGGTAACAAGTGTGTGGAAGTTTGTTGTTATAACTTGTAACACCCGGGAATTTGTTTTTTACTGTTAACGGTTTCGTTGTTATATTCCGTTTATTTCTGACTTTCTAAGCATCGAACTATACTTTTAATAAGAATGTTTTCTTAAATATGCAACGACTAGTTCTTCCTTATTCCAATGAATAGCTCATCGGTTGTAGTTGTTTTTAAAAACTTCAAACTGCGTGTTCGTACTCTAAACCAAATATCGTCTATAGGTTTAGAGCTTTTTCTGCGAATCATTAAGACAAAGAGCTAATTGGTGACGGAAAAGAAGTTCACCTAAGTCGTGAACTAATAGTAGGAGCATCTCTGTCGTAAGATCAAACAGTACAGCACGATCTTATCGCCGTTCGATTGTCGGCGCCGTGTGATTCTCGTGCCGTTTGAGCTGTTGCGCTTAGAAAACGAGAATTTGCTTCAGGCGACGACCTCAATTGTTCAACGCAACATCGAATTTTTCTTGTTCAGTGAATTATATTCTTGGTCAAGGTGTAGGTTTTAAATGGCTAATTCGTATATCCATGCTAACCTACGCCCTCACCTAAACCTTAAAATCGGATTAAAGCGTGTCACTCTCAGCTACTAGTACTTGTCCACAACCTGTAGGTTTTGCCGCTTTCGACTTTGCGCGACCTGTGTCCACTCATCACCGAAACTTAACGACCACAGCAACGTGTTGGATAATCTTATTTTAGCTATTTGATTTTAACTTCAAAAATAACTCTCCTGTTGTATTAGCTGTTTATAACAGTCTCTGACTTTTACCTTCTATTCTCTTAGTAAGTACAAATCTATAGTGTTCAATATTCTAAAGTCTTTTAGTTGTTTACACGTATTCCTTCACGAGCGGTTGCTGTTGAATTCGCAAAGAATGTTGAATCGTTTGAATATGCACAAACGATCGTTGGCATTGTGCTCTTAACGTTGCCAGCAGTAGAAACGATGGCTGCTCATGCCAATTTCCTAAGCCAACAATCCACTACAAGTCGTTACGATCCAACAATTGCTCAAACTTCACATTCTTCCAATGTTCGCACAAAACTGAATTCAAATTGGAGGTCAGAATACGTCGATTTTGCTCAACCGTCCACTTCCGAATTGATTGTTCCCAATAGCGAAGAAAATTATGCTTTCAACTCGTCCGTATTTCAAACGGCCAGCTGTTTATCGCCGTTCAACAACAACAAATTATCTCCAGCAATCAACTGCACACCCAAATGTGCGGTTTGCAAAGGCGATTCAACAGGAATACACTTTGGTGTCGATTCGTGTTCAGCGTGCGCCGGTTAGTCTCCGACTTTGTTTTCGTATTTGCATTTTAACACTCAACATGCAAAAACAAAAAGCTTTCAAAACTGTAGAAACATTGGAGCTAATTGTTCTTTTATCAAAAACAAATGCAAACCGTGTACAAGTGATAATCGATCTGTTTAGCGTATTTTCGACGTACGGTCGTCTTACGAAAGGTATATAAGTTTTTTGACGTTGTTAACGTTCTTTCTTTAGACTTATGTGTGTCCCAGAGATAACAACTGTGTTATCGAATTAGGTAGATGAAAATCAAAAGTCAATGGAATTCAATTTTAGTACTTAGATTCTCAGAATCGCAAGAAATGTCGGTAAAAAGCAACTACTCTTTATTTTATCAAATTTCTTTTGTAGGGCCTGTCGATTTGCAAGATGTCTGAAGGCCGGAATGGACAAGAACGGTCAGTCAAAACAAGTGGTCATTACAATAAAATTCCTTGTTTTCAGGAGTACAAGGTCGACGAGATGCAATTGGCAAATATTCATCCATCTATCAACAACAAGAAACTAATGGATGTAATGGACGATGTCCGAGCGATTGTTTGCATTGCAAACCAAACTTGACTTCAAGTTACCACAGTATTCGAATAAAAAATTCGTCTAGTCCACATCGTTCAGTACCCTCACCGTCGAATGGATTGTCAGAAGAAGTTAACAGTGCTATTGATTCGCCCGTTAGTTCAACAACTTTTTCCATAGGAGCTGTGCTTCGAGAGTTGTCTACTCGTTACAATGAGTTGAATAGATTGAGAAAGATTTTCTACTGCCAGAAGTCTCTTCGTACTGTTTTCGAAGATACGGAAGAATTGGTATTGAGAACTTTGTGTCAAATTAATTCTTCAAAACTTTGTAGGAGCCATCTGAGTTGAAGGATTTCAGTGAATGTAAATCGATTTTGTAAGCCACGTTATAACCACTTGAATTCAGGTATGTTCCAGTTGTGGCGAGTGGAACCGCGTCTTTCTGTTGATTTCATTGGTACAAACGCGTTTCTTCGTGAACTGCCTGCTCTAGAAAAAGTGCAAACACACTATGATTCTAATATTCATAAAAATTTTTATTGTAGACGAGAATATTTTCTAATTTTTTGCTTCATTTTCACGCCATCGAAGAACCTTATTTGACGTGGAAACATGGTGGACTTATGGGCGATAAGAAATTTTGGATGATGCCTAATCGAGTCTTTCTGATGTTCAACAGAGCCGAAGAATACTTTGACACACCCAATGTGATGAAGGGATTGAAATTGGACAAGAAGTCGGCTATCAAGTACGTTTTAATGTATGCTTCTATACTTGTTTTCTTGTTTCAGCCTCTTTAAACCTTCGTTTCAATTTGCTATGGAAACCGTAGGCGAGAAGATGGCTTTAATGGATCTTCGGCAGACGGAAGTAATCGGTTTAATTGGAATCGTTCTCTTCGATCCTACATGTAAAGGACTTCTTCCTGGAACGGTGGGTCTGTTGGCACGATTGCGAAACCAACTTTTCAACGATCTCCTTGATTACTATCGGGTTGAACAGGTCGTGGAACCTGAGATTCGTTTGGGCAATTTAATCATCCTACTTCAAGGTGTTAAAGTATGTGCAAGGAGATGGAGTTATAAAATTCGATTTGTTTAGGTGCATGCGTTCAAATCCAAAGAAAACATGGAACTGCTACGTATCTTTCAAATTGCTCCGTTTCTCGACAATCTGTTCGAAGAGATCGTCGGTATTACAACACCAAAATGACGTCTTCACGCTTGTTAACTTAAACATCGATGCAATGGATGTGATTTGAGGATGAATGGGCGCTAAGTGAATTGCACACTTTTATTCTTGTGAATAAGTAAATAAAAGTTGAACAATTGATTTTTCCGATAACCAAAAATCGTTCTCATGAGAAATAACATACAAATATACGTTCATAAAACCATTAACCATAATCCATTGATTTGAAGAAGAGAGTTGTTTGGAGCTTTTTTGTTCTACACATGACAAATGGATGTTAGTTCTGATAAACTCAATTGCTAGAATCTATTCTCTTAATTGCAATAATGATCTGAAGTGAAGTTGCACAAAGACATTTAACGTATGTTTCCTAGAGAATCGATAAACACATCTTCAGCTAGTAGCTTTCTGCTGAGTAAATAGAAACCTGTTAAGCATAACTACTGAATGTACACATGGTTCCAATTAATTCGCAATGTAGTTCAACCAAGCACTTAAATTTATAAGCTCAGTTGTTCAACGCAACAAACGATAATCGTTGGTTAATAGAAATCAAAAAACCAAAAGTTCAAGTCGACGAGCAACAGGAAAATTGCCAGTCAAAAAGCCGTGAAGCTCTCGAACAGAAAGTTTTTCGGTCTTGGTCGACCAAAAACCGTTGAGTTTTTCGATTTTACATCGTTTTGCGCGTTGAGTTGCTGTTGATTGTATTTCGATCGGTTTTGTTTCTTGGTATCAACGAGTCAGATCAATGTCGCAAAGCCAGGAAATTTGGCTTGTGTCCGCACCAGGCGAAAAGACTCCACAAGAGACGTGGGATCGTTTGCAAACGTCTACAAGCAGTTTATCTACCAACTACAAGTTCAATGTACCGGATTTGAAGGTCGGCACTTTGGATCAATTGGTTGGATTGTCCGATGATTTGGCCAAACTCGACTCTGCTGCCGAACAGTTAGTTCATTTTCGCTCTCTATTTGTATCAAAACTTCAGGACCACTCGTAAACTGGTTCAATATTTTGCCGAGGTGTTGGAAGAAGAGCGCGAGAAGTTGATGGACAATTTGGTTGTGGGTAACAGTAAGTTCATTTCTTCCTTTTAAACTGTTATTTCGTTGTAATTGTTTAGAGGATATGCACACATATGTTACTCGTTTCCAATGGGAAGGTGCAAAATATCCGTTGAAGCAGTCGTTGAAAATGTTGAGTGAAATTATTGGAAAGGTGGTGGCTCTTTTAAGTTTGCTTTCAATTTGATTGTTTTCAGCAAATTACTCAAATCGATAATGACTTGAAAGCAAAAGCGTTAACGTACAACAACTTGAAAAACACGTTGGCATCCATTGATCGTAAAGCAACGTATGTTTTCTTTACTCACTTTTTCTTGTTCAATATGATTTTACAGGGGATCATTGATAACCAAGGACTTGAGCGATTTGGTTAAAGCCGATGATTTCGTTCAGAATTCAGAGTATCTACAAACGATTGTAGTTGTTGTTCCGAAGTAAGTCGTCTGTTTTGTCTTGATTCTATCGTTTTTTAATCTTAGAACGCAAACCAAAGAATGGGAAAGCTCGTACTCGACGTTTGCGGATATGGTTGTTCCTCAATCAGCAAAGCGAATAACCGAAGATCAGGAACATGCGTTGTACACGGTCACTTTGTTCAAGAAAGTCATCGATGAGTACAAAGCAAACTGCCGAGAAAGAAAGTAAGTTAATGTCTTTAACGAAAGGTTCAGTGTGTTTTCAGATACATTGTTCGTGATTTTGTTTACGACGAACAAACCTTGAAAGCGAGCAAAAATGATCGAGACAAATTGGTTCAAGAGAAACAACGGCAATATGCACCGTTAGTACGTTGGTTGAAGATCAATTTTGGCGAAATCTTTTCGGCATACATTCACGTGAAAGCGTTGAGAGTGTTCGTTGAATCGGTGTTGCGTTTCGGTTTGCCTGTAAACTTCCAAGCAGCTGTTATGGAACCACACAAAGGAAATCAAAAGAAACTGCGATCCGAGTTGAACAAACTATACGGTCATTTGGACGGTTCAGCAGCGGGACCGATCGACGTAAGAACAACATGAAATTAACGTCATGAGAATTTTTCGTTTCAGACATTCGACGATGCTCCAACTTTGGTTTCATTGGGTGTACACGACTATTATCCGTACGTCTTCTTCAAAATGACCATTGAATTCCTTGATCGCCGATAAATTTCAATTAGCCGCTACTTAGCCTTTGAATCGATTGTTCTATAAAGTTATTCTTAGTGGTAATTATTCTCCGTAGGCTTGCTTATTTCACTTATCCGTAACGGCTCTTAATGGACAAATTTTTATCAGACTAGTTAATTAGTGAATTCTATTGATACATGTTTAAAAGTCTAATTAATTCCGCACATAAACATTCAAGTTTGCCCAATTTCACTTCCTCAATTGACAAGTTCACCGGATTCGATTTGCTCATTCACTTTCTGATTGAATTCATTTCTTCGACTGAACAATAAAAACAACGGCTTTCACCGTGGAGTGTTGATGAAAAGCACGAATCCGTTCGATTCAATACGATTTAGTAATTTGTGTTGATAAAGTCAACGAGTGTGTTTGCAAGTGGTTGTTAGAATGGAAACTATTCCACTGACTTCTTTTTGTTGTGAACTGTCGACCCACAAGTGCATGAAAGACCTGTCCCTTCGACCGATTTTGGCACAAGTCGCGGTAATTTTGCATCGAATGTGCAGAAAAGAAGTCGTTTGTTGTCATTTGAGTTTCATTTCCAGCTCGCGAAAGTTGATCTTCTTTTCGCGATTTGATAAAAAAAACTTGACCCCGATCATTGTATCATATCTCTATTGCTGTCTTAATCTTCGAACCACCGCAACAACGAGAAAATTTCAGATTCGATCACGAGCTCTGCAATCGACGGTCCTCTGAGTTTGCCCTTTTCGGGCCAAATTCATGCAAAAAGTTGTAAGTTCACGTTCTCAATGAAGTAGGCTGTATAATAAGCAGATGTAATCAGTAATTAGTACATGTCGTAATTTGTAGTTTGTGACTCTTAGAGTCTGGATCGTGTGTTTGTCATCGTTTCGAAAGAGAATTTGTTTTCTTGAAGTTCGTTCAGTCGATCGGCTTTCCCCAACCGATCGGTGGTGCGATCGAAATGATAAAAACGTCCAATTCACATGTTTTTGACTGCGCTTATTAGGTGGTATCATGAGTTCGAAAATTTTCGAACAGCCGTCGATTCTGACGAAACCAAAACTACCGAGTATTTTTGATGGTAGCCGTAGACTTCGCATTAAGAAGGTTTAGCACGTGATTTCCGTGATCTGATTGATTGGCGATCGACGTCTTGCGTACTTTCTTTGTTATTTGCACAAAAAGAATTCATATGTTTCTGATGAATTTGTACAAAAAAACCGTGAAAAAAGATGTTTTTATTGTTATATGATTGGATTTTAGCGAAAACTTCTTCCCGCGACCCGTCAGTCTGTTGCTTCTGTTCAATTTCATCTTTTTGCTCCCAATCGAGTCGACGAGAAATCAGCGCCGTACAATTGGCCGATGGGTTTGAACGTTGAAGATCGAGAGCATGCGTACATACAGAATCCGTATGACACTCTGCTGAAAAACTACACGATGGTATGTTTATGACACCTCTTTGCTCATCTTCTTCTAGAGCTCGAAATTCAAACCGAAACGTGTGGTCGTGCTTTCGAAGATGACTCGATGGGAGATTATGGCCAACCGACGAGTGGCTATTGCAGACGATGTTCTCCGCCAAAAACACGATCAACAAAATGCGTACGTAGACGACATTTGTGATCAATTAAAGTAGGTGACTTATTTTCTGTTAAAAATCTATGCTTTCTTTCAGAAAACACGAGATCGAAGTTAAGGTCGTGAAGGCCTACTCGTACAGTCTTGATGCTATCAAAAACGCCGAGTTGATTATTTCGGCCGGTGGTGATGGCACATTTCTGACTGCAGCGAGTTTGATACGCGATCAAACGCCGGTTATTGGAATCAACACCGATCCCGTTGGTTCGGAAGGACATTTGTGTTTGACCGGAAAAGAAGATCGTAATGTTCGTGAAGTGATCGACCGCTTTCTCGACGGTAACTTTCGCTTTTTCCCTCGACAACGAATTCGCGTTACGATTCTGTCGAAGAGCTCGGACGGCATATCAACAACTCAAGACGACGCACTACGAGAAGGAAAGTTTGACGCGAAATTTCGGTAATCGAATAAAGAATTTCCGTTGACTGTTAGCTTTTTAGATCCGAAGAAGAGGAAACGATATACAAACACGAGATCGTTCTGCCACTTCTAGCACTCAACGAGGTGTTTGTGGGTGAAAGTCATGCAGCACGAGTGAGTTACTTGGAAATTCAATTTGACGATGGACCGGTATATAAACAAAAGAACAGTGGAGTGATTGTTTGTACGGGAACGGGATCCACATCGTGGCACTACAACGTTAATCGTCTTACTGAACAAAATTTTACGGACATCATTTCAAAGATGCGCGAACTCGGCTACACCGTTGAACCTCCAATCGACAATGAGGGAATTGCGAAACTGTGTCAGCAGTACAATGAACGTTTGATCTTTGCACCAGATGACAAAAGTAAGCTGTTTGAACGTGACGTTAGATCGTTTCTTATTTAGAGATTATGTACAGTCTTCGTGATCCGGTCTTCAATTACACTTATCCAAAAATTCCACCGCGCGGAACTGCGAGTCGAATTCGAATCAAATCGAAGTGCAGTCACGCTCATTTGACTCTGGACGGCTCAACATCAATTCCATTCAATCACGGGACCGAAGTGCTCATAGAGCTGCACGAAAAGGATGCTCTCCAAACGGCGCTATTGACTTGATTGTAACAGTGAACTTCGAAACAGATTTTTCTACGTTTAGCTGCAATTGTTTGGCCTATTAAATTCGGGTTTATTTAACTGTAACGTCAGTTTAGCCAACGAATAAGAACAATGAGAAGAACGTTAACGACCAAAGTGTTTTTGTACAAAGTCGGTAGTCAACGGAATAAAAATCGGCACAAACTGAACTGCCCGGTTGCTACGATTCCTACTAACCATTGAATTCGCTACTTCATCAACTGCTAGATCGGAGCTTGTGGGCGTAGAAAACGAGAGCGGATGACGATTCTGAGTCATTCGGGAACTAGAACAGAAACCAAAAATTAAATCGTGATTATTTTATTACGGTATTTTCTGTGGACCATTACGATTCCAATCGTTGAATTGGAACCACGGATTCGGTGTGAAGGACCACCAAAAAGGATGTGGTGGCATCAGTGGAATTGGCGTCATAAGCGGAATACGCGAAACAACGTCGTGCAACTGATTTGTTGTTTCCACAACGGCAGTTGGTTGTGTGCTTATGTTTGTGGCATTTGGTCGAATGTGATTCTGACCAGACGGTGTATGATTCTGGCTGCTTGATGATGTTTTCGATGTAGTTGGTTTCTCATCGGAGTTCGGATTCGAAATGCGACCTGCTCTCACATCATCCCAAAACTTCTTGTTTAGGCAATGGGATGGATGAGGTCGGACTTCGGCTGGACGCTTACGACGAGACGAATTGTTCATCTAGACAACTAAAATCACTTCAATTTCAGTAAACTGAATACTTTCAGGTCTTCGGGTTTCACTGCATTCGACTTGGTTGTTGGTCTGTGGACCATTGAATTGCACGGAACGACAAATCAATCGTCTTTTATGATCTAAATGAACATTATTGGCAAGAGCTTATGTTCGCCGAACGCCTAGAAAACGCTGATGTTATTGTACACGTGTTGTCAACAATTGAACTTCATAAAAAGGTTTTGGGTGCGAAATAACAGCCAAAGTTGTGAATAAAATTTAAATCGGAACAATAAGTACGAACATATTCTCTTTCTATCGTTGCTGCTAAGTCGAAAAGGACAATGGGAAGGTCGGTTTACGTGTGCACAGAATTTCGATCGCGTAAGTAAGTCGATACCTAACCGCTCGCTTCGCTGGCACATCCGATATCTTGTCGGCATTTCTAGCACCGTTTCAAGAGTTTGGATTACCTGCATCTTCGAATGCAAGATTGAAATTACAGCTCTCGCAAAAAACCCAGAACTCGTCCGAAAATCAGAATAAAATTTCAGAGTGCATAATATCTTATTAAGATTCGTCGTTTGCTTTCAAAAAGCTTCGAGCTCATGACAACATCGTTCTTCAGCATTGTCCCAACAGAACGAATTGTTTTCGAAGCAAAAAGTTTCCAATTACCGAAACATAATACCGTTGAAATATTTCTGCCCTACGATTCCACGTCCTTTAAATTGACCACAAGGCAAATGTTAAAGAATTTTATTTCATCCAGAAAACAAAACCCATTTACCTAACTTATCAAACAATCAATTCGTCTATTCGTAGACATCTTCTTTATCACAAATGTATTGGAAGACATCACGTGGTGTTTTCATGCGATCCGAGTCACCGTCGGGAATCTCGAATTGGAACTCGTCCTCGAGCATCATGATCACTTCAACAAAATCCAAACTGTCCAGGCCAAGATCCGTGAAGAAGTTGGAGTCCAGTGTCAGCTTTTCCGGATTGATTTTATCGTACAACGACAACACGAGGATAATTCGATCTTGTACGGTTTTCAAGGTGAAAGGTTGCTAAAGAAAGAAATATCGATAAGAGAAATTGGAAGTATGAACGTACGTGGGCAGCTTGAACTGAACTTGAAGTGTGAACTTGACGAGTTGCATTGTAATTCGCAGAACCGGACGATAGATAGTGGTTTTGCGATGAGATGGACGAGTTCACGAAAGCAATCTAAAACACCCAAAAATTGCAACTGAACTCGATTGTTCGAACACATTCAAACTGAGAGGACATCAGCGTGAATTTGTGTTTGACGAGAATGTGAATAATTCACACAACACTTTCGGTTTAAATCGACTACAGGAAACAACATTTCAACTAACCTTTCGGATTTTGAACGTTTTTCCGTTCACAAGTGGTAAAATCTGTCGTCCCAAACTGCGAGCGTAGAAGAAACGCATAATCGAACTGACAATTTGAGAACCACTCGAGAGCCACAAGCCTTCTGATTGTACGTATAATCCGAGCAATCAGCGATTTCCCGAGATGTCACTAACAATTTGCGTTGAAATTCGCGTTGTCGAAGCAAATCGATTCGACGAACTTCGTCAATCAGCCCCTGACGCCCAAAAGGTGCGGACAACCAGAAAGTTCGCAGACCGTCTGCAATGTTCTTCTTCTCTCTTGCTCTATATCATCGTTTTGGTTTGTCGGTTTTGTGTGAAATTCAACAGACCTTCAAGCGACTCCGAGCTCTTACCATCGTCTTTGCGTTGAATTCATTTTACCCTCAGGTTTAGCTGAGAAAAACAGATTTCCGAGTGATGACAATTCGAGCAGATGGCCTATCGGATGTTTTGTCGGTCGAAACATTTCGAGTTTGACGGAGCCATAGGTTGCCAATCTTCCTGGACAGTAACATCAAACGTCGTGATGTTGTTTTCCCTAAAAGACCAAACGTTTCTGGACAAAAACAGTTGATGACGAAATCCACTGTTCTTTTCTCAACCATCCTATCCGAACGGTTTTTAATCGGAACTCGTTTGTTCGTGGACTTTTTGCGATTTTATTTCTTTGTTGATTTGACATTGTTTTTAGGAACTGCATTTCAATTTTATGGTACCCACGTTCGACGAACAACGGCCACCGTTGAAGCGCGCAAAACTCGTTGAAGCCAGCGGCCAAAATCATCAGTCAGTCGAAATGATGAAATCGAACGGTCAATCGCACGCCAACCAAAACGGTCGTTCGACCGAATCGAAGGAATCGAAGATGGAAGTCGATGCTCCCGACAAATTGGACTCAAATGCGTACAGTCGACAGATCTACGCAATTGGCGAAAGCGCGATGTTGAAGCTGCGCAAATCCTCGGTTCTCATCTGTGGACTTGGCGGTGTGGGAGTTGAAATTGCGAAGAATTTGATTTTGGGTGGAATTCGGCGTGTTGGACTTCAGGATACTCGACGCGTCGAATGGCACGATCTTTCCGCTCAATTTTATTTGCGCGAGAATCAATTGGGTGAGAATCGTGCTGAAGCGTCGTTTCAACGTTTGGAAGAACTGAACGACAGCGTCCAGTGCTCACTATTTACCGACGAGTTGACGGAGGAGCTGGTTTCTCAGTTCGATGTAAGTTCAATCCTTCAACTTCTTGCATGCGATTTTAGTTGACGATCTTAACCGAACAAACGTTTCGAAAACAAATCGAAGTCAACGAATGGGCTCGAAAGCATCGAAAGAAGTTCATATCGGCCGATGCGTGTGGTTTGTTTTCGTATTCGTTCGTCGATTTGGGTCCTCGTTTCCAAGTGGACGATCCAACGGGCGAACAAAATCGTGAAGTTCTGATCGAGTTCGTCGATCGCGCCACTGGCAACATTCACACACTTGACGGCACCTTACACGGTTTGGAAGATGGAGACCACGTGCGTTTTGAAGAAGTTCGCGGAATGAACGAATTGAACACTCAAGAGTCATTTGAAATTCGCGTTGTTAGTAAGTAGATACTGGGAAGAACAAATACACGAAGATTTTAGAGCCTAACGTTTTTAACATTGGCCCCATTCCCGAATCATTTGGAAACTACGAAGAAGGTGGACGAGCGAAACAAATCAAACGACCGGTTTTCGTTGATTTCAAGTCACTTAAAGGTAAGATGGTATTTTTGTTTTTGTTTTTACTGTTTTCAGATGCAATTGAAAGTCCCGAGTTTGTCATGTGGGATTTTGCTCATTTTGAAGCTCCGCAGCATCTGCACGAACTTTGGCAAGCACTCTACTCGTTCCAAGAGAAACACAAACGAAAACCGTCGGTTCGATCGATGGAAGACGTTGAGTTGCTGCGTAACGAATTGAAATCGAAAGACATACCCGAGGAGTGGTCGAAGAATTTTGCTTTCCAAGTTTGTGTTTTAATTTTTCGCTTTTGACCCTCTGCGTATTTCAGGCAACCGGCAATTTGCAACCAGTGACTTCATTGATTGGTGGAATAAGCGCACAAGAAGCAATGAAAGCAATCACTCATCACACGATGCCACAACACCAGTTCCTCTACACTCATCATTTGGAAGCGTTGCCCGGCGACTATTCGTCTTTGGACAATCAGAAGCTTACGGCTGAAGATTGCAAACCCGTAGGTTTTGAATTTGGATGACAATTCAATGCGGAGTTTCAGCGCAACAACCGATACGACGGTCAAGCCGCCGTTTTCGGGTGGAAGTTTCAAGAGGCGTTGGCTCAACAACGTTGGTTCATCGTCGGAGCGGGCGCTATTGGCTGCGAACTGCTGAAGAACTTCGCGATGATCGGATTGGGTTGTGGTGAGAAAGGAGAGGTGCGAATCACGGATATGGATCAAATCGAACTGTCCAATTTGAATCGTCAGTTTTTGTTTCGTCGCAAAGATATTGGCGCAAAGAAATCGCAAGTTGCTGCTGCTGCCGTAAAACACTTTAATCCCAAACTTCAAATCCGCGCATTAACCGAACGAGTGGCCGACGACACGGAACACGTTTTCACCGACGAATTCTTTTCTTCGCTTTCCGGTGTTGCCAATGCCCTGGACAACGTGGATGCTCGTCGATACATGGATCGTCGTTGCGTCTACTACGAATTGCCGCTTTTGGAGTCGGGAACCATGGGTACGAAAGCGAACACTCAAGTTGTCTATCCGCACCTCACTGAATCCTACTCATCAACGAACGATCCACCAGAGAAGGACATTCCCATCTGTACGCTCAAACATTTTCCCTACGAAATTCAACATACGATTCAATGGGGACGTGGTTTATTCGAGGATTTGTTTACGAATCCGGCAGAGAAAGTAAATCAGTTTTTGTCGGATCAACGCGGTTTCTTGGAACGTTTGGAGCACATGAACGAAGGACAACGTATCAGTGTAAGTGATCCTTTGAATTCTCTTTAAGATAATCGTTTCTAGGACTTGCAAATCTTGAAACAATTTCTCAACGATGAACGACCCAAATCAGCGGAAGACTGTATCAAATGGGCACGTGATCTCTTCGAACATCATTATCACAACGAAATTGCTCAACTGCTTCACAACTTTCCGGCCGATCAAATCACATCCACTGGTTCGAAGTTCTGGTCGGGAACCAAACGTTGTCCAAAAACTTTGAGCTTCGATTTGAACGACAAATTTCATTTCGATTTCGTCTACGCAGCATCAATTCTTCGTGCTCAACAATACAAATTTAAACCCATCACCGATCGTAACGAATTTTCTCGCCTGGCCAGCGCTCATCAACCAACACCGTTCACTCCCAAATCCAATGTTCGAATTGCAGTGACGGATGCGGAAGTTCAGGCCGGAGTTGAAGATGGTAAGTCGAGTAAAAGTCTTTGGATTCAGTTCGAAGAAACCACGTTAAGGGTTTCGTTGAATGTATTTCAACTGAGATATGACAAAAACAATTTCAGAAAACAACGAGGATTCTCAAGATGAGCAATTAAAGTTAAGTTTGGCACGTTTGCAATTGACCGAAACCGATCGATTGGAAGTGATCGATTTCGAGAAGGACGATGACACGAATCATCACGTCGAGTTTGTTACGGCGGCATCAAACTTACGTGCCGCAAACTATTCGATTGAACAAGCGGATGCGATGAAAACGAAACAAATCTCCGGACGTATCATCGCCGCTTTGGCGACCACAACGGCGGTCGTTGGTGGTTTGGTTTCGTTGGAGTTGTACAAAACGATTGAGGCAAACGGCAAGACTGCACGCACACCGTTGGAACGTTTCAAGAACGGTTTTCTCAATTTGGCCGGACCGTTCTACACGTTCAGTGAGCCCGGAAAGGCACCGAAACGCCAATACGGGAATCACGAGTTCACTTTGTGGGATCGGCTTGAAATTCATGGTCCAAAAACGTTGCAAGAGATTTTGAATTGGATCAGAGTTAGTTTATAGAAAGCACTCTACCTTCTAACTTTTCTTCCAGGAAACCACTGGATTCGAAGTTTCGATGTTGTCTTCGGGTGTTTCGTTGATCTACGCGTTCTTTACGGCGCAATCAAAACTCAAAGAACGAATGGATAAAAAGTTTGTTTGCTGAGCTAATCATTCACTTGTTTCGATTTAGTATTGCCGATGTGATTGCCGACGTTTCGCGTAAACCGATTCCCGATTATCGTAAAACTCTGGTTCTCGATGTGATGGCAACTGGCGACAATGACGACGATGTGGAAATCCCGTTCATTAAGTATTACGTCTAAATTATATAAGGGTTATAACTTGTTTCAAGCTGTGATCAGTAATTAAAAGAAATGAAATAAACATGAATTGATCGTATTTTATCGTTTTTATTGAACCAAAAAAGAAGTCCCCGTAAAATAAAATGTACTGGTTAAGTGACACTGGAAGAACAATTATTTGGAGTTTATGAATTCGTTGTGTTTCCTGTACAGTCGTTCCACAATCAAACTCTCAATCTCGATCCCGGCTTGTTTTTGCTCAGTCGAGAGATTTAGTTCGTCAATGTGGTTGTCTTGCACGAAGACAACCGAAGTTTTTCGAGTTTTCAGAATGTTACCAATGACCAGACTGTGTTTGTATTTCTGCAGTGCACGTTGAGCTTTGGAGACGAGAATCTCCGGGTCGGTCTCCAACTAGATTCAAGCCTTTGTATTAGTAGCATGTTATTGACGTACTTTAAATGACACTACAAATGAATTCGGGACCACTGCTTCTACCAAACGATCCAAAATCTTAGTCACAACACTCAAACTCAATTGAACATCGCCGGTTTGAGATTGGATTTTGTGCGTCGGCTAAAACGCAAAAAATCTAAAGTCTAACGTTCAACTTACTAGTTGCTCTTCGCGTATGTAGAAATCGGAGACTGCAGCCGCCAAATAGATCAACGCTCGGGAACCCAGTTGATGTAATTCTTTGCAAATCAATTCCAAGCCGTGAAGGTACTCATTGACACTAACAAATGTCGTAAACAAAATCTGATTTTTGTATTTCAAATTGTCGGCAACAGCTCGATCAAGTTCCAGGTTGGAATCAACTGCAATCAAACACTCTGATTGTTCACACTCACGAATCTTTACTGTAAGCTTTGTTGTTTGCATCCAATTTGAGACGATCGAAAAGATTCGGTACACGTCGACTGAACGGTCTTAAACTACCTTCTCGATGAAAAAATATCACGGCGTAACCTTGTTCCAGAAAATACCTAAAAACCCATTATTAGCAAGATCTTTTACTTGTCAGCTCACTCTGTGCTTGCAGCTCCTCTGTTACCCATAGAAAAGTTTTCGATGTAACGAACCGCATTCTTTTCCAAATCAACTCGTGTTCCGCCGCTCTACAATGACAACGATTTTGTTAAACGTCGGTGATAGAAAATACCGTGACAAGAGCCAATTTCCGTTCTTCTTTTTGTACGTTGGAGACGAAATCTCTGACCAATCGTTCAAGCTCGTCCATGTTTTGTTCTAGTACTCTCGGGAGCTTCTTATCGCATCGGTTTTCATGAAAACACCGAAAATGAACGATCAGTTGGGTGGACAAAATGCCGTCAAATCGGCTTCCCAAAACACGTCTGAATGTCGACAAGTTGCACAAAGAACCGTTTTTACTGCTGTTCACGTTCTCTGACGATATTAAATGCCAAAAAGTTTGAAGATTGTTTAATTGCATGTTTAAAGCTAGTCGTGGGCTTAAAAATTAAAACTCTTTATGTCTTTAGCTATAGGACCTAACGGCAGTATTCTGAGAAAATTGAAAGCTCGATGTGATCTTTTGCAAGAATTAAGTCCATTTGATTAGCTACAGTTGCTGCTGCTTGAGTGCCGATCAGATAAATGAGATGCTCGGAGATGTTTGTCGATTGGGGCATGTTGATCGCGTTTTCGTAGGACAGTTTTGAGTACAGGAAACTAAATAATAAGTCTTCTTGTTTATCTTGAGTTTTAAATTACTCACTTCATCAGCCGTAACTGTCGAGCCACTGCGATGTGCGGATAGCGAACCTTTTCGACTGGCATTTGTGTGAGTCGAAATATCGGGAGAATCTACAATCGATGCTACTCAAATGCTATTGACAATAACTTACGACATCCAAACAAGTCATCTTCGTTGATTTGTTGTTTCATTGGAGTCGTACATCTTTCAACAACAAAGGGTTCGTACAACAGCAGAATGTAAATTTTAGGGCCGAAGAGAAAAGTTAGCAGCAAAAGACCCATCAGATTCAATTCCACTATGTCGACATAACGCTAAACATACGCTTTCACAAATATGAATTTTAGGTTTCTGACTTACAATCGAAGAGTGATCGACAAGTGATCTGATCACGGCCCACGAAGCGTAGAGTGCAAGTGCCATTAAATTAGCAATAAAAAGCCATTTCGATTCTTTGTAATTTCGACGTATCTCGCGGTTCTTGACATTGATCCACAAAGCAAAAAGTAGCAGAATAGCAATATAGGCTTGAGCATAGACTTCTTGAAGTGCAACGGTATCGATTTGACTGAAATTTAGCAAGTAAAACTGTTTTATCAAACGTAGGCTTACTGTAAATGAATTGCTATTTGAACGGCAAGAACAAAAAACATCAATAATACGTAATTAAAATAACCAATGTTTGATGTCTTCCGTTCGCTACACAAATCTTCAGCATTGCGCAAACGAATTGCTTTAATGAAGATCACGCCAAAGCAAGTACAATGTCCCATATCACTAAGTAATAGACGCAAATTTGTGATCTTAAATATTCGCCATTTCCTTCTATAGTCTTATCTAACACTTACTTCTTCAGCGCCATCCAAAATATGCAAACAGGCAGTGAGATTAAGGGCGATAATTCCAATCAACGACAGGATTCCTAGCGATTGATTGCCTTTGATTACACGTGTATATACTTTATATATAATAAGCAACAAGGTTATAACTGCAACAGATATGACCGTTGCAGTGGAACCGAGCAAAACATAATTCAACATTGTCTCTTCCAACTTCAATAACATGGATGTGGGCTGCAACAAAAGGTTCAATACGCTTATTGAGTTTTTAACGTACAGCATAAAACCATCGTATACCACCCTGTTGTCCACGTAATAGTTTTGAATTAGATGATGAAGAGCGTTTGTTTCCGCTACGTACAAGTTGTTTGTTGCAGACACAAAGCGGTGCCACACAGTTCGACGTGAGTTGAAAATCACTCTTAAGATTTCCACCAACATAATGACGATATTCATCGATTTCATTGTATTTGCCTTCAACTGTATAGTTGCCAATTTTTCGATAACCCAAATTGCCTTTAAATTACATGTGAGTAAATTAAGCTGAACATCTTTACATACCGTGATGATCTAATGGCAGGAATTCGTCCACTTCAAACTCGACCTTAAACCTTTCAGCATCCAATTCATCTCGTAACAATTTTCTTCCGTTTTCAAGAAATTCGGAACAAAAATCTCGAGTATCAGAACCACAGGCTTTGCGAAATGCAGCATCCAAACCAATAAGCATCCTTTCGAATCCACGTATCAAGTAGCCGATTTCAGTCATTCGACCCAATTCGATGATATTCAAAAGCTCGTCCCCGGTGCACATTCGACCTTCGTAACGAGCACGATTTTGTAACGACAAAGCGCATCTCCATCGACGCTCAACAAACTCCCAAAACCAGGGCTCAGGCAACGTCAAGGGCGTGACATTGCTTAAGAATTGCTGAAAAATATTCTCGTGAAGACATTCGTTGATTTGAGAAAAAAACCTTAAAATTGTATGGCAAAACATCTTTCATCTTGATTGCTACGGTTCCAGCGTGTTGGAACATGTTGTTTAGATCGAAAAGATAGAAGTCCTGCGCCTCACCAACCATCACGTTCACGTGTCCATTGCTTTCATAATCAAAACGCAATCGTGTGTTCACATATTCCGCTGCATGTTCTGGAGTCGTAAAGAAGACTGTAACATTGGTGGTTTGAAGTCCATTCAAACGAGTTCGATTTTGTGGTGAATAAAAAAGAACCGAACCGATACAAAGATCATATTCGGAAGACATGGATGCAAATTCATCAAAAGTAGCTCGTGAACGCAAATCATCAGCACTAACAATAACAGAAATGTAATCCCAACGCATTGAAAGAAGAAACTCGGCAACAGCCTGAGCAATTTGTGACGATTTTGCTTGAAGACCCAAAACACCTTTACGTTGATTTGACACGAAATTCGAATTCATTGAAATGGCTGGAATCCGCATTCCACGTAACAAAGCAATGTGTTCGGTCTGACGCTCTTCCGTGCTTAATGACGACACGTATCCTTTAATGCTTTGAATGATTTAAGACGTGCACAATTCTTACCCAAAACTGTTCCTGCGGGTATTGAAACATTGTATTCGTTAAGTGGTAATTTCATGCATTGTGTTTCTGATTCAACCGTAAAACGCCGTGACCGAAAAGTTTCCGAACAACTATCGACCACAATGGCGCTGTAATCTTTCATTGGTCTTAATGACAAGTTTGGATATCTTTCAACCATTGTGTTCATCTACAAATGATTCAACATTACTATATGACTTTCGACTTACCGTATGAGTAAAAGCAAGTGCGCTAATGATAGCATTTTGATTAACTTCTTCGCAGTTTTCGCTGTGCAAGTCGAACAATCCGGCTACATAGAAGTTACTAACTTGTTGACGATTGAGAAAAACGCGCTGCAAATTACAACGATATTGTGAACATTCGATGAATCTTACGTTGTGATCAACCAATACACTTCTTTCACAATTACCACAAAAACTATGATATGGTTGACAGATTGAACGAATTGGTCGTAGTTCGACCGGCAATCCTTTGGAAATCAGTTTTGGTTCACGAGCAATGATGTACATAAAGATTTCTTCAGAACCACCCATAACCGCTTCCAATCGCAGGCCAATACTTTGTACTACAGATGAGGATTTTGGGAAGAAACCCAATTCTTCATTAGCCAATTCCAATGGACCTCGTTTTTCGTGCACAAAACGCATAGAAGTGAGTTGCATGAAGATTCCATCTAAGCACTCTCGTGATACAGAATTGCAAAGTTCCTTCAAACGAGGATCAGCATCGACAAATCGGGCAGCAACTGCAAATGAATACGCAACACGAACGACCGCATCGACGTAACGTGTTTGTTGATAGACACCACTCAACGATTGCATGTCAACTGTTGGGCAGGTTTTACTGGCAAACGAGCAGTTCATTAGCTTTTGAATTGAGTTCAGAAACAGTGCGTATGTTTGGTAATTTTTGAGCAATAAGTCCAGCATATAAGGTTTGAATCTTGGCAGATCTGTGCGTATTTGTCGAATGATGATTTCCTAAATAGACCGGTTGCAGATGATTGACGCTTATAACGCACTTGACTTCCAGTTATTCGATATGGAAAATGAACATCAGAATCATGAATTCCAATTGTAACAACGAGTTTTGGCCCTCGATTAAGTTCGGTTGTTTGAAATTCCTCGACCTTCAAAATTCAGCATTTAACTCATCAATTCCCGCAGAAACTAACCGAATTTTCACAAGGAAGATAAAGAAGAATATGTGAATCAGTTCCAGACAATACGTCGACAAGCATGTTGTGTTGAAGCGAGATAACTTCGCTAACATGCAACTGTTGATCTTTTAGATATTTCAACACCAAATCGAGATAAGAACTCTTTTCCTCACAAGTAACTACAATCAATAAATCAGATTCCATTGCTGTCATAAGAGCCGAAAATGAGGCGATGTAGTCTTCGATAAGCGGTACGGTAACCAAAATTCGCCCATTCGTATGTTGAATCAACGCCTCAGCAGAAGCAGTTGTATAAGCTCCAACCATGATATTCGTCGTTGATTGCAATATGCCTGATAATGCAACAGCAGAAGCCCGATCTTTCGGTGACAAGATCCCAATAAGTGATCCGTTTTTTTCCTTCTTTGCACATTCTTTTGGTTCATAGAAGTCGACAAAGTCCAGATAACGTAACGATTGTAAAACCGCTTCTTTCGGTCGCGAACAACTATCACCTACGTAGAGACCTGTAAATTGCAAGCCAATGAGCTGACTTGTGTTTTCCAAATACCGATTTGTGATGTTGCAACCTTTTGAGCAGCATTCCAATGACTTAAAACCCACTGCAGTGCAACAATTTCTTGAACCGAATCCCAGAGTAATTCATTGCAGTCTGTGGCATGTAAAGCAAATGCCCCGCCAACAAACGACTGAATGAAAATTTAGAAAACGATTCACATCTTCTTTCAAACGTACGGTCACATTTTCTGGTAGCACCTTGAAGGCGTCAAACACGGCGCATTTGTTTGCATTTGAGACGGTCGGAAAGACACAGAGAAACAGGTATAAGGCGAAAAGAAAACGACCATAGGAAACAACCGAGAAATATGATAAAAAGTTCATGAGCAAAACATTGATACCCAAGGAATTTTCAACTCTACAATTCCTTAAACCCTGAAATAACAGTAAAAATTATTAAAATTTTGATTACAAGAACCAAGTGGTCGTCAACGGCATGATTATTGGTTTAAACATATAAACGTGATAATGCAAAGAAAAAGAATTTGCGGCGCTATTTACGACTAGGTTCTCTAAACCAGTTCATATTGTTATAATCATTGGAAGGGTAAAATTCGCGTTTCCATCGACATACGGTTTTACTGCGCACATCACGCAACACCGCGCGACCACAACTGATGACTTTTGAGCGTGCTAAGCGGGACGAACAAACCGCTCAAAGCCCATCATCGTGCATCAAGCCGAGTTACGCGTCGAAATTGTCAGAGTTTTGGAATCAGAAACGATTCACGTTTTTGCATTGTTAAACTTCAACCACCGACATCCGTGTTATGATTGATAGTTACGGAAAAAACTGTTGCTGCATAAGTGAAAAACACGATGGGATACTGAAAGAGAATCGATGAAGTCAAGTGGATACATAGATATGAGTGAAAAAAGTACGATGGAAAAGTTTTGTTCTCATCCAGAATGACAAGGTCGTTAGTTGCCGAGTAATGAATTGCAACAGCCAAAAGCGCATCTCGTAGTTCCGACAACAAAACTTGTTTATGAGCATCGAAGAAAGCGAATAAACTTCTTGAACCGTTAACTTAAGGTGTAAATGAAGGAGTTTAGTTTTTTGGAGAACAACAAAAAGAATTTGAAGTTAAATTAAATCATTGCGATGGTTAACGTTCAAATCACGAGATTTTCACGACACGGCAGTTGAACAGAAACAATGTCGGTTTCAACTGTCATGACAAGTGACGGAAAAGCGTTTCAACGGTTGCAAGCAAAACTTGCATTCGGGTCGTTTAGATGAAAGCTAATCGTAAGCTTTGCGACAAAAAACACCCACGGCGCGCGGATGAAGCGCCGTGAAAAGAAGTTGACGACGTGCTTGATGTCCGCTTCTCAAGTGAACGTCAATCAACGACGCTGATTTCTGATGGGAGCGGATTCTGCAAAAGCCAATTTCGTCGTGGGTTTTAGTTCCGTAGATTTCCTTTGATAAGTGATAACAAGATTTCCATTGCTATTTAGATCACTCATCGAAAAAACGAGCATCTGTGGTGTTTCCAACATAAACTAAATGATCTTAATTTCTTCAACACACAATTAGCCAACAAATCAGCGTTCTACTGTGTCGATAAATTTGTTTATTTACACAATTGAAAAGTGAATTCAAGATCTATAGATGAGCAAAAGCCAAAAACAAACGAATCATTTGTTTTCAATATCTGTCGTCCAAGGCTTAGGCGATTACACGAGAATAAGGCGTATAACAAAGAATCGACAAAGTCAGTTTCTTTGGCATTTTCTGTGCAACGAAGCAAAGGAATTCGATTGAAACAGTTCCGGAAAAGGCCACTTTCTAGCTACTAATGTCGATCGAATTAAAAGATAGAGAGCAGCAGAGGATCATTAGATAACTTGCTCGTGTACAAAATCTGCAATACAAAACATCCTGAAGAACGAGGCGCAAAATGAATGGTTTTTGTGAAGCGACGGTCTTGAATTTTTAACTGATAGATTGAATACAAGAAAGCAGTAGAAAACAATTATGTTAAAGCAAATACAATAAATTCAAAGGCGGGTTTGAGGTCAAGCGGTTTATCGATCATTACAACAACACAGGCATTTGATTAATCCTATGGCGAACGACAGCACGGACAGAATACCGATAATGACGAACGTGATCAGAACCCATTGTTGCAAGTGAAAGCAACAGTCGTTTAAGACCTGTCCACAACAAGAATAATAAAAGAAGGCATTCGAGCTGTCGCATATTTTTCCTAAATGTTCGAATTAGAGGTATCAACTAACGTGTAAACGCACCAACACAAACTGGAGCTGAATCCTTGAGCGATAGATCGAAAAACTTGTCATTCGCACTTAGGAACGGCAACAAACACAAACAACCAAACGTCACAATTAGCACGTTCATTATGAGTTCTCTAAATGGAAAATCTGAAGGTAAAAACAATCGAACAACACGAAAATAATTAACATCTCTTGAAACGGAAACGAGCTCAAAAAACCAATCGACAACTATTTCCTGTAGTTGTTATACAAGAATATCGTTTTAGAAACCGTTTACAGTTGTCAAATGATTTCAACGCGTATGTTGCCTGTGACTATAAAACCAAAACGCTTTGTCGAAATAAACAGCGAGTGTAAGAAAAACGCGTCCATTTACAATCACATCGTGATGTGCGTGTTATTGGACAAACGGAAAGCAGAAATGTTGGTTCTAACAGAGTTGAAAAGTCAGAGACAATCCGAGACGTCCGGTCAGTGGATAAGAAGAGAAAGATAACGGCCAAAAATGGAATACTAAACCATCCACAGAAATGGAAGAGTGCAAAATAGACACGTCTAATAAATGAGCAAAAGTGCGGGAATACGGTTAGTTTGCTCATCCTTTCGATGAGATTTATGCGCATAGATTCGTGGACGTCAAGTACGAAAATAGACATTAGGGCTGTTTCTTATATAAACGCCACAAATGTTCCCGAACTCAACATCGGTCTTGGTATCAAACGCAATGGAAATCCATGGATCACGTCACTTCTCAATCTGATTGAACAAAAAGTCCCCCGAAATCTTCGTGGGCTGTCATACACCGAAAATATCGCAATCAAAATCTGATAGTTGAGGTCAATGGACGAACAGATTGAACGAAAAGAAAAAAACGTTTCAAGAGGGATTTCGAACGGAAAGACGAAAGAAATTAAACGTCACATGCTGTCACTCGCCTTTCTCCGATGGCCAATAGACTCGGTCTCCGTCTTTTGCCTCTTCCATCGTTCTTCCTCTTTCTGCTTTGACTTTTACCTCTAGACCACAACGAAACGTCGGAAAGTCGTGCTCAACAACATCAAACCGTTGAAACAATTATCGATGCGCTTGTCAAGAAAACGCGTTGTTGAGCTCTCGGAACCGCAGAAGAAAAAATGAAGTCTCGCAGGTTAGCAATAGGTGAAGCAAACGAGCGCACGAAAAGTCCTCACTTCTCAATCGGAGACAGCGCGTTTGACAGTTCAAACTCAACATTTAAACGCGAATTCATAGCGTTTCAACGGTCGCATGAATGATTCATCCGTGAAATTGCGGTCACGCGATGACCCCAGAAGCAATTAGGATAAAAGAATCGGAACTGAAGACAACAAAAGATGAGATCGAGATCAACGCGGCTAAAAAACGAGGGTTCTCGAAGCACACGGCAGGTGTTGAATGCGAACAAAAAGCGCGTGAATAGGACGACCGGATATACGACAAAGCTGTTGCGGTCTGTTTGCGAACCCTTTTCCAGTAATTGACCGAAACTGAATTCACAGATGTTGCAATTCGAATGCGACTAATTCACTCAATCAACTGTTTGCAGAATACACAAAAACTTTTGAATGGTGGATAGACTGTTTGGATAATTAGCAGAAATTTTAGTCGAGAAAAAACTTTCAAGATGTTTGGATACCGACAAAGTATTGTTTTGTCCTTCAAATAACCTAAGATATAAGTTCAATTTGAAAGACAAATAGAGTGATGACTAGAGAGCAATTAGCACGTTCGATTGTTGCCGTTCAAATTCGTAAGAAGAAAGCGATTCACAGAACTTTTTTATCGATCGTGAAAGTGACTAAACGCAAAAATTCCTCGACGATCCACAAGGTCAGTGCTTACGTTCAAGTTGAGGCAGAGCGTTCGGTCTGTTTGATCGTGAGTCACGGGAAACAGACGACGTTTTCTCAAGGCCCCAAACTTAGCATTTGTACGCCCATTCCAATTCACTAATGTTGTTTTCGAGGACAACACTTTTCATCAATGACACTGAGCGCGAGAAACACACTTTTATGTCTTTCCTGAACTTTAAAGTCGCCTCTTCTGCGATGCAAACACACGAAGTTTACTTTACATGCACAGAAATCGATTGAATTCAGTTGTGGCTCCAATAACACCATATAGGCCATTGTGTTAATGTCTAACGAGGTTATTCAACAGACAATTTTGTTTGTAAAATTTATCAGTTTTACACAAATACACGCAACAAAACAACTTCTGAAATTGCAGCGGGAGTTCGAGAAAAAATCGAATAGAAAGTATGTCAATGTATCGAATTTGGCAAATCTTCGCTTTTCATCGGCCCAAACGAATAGCCGCCGTTGCCGTCGTACTTGAGCAGATGGGAATGAAAGTGCCTGAAACGAGCAGCTGGTTGACTGACTTTCCGACTGCGCACTTACCAAAGTGATGGCCGATGACTAATGGTCAATAGAGTTACGCCACAACTTTTGATCGCATTGTAGATGTTCCCTTCAACATCAATCGAGACAGCTGATGTGCATTCATCAAGAAGAGCGAAGAGTGGACGATGATAAAGAACACGTGCCATACCCAGCCTCTGCTTCTCTCCACCAGAAAGAACATCCATCCAATCGCACTGCGCATCTAAACCGCCTTCTCTTTCGACTATGTGTGACAAATGAACAGTGTCAAGAATACGAAGCAAATCTGCATCAAACAGATTTCTACTCTCCATTGTCTCTAGTCCATCTGGATAAAGAATCTAAACTTATATTGCACAACAAAGCAATAAAGGAATCAAGATTACAAACCTGATCTCGCAATGTTCCAGGTATCATGTACGGACGTTGAGGAATGTAGAACATTTGTCTTCGTGGTGGTCTTTTTAAAGTACCTTCATAAACCGGCCACAAGTCGCCCAGCACTCGAAACAGTGACGATTTCCCGCATCCATTTGGCCCGGTAATGAAAACATGAGTTCCCGGTTCGATCTAATGAATAAAGAAACATCAGTGGTTGTTTTCACAAAGTTGAAGCACCTTAATGTTAAGTTTGTTGATGATTACATCGCCATTAGGTGTAATAATCGGCACGTTGATAGTCTCAATCGTGCCGCTTGTGATTATTATTTTTCCTGAATAGTTTTGGTTTAATGTCGTAAACGCACACTACTAACCGTTGATTAGAGAAGTGTTGTAACGTTCAACTCGCGGCATCAAAGCCAAGTTTTCAGAGTTTAATGCAGGACGCTCGAAACGATTCGTTGCAGCGTCTTCAATGACTTTGAACATTTTATGTACTCGGGAAGTGTAACCGGCAAGTTCGTTAATTTCTTTGTACGACATCATCAATCTTTCCGCAGCATCCGCAGACGAATAGAGAAGATTTTTGGCGGTTGCAAATCCACGAGTTCGTTCACTCACTCCACCGTCCGGTTCGTTGTCTAAAGCATCCCAGCTGTTCTAACGTTATTGCTGATGATTAACAAACCAAATCGAGTGTTGTAACTGAACAAAATTGGGATTGCAATCATTGCCTAAACAGAAGTTAACATTAGTTGTGTTGCTACAAGTATTTCTTGCCATTCCGGTTCCCGACCACGCGTATTTCATCAGAAATTGCTCGACAGCTACGTACGGAATTCGTTTTTTGTAGATTTCAAACGTGTGACCAGTGAGCTCACGGAATGCCCGTTTCAGAAGTCCATGCTCTACATCGTGGCCCTGGTAGAAAGCGATCTCCTCGCTATTCGTAATTACACGCGAGTGTAAGAAACGAAGTTTTCCTTTCAACTCTGCTTCTTGAGCGACCATATTGTCAAAACTAAATGCGATTAAGAACACTCGTGTCAATTTGTACTTACCGTGGACTAACAGATTTCAGTATTTGAGCTGTAGCCGAAACGATAATCATAGCGAGTATAATCGGGAACATAATCGTAGATCCAACTTCACGTCTACGTGCATAGTTAATTAGTGTGATGCTGAAATATAAATAGTTTACAGCAATCGAACATTCACAAACCTAATCAGAACAATATCGAACATTGGTTTGGTTATTTGCGAGTACAAGTGTGCTACTTGAGTTGAAAGAGTGGTTATGTCTTCAGTTAAACACTGATCGACGTTCAACAATCGGGTGTCAATGTTGGAAACTTTGTAATAAACATCGTTCTAAATTGACGTTGTTTTTCTGTTAATTTGAATCATTCGCTGTTACTTTGAAGTACTTGGCATATGCATGACGAGTTAAACGCTGTCGTAGAGCCAATCCAATGTACGAATCAAAGAAACGAATGAGTGAGTTGACCAATGTAGCAGGAATTGCAATCAGAAACCATTTAGACATGAGCAAGCAAAACTGATGGACATTCGTTTGGACAATTGCTTTGATGATACGTCCTTCAAGTGCAGCAACATAAATCGACAAGAAAGTACGACTAATGAGCACGATTGAGTGAATTCCTAGAGTAAAATAGTGTTGGCTAATGCAAATCGAACTTACCAATGATTCCCGTCTCACGACAAAACCAACCGGGAATCATAATCTTAAGCAAATCTTGAAACTCTTGAAAAAACTTTGGGTTTAGAGCGTTTTTGCGTTTCGATTGTCCAGTACTTATTCGATTGACTAAATTTTAATGAAAATCGAATGAATCAGATCTTACTTTTCCTTCGTGACATTTTGTAGAGTTTTCGAAAAACTTGCAAAACCAAAGCACAACCGAGAGCTGCCAACAAATAGCGCGGTGTTTTTCGTTCACCATACCGAAGAAGAAGATAGTAACGTGCAAGTTTGGATTGAATTGACATCTAAAAACTGTAGGTATAATATGCACGTGTAGTCAAGCGCACGAGTTGATCGAACTCTAGAACCGTTTAGCGCCGTGAAGTTGAGCAAATGAAAATGAAAGTGGTACGCGAATGTTTTCACCTGCTTTTGCCGCCGTTGTGACCAATCAAGTTTATACCTCAGTCGATCGTTGTTAGCAAGAAGGACGCGCGTGATAACAACGCGAACCAAGGTTGCTGTTGTGCGACCGCAATTTGAGGTTGAAATGATAAGAAAGCGAAATACGAATCGTTCTGTTTAATTGAAACTCCAACACAAGTCTTGTAATCGACGACAAAAAACACTTCCAAAGGAACGTTCTCTAGTTGTTGTGAAAAGTCAGACGCCGATGTCGATCACGAATACATGAGTGGACCCCCGCGGTTATCCAAAGCGCCTAAGGGCATGGTTGCAAGTTAGAAACAAGCTGTCCACCTCTCAGATTCAACCAACTCAACAGCATTTGCATGCGTGAAAGGTTAACGACAATAATGTTTATTGTGTTAACGACATCGTTCGCATTAAATCATAAATGAACATCTTATCTTGTGGAAATGAGATTTTCATATGAATCTGACGTAGTTCGTCGACGATTTCATGTATAAGCTGCGATGCTTCTAAGGTCATTAATTCGCTTTCCGTGCGTCCTAAATATTTTTATAATAAGTTCAAAACAACCTTCCAAAAACGAACCGTTTTTAATGCAGTCGTATACGTGATCGGCTTCGAAACGCAAAGCAGAACTATTTGGATAATTAAAGATTCGTTCATCGTCTAAAGAAAAAGTTTTGTGTTCAACAGCTCCACGATTCGTGATTGTCATTTCAGTTGGAGCCCAAAAATTTCCGTGAATCTGAAACCAATTTCAAAAACACCTCAGTATGTGAAATAATATCGAGTCTACTGACTTTTACGCATCCGTGTTCAAAAGCAATATACGCATCGTTGGGCAAGAAATGTCGCTCGTCGAGCACAACCACAGCATCTCGATTGTTGCTGTACTCCAAACGAACAGATGAAAACGAATCGCCGCCTTTCGCATTCTTCCTTCCAGTATAACTGATTCCCAGTGGTTTTCCACCAAATACGAATTGCGCAAATGCAACCGTATAACATCCCAAAGTTGTTAACATCGTCTCTCCACGATCCAAATTAACAAAATCCGGCGGCTAGAATCCCTTTGTTAAAACACCTCACGGAAACATACCAACGTATATCCTAAGGTAGCAGTAACTAAACACGGCTGTCCGAGTTCGTTATTTGCAATGGTTTCTCGGATTTGATGGTATACAGGAAAAAATCTGGACCAGTAGCCTTCCATCAAGAATAAACGTTTGGCTCGTGCTTTCAAAATCATCTGTTTGACTTGCTTTGTATTCACACCCAATGGTTTCTCACACAACACATGTTTACCATTGTCCAGAGCTTTCATTGTAAAGTAAAAGTGTTCTGCGTTCCTCAGACCAACATAGACCACTTGCACATTCGGATCTACAAAAATTTTTTAATTTACCGAAACCTTAAAAATTTTGTATTCTGACGCATCCGTTTGTGTTTGTGTTTCAAAATAAACCATGCTACTACACAGAGTTTTCAGAATGCGTATAGGGTTTTCAGTTTAACTAAGCCATTGATTTGAAAAACTAAATCTTTACCCTTCAAAACTTCCATGTACGATCCATAAGCACGTGCATCGTAGTTTCGATCTTTGAGGAATCTTCGACTTTTCTCCAAATTCGACGATCCAATAGCCACCAACTAAAAGGACTTAAAACTTTCAATTGACCAGTTGTCTTTACCTTGTGATCACGATTCGCATTTTCCATGGCTAATAGAAAGTCATTGCAAATATTACCACAACCTGCAAGAACAAATTTCCAACACAAATTCAACAAGGTTTTTGTTTAGAATAAGATGTGTAAAAAACCTTTGAATTCGTTGCAACATCCAAGTACTTAACTAAAACTCCCCAAGAAAGCGGTTCGCTATCCAACGACATTGATTCGTTTTGGTGAGAAAACTGAAGAGTTTCCGTCAACCTGTGATTCGTTTTTATCACAAAACTCAGCAAACAACCTTCCTGCTTTCTTTCAAGTTTCATACAAACAGCCGCCTTTTGTTGGATGTTCATGTTTGATATCAATTTCCGATCTGTTAAACGAATTTGTAAACAATATCGATAAAGAACCATATCGTTTCCTTGTTGTCGAATTCCAACATCGTTAGCAATTCAACGAAAAACCAATCGGTCTATACATGAGTTTGAACGATCGGAAGGCTAAAAAATTTGATCGGCGGTTGCGATCAATCGCTCAAATGTGACGCGAAGAATACACCGAAAGTTGTGTTCTAATGAATGACGACAAACGAACAAATTGCTACAAAAGGAATAGAAAATGAGATGCGCAGTGATGCGAAAGTTTTCAATTTACAAAAATTCTCTCGAACCCCCGAAATCTATTTGGTCATAGGTGGTGTGTAATCCGCGCGCGCAATCCGACTGTCTTTCAGGCCTGAAGGCTTGTTGTTTTAGAGAAAATATTTCACCTGAACGCTAATACTCTCACCGTGGACTGTCAGCGGATTGACTGTGAGCAACTTGAGGATTACAGCCCTCGACCAAAAAGGAACACGATGCACTGAAAACTGTGCTCGCAGTTCGAGTCCTCTGCTTTTGAAGATACTAGCAAATTGGTGAATGGCGTGTAATTCCCATCATCTTGTTTCCAATGTACAGCTCATTCGATGTCGATACAAATCGGGTTCAAAGTTCCGGTCTATTTTTCGGAACACAGATCTTAATGTTTAATCTTCTAACCGAGTGTTTTTGCACTTATGTCTGAAACAAAAGTTTGCATCGGAGATTAATCGGCCGATTTATTAATCAAAGGAATCAGCCGACCGTAATCTTCTTCATTGAACCTTCGGACCGCACATATGCAACGCTCGAAAATAGAATATTGAAGAAATGAACTTGGCGGTCTACTTTTGACTTCTTTGGCCACACCGTCAATAATTTTCAACCGACAAAGTCACTCGTAGCGGTTGACTGATTCCGCTTCAATGTGCCGAACTTCGCGTCAAACAACCATGTTCATTAAGAACATTTACTGTTCTTTGCCTTTTCTTCACAAACCGTTTCGTTTGTTTTTCGCTCTTCCTAGGAACTTCAACGACCTCGTATAAACAATGCCGCCCACGTGTCGCTCATCAAACGCTTCCGTTCAAACTAATCCACTACTGATCGTCTTTTGTCGATTACTCATCACTTCTCATTGATTCAGCGTTTCATTTGTCCTTCACGTTTATTGCAATTGCGCAATTTGTTTTGTTGTGTTCGGTTTCTTCAGAAGCTCAGACGTCAGTCGAGAGTTTTCAACAGAAACGTCCATGTCGAATTCTGGTTTGAAAAGTCGTGTTCTATGATTCAAAATTGTATTATTTAGAAGAATAGCGAGTATTTTTGACTCTTCGATTTCATTTTACCGTTTTCTGATTCCCGTGTGTTCCCAAAAATTATTTTCGCACTTATCAGTGTGATTGCAACTTCTGTACACCGATCCCTTCGGCTGTTTTGTGAGCACTCGAAATGATAATACAATACGAAGAGCAGCAATGCGCGTACGAGTTCGATTGACGTCAATAATTTGAATAATCTGCAACGGTAATCGATTGGTTTGAGCAAAAACGTCAAAACTTACGTATGATCGATAGACGCGTGCAGAGTCAAAACGCATGTACATAATCACGGGTTTAATGGTGAAGATTTTGTCACACTCGAAAGTCGTTCGCATTCTTCTAGCGAGCTGTCGTCCAAAAGAACAGTAAGAATCGTGTATTGAGATCATTCATCGACTACCAATTGGTAAGTGAATGGTTTACAAGCGTGTTATGCTCGTTTGAAGTGGCTTTTAAGAGTAGAAAGATTATTTGAATCGTCATCATGACTTTGAATATTTTTTGTTTTTCTTATGTTCTGCTCGTCTTCACGCGATTGACAACTCATCGTCGATATTCGATCGTTGGGTGCATTTGTTTCACCAGAAGGACAAACGAATCCAACCTCTGAATCAGTTTGAATACGCACGAAGTGCTCACTTCCGCCCGTTTGTTTTTGTAGTTGGCGCGCACGCAGTCTTCTACAATTAGCTCAAATATCGACAACGTTTTGTTGATGGAGTGAACGTAGAATCTTCAGCAGAAGTCTAATCGACTAGAAAAAAATTAACCGTTTGATTTCGAGAATAAACGGACGCCAATCGGACAGTAGAGAACCGCGATTGCGTTCATAAATCGTCACTGGTTGTAACAAATTGACGTAATAGCACCATTCCCGAAGAATCACACGTCGCTTTCCACTTCTTTTTTTTTGTCTTAAACGTTACCGAACTTCGTTTTTGGTTCCGTTGTTCGTGTCGTGGTTTTGTCAACCAACTGATCGTCGATTATTGTTTCATGAATTCGATTATTCAGTATGTTAACTGTAATGATCTTTGATAGCTTACACGAGGCTACCATCAGATCTGTCTTCCACTTAGAGTTTATGGGTTCAAGTTTCGGTTTACATTCGTTCGAAAAGTGACATAAAGGTTGGGAATACGTTTGGTGGGTTATTGCATTCGCGTTCCGCACCATCGAGATGAAAAGTTGGCAGTTTCAACGGGCTCACTCATTCGCACTTCCGCCACTACTTCGGTGTTCTGCTCGTTTGTCGTGTTGGAACCGCTCACTTCCAACCGATAGACATTGTCGATGGCATTAACGTGCATGACGAGATAGAGAACATTTCCGATTCAACTCTCCACAAACTGTTTAGAAGTCAAACAACAAGTCATTTGAGTGCATTTCACTTGTTTCCGCCGTAAAATTTGGCAGATTTCAATACCGAGAATCGTCGTTGTAATTGCGATCAAAAGAGCAGTTGAGAAAAGTGTTGAGGAGTGTAGGAAGGAACTGGAATTTTCGGTCACGTTGTTGTTCTTTTGGTCCTTTAAACGGTCATCCGGCGATTTGAATTGTCCGCAAATATTCGGGACATTTTGCCGGCACACATCTTTTTGTATTATTCTTATAAAAGGAATTTGGACGACGAAGAACAACCTTTCGACTAAGCCAAAACTCCGTTTGAAATCGGGGCTCAGTGATTCGCGACTTCCATACATTAAACATGTTCGAAAACTTCGTATCAAAATCGAAACGTTTTTCGTCTTCAGAACTGCCGCTCACCATGGTAACCGTCTTTTTTTAAGAGGCGAACAAATTCCGCCATCCGTTGCAGCGGAAACGTCGATGAAGGCCTGAAGATGATAGAGAGAGCAAATTCGAAGCTTCAGCCCGGTGCACGAAGCGGAGAGTGTGGGGCGAGACGCGTCGATTGTTAATAAATATATCTCACTTTATAGTCAGTCGTGCTACTTAAGCATCCGTGTTCGATAACAGCGCACAGGATTGACATTAAAGACTGTTGGAAGACTAAAGGATGGGACAAAACTTAAAACGTCGAGATTGACTGTCGATGTCCATCAACGCTCATATTGTTGATTGTGTTCTAATTATTGCGTTTTGCAAGACTAATTAATGTGTTCAGTCGGCTGTTTTTCGGTGGACAGGTGCTTTTAGGGACGCGAATAAGACTTCTTCCCTGGGGTAACAAACTTCTTTCGACCAAAGTGCACGAGAACGTCAAGTTCAATAAGGAAAGGGAAATTTGCGTGGATTTCGTGTTTATTTTTGACCTTCACATTGAGCACTTTGTTGGTGGTCAATGTTCAGAACTCCAGACGCTTAAACCACGATTGTTGCCACGCACGTTGATGGTTTTCAGCTTTTTTGCATTTTGACTTCCGCGATTTAGCGCATGATCTGCAAATCACGAAAACGCTGTGCACTCTCGAGCGTTTGATATACGGGGATTAAGATGCGCACGACGACGCGCCTTTTCAAATCAACTGCGTACATCAACCATTTGGTTTTGCGTTGTTGTGAAAATGAGCGCGGTCAATTCGATTGAGCGCCACAAGCGACCACACACTCGTACGAAAACAAATCCGCTCGTCCATCTCATTGTCATCATCTTACAGTTATCGCTAAGCGAATTGTGGTCGAAGAATCAAAACGAACACGATCTCGGCTGTTGGCCGATTCAGTGTGGAAGTACATAGTCATGAGTGTGTTTATCAGTGCGCTCGTTTAATGCCTTTGTTGACTTCCGTTCATCTGATTCATTGCTTTCAATTTCATTTGTTTTGATCTCAAAGACGTACAAAGTCGTCTACGTGTGAGTGGGCACCTCGTTGTTTTTTGTGCTTTTCGTTGATGAAAAAATAAAAGGACCCGTGAACGATGGTCTCAAAAATCCATTCGTTTTCGATCATTGTACGCGTTTCAGCCGATCATCACTCCGAATTGAGCTTTTGGTTTGTTGCAGCGACTGAAAGCAACCGAACTGCGCACCGACTGAGAAATCGGTTGACGAGTCATGATCATAATTTCAACTAATTGGATTCTTGCCAACTAAACGAATACGATAAGGTTGGTTGTTTTCTCTTTTTGTTGATTAAAAACCACGAGAGAGGTTCGTGCGTAATCGAATTCTATTAAACCGAATGCTAAGCGTTTAGACGGAGATTAGCTAATGGTCTAAACGCTTTTGTTGCTCTTCAATTATTCATGGTCGCCAATTAATTAGGCCTTTAAGGTCACGAAACGGTTAGCAAGATAGTCGAATGTGAACACTCGAAAATTCTACTGAAAAAAGATGCGCAACGGCGCTTAATAGACGGGATTTTTTAAGCCCAAAACAACAGAGGTGTTTGTGCTAAAGTGAAATGGCGAATTAAAACACGAAGGCACATCTTCGTGTATGCGGGCATAAAAGGAAGAATGGAGCGCGGTTTCACAGCACCACGACCATCAACGAAACGACCAAAATAATCGTATTTTAATGTCCAAAATGCTTGTTTTGAGTTAATTTCCTTAACTGGTTTACTTCTCCATCTTAAGAGTATCCGAAAAAGTCGATTAGTTTTAATTGGAGAGCACTAATGAGCGATTTCGTTTTGTTCTGAGGACTCTGATTCATACTGTTGATATCACTCTCGTTTAAACATTTCAGCAGCACAGCTTTTTTGTCTGAACGGATTTGATCGTTCCGCAGCTCGAGATGCCGCACACTGACGGTAACTACGGCGTGAGTGTGGGTGAGCTACGGCAGCTCATGGAACATCGCGGGAAAGATGCTCTCGAAAAGGTAAGAAGATTACGTTTTGGTAATTAGCAACGGATGTTTTCAGATTAACGCTGATTATGGTGGTGTAGATGGTCTGATTGCTAAATTACAAACAGACGCCAACAACGGTCTTCCCGACGATATCAACGAACTGGAGAAAAGAAGACGGGTTTTTGGTCACAACGAAATCCCGCCAAATCCACCGAAGTCATTTCTACGTCTTGCATGGGAAGCACTGACTGATATCACATTGATTATTCTGTTGATTGCTGCACTTGTTTCCGTTGGTCTTTCATTCTACAAACCACCACCTGAGCGACAGTCCAACGATCCATCAGAACAGGACACGGGTTGGATCGAAGGCGTTGCAATTTTGATTGCCGTGGTTGTTGTCGTTTTGGTTACCGCTGCCAACGATTGGTCCAAAGAAAAACAGTTTCGAGGACTTCAATCAAAAATCGAGACCGAACACAAATTTTCGGTTATTCGTGGTGGAGTCGCAATGGACATTGTGATTCGTGATCTTGTTGTCGGTGATATTGCTCGCGTTAAATACGGTAAGTTTCTTGTTTTCTTTTATATTCAATATTATGTTTCAGGAGATCTGTTGCCAGCAGACGGAATTCTAATTCAAGGGAACGATTTGAAAATCGACGAATCCTCGTTGACTGGTGAATCAGATCACATCAAGAAGAGTCCTGATGCTGACCCTATTCTGCTATCCGGTACTCACGCCATGGAAGGTAGTGGGAAGATCGTCATTACGGCTGTGGGTGTTAATTCGCAGACGGGCATTATTATGACCTTACTTGGAGCGGCCAAAGCAAACAGTAGTGCACGTGGTTCGGTCACAGCTAACGGCGAAAGCAATCAGTCAAAAGGTTTGTTCAACTTGATCGCATAATTTGAATTAGGTTTTAGCCGAAAATGGTGTTCTTCAGAGTCGAAAAAAAGGTGTCGACAGTGATCAGATTGCGGAGCATGTTGCTGAAGAAGAAGGACATAAGACGAAATCCGTGTTACAAGGAAAACTGTCTAATTTGGCTATTCAAATCGGTTATATTGGTATGCAAAACAGATATTCTTACAAGAAAATAAGCTTGTTTTCTTAAGGCTCAATTGTTGCGGCAGCCACCGTCTTAATTCTCGTTGTTCGCCATTGCATAACTCAATATCTGGTAAAGAAGGAACCATTTCGTACATCAGACATTTCGTATTTTGTCAATTTCATTATTGTTGGTGTAACTGTGCTTGTGATTGCTGTACCCGAAGGATTGCCGTTAGCTATCACTTTAGCACTAACATACTCTGTGAAGAAGGTTTGTTTGTTATCCGACTTTCTTATTTTGTCATTCAGATGATGCGTGACAACAATCTCGTACGACATTTGGATGCTTGTGAAACAATGGGAAATGCAACGAGTATTTGCTCCGATAAGACCGGAACGTTGACAACGAATCGAATGACGGCCGTTCAAAGCTACATAAACGGTACGTTTTTGAATTCCATTAGACTTCATTGTTTCTTGCAGAACGATTTTACCGCGAAAACAATCCCACTTGGGCCGAATTGGATTCGAAGACGAGAGACCTGCTGGTCGAGAACATTTCGATCAATGGCGGCTACAATTCGCAAATCATTCCCCCACCAAGTGGAACAACCGGTCAAGCAACACAGGTTAGTTGTTTATTAGTCATGAACGGTAAACTAAAATGACCATAAATATCATTAGACTGATTGATATTGACTGATAAGATTGAAAAGATGTATTTTTTCTTGAATTACTTGGGTCATCTCTTTGTAAACCGGGCGGGCGGATTGTTGTCGTTCCGTTTTCGATTTTTGGAACCGTGCAACAACAATCTCCCATGCATATCGAATCGACTCGATACAGATGGCATGTGTCGTTGTTTCTACAGCCGATGTTCATCATGAAACCGCCATTCGGACAGATTGCGTAGTAATTGCATGCTAAAACATTTGTTTTTCATTTCATCCAAGACACTCACGTATATCCGAACTAAAACGAAATGGAGCGACACCACAGATATACCGAGAAAACGGACTGAACTGTCGTTTCGATCGCACAGCTTCACATTTTGAACATATGAAGAGAAACACTGCGAAACTAATGAGCACTGGTTTCATTAGATTGTATCAACAAGTCGATGAGTAACGGAAAGTCTTTATACTCGGCGTTGGGAAAGGATTAGGAAACGCGAGATTTCGATTAGCCACCTGTTTGATCAGATGCTTTTTGACGAATTTTGCTCTCAAACATCAGAAGCATTGTCTGTTTCGGAAATGTAGAGCTTTTGTATGCTTTATGAGTAATTTATATTCTATTTGATGTCATGAATCATGTTCCATTTAATAACTTCCAATCAATTTAGCTTGGTAACAAAACGGAATGCGCACTTTTGGGTCTCGTTATGGACCTTGGACAAAGTTACGATGCGATGAGAAAACGTTTTCCAGAAGAATCACTTGTCAAGGTTTACACATTCAACTCGGAACGTAAGAGCATGATGACTGTGGTGCGACGAGAAGGTGGTGGCTACCGAATTTACGCTAAAGGCGCGTCGGAAATTATTTTAGCGAGGTTAGAAATCCGATGCATACGAACATACGATTGTTAGTTAAGATGTAAATACATGTTGGGTGTAGGAGGCGAAATACGAAACTTTGGTGAAGCACAACTTCAAGACATGAACAGAAGTGTAATCGAACCAATGGCTTCTGATGGACTACGCACGATCGGTTTAGCGTACAAAGACTACGTGACTGGTGATCCAGCCGAGAATGAGGTAGAAATCCGTTGTTTGTTGTTCTTAGCATGCGAACTTTAGTATCTATTTGATGAGAACATGAATTTGGAAGACGAAGAAACAATTCGCGAGGGAATGACTGCAATTGCAGTTGTCGGTATTCAGGATCCAGTTCGACCGGAGGTACGTGATGCAATCGACAAATGTCAACGGGCGGGAATTACTGTTCGTATGGTTACCGGTGACAACATCAATACTGCACGTTCGATTGCAACGGCTTGTGGAATCTTAAAGCCTGGCTCAGACTTTTTGGCGTTGGAAGGCAAAGAATTCAACGCTCGGTAAATACTTCAAATACGAAGTAAAATACCCGTTTTGATTTGTAGAATTCGCGATTCAAACGGTCAAGTCAGCCAGCAAAAATTGGATCTTATTTGGCCAAACCTTCGAGTATTGGCTCGTGCTCAACCATCGGACAAATATGTTCTTGTAAAGGGTATTATTGACAGTAAATGCACCAAAAATCGCGAAGTTGTTGCGGTAACCGGAGATGGAACTAACGATGCACCAGCATTGAAGAAAGCAGATGTCGGATTTGCAATGGTTAGTCAGTTTTTAAAGAACGTTCACAGTCCTATTTTCTAGGGTATTGCTGGAACGGATGTCGCAAAAGAAGCGAGTGATATCATTTTGACTGATGACAATTTCACGTCGATTGTCAAAGCCGTGATGTGGGGTCGGAACGTCTACGATTCGATTTCGAAGTTCTTGCAATTCCAATTGACTGTCAACGTTGTCGCAGTAACTATTGCGTTTATTGGTGCTTGCGCAATCAACGATTCACCGCTACGTGCCGTTCAAATGCTTTGGGTCAACTTGATCATGGACACATTGGCTTCCTTGGCACTGGCAACTGAGATGCCAACTGAAGATTTGCTGAAACGTAAACCCTACGGACGAACAAAATCACTAATTTCACGGACAATGGTCAAAAATATTGTTGGCCATGCGCTGTATCAGTTGGCCGTTCTCTTCCTTATACTTTTCTTTGGCGAGAAATTCATTCCGAACACAGATCTGGGACGTGGTGCATCATTCGACGCTCCACCATCGAAACATTTTACGATCATTTTTAACGCATTTGTGCTCATGACTTTGTGCAATGAAATCAATTCGCGCAAAATACACGGAGAACGAAACGTTTTCAAAGGACTATTTTCGAATCCCATTTTCTGCGTCATTTGGATTGGGACTTTGATTTCGCAAGTACTGATCGTTCAATACGGTGGTCGCTGGTTCTCGACAGCTCCACTAGATCTTGTTCAATGGGGAATCTGCGTAGCATTTGCATTGGGCGAGTTGTTGTGGGGACAGGTTGGTTTTGTTTACAATCTACCTGTGGCCTTTTTTAAAGTGCCGCTTTGCTTTGATTGTTGTCAATTTGTTGTAAAATCGTCGACAACATTGCACATCCAAATTCACGATCATCAGTTCATTTTAGGTAATTGCAACGATTCCAAGCAACGTTCTTCCCAAATTCTTCTCGTTGGGCCGCGGCGAAGTGCAACCCACGTCTATTTTGGTGACCGGCGAATACGACATTCCGGAAGTTCGACATGCAGGAAGCAAAGAAGTTGGTGGAATCACGCCCATTCACTCTGGTGCTCGACCGGGTCAGATTCTTTGGCTGCTCGGACTAACTCGGCTTCAAACTCAGGTCAGTTGACAACACGACGATATCTGTTGTATTGGTGGTTTTGAACGTGCATGCAGTGTGCACCTGGAGATACACACAAGATGAACGTGGTCGCAGCACGTGTATTGTCGGGATTTTTGCGCCTTTTTAAATCGATCGAATTGAAAGTTGAAACTGAAGGTTTTGTCTCAAAATGACATTCAAATTAAAACTATTTGCAAGTGTATGGACGTTACAATAGTTATTTGTAGATGCGTGTGGTTCGTGCATTCCAGTCCGGTGCAAGTAGCTCGCATCCATCATCACTCACGTTGAATGCGGGTGATCGTTTTCGTCAATCCTACAGACGTCTGCGCATTGCCAAGGAGCGAGAACTAGAACGTTAGTTATCATCGGAGTGTGATGAGATGTTTTTATTTCTGCTACGGGTTATGTTTTTATTATGTTGCTATTGACTTGATATCTTTTGTTCATATTTTGTTATTGTCGTTTCTATCTAGTAAAAACCGTTTCCTCGTAGGTGTTGTTTGTACATTAAGTTGATTGTGGATGCGTGATTCGGATGTGTTTCTGTAGTCGATAGTTAGTTCAGAACAGGTGATCGTGCAAATTATTGCAATTCGATTTGATTAGATAGTACGGCTAATGTCCGTTTGAATAGTTATGATAGTCAACTTGAGTTGAGATTTGTGTTTGTTTTCGTTGTTGTGATCAGAATGGAGAAATTAACTGTTTCTCTTTATTCAGGGATTAATCAACTTCAACACCGTGGACAGACGCGAATCTCGGAGACTTCAAAGGATAAGTCCGATCTGAAATGGTGAAGTGGTTATTGATTACGGGATTATCCAACGTTACAAATTGGCTCCTGTTGCCTTCAATCTTTGTAATAGCCACACTGCCGACGTTTTTGTATTTTGATTTTTCTATTAAATGTGATTTAATTTCCTCTTTTTGCTGTACGTTCATTATTTTAATTGTCACTTTCGAACATCTATTCCATGGCCTTGTCCTACTTGAGAAACTTTCAGTGCGTCGGTGCCGTTAATTTGTGCTTGGGATTGGACGTCCCGTTCGGGTATCTGCCACTAGCAGTTATTTGTGGTTACTTTTCAACACGATTTGCTTCAGAATTCTTTGTTGTTACCGTTCCTATGCCTTAGATAATGGTTTTTGTAAAAGTTTGACAGGAATATGTTTCAAAAACGACTTATACTACGAATGTGCCTCAGTTTGATTGTTGTCTTTGTTTTGATTTATTAGTCTAATTAGGTCCAATAATAAGAGTGCCCTTAGAGCTAATGGCCTTACAAAATGTTTTCAATTGTTCTGTGTCTTAGTCGCTTGTTTGTTTCTGATGTCGACATCAGTGATTGCTTTGAAACGATGCAGGTATTTGTCGTTCCTATTGTTCCACACAATACATAGATTTCTACACGAAAATTGCTTTGTCCCGGAACGTTCTTCCTGTAAATACCTTTTCTTCGACTCCTCTCTACTGTGCTTGTCCTCTTCAGATTACAACAACTAGTGCTAGAACTCAAAATGTACAATCGAATAAATTCTAAGCAATAAAACGTTGTTTCGTTTCGCAAGAGAACCAATTCACAGTCTCGACTAACTCGCGTATAAGAACATTCTTGTAATCGACGAACATTGCTTGTCATTTACACAGGAATTTAAGGCTCGGATTCAACGGCCAATAAAAAACACAAGCCAACGGTCGTTCGAACATTGAAACGACTTTTCGGAGCGCCATTTCGAAAGGGAGTTTTTCGCAGGTTACGTTGGTGTTTTGTTCGTCTGCCATTTTAGTTATGACTTGTTTAGCGGAATTAACTGGAACCAGTCGATATGAAAATTCTACGGAGACATATCGATCGAAACGGTCTGGGGTAAGCAATCGATGAACTTTTTTCTTTGTTTATTCTAATTCTTGCATTTCGAAAGTTCGATAACCATTTTTGTTTTAGTTTTGTGACTTTGATTTGTGATGAAGAAGAAGACGTTTGGCACGTTTACAATTTAATTCGACCCGGTGATAATGTTCGCTGTTCGACTCTTCGCAAAGTGACTACGGAAACGCAAACGGGAAGCAAAAACAGTCAACGTGTTCACGTGACATTAACGATTTTGGTGGAAACGATCACCTACGATCCGACCGTTTGTACTCTTCATTTAAAAGGTTGGAAGTAATCTTTTTGTGTGCTTATTGTTTTTTATCAGGTCAAAACATACAGGAGAATGAACATGTTCGAATGGGGGCCTATCACACGTTGGATATCGAAATTAATCGCCAGTTTACGTTGACAAAAGAAGTGTGGGATTCGATGGACTTGGAGCGATTGCAAAACTCGGCTGACATCACGCACGTAGCTGATGTGGCAGCTGTGGTTATGCACGAGGGCTTGGCGAATGTTTGTTTGCTCACATCGACAATGACTGTGGTCAAGTCGAAGATTGATGTTCAGGTAGATTGATCGAAAATTTCGTGTTCATTTCCAGCTTTCTAGATTGCAAGAAAAAGAAAAGGCTTCAGTTCACAACACGACAAGAGTTTAAGTCGTTTTTTCGAAATGATTGTTCAAGCTTTCATGAAGCATGTTGTTATGGAGAACTTGAAGTGTGTGATCATCGCAAGTCCCGGTTTTCTTAAAGAACAGTTGTTGGAACGCTTAATGGAAGAAGCTGGAAAAGTGAATGCAAAGGACATTCTACAAAATCGAAGCAAATTTCTTTTGGTTCATTCAACCAGCGGGTTCAAGCACGCCTTGAAAGAAGTTTTGGCCGATCCCGCAGTCGCTAATCGAATTTCGGATACGAAAGTGAGTTTTTATGTTTCAAATCCTTCAAACTTTTGATTCTAAGGCACAAGCTGAAGTAAAAGCTCTTGATACGTTCATGGACCTAATGAACAACGATTCGGCGCGTGCTGTCTACGGTTACAATCACGTTAATTTGGCTTTGAGTCAACTAGCAATTGAAACGCTGATGATATCGGATTTGTTGTTTCGTTCTCGAAATATACAACAACGCAAAAAGTACGTCTATTTGGTGGAACAGGCACGAGAGCAGGGAGTTACCGTGATGATCTTCTCGAGTATGCACGTTAGTGGAGAGCAATTGGGACAACTGACGGGGGTAGCAGCGATCCTTCGTTACCCCATCGAGGGAATAGACGACGACTTCGAGGACGATCAAGCGAACTTACAGTTGCCGGACGAACAATGGGGCGACAGAGATCGAGTTGAATCATAAGAACGTTTTTAGAGTGTTCATTTATGAAAATTGTGTTACAATAATGTACGTGTTTATGTTAAATCGAATTCATAAAATCTGAAGTCATTTTTCTGCAAACATTGACGGTTGAATAACAAAACTTACTTCTCGAATCGATGCTTCGCAGCAATAAATCGACTGATGTGGAAGTATAGAAAGAGATCTCCAGTGTAAAGAAATGAACGTTCATTCTCGTCCTCAGAATTTTTGCGTCCCAGAAAATCAATGAAGTAAACTGAACGACGTTCGGAATTTTTTGGCTCAGCGAGTTGAGTTTTTGTCGCTTTTTCTAATTCTTTTCATCGAAATTTCAATGAACACTCTACTCTCTTGTACTTACAATAACTGTCATTCGCTATTCCAAAATGTCTACGATTTTGTCAGTCACACCGAAAATATTCACATGAGTGAGTTTGAGCTTTAGTTTTTTTCTTCATTCTTCAGGACATGGAGATTCGAGGAGGAACGACGAGATCAACGAACTGGAAAACAGTATGCAGGAGTATGGAGAAGACAGCGATTCGGATCGCTTCCAAGATCGTCTCGCCGCCATTTGTAATCAGCCGTTGAAATTGAGTGGATTTTTCCGGTAAATTCGACTTTCACGTATTCACGTTCTTTTGCCTTCAGCCTCAATCCCTACAAATCGGGATACACCGCTTCACCGTCGGAAAAGAAACCGATTGCATTGAAGTTCATTAACTACCGGAAACGACCATCGCAGATCAACACACAGGTGATTGCGGCCAAGAAAGTGGCGCCAGTTAAGAACGCGGAGCTTTCTGATGCAAAGTCGGTGGAAAACGAGTGAGTTGTTATACTGAAATTGCACTAACAGTTGTTTTAGTGCTGAAATACGTAAGTTCCATTGTACAGTTGAAAACTGCAAACGTTCATACAAAAACAGCTCAGGACTGCGGTTGGTGTTATGATAATTTTATTGTCTTATTGAACTTTAGGAATCATATGCGCTCTGTTCACAACATCGGAGCTCAGCAGTCAAATCGAGCCAATCCAGTACCGGCGACAACGAGTGCATCTACGATGCCATTAGAAACAGTAACTACGCCGCACGTTTCTTCACCTGTCAAAACTCCAGAACCGAAAGTCCAATTACAATTTAGCAAACAAGAAGACGTTGTGCCGAGTAACGTGCCCGTCATCGGTTCTTTGGCCACTTTCAACGCTCCTGCCAACCGAATGACCAGTGGTGAAACGATTATCAACTCGCCGTCTACACCCAGTACTCCAGTGCGATCTGGTTTGCGGTTGACTCCTTCCGAAGAAAATATTCTCAATCGAAATCTTACGAGTTTATCGCCAAGTACGTTGTCTCGAAATTCGACCGCACCATCGACTCCATCGATGAATGTATCGCGTTTATTGGACGGAAAATTCAAATGCGAATTTTGTCCAAAAACATACAAAACTCAAGCAAATCTACGAAAACACGTTGCCGATCATCATACACGACCAACAGGTAATCTTTAACTTCAAAATATTCATATGCAAATGTATGATTTAGATGATACGGACTCACCAACTACCGTGCGTACAGTTTTATCGAAACAAGTACTTCGAACACCCGCATATTCAAACAATCAACTTGCACCTTCTTCCACCAACCAATCACAAATGGGAACCACATCAACAATGGGATCCGTGAAAGTGAGTTTACAAGTTTCATCGGATATTTTATATCTACTTAGAATGCATTGCTAAATGCTCCACCACGATCTCCATCGAATCAAAACGTCAACACGCCAACGGGAAGTGTTTCTTCTGCCAGTTATTTTACCGTCCAATCTCCAGCAACTCAACGGCAAGTCACAGTTGCTCATTCTTCTTCATCGGCACAACAAACCGCTGGAACTCCACTTCCACAGCGTACGTATATTCAATCAAGAGCTTATACAACAATCAATCATGCACAACAAGGACAACCGCAGGTTTCTGCTGCTCAACAAACCGTCTATCATCTGCAACAGCCCGTCCAATCAAACGACGAATCATCGACGGGTTTGAACGTATCTTCGCAAGCGCACAGTTCTTCACCTCGAAATTATGGAGCCTCACCAGTTACTATCGTAGTGCAAGTAAGAGTTTTGAGCAAATTTAAAATACTTTGTTTACACTAAAAATTTTTAGTCATCTCAACCTTCGTCATCTCCAGCTCAATCGGCGACCCAGCAATCACAGCTCATCAATGATCCACAATATCAAAACGGCGCAAATGGTCAGGGATCGTCACGTCCAGCCGCTGCTCGTACATTCACAGCTCAACCATTCTATGAGCGCTATCAACCTCAACCACAAAGACGTGCAACAAACAAAGCTTACAACGGAGGAGTATGTTTAATTCTGTTATATGAATAATTATTGTTATTGTAGGCGTTCTATCAACAGAAATCTGTTAAACAACTCTACAGACAACCTATTGGTCACGAATATCAACGTGTTTTACCGACGTCAACAGTTGCTCAATCAGGTGGTCGTGTGAATACGATTAGTAGTCCGGGCCAAACGATTCGTGTCACGGCACTTGGTCCAGCACAAAGCGGTAATATTGGTAGCACAACCCACTATTCAGCCGGAGTTCCTTCATCTGCAGGCAATACAACTACTTATCAATCGCGTATCGACGGTCCACGTCGTACTTCGCAGCTCGGTGCGAATAGTTTGTCCGCTCAACTTGCACCATTGAATGTCGCGTCTCAGCATGGCGGAAACTCAACTTCGGTAGAAGGTATTCAGATTACGAAATTGAGCGCTTCGCAATGTGAGTTCAAATTTGATCGAACTTTTTGCTTACAAACTGTTGCTCAGATAATGCTCGTTCAAACGTTTTTCGTTCGGGCAATCAAGCAACAACGATTCGTGGAAGAGTACCTGAAGGTTATCGTGCCGGTCAAATGCCCACTTCTGGAACATATACTTCACCGGCCACTCAAAGTCGCTACAATCAGCAGGGTGTTGCACGTAAGTCGTTAGTATATATGTGATGATCGTCAATTGATATAATTTAGCATACACTCAGCGTATTATGCGTGTTGTTCAGACACAACCGACTTATGGGAATCCGACAAACACAAATCAAGATCCGTTGATTATTCAACGTGTAATTCATCAACCGGCACGAGCTCGACAAGAATCTGACGAACACTAAGAATAAGCAAAATTGACAATTTTTTATTTGGTTTTATTTGGTAATAAATGTTTGTAACTTTTAGCTTTAAAGTCAAACGAAATCACTTTATATTGAGATTCTTGAAAAGTCATTTGTGAGGGAAATTGCGTTCACAATTTTTGACTTGAGAATGCAAACTTTGAAGCTTCAAAGTTAAGATTACAATCGTGTGCGTATGGCAGTCTCGTTCCAAGTTACGCAACCGAATCACTCATGTGTACAAATCGACGATTTATGGCAGCCACTTCCGCTTTTCAATACTCTTTAATCGCAAACCAACCGTTTTCCGGCACATTCAAAACTGTGGAGAAGTCGGTGGACGCAATTGACAGTCGATTTTAGTCACCGTTGAAATCCGTGTTCATTTGAATTCGCTCGCAAACTACGTCACAAATAACGGTAGGTATTCCAACGATCAGATCAATGATCGTTTCCTCTTCAGTAAATGAGTCCACCAGCTATATCCAAATTGACATCAGATTCCGACTTCGAAACGTTCAGTGCATTTATTCGCTCGTTAGTGGTCGATGAATCGCCGAGCAATGAAGATATGCTTCGAATATTCAATGTCTTCGATCAGGTAACGAACTGCGAAATTTACTGTCTTTACATACTTTTAATGGGACCTTAAAACGAAGAGATTTAGGACAAAGACGGCGTTTTGAATAAACAGGAAACTGAACAAGTAAACAAGAAAATCGTGCGTACAATCAATCACATGCGGTCGTCGTTGATTGTTGTCGATTTTCAGAACGATTTTGTTGACGGATCCTTAGCAATTAAGGCAAGTTCGATTATGAACGTTTATCTTCATCGTTTGACTGAAATGACATTGATTGGTAAATTTGAAGAAAGGTCGGGCACAACAAGATCCCCAAGAAGCGATTCCGTTGCTTAACCATCTTCTTTCTCGTCATCGAGATTTTGATTCTGTTGTTTACACCATGGATTGGCATCCGTCAAATCACAGTAAGAAAACGGTCAAAGAATATGCTTTTGATCAACGTTTGCAAAGTTTCATTCTACGAACATTGTCGAAACCAAGATCGCATAATGCAAAAGACAGACAAAAGCCGAAAGCTGAAGCCTTTCGATGTGGTGACGTTTGAAGAACCGAATTGTCGACAAGTGAGCATTCTAATCCAGAAGATTAAGTCAACTGGCTATTCAGGTGTTGTATCCGTCGCATTGTGTTGAAAACTCATGGGGTGCCGACTTGAATGCGAGTGTTCGGCGTGTTGATGGAGCAAAATATGTACGAAAGGGAACGGACATCTATGTCGATGCGTATAGTGGCTTTGCAGATAACAACGGAAAAATCAAGTTTGTATTTGGATTGCAAGCAATAGATTAATTGAAAATGAATTTCAGATCCGATTTGGAGAATATTCTGCGAGATGATCGCATCAACACATTGTTTATTTGTGGCTTAGCTTTAGACATCTGTGTCGCTTCGACTGCAAGAGACGCATCCAAATTGAAGTTCTTCACGTGTGTGATTCGAGACTGTTGGTATGTCGAGAAATTAGTGTTTATTGAAGAGTGTTGTGCGTATTCAGCAAAGGTCTTAGTGAGGAGCAAATAAAACGTACATGTTCGGAGTTGCGCAGTCGAAATGTTCCGTACGTTGAAACTCACGAAGTCGATCAGTTTTTGGAAAATCGCAAAATCCCGTGGCTTTGGATATGTCAAATGGTAAGTTTCGATTGGGGATAACATCTAAGATTTAATCGAACAATTTTTAGGTTGGTTTGGCAAAGCGACAAAGACGAAAAAATCGCAAAAACGGTACAACAGTGGATGTTGAACTTGCAACTGAAAGTCCCGGCACACCGCACGGTACTAAACAGTCGCTTTTACCCGGTGTTTGTCATGAAGTAATTTCCATGGACGCGTCGTAATTTGAAATAAGTGTAACTGAGCATTGTCCCGATAAAACTATTTGACAGTTGATTATAAATCTAAAAGCTTATTTCCACAACTACATTGTTTGAATGATGTGACTTGAAAATAATAAATCGTCGATGATTTGGATTGAAGTCTAATGCCAACCAAAGGTCGCAAATTACATAATCAAATAGACTTATGAGTCAATGCGTTCGTTTTCAGTTTACACTAAACGTGCGACATTCAGTCAACCGATACACTAATTTCGCTCCGATGTTATAACTCTCTACGCCTTTGAATATGTAACGACTATTGGTGGACTTATCTTTGCATGTTGATTTTTGTAGTCAAATCCATTTGAGCAATAAAACAAGCGCGTCTTAAGGCCGGATTCTCGATGACTCGTATGTTTGGTCGTTTGGCGTGTACACGCGTGATATGCATGAAATTGGTTTCCATTTTGCCTTCTTAAAGTTAGTTATTGTTGTCATTTGACGACCCTTTGAGAATGCTCGGTCTCGTAGTTGAATGAGATGAGCTAAACCGCTTTACGACTGCCGGATTGTCAACGGAACAAACTGAACTTCCGAAACAGTTCCTCGACTTCTAATTTATGCGGGCCAGTTAAGGGTTTGTTGAGTTCAGTTGTTCTCGCGCTTATCTTCTAATGAATTTATGTTGGTCACGTATTCTAATAACTAGATTTTCAGTTTTCACTTACTACAATCAATGAGCATAGAACGACGACGATGCGAACACTGTGAAAATGCCGTGAACTTTGCCTTTTGAAACGTTTAGTTTTTTGTTGGAAAGCTGGTCTGTAATGATTTTGCCTTTGATTAGCGAAACAAACAAGTCTTTCTTTGCCAATTTGCTCAGTCTCATACTTTTGTTTCTGTACGCAATAGGCGGTGCGTTCATGTTCTTGTTTTTTGAAGCGGATCATTTTGAAGACGAGATCAAACGAATCAAAATGCAGAAATACGAGTGTATAAATAATGTGATGAAAAGGTAATTAAAGAATCATTTGCACTTTAAAGACGTGTGTAGTTACAGTCAATCAATCGACACAGCATCAATTATTGTCCAAAAATGCTTAGAGGATCAGCAAACGATGTGGACCTTCAAAGCCGCGGTTCTTTATGCTATTGGTATCATGACAACATTGGGTTAGTTATTGTAAGCATTGTATTAGTACGTGAAGATTTACAGGCTATGGCAAAATCCAAACTACTACATCAAATGGAAAGATATTTACCGTCGTATTTGGCCTAGTTGGCGTTCCATGTTGTGTGTGTACCATGATTAAGCTCTAGTTGACGCACTAATCATACGATTTTGATCTCTTCATAATATTAAAAAGTCTATAAGACAAAAATTTCTTTTGAATAGTGCGTCAATTAGAATCAGCTTCTAAAGTAGAACATTTATGAGAAAGCTTTTAAGGTAATTATTCTCACCAACTTCGGGTTATACTTGAGACGACTGGACAAGACGGTTAGAACATCTTGGCGAAACAGATGCAAATCCGACGATAAGTCGAGTATTCGATTTTCGACTGTCAGTGGGGGAACTGAATCCTCGACTTCAAGTGGTATTTCGCCAATTTATTTGGCGTGTGTTGTTTGTGCTTATTTGGTGAGATTCAGTCAGTTCGAGTATCTTTATTACCTTCAAATTCAGTTGTTCGGTTCAATATTCATACCGATTTTGAACGGGAAATTCGACTTCGTCGCAGGACTCTACGATTCGTACATTTGTTTCTCAGCCATTGAGTTCGGAAATCTGATTCCAGAAAGAAACATATTCATTCCAATTGTCATTGTTTACTTGTGTTTTGGTTTGTGCATTTCGACTTATGCCGTTGGTAATCCTTGTCTTTTTTAAGCTTATGCTAATCAGTCGATTTTAGAGTTGGGAAGCGTTTATGTTAAAAAGTTGTATTACGCGTCGAGGAAAGCAAAGAACTTTGCTGCCGTGAAAATTTGGTTCGGTTCTAAACAGTACATCATTAGAATATTGATACACATTCATATTCTATTTTAGACTTCAAGTCAACGAGCTGTTAAGCGCACTTGGACAAACGATTGGTCTGGATGCTGAAACATTTTCTGAATTAGACTTAAATCAACTGATTCAGAATGCAATACTCGTGAAAGAAGGAAAGCTCGATTCGGTTCCACAGTCTTATCTTTTCTTAGAAGGTGTGTTTGGATATTCACAATTCAATCAGTGTGTGTTTGAGGTATCTGGCCACCGTCTTTAGTAAAAATGATCATAAAAGACGGCTTCGGGTTCCCGGAATTCATCGACGCTGAAAAAGTCGAAACGATGCAAAAGAAGAAGATGACAACCATTGTATCGTTTCCTATCTGGATGGCTGCTGGGCAGCACGCATACCGTCACACGTTTCAGCCGGAATCTGACCCAGAAGACAGTGATGAGGAAGAAAAAAGCGAAATCAATAACAACACCTCGTTGGAGTTCAAATTTGCGTATTGAAGATTTTAATCACAACTTTGATTTAAATTAGCTGTATAGTCGGTTGTATGCGTTTAATTGAAATAAAATTAAGCATAACAGGAGATCAAAAACCCTGCTACAGTAATAGTTTACTTCTACATACTTGTACAAAGACCTGAACTCCAACATTTGGTTTTCGACCGCATTGACGTGTCTCGATACGTAGCAAAGAGACAGTGAATGCCGACTAGTCGGACAAACGTTGCATTTAAAATGCCCGGCCATGTAAACGCCCTACGGATTTCGCTTTTCCGTTTCTGGGACTCACGGTTATAATTAAACGGTAAACCATAGTGCTAAGTGAAGTCATAAGGACCAAACATCCTATTGAAATGCTCTTCGTTATGAGCGAGTTTCCGCTCCGATGTTCGTCTCCCACGCGGTTTGTTTGAAACATTAAAATTTTATGAAAGTTTGTCGGCTTACAAATCCGAGATTTCTTTCTTCTCTATGACCCCGTTGTTTTTCCAACAAATTTAGTTTTCCGCCAAAATGTCTGTCGAACAGTTCGTGTCGTAGAATCAAATGTCAGATCTCAACCATTGGCGTCGTAGCCGGTTAATTGCCTCAACAATCTGTTTCCATCTACGAGTCTTCGAAGAGCATTTCAAATGATCGTCCTTCTTTCATCACGCGACAGACCTACGACGACAAGTAAAAACGTTGTGTCCACAAACCGGAAATTGAATTCTCCTATTTCGAGTGTGCACTTCGTGTCTTGGCGTTTTGTTGAATAATTTTATTGTTGTTTTACATTAGCGATAAGCCCGGTGTTTAGCGACCTTGTTCGGCCACAACGTCGATGGTTTGATTTTATGCGGCTTCTTCAATTTGCGTTCTTCGTTTTCGTATTGGTCCCTAAGATTTGGCACGCTTGTCCGTGCCAATTCTCGTATCTATTCATACAGGTGCTTTTTCGTAAGCGTTGAATGCACGCAAATCTCGACCATAAACAATTGCGACTAACGATCACGTCTCTATCTGCATACATGATCGTCGGCTACGGTCTTTGAAGATTTTAGTCATCTATTTCGGTCTAACCACCCAAATGACTTGCTTTGTTTTTGGAAATGAACTCATCGAAACGAATTATACGACGTTTTCCATTGACTTGATTACAATCAGCGCAAATGTTTACATTTTGTCTTCGCATCTACAAATTGTTTTCATTTTCCTGCCATCTGCTCATTTCTACCACACAACAGCACGCAACAAAGGACCGTTTGAGTGCAATGCTTTGACGTGGAGTTCAGTGTAAACACCTCCAATATCTTATCACAAGTTCAATCAAAAACAAACAGGCAAATGCCAACGCAACGGAAAGTTTGACTGTTGACAAGACGTCTTTTGAGTGCGTTTTACGACACATACTTTCGACAAAATTGGCGGTTCCTTGCATCCTCTGCTATCTTTTTAATTGGCGTTTGTCGGAAAGGTATATTGACAGAATTAGTGTATCAGATTCTATGGAACACTTCTATTCGCTGTTTTTGATTTGTAATTAACTATTAGAGTAAAAAATCTGTGTTTATGTATGATATTAAAACCTCGACGTCAGGTTCGTTGTGTCCAGGTTTGTTCGTTTTGTTTTGCAGACGTTTAAGCAGTGGCCATTGGAAATTTCGTATCACTTGAAACCCGAGTACGTGCGACTTCTCTTTCTTTCACGAATTTGACGAGTTTTTCTACACACAAACTTTACAGAGCGGTGTGTTTTACAGACAAAATGCGGCTAACAACCTGACTAGACAAGTTCTCCGGCAAACTTTTGTTTGCTCTAATGTCTTCACTCTTTCTGTTTCTTAAACAAAAATGCCCCATTGTAGAAGAGCGGCAAACTTTTCTTGTTTGACTTATGAATATTTAACGGTGTTGAGAAGTCTAATGACCAGTGAGTAATTGCACTTTTCTTCCACTGATCATTTGCGCCACTATTCAACGGATGCGTTAAACTCGTGGGCGAACCAAAACGATGCCTCAAACCGGATGTTTAATTTTGTCCCAAACTTGCCATTCTGTACATCGACCAACGGCGAACAGTTAAAGACGTTTGGAGATAGAAAAAGCGGCTGTAGTCTTTGTGTGTTCAGAGATCGTGGAAAGAAGTTGTTGCCGGCAATTGGACGTCGTCTCTCACCACCGTCTAAAATGTTCTGCACAAACGACGCGTAAATTTACGACCAAACAGTGGAACAAAACGTCTGACAACGTTGGCGGCGTCTTCAGCGACGTTTCCGAGTGGCGCAAATTCCCATTGGAGCGCAGACTTTTCAGTGTTATTTTTCCACACATTTTTGGTCCTTTAAAACAAAAAAATTCCGTAGGTTTGCCATAACAGTCACTTCTTGAGAGAAACCAATCAAAATGAACACTCGGAACAAAGCCGCGATCCAACAATCTCTACTTTGACAGCTTGTATTTGCTGAAACCCGACGGTTTTAATGCGATTCCTGTCTCTATCATCCGCCGAATAATGTCGTTGCAACATTGAAGGGGAATTGGCTTAGTGTCCACGGTGCACTAAAACCGTTTTTTCGCGACCTTTCCGTCTATTTCAACCGAAGGCATTCGGCTCGTTTACTTGTTCGAACCGTTTGTAAAGAATGAAAGCTTTTAGAATGAGGAAAACGATGTATGTGAAAGTGTTCGACGCATTTGACAGCGAAAAGAATGCCAACCTGAGCCATAGAGTCCGATTGTAAGACCATGCGAGAGCTTGAAACTGGCCGCACAATTCAACTTTTGATTACTCGCTTTTTCAACTCTGAATCAAAGGTACCTCATCGCACTATCGAACTGTCGGCTTTTTTTTAATGACAAATTAAAGTAACAAAGTGGTGTGGAATATCGACTTAAGGTTCCAAACAGTAAAAGAAGTTGGGGGATTTTGAATGATTTCCAAACTGTTTTCTTCCTTCGCGAAGACAAAGGCCGACCATTAACTTGTAAGTCGAACATAAGCCGAACGTCCATTGCGTAGATTTCTTTTGAAAATAAACGCAAAAGCGCGACGAGCCAAAAGAATAAACGCCGACAAATTGGCGATGTTCGAGCGGAGAGTGTGGCCAACTGACAGAGCTTTGTGAGTCTTACGCACAAATTCTTCTGAACAGCAATTTTGATATTTCACTTGGACGTAGCTGTCAAATGTTACCGCACATATTCCCGAGTTTGTGCAGCAAAATTGTACGCCTAACACTCAAACGGCGTTTTTGGAGTGAAAACTTTTATCGAAACTTTTGTTTGCTTTCGATTCAAATTCCAACTTAACGGCGCCGGAAATTGAAGATAAGTGACGACGCGCTGCTTTTGACCACAAATTCCCGTAGAGCTTTTGAGCGGCCTGTCAGATTGGAACTCATCTGCTGGAAAGTCTGCTAAACGAACGACCCTCTTCTTTTGCTTCTACAAAAAGCGACGTGATCATCGGGAAAGTATTGATTTGCGGTTATCTGTGTTTTTGCGGGCGATTGCTGTCAAAGTCTGAAAAACTGCGAAAACTTTGAACGCCTTTAACCACTTCATAAATCTGCCGAAATGACACATGCAATTCGGGATAGTCGTCGTTCCGATTGTAGCGATTTGTTCTTCACCGCCGCCAATCAATATCCCCTCACCAGTGGGCCGTTTGTTGTTGTGAAGAGAAAAACCGCTGAGATCCGAGATAAAATTTATTCGTTCGTTGGGCATCTCGTAATGTTCGAATTGCGCCCAACTTTGTTGGTTAGAAACCGCCGCTTGAGAGTTTCGAATTTCTGGCCGAATTGGCAGATGGGTGGTTTGATGGCTCTTAATTCTTGGTTTTCACTGATCGTTTCCATTCGAGTTTTATAGAAAACAAGAAGAAGTTGGAACAGCTTTTCAACAGCTGTGACAGGTCACATATGCCCCGGGACTGCACACGTGTCTTTAAGCCCAGGGTTTCGTTATCTGACCTGAGGAAAACGGATATAGTGAATGGACAAACGGAGTGATAGCGACCGAGAGAAGTGATACAAATGCAGTGCACTTTTGCTTTTTGCAGGCGTGTCGTCATCGTTGTCCCAGAAGCGTCTCATTGAAGCGAGACTCCTTTGGCAAGCGGTTGTCCGTTATGCCGCCACTTGCCACTCCAAGTTTGCCCTTCGAAATGAAGATGTAGGAGTTCGGGAATGCACATGCTGAGGCAACGTTAAAACGGGGCGAAAAACGGCGAGTTTTTTCGACTCTCCACTGCAACGGCACGACCAAAGGACGTTGTCCGACGTGTTTGGTCTTCATCGGGTTTTCTTGCCCCAGGGCGTTCCGTATTGCCATCGTTGACTATAACCCTTTTTCCTCTCTTCTCCTCGCTTTCGGCCCGCTTTCTATCCGAGTTCATCGCAAACTGCGCCGCTTGTTCTGCTTTATTTTCCTGCCGTCGCTGCGGGCCACAGACTCCCACGACCGACTAATCGTAGGCAGCGCTGCGCCACAATCATCCTCCAGCTCTGTTTTGTCGTTGCGGTTGTTATGTTGTCGTATGTTTTGTTATCATTATCCTTCTTCCCGCCCAATTATTCACACTTTTGCGCGAAAATTCCAAAAACTTTGATGTTCACCGTTGGTTTTAGTGATTAACAGTTAACTCGTTTTCATCACTTTCAATATCCAAAAAAAGTTTTCAACCAAAAGTTGAGTAGAGAAATCAATTGGTCATGAACATCATTGCTTAGTTGAAGCCTGGTTTAAATGCATAGCACACATTCACAGTTTTTTCACCGTAATTGGAATGCTCGTTTGACGGCTATAAAACTGCCAGGGGATACGACAACGATACGACGAGTCTTCATGTTTTGCTATTGGCTTTTGTTTGTCGGACCTCTTGAATGATAAAACGCGTCCGAGTGTATGGCGTTTAACGAATCTACTACACGGTATTTGCGTTAGTTTCTATTTTAATTTGGCTTTCTAGATCGCCTAGATTCTTATTTTCAATTCAGCGCGAATTGTTTTTGGTCGTGTTTCTGATCACTGCGTATTAGCAGTCTTCCCGTTTCCTTAACTCCAAATCGACTGACCAGTTAATTAGCTTGTTTCGATTGTTGTGAGACGCAAAAATAGTCCCCAACTTTCCCTTTTTATCTTATCGTCTTTGACGTCGTCAAACGTAACGTTTCAACAAACAACCGAAAGCACATTCTTGTGTTTGATTATTGATACCCTCGAATTGACGTCAGATAATGGGGACTCACGGATCTCGAACGAGCGCATCTCGCTCTCAACAAACTGCAAAGGTTGAACGAGAAAGAAGCGCAGCAGTGGGTTTATGCGTCCGTTTCGAGTGTAAATAGTGATGCGCCGTCGTGTCCTTTTTGCTTTCTTCCCGTTTTGTACCGAGTGCTTTTCGGTTTTTGTCCAAAAAATGCGAATAATCGAAAAGAAGCGTCGCACACGCATCCGAAAAGCATAACTTTCGCGTTTCAATTTTACCGCGAATTTCCTGCGTCAAACGACGTGAACTTTTTTCGTTTTGTTTGCTATCGCGATGACGATCGTGCTTTTTGTGTTAAAATGGGAATTTATTCGAGGATTTTAGATCACTTCTTTCCACCTTCTAGTGTGATCAACAAGACCACCTGAAGAATTGGGAGTCGCAAAGCAGAGTCGGGTGTTGTGTCGTTAACTAGCCATGATCAACAACTCGAGGACCTGATTCATTAGATCAAATCAATATCGCCGCCATGTCCTCTAATCCATACGGCTGTACGCTCGAAGAGCTCAAGACGCTCATGGAGTGTCGAGGAGCAGAAGCACGAGAGCGCATCGACAGCGAATACGGCGGTATCGAAGGACTTTGTGGCAAATTGAGAACCGATCCGGTCAACGGTCTCCCCAACACCCAAGAGGAGTTGGAGCAGCGAAGAGCGGCATTTGGTGCCAATGAAATTCCCCCTCATCCTCCAAAAGGTTTCTTTGCGTTGGTGTGGGAAGCATTACAGGTGAGTGGTTTTCATTCAATTTTCTGGTTTATTTCTTCATCTTTTAGGATGTAACGCTGATTATTCTCTTAGTTAGTGCAATTGTATCCCTACTTTTATCGTTCTACAGACCGCCCGATGAAGGTGGCGGTAAGATCAACTGTTTCACTTCGAATTCATGTTTTCAATTTCAGCAGCAGTCGATGAATCGGAACACGATGCGGGTTGGATCGAGGGTGTGGCAATCCTCATTTCTGTTGTTGTTGTTGTTTTGGTTACGGCATTAAACGATTACACGAAAGAACGGCAGTTTCGTGGACTGCAAGCCAAAATCGAAACCGAACACAAATTTTCGGTTATTCGTGGTGGAAATCAAATACAAGTGGTCGTCAACGAGTTGGTTGTTGGTGATGTGGCACAAATCAAATATGGTACGAGAGTTGACTATGACTAGTTTGATTGTTTCTTTTCAGGCGATCTACTTCCTGCAGACGGCATTGTTATTCAGTCGAATGATCTGAAAATCGATGAATCGTCGTTGACTGGTGAATCCGATCAAATTCGAAAGTCGCCCGAACACGATCCAATGCTTTTATCGGGTAAGAAATCGCGTACAATTCTTATTTTGGTTTCTTTTTCTTAAGGTACACACGTTATGGAAGGTAGTGGGAAAATACTCGTTACGGCTGTTGGTGTCAGTTCACAAACGGGTATCATTATGACATTGCTGGGAGCAGCTAAAACAGTGGCAGAAGAGGAACGAAAGGCTAACAAACGCGAAGGTCAGTGATTTCTTTGGTTGAATTTTCATTCTGAGTTTCTAGAACGCAAAACACGTCGAAAGAGCAAAGCATCTGGTAAGTTGTTTAGCTTGCAATTCAAGAACAAAAATAGCAAGCAAGAAGTTGCACGCATTGAATGCATTCATAGCGAAAGCGTTAAGAAACTGACCATCAGATTTTTCTTGTCTGCATAAAATCAATGTTTTTCTTCAATCGATTTCAGTCGAAGACATCTTGTTTGTGTTCCAATTTCTAGATTTTATTTCTGAGTGGTGTGAACGAAAACGAATAATCCGCGAAAATGATTAGTTTCTTTCGTTTCATTATCCAACTCCCAACTTTCCATACCATCGGTATTTTTATGTTAAAATGGGGACGGTGAAATTCTGTAGCTACGAAGAACCTCTGCTTCTAAGCGATCTATTGCGTTTGTGTTCTCTTCGTTACTCATCGGTTCATTTGGCACGCGTGCAGTTTGGATTTGTTCGATTCTGAGATCAATTACTTTCCAATTTACATGTTTTCTTTATATCAATGGTCATTCTAGTGCGTATTCGTCGTTCGATTCCGTACGCCGGTTCTATTGAAGGTAAGCAACGAGACATAGGTGTGCATTCGGAGTACAATCTTTCGAACATCTTTGCTTTCGGTTTAATTGGCTCCAAGTGCACGAAAAGTGTTGTGACATTCTTGGGCACTAATTCTATCTGTAATTGTCTTGTAGCTTTTGGTTAGTGACATTTATCCCAATTGCATGTTTTCTCGTGTGTCGTCCGTCTACGGTTGCACCTTTGTTGTCGTTGTTGTTGTTCACTTTCGACTTTCTGTTAGTGTTTTGTTATCATTGATTTCTCGGCCATTCTATCTTTTGCGACTCCACGTATTTCTAAGAAACATGCGCACAAAAACGAATTCAGTGGTCGCAACAGCAAAAATTATAGCTCAATGTAGTACGCGGCTTTTGTACTTTGATTAGAAATCAGTTTGATGCTTCGTTGTGTCTTGGCACTATAGTGTTGCTTATTGTTTTCTAGGATCCGAGCCACCGACCATCACGCTAGACGACGGCACGAAACAGGCGTTACTTAACGAAGATCGTAAGTTCGCGTTCCGTGTTGTTTAAATGCCACGAATGTGCGCTTCAACATTGATAGTCGTTTTGTATTGTCTCAATGGTTGTATAGTTTTTGCATTACAAAAAAAGGTTCACGTTGTTTTGTACGGAAATTTTATTTGGATACGAATTCAAGTTTTGTCTCGAAATTGAATGAATTTTGAATCGAATTTATATTTAATTGTACGGTATAGTTGTGGTCGTGATACAGATATTGAGCACCATACAATTAGGGGGCTACGAAATGTTCAAAATTTGATCTTATTCTCGAATTCTAGACATCAAATTAGATGGATACAACGGTGCAGCTGCGGGTGCATCTTTGCAACCGAAAGATGAAGAAGGGGAAACGGGCAAAAAGGAACGATCGGTACTTCAAGCTAAACTAACTCGATTGGCAATTCAAATTGGGTAAGTCTTATGAGTTGTAAAGTCCATGAATACCAGAATATCAATTTTATGATCGCGCTTTCAGATATGCGGGTTCATTTGTTGCCGGGTGTACGGTGTTGATCTTAGTTATTCGCTTTGTCATTTCGCACTACGTGATTGAAGGGAAATCCTTCAGTTTGGCTGATTTCAACTATTACATCAACTTTTTGATTATTGGAGTAACAGTCCTGGTCGTTGCAGTTCCCGAAGGTCTTCCACTTGCCGTAACCTTATCGTTGGCTTATTCCGTTAAAAAGGTTCGGTTTTCACATACTTTTTTGTATTAATCTTTAAAATTCAGATGATGCACGATAACAATCTCGTACGACATTTGGATGCTTGTGAAACAATGGGAAATGCAACGAGTATTTGCTCCGATAAGACCGGAACGTTGACAACAAATCGAATGGCCGTAGTCCAAAGCTTCATAAACGGTAAGTAGCAATTAGAAAACGTTGAAATACACACGATACTTAGATGTCCATTACAAAGATACACCGCCCAAATTTGAAGCACTGAACCCGAAAACTCGTGAACTTCTCATCAATTTGATCAGCATTAACTCATCTTATTCATCTCAAGTTGTTCCGCCAAAAAATCCCGGCGAACAAGTCGGTCAGCTGGGAAATAAGACGGAATGCGGTCTACTAGGTTTTGTATTGGCCTTGAATCAATCGTATCAACAAATTCGGGACAAACATCCTGAAGAGAGCATTTTTAAAGTTTATACATTCAATTCGGTTCGAAAATCCATGTCTACTGTTCTCGAAAACAAATGGGATGATAAGGGCGGTTATCGTCTGTTCACCAAAGGTGCATCCGAAATCGTGCTTACCAAATGTCGTTGGTTTCTTGGAGCAAATGGCGTCATTCAACGTTTTTCCGAAAAGGATTGCGAACGTCTGGTGCGTACGGTGATTGAGCCGATGGCATCTGATGGCTTGCGTACCATTTGTTTGGCTTACAAAGATTATCGTCCAGGTAGAATTTAACGAATATGCCCATTTAATTGTGTGGATTTGTAGGCAACGCTGCTGAAGAGAACGAGATCAATTATGGCGGCGAAATTGATTGGGAAGACGAAGACAAAATTGTTTGTGATCTTACGGCTATTGCTATTGTCGGTATTCAAGATCCAGTTCGACCTGAAGTCCCTGATGCGATTAATCGTTGTCAGCAAGCAGGAATTACGGTTCGTATGGTTACCGGTGACAACATCAATACTGCACGTTCGATTGCAACGGCTTGTGGAATCCTGAAGCCCGGAGAAGATTTCATTGCGCTAGAAGGAAAAGATTTCAATGCTCGAATTCGTGACGAGGATGGAGAAGTCAGCCAAGCAAAATTAGATCAAATTTGGCCCAAACTACGTGTTCTTGCTCGTGCTCAACCATCCGACAAATATGTTCTTGTAAAGGGTATTATTGATAGTAAGATCAGTGAAAATCGCGAAGTTGTTGCGGTAACCGGCGACGGTACAAATGATGGTCCTGCGTTGAAGAAAGCAGATGTCGGATTTGCAATGGTTAGTCAGTTGTTAAAGAACCTTCACAGTCCTATTTTCTAGGGTATTGCTGGAACGGATGTCGCAAAAGAAGCGAGTGATATCATTTTGACTGATGACAATTTCACGTCGATTGTCAAAGCCGTGATGTGGGGTCGGAACGTCTACGATTCGATTGCTAAGTTCTTGCAATTCCAACTTACCGTGAATGTAGTCGCTGTGGTTGTTGCATTTGTCGGCGCTTGTGCCATTCAAGACACTCCGTTAAAAGCCGTTCAGATGCTTTGGGTTAATTTGATCATGGACACATTGGCTTCCTTGGCACTGGCAACTGAGATGCCAACTGTCGAGCTTTTGAAACGAAAACCCTATGGTCGTACAAGTCCGTTGATTTCTCGTACAATGAGCAAAAACATTCTTGGTCATGCGTTGTATCAGTTGACGATCATGTTCGTTTTGATCTTCCTCGGTAAATACAAAGATGCATTTGGATTGATCGACAACTTATTTTAGGCGAGAGACTTTTTGGCATCGATAACGGACGATGGGCGCCTCTACATGCACCACCATCCGAACATTTTACGATCGTTTTCAACTCATTTGTTATGATGACTCTTTTCAATGAAATCAATGCTCGTAAAATCCACGGTGAACGTAATGTTTTTCAAGTAAATTTAATTGCTGCAAAATAGCAATAAGTTGATTGTGTTTAGGGACTATTCACCAATCCAATTTACTATTGTATATGGATTACAACTATGATTTGTCAAGTGATCATTGTGCAGTTCGGCGGTCGTTGGTTCTCAACTGCGCCGTTGAATTTGGAGCAATGGTTATGGTGCTTGGCATTCGGTGTTGGTGGATTACTCTGGGGGCAGGTATGTTTGATAGCACCTCTTCCACATATCCTCTTATTTAAGGTTGTCACATCGATTCCGACGAGTGGAATTCCGCGTAGTTTCACGATTGGAAGCGGTGAAGTGGAATCGGCAGACGAGATTTTCAACAACGACGACGATCCCGAAACACACACAAAACGTTCCGGACAGATTCTGTGGATTCGCGGACTGACTCGTCTACAAACTCAGGTGGGTGATAGCCGAAGATTTCCTCAAAAACTTTTAAAATTTAACAATTGAAATTACACTCAAAAGAGTAACATGAACGAAATTGAGAAATGACTATCGAACTTTGACGGTTGTTTTGTGTTTGAACGTCATCTAAGGTGCAAAATGGTGAACCGAAAAAATTGTAAGGCAACAGCCATTTTGACGTGATCACTTTACGATATCCTCGTCGTACTGTCTCGTTTTTTATTGACAAAACGTGTGAAAACATAAAACAACGCTAATTTTGGTTTGCCTTTTAATCACGCGAAAACTGAACGGAGAAGACGAGTTTTTTGTTTCCAATTTGTTTGACCGTATGATACTAATCTTTCTGATGGTGTTTAACAATTTGACGGTTTATGTTCTTCGGTTTTCGATCGAATTGAAAGACGTAGAGATGTGACACGACTCCATTTTGCTCATTTGAAAAGTGTTATTCGTAGTTAATGATGGTTCGGAGGTCTTTTTCGTTTCTCGCCACTGAAGAAGCTACATTCAAGACTGAAAGTAAATTAAAGTTGAGGGCTAAAATGAACTTAGAAGTTGTCTCACTTAAGACCATGAACTTTGCTCTTTAGCAAAAAGTTTGCTAAATGAATGGGGGGATAAGTGGCGACTCGTCTATTGTTTTTTCAACGGCTCCCACTTGTGAAACATTTCAACTTAATTGCTTACCTTTATGTTCAAACACGCGGTATGCCGTTGAAGGATCTTAGACACAAGCACGTAATTATGCCAAACACAACGCCTTTTCAGTTAAATGCCTCAGTTAATGCTGTCATGTGCACGTGAGAGGCGAGTCGTGCTAAAAATATGTTTTGTTATGGTGCGATTGCTGTTTCATCGTATTCAATTGATTTGTTGTGTAGTTTGAAAAATTAATTCGACGTCGACGGACATTTAATTTAAGAGGAAAAAAGTTTGAAACAGTCGCGACATTGGGCTTGAATTTACGTTCAAAGTGTCAATTGAGGTATCCAATTGTCAATCATGTGTTATAAGCGTTCAGAGTTAGAGATTATTGTCATTGTTAGTTGTTGTCAGAATGGAAAGATTGTTTTCGAGTTGTTTTCGCTTTCGATGGCTGTGAACCTGTGATGTGAGTGTATAGGCATCTGATTATTTGGTAATCGACCTGAAGTCAAATTTCAATTCCATAATCGTTCTACTCATTGTTTTTTATCATGTCGCTGATGTTGCACTTTTCACTCTGCCACGCACTCACACGCTCTTCTGTAACCTATCGATTTGATCGTCGTAACACTGCACTGTTTGTGAGTAGTTGATTTCAAAGTTCATGGGCTTCATGTGAAGACAAATTTAAACATGAGCTCTTTTTCGTATTTGCGTTACTTTCAAAAATATTCTTTGCTTACTGAGTTTTCGTTTACGTGTGGGAGATAACTGCATTTTCTTTCGTGTACGTAATAATGGTTTTGGGTGGCGGTAACGAGAAAGTTGACCTATTTTTCATTTGCTACGAGTTCGATCATTAAGCGATATTAGACGCTGAGTAATGTAGAGTAGAAAATAGCTTATTTAACCAATAGATTCGAAAAAGGCTTATATAACCGACAAACAGTCGCTTTCGCTTGCTGATAGTTTTGATCTCTACCCTTTTTAAATAATAATACAAATTTTCAACTTTTTGTCTACGGTTTTTGTCCTAACTTTCGTTTTGCATCTACAGCTGCGCGTTGTGAAAGCCTTCCGTTCGACATTGGATGAATTTGATGAACGTCGTTCCACTACGTCATCTCAATCACTGCATTCCATGAGAGGTCTAGGCGGTGTTGCTATTCCGGCACGTCTAAGTAATGGGCCGTCGCAGTTGGCTGATGGGTTGATTGGCTTTAATCGCCGTGCTGTTAACAACATCTATGTTCCTAGTCAACAACACAAATCCCTGCACGTTCAAAACTCCAATAGTTCGACTACCGGACCACCAAACGGCAATGTTCTCGCCAATACGGCTGGTCAATCGGCCACCGTGGTTGTGGAGAACGGTCGCTACGGTGCGTGTGGTGGACGATACGAACAACCACCTCTAAGTCCCACCGCCGCTAATAATCTAACCGCTTATTTACCGCCGGATAAGGTTGAAAAGATTCCTCTTGTTCAGCAATGGAGTCCATCAACCGGCGTTCGGTCCAGTGTTACACGCCATATTGGCAAGTCCATGTCTTTAGATGCACCTGTTTCTATTGCTCATGTTTAATTGTTCTGTTCAATCAAATCGTCCTCGAAAACTTTCTTGTTTGCCAAATTTTTAACCAAAATGAATAGTTTTTCCGCATTTTGATTTCAATTTTACAACACCGGTGACTACAACTTATCCGACTGTGGACTTTAGATCGCCAAAATGTCTTCTTTCTTTTACAAGTTTATCCAATTTCACAAATGAATCATCTTCTAAGCCATTGATTTGCATTTATTTACTTTCGATTACGGGTCGTTGATTAGAGCGCTTTTTCGTATTCAAGCGCCTTCTCTTCAGGGTAAATTTCCTCTTTCGTCAGCTACCAAATTCGCTTAAGGATCATTTTCGTACTGAAAACCGTAGCAACGATAAAACGAAGTGTTGTCGATGAAAAGTCGAAGAACACGAGCAATGATTGTTTTTTGAATTGGGTAGAAAATAGGCCTTGAATGGTGTTGTTTAAGCAATTGTATGTCATTGAAACTTTTACTTCAGACTTTTAATTGATTGTTTTTGCCCGGTGAACTTTTCGTAGAGTTAGAAGCGGTCAACTGATGTCCAACAATCTCACTCCTAGTCCAATTAGATGACATCACTTTGATTGTAATGCTGCACGCAGTCCAATTGAAAGCAACAGGACTTTAAGGCGCATTCTGAATTGACAATTGGGTTGCGAGCAAATTTGCTCCGATAGAATTCTTGTTGTTTCATAAATTTCGCTCTCTTATTGTTACTCAAAACTGTTGTTCTTTCTTTAACTCGGCGGTGGGAACTTAACCACTCTTCAATTCATAACATGAACTATTTGGTCTTGTAGGCTCTTTGCAGTTTAATTGACATAATATCGCTTATGAGAAGTTCAATAAAACACATTAATCGTATGTCTGCGTTTAGATTTATCGCATTGATCAAGACGAGTTTTCAGGTTTCCTCTTGTGTTTGTGTTTTCTTGTTGGTTTTGTATTGTTCGTTCAGGTGTCGTTGTTTGGTAGTCGTGTTGATTGTTTGTGATGTCGAAAAAGTGATTACCAAATTCGAGTTGTGCGCGCAGTCGGTTGAATTTTGAAGTTCGTTTATTTCACTGCAATTCACTCTCGACCGACGAACGTGCATCGGATTCGGTGGTCGATTTTTGACGCCAAAAAGTCGATCCGTTGCACATTGGCAGCAGTTACGAAAACTTTGTGCGAAGCGTAGTTTTTCGTTCAGCGGCTTGTGAGTTGATTCAGAAGCATAAAAATTAATCAGAGCACAGTGCAGATGATCATTTCCTAGTTCTTGAAATTCGTTTTTTGAACTTTGCGGATATCGTTCAACGGTTTGCAGGTGATTGGTGGCGATCGTTGTTCAGAGCACCTCATTCCTGTGCCCCAGAGCACTGCACCAACAGATCAAGCTGTAAGCTCTATTCGAAATTGACGATTTATAGCAACAAGTTTGTGGTTATGCTTTTTCTGGTCTGACGAACATCTTAACGCGTTTCTATTTTTTCTTTGAGTTGCAAACGTTATAGGTTTTTAAGTTTGGAGAGCACAGTTCCAGTGGTGGGACTTGTGGTTCTTAGTTTTTGGGTGGTTGATGCACATTTTAATCAGTTTCTTTGTTCTTTTCAGTTTCTTTTGCTTTGGAGTTTTAGTTCAAGCGAAACTTTTTTCACAATGTTCGACGGATTGTATACGTGTCTGTGTGTGATGATGTTAGTGTATTGACGGTCCCTAAGTTTTGTTGAGCTCGAGGGAGAACGCAAATAAGTTGAAAAAAGTAGTTTTAAACTTCAAATTTTTTGTTGAAAAAAAATTGGACTTGGAAGATTATTGTTTTGGGAATGGTGAAGGATAGACGACGTTCTGGTCGGCTATGTTACTTTAAAAGTTCGACGAATAGTTTGAATCGAAGTTGGAGTGAGCTATTTTCTTCTCTTTCTCAACGTTGTGTTTGTAAGATTGTAAACTAAAGAGAAATCAACGGAACGCCCACTAACAACAATTGGAATAACTGTTCGTACAATCGTAACTGGTTGTTTTGTGTTGGGTTTTTGATGAAACGACAAAGTTAGACCGTTGGATCAAATTTAGTCAACAGAAGTGAACGAAATCTATTGCCACGTTATTTGAGATTCAGACAACGATTATGACTCTTTGAACATTCCGTAGGCCAAAATGCGTATCTCAAGTCTAATTTTGTATTTATTTTCTTCAGTTACAATCGTAGAATTTGGTCGATTGAACGAAACAGTTGAAGAACTGAGATACTCGTTTCCCGGTTTGCTCTGTTGTTTTTGGTGTTTTGTGTTCTTAAAATCATGGGGTTGCCTTCGGTTTTGACGTGATACTTTTGCAAAAAATTGCTTCAAATTTGTTTTGGGATTGCGTATCATTGATGTTTTGTAGATTCGTGTGGTCAAAGCCTTCCAACAAGGACTGGATCGTCGTGAGCCATCATTGACCGGACCAAGTGCCGCACGTTTGCGCGAAATCAGTCGGCAGTTAAAACTACAAGTAGAACAAGAAGGTATGCCAAGTTGTTGAGTTCGTTAATTTACGTTTCTTTTAGGAGTCACTCGATCTCGATCACACTCACGACAAAACGATGCGGTTAGTGCGGTCTAAATCATGGTCGATTTTTTTCTCTTCCGGTGTTTCTATTTGATGGTTAGAACCTAATAATAGTAATTTCTACACTGTTCATCATTTTCAATTTTTTTGTTAATTCAAAATGGCATTTCTGTATGGCGATTTGTTTGTCTCCATTGTTTTGTAGTTCTTTTTGTTAGAAGTTCAGTAAACAAATTTTGAAGCCACAGATCTGCCAATTTGTTTAAAAAACAACATATGATGCCTTATCGTTTGTGTTTTGGATTGTCGCGCAAATCTACTCTTATGCAAACACAGTCTGTATCCAAACAAAACTGCCGTTTAGGTTCTAGTTGTATCATCTTTCTCTTTAATCTCTTACTTGATCTGCCCACATACTAAGGGCCAGTTATTACTTGGAGTTGTTTTGTCAGTTCGATTAGATTCACTTGTACGCCGTATCATCACAACCAATGGCAGTAGAGTGAATGTACGTAGTTTTCTTAAACTCGAGATTTCAATTCATCAGCTCAATTCCTCGAAAGTTCACACGTTTTTGATCGTCATGCCGAATTTCACTACTTGTTGAGTTCGTTCTGTCGCACCGGAGGAAACCCGTTTTTGTTTAATTATTAAACATTTTTGCTGCCTTATTGTTTTGCGGAGCATTATCTCTGTAGCTAATCACATTGTTTTCCGTCGAATTACTTCCGTTCATTTGCCAGGATCAAAGCTTACATTTTTTATTTGTTTGTGTATAATAAATATAAAACTAAAATCGCTTGAACAACGCACGAAGATGCCACGACCATTTCAAACTGAAGAGCAAACTCTGCAGAAATAATTCTTTAGGTGAATTGCCAACCAGTTGAATCTCGTTCGGAGGTTATATAGGATTGAATAATCAAGAAAAAGATGTCCGAATTCAAAAAATCGAAAGTCAGAACTAAAACTGAATCGGTAATCCGCCTGATTGCTTTTTTAACTTTCAAGTTCGACGGGCGACTGATTGCGACAGAGAACGAAATCAACGACGAAAAGCAACTGGAGAAAAGGAGTGGCTGTATCGAGAGTGATGTCGACGGGTTGTGTGTGATTAACACGTCTTTTTGGTTTGACTCTTTTTACCTTTTGCGATGCGCTAAATCAAAGCAAATTAGTTCGGAAAGTTTTGATTGCACGTGCACATCTTTCACTTTCTTGTTAACCACATTATGAGCGGAGTTTGTTGCGAATCCGAGTTATACGCGTAACTGATATTGGGCTCTCAAATCCTCGCAACAAGAGTGTTTATTTACGTCTTGTGATAACACAACAACATTGAAATCTTCCAAGGGGGCACATGAAGTAGTCATTAGACCCTAAAAACGAACATCATTTGTGGGGTCTCAGCAGGCAAATTGTTCTAACAATTAACTGGTGGTAAAGGTAAAAGTCGAAATGAAAAGAGATCACAGTTTTCTAGTTCTTTAAGCAGAGATTGCGAAAGCAAGACTCAGAATTCTCGGCAACTTAAAGTGAACGCCGGAGGTTGATTGTAATTTCGTGCAACTAATTCGAATTAGTCGGTGGTAAAACAAAAAACGATTTTCGGTGAACGCCCATTTGCTTGTTAATCGAAACCGGATGCTATTAATCTTTGCAGTTCCTTGTTATTTGCATCATTTACATCGTTCTTTGTGTTATCAAACGGAAGTAATAATCGAGTTGCTTTCTTACAATAACACGTGTAACTCCGATTTTCATCGTTTACTTCATTTTTAGACGCAATGAAGTTTTATTTCACTTTTTGGCGACCTCCAGATGTTCTAGTTCCGAAATACCTTTTTTTCTATCTTCTGATTCATCGGTTTGTTTGCTCATTTAATTATGACATCGGAGATTACGCAGTTGGTTGTCCGGAAGGTAAACATCGAAAATCGAAATTCATGTCCGGACATTCAGGTTGGTTGAATGTTGGTGATCGTTGCTTCTACGTGATCGACGACAATGTTTATCGTTGGCGTGAGACATCAATTAAATGTGCTCAAGTGAAGTAGGCCAATTCACACTTGAATATTACTAATCGATTCAGAAGCGTGAACAGCCGTGTATTGCACAACGACAACTGGTTCCTAATAAGAGATTTAAGTTTGACTCTACGAGATCTCAAAATTCCAACCCTTCAGTTTTGGACCGGATTTTACGTTGAATCAGACGAGAGCGGTTCATTACCGGAAACAATTAAACAAGCAGATTCGTTAACAGAAGTTCCACTGTACAACCCGATTTGGAACGAACTACAACCCCAACTTTCAATGCTTTTTAACTCAACAAAATTGTGTTTATTACTCGACATTGAGATCAACGATCGTACGAAATATGGTTGGAAGTTGAAAGATTGCGATGAAAGTTACGCAATCTTGTGTGAAACTTTTAGTTGCCTCCAGAGTTCATATCGATGCCAAGATAATAGTGCATGTATTCCAAAAAGTGCAGTATGTGATGGAATTATCGATTGTCAGGATCAAGATGACGAACTGAACTGCAATTGTGATTGCGATAAACTTCAAACAATTTACAACAAAACCTATGGAAGCATACGAACTTTGGGCTCCAAATCGTGTCCATCGACATATTGCTCGTGGGAGATTGTACAAACACCAGGAACTCGGATTCGACTAAACGTAAATATGAAAAGGTTAAATCTCAACTTGTTTGCAGTCAATGTCCATTGGAAACAATGATTCTGGTTACGTTAAAATTGAGGGACTGGATTCAGGAGAAGTATACACGATTGGAAGCAATGGGCCGGCAAGTATCCAAACTTCTGGCAGTCATTTGCGAATTCAATATGTCAACAATTCAACGCAATCAATCGGTAGATTCCATTTGCATTACATTGGAGAAGGTAAACGAAATAGTTCTCCTAAAAATTAGTGAATGCTTAGAATCAACATCATGTGTGCAAAGATTCGAGTCGTGGAATGGAACTTTCTCACCGCCAATGCACCTCAACCCAAGAGATCGATATCGTAGTTCCACAAACTGCAAATGGATTATTGATAATAAAGAACGGCAGCCGTTATCTGTTCAAGTAATAGATGATGTTATTTATATTCTGAATCGAAGTATTTAGATTCCGCTGTTCAAATTAGCTGAAGGAGATTATCTGTTGATTTACGATGGAGAAATCGAGCGCACAAATTTGTTGGGAAATTTTTCAATACTGAACATACCGCCTACTTCTTTTGTTTCTGTTCAGCCTGAAGTTGCGTTTCAATTCTACGCTTCACCAAAAACAGTTGGTGATCTTGGATTTTTAATCGTATTCGAAAGAAGTAATAAGTGATCGACCTTCTCTAATTGAATAACCAAAGAGTTTAGCTTGTGTTAACCAATTGATAAAGCAAGGACACGGACAAATTCAATCTCCCGGTTTTCATCAGCCCTCACATCGTTTGCCATTTGAATGTTCATGGTTCATTGATGCTCCGTGCTCATCAAATTCATGTGGGTTAACCGTGTATTTCGACGCACTGAACTTCACAAATATGGATCGGATTATTGTAAGTCAAGACAACTTGTATCAATTCACCGTTTTTAGCTTCGTTCTGCTAATGAGGAGTTGAAATTAGACGGTACGAGTTTACCGATAAGCTTTCGTTCCACTTTACCGCAACTACACATCACAATGATTGGCCTTTCGAAACAATTTGCGGCGCTGTTAACGTTTTCTGGAGGTTAGTTGGTCATATTCACATGCAACCGAAACATTTCTTCAGATTGTCCCATTGACGAAATTCAAAACGCACTGCCACAAGTCTCATCAAAGACTTCGGTTGTGTTTCGCGATCGAGCTAAATTTATTTGTCAGAACCCAACTAAACAAGCGCAATTTTTTGCTACGTGTTCTTTGAGTGGTCAATGGTTGTTAAGCGATCCATCGACTTGCCAAAAAGCACAAGGTATTTTGTTTTACAGTCCAGTTCTCGGTAACTAAACGTTTTATTCGACTTTGTAGCAGTGGCAACGTGCATAGTCAAGAAGATTGCAAACGGATGGGCAACAAGTGTGGACAGGGAGAACGGAGAGCTAATCTACAAATGTGCGCGTGGATTTCTACCTGAACAACCGACAAAAGTCGAATGCAAAAACGGCAATTGGACACCAGAACCAAAGTGTGAAGGTTGGTGCGTACAAACAAATAACATTGGAATCAAAAAATACACGCATTTCTATGGGATTTACACAATCTACAAACAAAATCTTCAATTACCAGCAGCTAATTCAAGAAAACTGCAATGGCAATTCGTACTTTTTGAACAATGAAAAGCGATAAACTGGAATTTACAACAATACACTGGAGAATTTGGGTTCATTTTTTGTTGATTAGCGTCAAAAATTCTTCACGTGTTTTCGGGTCATCGCGAAATACGCCAAGCATACAACTAGTCATCGTCACAGTGTTTGTTTTCTGAACTCCACGCATCACCATACACATGTGTCTGAAAACACAAAGTAAAAACAAGTTTGAACTACTTACGAAGCTTCGATAACTACCGCAACACCGGCTGGTTGAACGGATTGAAGGATCGCTGTTGCAATCTGTTTCGTCATTCGTTCTTGTACTTAAATACAGTTCTTAAATCTTCAGACACTTTCTGACATACGTTGAAATCGACGACTGAAGATTTCGACTACTCGTGCCAATTTGCTTAGTCCCAGAACTTTACGATTCGGCAAATAACCGATGTGAACTTTCCCAATGAAGGGAACTAAATGATGCTCACACATAGAAAACATATCGATGTCTCGTACAATAACCATTTCATCGTGATCTTCGTCAAAAATTGCTTCATTTAAAATATCTTAAACTTGAGAATTCAAATTCATTATCCAAAAAACAACCAACCATCTAAATTCTGTTCATAGCCTTTTGTAAAGTCGAGCATGGCTTTAGCCGCTCGTCTTGGCGTATTAATTAGACCTTTGCGTTTCACATCTTCTCCAACATGTTTAATTATACTCTCGTAGGCTTTGATCATATCGTCTTCTTGTTTTGAGACCCCTTCTGTTTGCATGACCGGCGTGTTTTGAAGCTGAAAGAATCGATGTTATTCACGACCAGAACACGTAATACGAGCTTTATTAGTGCCAATCGCCGCAACTTCACCGACTTACCTTCTTTTCGTTCGAATTGATCGGCGAGACTGATGGCGATAAATCGACTTTCACTATGTTCACGCTCAATTCGTCCGAGTCGTCAGCCGCCGAACCGGAACCCACAAATCGACTGCTGTTGATTTGATCCATGTGAATCGATGAAACTGAAGGTTCTTGCGAATTTAACGGTTTTTGTAAGACGCCAAAGAGGCGAAGCAAAAGTTTTGTAGTCGAAAGAAAATCGCCAACTAATGGATGAACAAAATTCGATTCCTATGACTAAATGAACGGGCTATAGCGGAGATTTTGAAGGTAAATTAGAACTATTGGAGTTCGTGTGATCGCAAAGATTGCCGATTTGAGTGATTTTTGATCGAATGTCGCGCCGGACCTGCGTGTTGAGAAACAAAACGTGACCACGACAGTAAAAAGCGATTGAAAATGTTGAGAAAACTCGAGTAATGACACAACTATCATTCACGATGATAAGATTTATGGACGGGTCGGCGACGCACATGTTTGTTTCGTGGTTACAATCAAAATACCGTGGAGGGAGATTTTAACAAAGTTACTTGAGTATTCTACTTTTCATTAGTGGAACACTTCGCTGGACCAGGAAAAACGGCTGTTGCAGGCGAATCTGATTATCATCGAATTGTTCTGATTCGACGACGGATTCGTCTTTTAAGCGGATTTCCCCTCATTTGCTGATTTTAATCAGAAACCAGAATGCGCACACTTCTGTGTTTTGAAATTGAATTTTCGAGGATAAGGGTTTGTAAACGAATAATCAGCGTATCGTATTCTGAAGCAATCGACGATAACAAGAACGAGTCTTAAAGTGTCGAAATGAACGAAAGAAACACACGTTTTACACGTAGAACAACTCGTTCTTTCGACCAAGTTGCTTTTGCTCAGTACCTTAGGCCTTCGGTAATGGCTGAGATACTTGAGACCTTTCCACACTTTTTCATCGACAACTCAATTCTTCCACGCAAACAACTCGAACAGAGAGAAAAACTGCCGGAAACTCAAATCTTATCGGATGGTTTCCCATCTTTCGGTTGTTCACTTTCTTCTTGTTACCTACCAACGTTTCTCTTGTTCTATGCCATCAAACGCTCTCGCCGACAATCATTTGTTATGCCAAACCAAAAAGAACCACAACATTCAAGACCACAAATAAGTTCCGAATAACATTAGGATTTACAATCTAGTGGAAACTAATAGATGAATATCGAAAACAAATACAAGAAGAAACTCCACGACTAATCCAAAGATTTCAGAAATAACATGTGGTCCATTAGAATCAGAACCACTTTCAACTCCATCGCCCGGCTCCGGTTACATGTCAGCGGTACCAACTGAAAGCGCAACTTCATTTCCTGTTTATAAAAACGTAACTTATGATTGCATAAACAAAGAAAACTACGAAATTCGTGGAAATGCTAACTATCGCCTATGCCTGGAAAATGGTCAATGGACGATGCCCGAAATCTACTGTCAAGGTAAAGAAAAAACGATCTGCTTCAAACATCAGTTGATGTTCTAGAAATGAAATGCGGTTTAACCCAAGTGATCGAACATTCGGATAACAAATTGTATGAAATGGCGTTGAATGACGTTAGAACCTTAACTTGTATTCATGGTTTCAACTCGTCTATTCGTTACGCTAAAGATCAGTTTTCTTGTGCCAAAGTCGATCCTTCTGTTTTCTCGCCTCCAATTGCAGACATTCGATGCGAAAGTAACGAGACAAAAGACAGTTGACAAAATACGTTTTGCTTCAGAATACGATTTCTGCTCGAATACGTCGTTATGCCGTCATGGTCAATGCAAAATATTGTACAACGGCTTCTATTGTAACTGTAATCCTGGTTTCGAAATGAAAGACGGCGAATGTGTTGGTAGGTTGAAATTAAGAATACAGCTAAATCATTTCAGATATCGACGAATGCAAATTGGGAATCGATGATTGTGCGAACGCGATATGTTTAAAGCATACAAAGGGATATGACTGTCAATGTAAAAGCAATTACATTCAAGTCAATGGAGATGTGGCATTTTCCGCTCGATCCAAATTGATTCAAAACGTCACGTGTATCGGTAACACAGACGAGATGATATGTAAGTATTTGAGCTTCAGAAGCACGCTGCCCGATTCCGTCCGTTGAAGTGTCAAATCAAATAATAATCACGGAAGATCCCATTTATCGCACTAATACGAGTATTTGGATATACGAGAGTGGTGTAATTGGACTCGTAGAAAAAAGGTCTTGCCAAAACAACGAATGGCATGTTGAGACCGAAATGAGGTTACAAGTTGTTAGCTGTCCAATAATCGATCTTGCGCCGGCAGTTCTAAAAGATGTCAATGAGCAAGTGATACAAAAGGAAATCGACAATATATCCAGTTTTTTAGATCTATGATTTCGTTGTATCAACTCGTTCGATTTGAGTGTGTTGATTCCACGTACGAGTTGATTGGTCCAAAAGAAGCGATTTGCCTGCAGTCTGGCCAACTGAATATTCAAAAATCACCTTTATGTTTAAGTATTCAAGGCATTCAATCGACCATATATAAGAAGTGTTTCAGAGCCGCAATGCAACAACATCGATGTAACTGCATATCGAGCTTTAAATATCAACATAACTTATCCGTCTACATTGACAAATCAAAATCTGTTCTATTGGTACGGTACGGAGATTCATTTCTATTGTGACCCTGGGTATGTCTTATCTGGCATCCCAAATTTCACATGCGAAAACGTAAACAACACTCCTATGTGGTATCCAACAGACCAAAGAATTCCGTTGTGTTTAATCAGTAGGCCTAAACTTATCTATATTTCAGACAATTCATTTAGATTCGAAAATGCTTAAGAACACCGAAAATACTTGTGCTGTGGAGCTTGACGATGATATCCTTCCGTCAAGATATATTTTGGAGGTTGGCGAATCGGCGTCATTTAAATGTCAGCAACCTAACTACGCACTTTCACGTATGTTCTATTAATCTCCAGCTTTTATAAGTTCATGTTGAAGACAATGAACCTTCGGTTTGCAAAAGACGTGTGGAAAGAGAAAAAAGGGCAGTGAATTGCATTTCCAAATGGAATAGTACAACAGAAGCAATAGCTGGATCGATGATACAATTATACTGTGAACTTTCTCCTTTTTGTTCGAACATGCACGTGAGTAAAGAAGGTTCTTCAAACAAACTGTTTGATTTTAAGTTAACGTGGAGAAATGAACGACGACGTAACTTACTGGACAATGTAACATTTGTGACTGGAGATCTAGGTCCGGGAATAGTGGCTACTATCAATCCAACTTTAGTAAGACCTTCAACAGATTTTAAGATCCACGAGTTCATTTAGCGTTCTGACGAAGGTCCGTACATTTGTGAGGCTCGAGATAATCATAATAATTTGATTGATATTGCTCGAACATTCATCAAACTCACGAGTGAAAAGACTTCGACATCCTGGCGAGAGGTTTTGAACAATGCGATCCCTTCAAAATGTAAATTCAACAACCGTAATATACATTTTAAGGCTTTTTCAGTTCGTATCTTTGACAGTAAAAACATCAAAGCAGGATGGAACCACTCAGTTCATGTATGTAAAAGCTTTATTTGATTCTATTTCCTTTTTGTAGTGGAATCAAATCTCGGATGGAAGTTTTCAGTTCACTCCATTTACCGGATCAAAAGAGTAAGTTCTTATAGCGAAGAAATGGACTTATGGTTTAGTTGGCTGACTTCTCCAATGATTCAAGTCGACGCGAAATGGGTCGAAGTTACTGCTGAAATTGGACAATGTAGTGACTGCTCGATTTCTTTGAATTACTTTTCTGCTTCTACGCAGCTTGAGAAGTTACGTTTGGAACAGTTTGTGCCGTTGGGTGCTGCAACTCCCGGTCCTTTATCTCACACCATTCAATTCCTACTTCCCTATTCGTTGGCTTGGCTGATGATATCCGTTGATACGAAGGGAAAACCAATGCGTTTGGATCGATTGGCTCTATCTGCAATGAGTTGTTCCAACGTAGTGATATAAAAGATAAAAATAATAAAATGAGTTTTAAGGTTCGACTTGGAAACACCATTTTCCCTGAGACCTTAGTTCTGTCAACGAATGTTTCGGTCAACGGTATCTGTAAACTGCATCCATCCAGTTCAAGTTTGAGTCAATTGATTTGCTCACCACAGGGTCGTTGGTATGCAATTAACAATCAAGAACCATCGTCAGCGTGTGATTGCAATCCCGGCTATATTTTTGTTAACGGAAAATGTACACGAAAAGGTGAAAACAAGAATTTGAGATGTGTAACCAAATTTTCTTCAGGAATCGAGTGTTTTGAATGCGAAACCGCAGCTCCGAATGAATGTACAAATCGTTCACATCTACGCACATGTGATGTTGATGAACGATGTTCGAGTCAAATTTGGCGTCAATCCAGCGGTGAACTGTTGATACGAAAAAGCTGTGAAAAGAATTGCGTTCCACGTTTCGATAACTTCGAAAAATGTCGAAACGGTGAAGAAGTTTTCTGTGAACTATGTTGTGAAACTGATTCATGCAATAATGAACATCCAGTGGCTCAAGTTACTTCAACAGCAACAACACTGATCACTAAGCCTTCAATTCCGATCACTGATCTCAATTATCTCGATCCACCACCACCTCATTGCATTGACCAGCAGCCGTTGCAGTTGTTATGCGTCGACACCATTCAAGTTGCTCGTTCATCTAATGGATTAATCAAACCGACGATTGTTCCGTGGCCAACGATAATTGACAACGATCCGAACGTTCGCTTAGAAGTGAATTTGCCGGATCTCGGGCACGAACCCTATGCTTTTGATGGCACAGAAAAGGAAATCCGTTGGAGTGCCATCGACAAACACGGGACTCGAGTCGAGTGTGTAACAAACGTCATGTTTCAAAGTAAGTTTACTTATTTTCAACTATGCTCTAATTAACTTCAAAATAACAGTTGTGTACAAACAATAATAAAAGAAAAACCCATATGAGTATGTGGCACAAGAGGATGTTTTTAAATACAAAAATTTTTGCGCATCTTTCATACGATTGCGACTAATCACAAGTTTCTAACGACAAAAACGGCGTTGTACTAACTTCGTGCACGTTTGGCATTTTACTTCACAGCACCACTCAAATTTACATCGACACGCTTCGTTCTGCCAATGGTGTTCGACGATCCAACCTCGTCCGCAACACAAATCGTGACATTGCTCTTCGCCAAAACATTCGCGACCGGACGTCCCCGCTAGTCCACGCTTCGGATGAATATCGCAGAAATCTGGAGACTTTTCTAAGTACACCAACTCCGCTTTGCTTGCTTCCACTGCCGATCTAAAATTATACGAAGCTCAAGAATTCAATTCGAGAACAAACCGTTCAGCTCGCGCACTACCAGACTTCAAAACCAATTCACTTCTTTCGGGCATTACGGTGACCTTAAAAGACTTCTGATTGTATAGCTGCATTTGCAGTCACCCACTTGTTGTGCTTTCGAGTATTTTTGTTTGAGTACAGAAGCGTAGTCTTCGAGTAATGGAACTGTTTTCCAGCACGTTTTCGTTACACAAGATCCACTAACCTAAAGATACAAAGTTTAACAACCAATAGTTCTGCACTTACTCCATGGCATTTGCATTGTTTTCGCAAGTTGCTTGCCAGAACCTTTCGGCCAACTCGATTGTTGTGCAAGTTCATTAGTGCTCTGAAATCCCGATTTCAAGCTTTCTATACGCAGAATCGTCAAAGAAAAGACCTACCGTCCATCCAACCGTTGTTTCTCGGCTGTGTCGATGAATCGACGACTAAAGAAATTTCCGTAACGTACATTATCGGCACATCCCGCCCAAATGAAGTTTTTGGACGATTGCTGAGGCCGATCGCCGCATTGACAGTCGGGAATCTGACCGAGAGAGCACGCTTTTGCGACTGCACGACTCACTGCTCCAGCTGTGAGTGCGTGTACAAAAGCAGATTCACGACTCGCAACTAAACTACAAGCTTAATATAAGATGTTTCAACTAACCGGGAATGTTAGGAATTCCGTTTCCATGTTTCGTCGTACAGTTCCATTTTTCTACTGCAAACTGAATTCTACACTCCTCGACTGCATCTCGAATGCCATCGGCAGCTGAGCGAACTGCGAAACGATTTTGTTTGCAAATTTCCTGTTGCTTTCGAGTCAATCCAGCGAGAATCCGGCAATCGAAATGGCTGTTTGTTGGCAGTGATGTTGAAGCGAGTTGTGCGAGAGGCCTATCAATTGATTGGTTTGCGCTTGTCGAGGACTACTCACCACCACGACGAAACAAAACCAAGTGATTCAAAGAACAAAAGGAGTGTCGTGTAAAAGCTCCTTGAAATTTCCATTTCGTTTCAACTGCAAATGTCGAGAAATTTCTGCGAACTCGATTTCAAACAAATTGGACGGACGATTAGTAAGCGAAACGAATTCATTGCGGAATGTCGAAATGGGAAGATGCAACAGTTCGTGCGTGTCAGAAAAAAGGTAAAAACTATTGAATTCGCAAATGATTCTCTTGAATTACACGAGTAACTGAACCAGCTGGTTTGTCAGCATATTCGAGTTGATGCTCCTGTTTACAATCGATTCCATTAAGCACGAGCTTTCAATGAGACTTCCGTGCGCAAACCCATAAAACTCGGAGGACACTCATCCTTCTGTTCAACGATCGTTACTTACAGTCAGCGAACTCGGTGTTTGATTGGCATTTGAGGTAAAATTCTACTCGTCATGACGCCCATCGAATCCGTTTCGAATAAAAAATCACGACAATCGAACTGATTTGGGACGTAAATAATGAGATCTCACAAATGAACCATCTAATTAGAAACCAATACTGAAAAACAACAGAAATCCGATGTTTACACAAAACTTTCATTTCGACGGAGAGAATGCAAATCGCCGATGATTTTGCACAAACACGTTTACAGTACTGACGATAACCAATAAAATGTGATGCCCATTGACCTCCAGTCGAGATTATTGTAACACAGCTCGCATGTACAAGCTTCTTTAACGTCACTCGGTTATTGTCCGGAGCTTGTTGCTTCTAATTCCCACGCCGCAATTTATGGCTTTGCGTTGAGGTCAATGTCCGAGTCGCATGAAAGTTTTAACTGAAACCTCAAGGTTGTCGGCATTCGATTTTATCAAACATCAACGCAATTGCTATAACATCAAATAACAAATTAATTTGTTGAAAGAAACCTTCTACCAAGATTTACAGATCCAAATGTACTAGAACTCCAATGTCCCGAGCAACATTATGTCGATCCCATTTTCAATACCGCTTCACCAGAAGTTCCCATCAATCTGCCCAAAATCCCAGCGTCCGACAATTCGAACACGCAGATCGTCTACGAACCACAAAACGGAACTTTGATTCCAATCGGTAAACCGATTCAAGTTCAGGTTACAATTGTAGACGGAAGTGGGAACATGGGTCATTGCCAGTTTTGGTAAGCGATTATCTCAAAAAGATAAACGTAATGATATTTCAGGTATACGGCTGAAGCTGCTGATTGTCCGCTATGGCGTGTTGATGGATCGCGTTATGCTTGTCGACGTGAAAGTACGTCCATTTCGATTTGCTATCCACGAAGTCAATGCACAACGCGAGAGATTCCTCCGAATGTTAAGGCTCTGGTTTGTGTACCGGGACATGGCTGGCGACTATTGGATGGTGGAATTGATGTTATGATCAAAAATCTAAGCGATGCAACACCGATGCGAACCTCTCCAGTTTGTTTGCAAGAAACAAGTTCAGCTGTGACATTATCTTTGACCTTCACACACGGCCTGTTGAATCCGGAATGTAGCAGAGAATTTAGTCAACAGGTTTTTTCAAATAGTCGATAGTACAAAAATGAAATCGTTTAGATGACTATTTTACTGAGCAGTTTTTTGAACGAAAACTGTCAAGAAGTATTTTGGTCGTTGAGTTCCGCTTCTCAAATCGATCAGGGACAGAAACTGTTGCTCAATTACACGACCCAAATGTCGGATACTCAAGACGTTTTGAATTGCATTAAGGATATAACAAATAGAATTCCAATCAAAAATGTTTGTTTATTTGCATTAACAATCTAATCAGATTTTAAGCTCTTATGTATCCGTCGAACTGTTTTTACTCGCGTTCTCTATCACCTAAAATGTCCTTCGGGTTGGGGAGCAAACCGCAATCTGAAATGCGGTAAATCCTATTCTAATTGCTAGTTCTTTCTTGTCCGTTTTCAGAGAAATGTCCAGTCGGATATCAAGTACAGGATGATGCTTGCACACCATGTGAACTCGGTTTCTATTCAAGTACAGAATCGGCAAAATGTGTTGCTTGCCCCATCGGCACTACAACTCAATTCGAGGGTTCCACTGGCGATCATGAATGTCTCGAGTATTGTCCAATTGGGTTTTATTCGGTGAATGGGCTTGCTCCGTGCAATCGATGTTCTGAAGGCACCACAACTGTTGCAACAGGATCTTCGTCCAAAAGTCAATGCATAAGTAAGAATATTGGTAACAATTAGGTCCAAATATTCTTTCAGCTGTCGATTGTCAAGTGTCGCAATGTAAAAATGGAGGAACATGTGTGAATCAACGTTGTCAATGTCCAGAAGGTTTGTCGAAGTGCCAAAATGACAAAACATTCAAACATTTTAGGAACAAGCGGACAACTTTGCGAAAATTTAAGTTCACAAACGACAAGAAATAAACGAAAAGTGGTTAAAAGAAATGCAAACAATGAATCTACTGCTACAACTTTATCAACTTCGTGGCCAACACTAACAATAACGGAAGTTCAAAAGGCAACATCGACATTAACTCCCGCTACAACAAGCAATGTAACTGCCATCTATTGGACTCAGACAAGTAAACAAACATCAACTACAAGGCACTTTACACCGCAAACTACACAAAAACGTTCAGTCTCCACAAGCCTTACGACAATTTCAACGACCTTTCTAACGTCAGTTTAGAATGAACAATCAAGTTCGGAAGTTGTATTTTGCAGCGTCGTTGGCTGTGAAATGAATAGTTGTCCGAATGGACGTTGTAAATCCGATCAAAATGGAACTGCCCAATTGTGTTTCTGTAATCAAGGATTTAATTACAACGCAGAAACAGGCAAATGTGAGCCCGAAAGCCTGTGCGATTGGAATATTTGTGATCCGGAACATACGAAACACAACTCCACTGATCCTAACAACTGGTAGGTTAACAGTAAAATCGAAAGTAATCAACAAACCACAAACACTGTTTTATAAGATCTTTATTTGACGAGCGTTGACATCAAGGCACTTTTAAAAAGACGAATAGACGCGTTTCAACAAACAAACTTTTCCTAATAACAACTAAGCTAATCAAACCGGCGTACCCGTTGATTTCCGTTCCTCTGATAAATGTTTTGCCGCTGTGTAAACTTCTTGTAAGAAATATGGGCCTCCATAATTCAGAATCCATTTATAAGCCGGTCCGGGAATCTTTGCTTTTGGTTGATCGCAGTATGTTAAAACGTAATCGAAACCATTTTCCTTGTACGATGTATGCGCGTGTACCATCAGCTGCGATTTGTAATATTCAACGCGAACAACACTAGTGTCTGAGGGATCATTTGGCCATTCTTGAGGGTTCAATGCTTCACTTTCAACACGAATCGTTTGCGACTTAGAGTCCAAGAATATTTGACGTTTGTAGACGTAAATACGAGCACTCATTGGACGTGGAAATTTGTGAATCCATTTGATCACCTCGGTTCCATCGTCGTATTTTTTCACTATCTACAACCACTTATTTACGATAAATGAAAACAAACATACCTCCAGTTTGACTACACTCGCATCCCATTTCTTTCGATATTCGATGTCCGTTTGCGCACGAAGAAAGTCCTCGGCACTGATGTCGCGATAAGTTCCAGCACATCGATATTCGTAAACACCACCTTCATCGATCCAACGACGATAGACGGTCAAATCATTTTCGTAGATGATCTTCTCCCAGTTGCTTCCTGGTACTGGTTCCGGAGTTCTGGCGAACAGTTTGCTGGTTGAAGATTGTTGATTGTCGAATTGATCGGTTGAAGATGAGACGGCGGCGTACGAAATGGCAACCAACATTTGACGAGTGGGACCGAGACGGAACTTTTTGTTGTAGAAATGATTGTGTTGATACGCGTACGCAGTTCGTAACATCTGCCACGTGAGTCGCAAACGCTCCGTCAGCTTTCGGCCCCAAAAGCCGACCATTGCCTAAACAATAGGATTAGAAAAAACAATGTTCTCGTTAATCGAAAGTATTCAAACGCTCTACAACGACTGTGCAAGCAAATGAACAAAAAGTATTTGATTTATTCTACTCACTAGTTACGTACAATGTTACATGATTACAGTTTGAAAGTGAATTTAAGCCGTCCGCTTCTGTACGGTCGCATCACAAGCCACGACTTTGACTCTCTCAATCGGCCCATCAATTGATTTAATGTCGCGAAATTCGACAGAGTTCATCAAAAAGGTCCAGACGTTGTCACAGAAGCGATACGCCCGCAGCTTCTCGGCCTAAATCAAAGAACTCAAACGGATGTCATTCGTAGATACGAACCTTAAATGTCGTTTTGTTCCGCAGTCGATTGTTCAACGCGTGGTTGATGGACTTGTCATAAGCGGCCATAATTCGTGGCACCAAACTCGCGGGTATCTGACCGTCACGCACGAACTCGTCGAGAGTTTGCTGCAAAGCCTCGCCCAAAGTCGTGGATCTGTACATTTGATATGACATGATTGAAATGCAACTGAAAGTTTTAAGTGTCATCGGGAATTTAAACTCGCGATAACAAAAACTAGGAACCCTGGACTAAAAACAAATCAAAATTGTTTATCGAAAACGCATTTTTTCGAAACAAACATTCCTAATCAGCCGATGACTTCGCTTTCTTTCGTTTGATCAAGAACGTTACGCCAAAAGTCGGCGAGAAAAACAGTCACCGGAGAACATTCCAACACTGATTGTAAGGAAAGACTTGGTGGTGGAAAAAGAACTTGAAAACAAGTTTGAATTCTTCAAGTTTCAGTTGTGGCTGTCAATCAGGTTGGAACCGGCGAATGTCCTTGCAAGCACATTTTCAGCTCTTGCCCTAAGAATGTTCTTTTTCAAGCTGTAGATCACAGTTTAGAATGGCTATAATCGTTGACATTTTTGCGTATCGAATTTATGCGTTTTACACTAAGAGAAAAAATGGTGCACAATGAAAAATATGGAACACAAAAAAATAATTGATGTCGAGAGATTATTTACGTTGCGTTACGATTTCATCTGAATCTGATTCCTCTGAATCCTCTGAATAAACGATATTGGAATCCAGCACACGGGAAGTTTGTATTACCAGTATTTGTATTCGGTCGCTTTACGGTTTTGGATTTTCCGTCTTTCCCGCCTTTGATCACCGGCATACCATAGCGGTCAAGAGCTACCTTCGCTTTATGCCAGTTATCCGAGCTTTTGTAAAGCCGTCAATTTCGTTCCAGTTTGTATTGATCGAGCACAGTCCAAGTAACGCGAATTTGCTGCTTTTTGTCGATCGGAACAGGAACGATGTCGCTTAAGTAAAAGAAGTACGTTTTAGTTGATTGAAAACCCACAAATTCGGTTGCAAATGTGTGTAAATGCACAACAAATTCGAAAGTCCTAAACGGTCGGAATCGCAAGGTAGTGACAACAGTTCGTGTTCAAATTGGGTGTACTTTCGGAACAGATCGTAGACTAAACAAAAACGTGAATCTACATCTTAAGACTGATAAACCGTTAAACCCGTCATTTACTCCATCGAACCCGAAATGTTTGTTCATCGACTTTGTTATTTGACCGAAGCAGTAGACCCGAGCTTTATTGTGAAGTTCGTTCCAGCACATCTGAGGATACTTCCACGTTTCTCCAATGAAAAAAGCTTCGTATTCCGGGGTCCACGTAATTCCTGGTTTCAAATTTGCGAAAGCTTGAAAATCAGTCGAACGAATGATATCAGTCTTATTGAGCACTGCCGGTTTGGTGTTGCTCAGAAGATAAAAAAGATGGATAATAGAACGGCTTACAATGAATTTTTGTAACGAGGATATATCGTTACGAGTTTGTCCAATGATGGGTATGAGCATTCCCGTTTCAGCGACGCCAAAGTTTCAAAAGATAGTGAAGTTCGCTTGTATTCGATCATTCTGTCTGAAACTTATCTGATCAATATTGAACAATATCAAGACTTTCCCGTCAGATTTCGGTCCGCAGATATATCGAAATGAATTCTCAGTGCTGCGGTGATCGATTTAAGAAGAGGTCTGCCGTCGGTGTGGAATGACTCTTTGTCCGTAAAGTAAAGCTGAGAGCGTTTGAACATTTCACTAATCAGAAACTGCTCTTCATCCTCGTACCAGAAATACAATTTTTTGGCTCTCGGTTTTTCGCTTGATCTGTTCGATTGGATTCGTCATCTGTCTCGTCATACTTTTCTTCAGCGACTGCACTACCCGGATCGTGAATGTTTTCTTCGACGATTTCTTTGCTTGATGTCTTTATAAAAATAAGTTATGAGGCAAAGACTCAGATGTTTACAAACTATTTTTCATGTGTTCGGCATAACAGCAACTTACAAGGAGTGCGTCTGAAAGAATTCTGCGATATTTCGTCGTCATAGATATCAATCGATGCGTCTCGACGAGCTGAACATTTCTATGTAAGTCATTTTTGCCGTAACTCTGATATGGCCGAGATTTTGGCCGAAAACCAAAAACACTAAAATCGCTGAAATCATAGTATCGATTATGCTGATCATCATGGTGAAGTCCGTTTATTCTTATCTCACTTTATTATGGAGATATTGGCCGATTTATTTGGCCGAAATTCACTCCGAGTTATGGTCTGCTGATCTTCCTTTGGAAGTGTGAGCTGCAATAGTCGAGTGAGCAAGTGATGGGCTTGCGAACTCTTTTGGAGGTTGCAGGTTCAATTCTCTCTGTTGTCGAATGCAAGTTGATGTCATGTATCCAAAAAAGAAAAGAGTGAATAGTAGGTGACTACGAGGGATCCAATCGACTATTTTCTCACTTTTTGGAGTCTTTTTGGTAGAACGCAGCGCTTGAAAGAGACAATCGAAGAAATCGAACTCGCAACCTCCAAAAGAGTTCGCAAGCCCATCACTTGCTCACTCGACTATTGCAGCTCACACTTCCAAAGGAAGATCAGCAGACCATAACTCGGAGTGAATTTCGGCCAAATAAATCGGCCAATATCTCCATAATGAAGTGAGATAAGAATAAACGGACTTCACCATGATGATCAGCATAATCGATACTATGATTTCAGCGATTTTAGTGTTTTTGGTTTTCGGCCAAAATCTCGGCCATATCAGAGTTACGGCAAAAATGACTTACATAGAAATGTTCAGCTCGTCGAGACGCATCGATTGATATCTATGACGACGAAATATCGCAGAATTCTTTCAGACGCACTCCTTGTTAGCTTCTCGTCATCCCAGTCGTGTAACTTTTTCAGATGATCTTTGAATAACCACAACTTCGCAAAAACTTTCGTACATCCATCTCCAGGACAACTAAACTTATTCAGAATGTCCGTTTCATGTTCTGTGTATTTGCGATACTCCGCATTAAACCGATCGATCGACCAGTTATGCGATGTGCTTATCGGATGTAGGCCAAGGTTTTGTAAAGAAGTCACTGTCTTTCTACACATTGGGCACACGTAAGCTCGAACACCTGAACCCGGATCACGAACACTTGGACTAATAACCGCGCATTGCTTAACCGGTTGCGTACGAATGTGCGATAACAACGCTGCGTCGAGTTGGGATAGAAACTGAAGCAGAAGACCGTCGTTGTTGGCACGGTCGATGATTTTTTGTGGTGTGTACGCTCGACCAGGATGGTTGTTGTCGAAAAATGCGATGTTTTGTTGGATCGATTGTTTTGTTTACGTATTGTCGTTTAAGACGATCCGCAAAAAACTCATCTGCTAATGCCAAGTCCAATAGAGTAAAATCTTCCGGACAGTCATCAACAGTCCAGTGATTAATGATGATCATTTGTGTTTCTGATTCAACAAATCGACCATTTTCGCTCGTATGGTCACAAAAACGCACATTCGGGTATTTTGTTTCGCCAAAGTACTGCACTATTCGAGCACGCAGAAGCCAGTTGGCTGGATCGGTTCCTGCATTCTGAAGATCTTCTTTGACTACGATCGCATACGAGTAGTGATCGTCGAAATTTTCCGACGTGGTAAAACGCTCTAAAAAGCGACAAAGAAAAAAGAATAATCGTATAAGTGGAAATTACCGAAAACTTTGGAACATCCTCAAGTTTGATGTCGGCTGAGCTGCCGTAAAAACTGTCAAGGTCTCCAAAAGTCGCAATGAGCTGTTTACGTGTCAGAGTATCGGGTGGGCTAAACGGCAAAATATATTTCGATCACCTCGAAACAAACTTTATTTTTTTGCGTCTACGTTCAGTAACCATCGATGACCATTGAACGAGTTAGTGGAATGTAAGACCGGAAACAAGTAGATGTGTTGCAACAGTTAAATCTAACTGGCAACCAGCTGAATATTCGAGCGTCAGCAATCACCTATCGTCGCGCTGTACGCAAAGCCCAGTCGAGGAATTTAAAATCAATATTTGATTAAATTACCTCAGATCACATTTCGTAACTCCAGTCTTTTCACAGTAATCTGAACAATCGAGGGAATTGAAGACCCAAAGAGCGTCAACGATTGTTTATTTTAAAACAAGAATAACACCAATTGAATCAAGAATACGCACCACCAACATCGATTTTCCAACTGTTTCGTCGAACTGACTTCGTGCTGATGTAGATTGGTCAATTTGGGATCGATAGCGTCATTGTCAATAGTAACCTAAAAAGAAATTTCAATTTGCAACAAATTTTGGATCTAATTCTTCATATTCAGTTGTGACTGTCAACCAGGTTGGCTTGGTGCGTTTTGCGAGAAAAAAAAGGGTTGTTGCACAAGTACATTCGACTGCATACTCTACGGTGAGAATCAAGAGTCGATGTGTGTTTTCGACAATACGACTTCTGAATGTGGAACTTGTTATTACAAATGTCATGGTGCATATTGGCTGAAACAATGCGACGATCCGTCAAAAATGCCGAATAACTTCAATTGCAATCACAAAGATTGCAATTTTCACGGGAATTGCATGATCGACTCGAAGGGAATACCGTATTGCAACTGTTCAAGTGAGAAATGAATGTCGAGAAACTAGTTTGTTCGAACTTTTTAGACGACTATATTGGCGAAAACTGTGAAAAGAAGATAAGTCGATGTTCGCCAAACAGTGAAGAGCCGTTGCGTTGTGAACGAGGTGGTCGTTGTAGACAACGAGATGATTTAGAATACTGCGAATGTGCAACCGGTTCTACGGGCACTAACTGCGAATCAAATTTACATGAATGTCAATGGGACAGTTGTCAGAATAACGCCCAATGTGAAACAATGATCGATGGTGTTTATTGTTCATGTTCGCAGGGATATTTCGGAGAACGTTGTGAAGTAAATGAGAAATAAAAACAATGTGAAACTCAGTGACTTTCAGAAAGCAGTCGATCCATGTGAAGTTCGCGGTCCGGTTTGCGGTAATGGCAAATGTATTTCTAATGCCGAAGGCTATGATGGAGCTTATTCGTGTGAATGTGCACCAGGATATGATCGTAATTAAGGTTTTTTGGAAGCTAATTAGCGTAATATTATAGCATTAACCAATTGTCTAAGTCCATTAGATCCGTGTATTAACAACAAATGTCAAAGCGGTTCAACCTGTCAAGCAACTGGCGTGAATTCGTATTTGTGTTTGTGTGCTGATGGAATGCAAGGAGAATTTTGTGATACGGAAATTGCCTATTGCATTAAAGGAGTGTGTTTGAACGGCGGTACTTGTACTCAGTATCTGTCCGAAGATAATACTCTTCAATTCCGATGTGATTGTCCAAAAGGTATAAATAAGTGAATAGCAAATTAAGTGGACTTTTAGGCGTGAAAGGCACAAATTGTGAGATTTTACCGGATCCATGTGCATCATTTAAATGTCAACACAATGGCTATTGCATTGTGTTGCAAAGTGGAGAGCCGTTTTGCAAATGCAGAGACAATTACAGAGGGAAGCATTGTGAGAAACCACCGGTAAGCTCAATACTTAAACAGTATTAGACGTTTGTACATAGAGTCTGTGCAATGATCCCACTTATTGCAACTCGGGCGAATGTATTCGTGCAAAAGATGGCTATGATTATTGTAATTGTCCGGCTGAAACGACGGGATTGCGTTGCGAAACACAAAAAAATGACAATTACAATTTTCATTTTACGGGAATCAAATCGAAGCAAAAACAACAAATACGATCACAAGTGCTTAAGGACCACACATTCTCGTCTGCATTAACGTTGAGTTCGTGGATCAAATACGGAATAGACGGAACACAGCATAAGCCATCGAATAGCGATAGTATTATGATTGCAATACGACACTCGGATGACGAAGTGAATTGGAAGACGATAGTGTGGTTCAGCAATAACGGAATAGCTTATTCGTATTCACGATTAGTTGACTATGCTTTAAAGAAGAACGAATGGCATCACGTAAGTTGAAGATTGTAGGTTGCGTACAAACAAGATTTTAGATTTCAATGGAATTTGACTTTGATAACAAGAACTTTGCGTTTCGTGTAGATGGACAGATTGTACAGAACCAATCGTTCACGAGTTTCAATCAGGGCGGAAACTATCAAGTGGTGTTGGGCGAAAATCTTGACGGTCAACAAGAGTTCATTGGCGAAATAAGTTTGGTGCAAATGTTTGATCGTAGATTCTCGAACGAAGAGTATTCGGAAATGGTTGTTGATTGTCCATCCTTTGTCGCTCACCAAATACCGGAGCTAGTGATCCCATGGAGTGGTTACACGACGATTGATCAGTACAATGATGCCGTTTTCAGCGTTTATCCGGGAATCTGCGTTTCTTCTGTTTGTTTGCCTGGACACGCTGATTGCTCAGCTGATCGTGGTATTTTTAATGAGAATGTCAATACGTATATGTGGTTTAGATAAAATTCCGCCAACTGTTCTGCAATGTCCATTTGCTCAAAATATTGTCAGTAACGATCGTCTAACAATCGTCAAATGGGATGATGATCCAGAGAAAATGTTCGAGGATAACGATATGATTGTTAGCGTGGATTCCAACTTTCGAAGTGGTCAGATTTTCGTTTGGGGAGTCTACCATGTTGTCTATGTCGCGAAAGATCGGTCTGGAAATACCGCCATTTGCGAATTCGATCTCGCCATTTCGCCTCAGGACTGCAAACCACAAATTTCTACTGACAGCGTTGTTTTTAATGTGACGGACCTTAATCAAGAACAAGCCAAACAAATGAGCGTTATTTCGTGCAGTCAAAATGACTACGTATTCACAAAAGAACTTCCGCCGTTTTATGTTTGTGATCTTATGGTAGACTTTGAATGCATATATGATCGTTCAAAATGATTTCAGGGTCGTTGGGATCGTTTTGCAATTATGGGTACACGTTTCAATTTGCCGAGTTGCAGTTCAACAGTCAATCCATTACAACTAGTCAACGGAACCATGGACATCCCAAATTGCAGTGATGTTGTTAATACACGTAACAAACTACACGATGCTATAGTAAATGCCGGATTTTGCAAGAATCCCGATTGTGTTGGCGAGTTGATTATAAGCGATAGTTGTACGGAAACTCGACGATTTGCACGTGAAACTAATGAGTTCACTTCAACAACGTTTATCGTTTCCTATCAATTGAACGTAACGTAAGGGTAATAGTCCACAATCAAATTAACTTTGCATTTAGATCAACGCCTTATGCCGTAAAACCGGTACTTGAAGAGAAATTCAATTCGACTTTTGGCTCAAACACACCGGATGTCAACACCCGTTTCGATTGCTCCCAAAACGATCATCCACAACTACACCGTTCACCGCACAATACCGATGAAACCAAAGATCTTTATCGGTGTGCATCTTGTCCCGCGGGTCAGTTTTACGATGAAAGAGCGAACAAATGCGAATTCTGTCCGATCAACACTTACAAGTCAACTGAAGGTGTTGGCAATTGCGTCGACTGTCCTATTAATACCATCACGGGGAATAAAACTGGATCAATCGATGAAGCTGATTGCTTTTGTGGGTTGACAGTTAAAGAACGATTAATGAGTTCGTTTTTAGTGAACTGTCATCCCGGTTCATTCTTTAATGTTATCGATAACGACTGCAAAGAATGTCCATTGGGAACCTACATGCCAGATTTCGGTCGTTTGAAATGCACTGCTTGTCCTGTACAATACACAACGAAAACAACTGTAGGCAATTCAACTAACGTGTCAAAACGATTATTCTTTATAGGGATCAAAGTCATCTGACAATTGCAATGTACGATGTGATCCGGGATTCGAATTGGGCGTTGCAGAAATCTGCATTCCGTGTCCACAAAACACGTTCAGAAGCGAAGAGATGTCTATGTGCCGAAAATGTGATCGTGGATTTGAGACTCAGACCGTTGGATCTGCCGCTGCGTCTGACTGCAATGTCGTCTATTGTCCAATTGGATTTTCAACAAAACCAAATTTGGGTGCAGTTAATCAGGAAAACGCTAAATTTGAAGACATTTGTGAACAATGTGAAATTGGTTACTATCAAGAAAACGAAGGAGCTTCAAGTTGTGAAAAATGTCCAACTGGGTACACAACCAAACAGAAAGGTTCGATTAGTGAAGACTATTGCACGATCAATGGTGGATTATGCACACCGTTACACGCTGATTGCCCTCCAGGAACAGAATGCGTTCAAGTAACAAGTGGCGGTTATGAGTGTCGAGAACTTTCGACAACAAGTTCACCCGTACGACATCCACTACCACCATGGATTTGGATTCTAATTGTTTGTGTCGGAATGATTTGTTTCCTCGTCATTGCATTTTTTTTGATCATTCATCGAGAACGATTGCTGCAGTTTTGTGACGAACATTTTCCCGGGTTATTGTGTTGTTGGAAATTGAAAGAAGGAGGTCGTCGTTTTAGTCTCAATCCAACTCGTGACACCACCGCATTGCCTTTCACACCTACTGATCTTCCGTCAAGAAACCCACAGACAAATCAAGGTTTAATTCGAATGAACGAAAATGGTACCGATTGGTCTAATTTGAGTTCGGAGCGAACATCTCGCCTATCAGAAAACGATTTACATCCTCGTTCAATCGATTATTCTCATCCGGATGATCCAACAGCATTGAACAACTCGGACAGAAATACTCTCGACGAGATTCGATCCGAGTTTCTGAACATGGAAAATGGATCTGACGGCTCCACGAAATCAACAACTCCACCACCGCTTGCTCCAAATCCTCTTCGTGTGGAAACTCGACCATGTAAGTCGAACATAACCATTTTTATACATGGAATATAGTTGTTGGATTAACACACCGTCAAAGTTTAACTCGACATCAACAACACGGGCCGTATGGTCAAATGAATTCTGCTGAAATAACAACGAAAACTCACGAAACAGGGGACATATACGAAAGACGAAAGTTTGCTGCCCAGATTAATAGCAACGGTCAGAGTTTTGCGTGGTCTCGTCAAGCAGAACGCAAAAGTCCCGGAAATCTTGGCAGCAATATTGGATCGCAGTCTGTCAATTTGTCAACTCGTTTACCGACCTCGACCTCTCGGCCCAAACCAACGAGTCATGAAGACGATGATAACGTAAGTGGTAATCGATCTAATCAACAAAACAATTTGATTTCAGGACTTTTTTTGTTAGTTTCAAAGTTCTTTTCAATTGACTTCTTCTCATATACGGTGCTATAATTTAGACTAAAGTCAATAACATTTCTTTGAAATTTTTGCTTCTTAAAATTATTAGTTGATAGTTCGAAATAAAAACTCGTGAATGCAATGAAGTTTATTCAAATTGTACAACACATTTTTGATATCAATGGAAGGGCCTTAGAGTTTTCCTTGATCCAACGCTTTTCGTTGAGCTTGAACCACTCGACGAGGTCCATGAGCGGCCAAACGAGCAACATCGACCATTGCAAGAACCAAATCGTTGAAAAAGTCAGCGTGAATTCCGTGTTCATAGAACGGATGACTTGGATCTTCGTGTGGTCGTCTTGCTGCGTCGTTCAAGTTGACAAACAAAACCAAGCACAAAGCGACGATAAGAAGCATACGAGCCATTTCGATTTTAGCAATAACTTGAATAAAACTTGAACTGATACCTAGACGAGATTATCAAACGACTTATATAGGTGCCAAATAGTGGGTAGTATTTGACTTAGCGCATCTAGTTTGTTTGTAACAAAGAAAACTGGTCGTTTGTTCAGCAGGTTTTTTGTTTCTACACAAAGCTTCTGCGGGTTTCAATCGACTAAGTTTCCTCATTTTAATGTTAATTTCAAAACAAAAACAGGAAATATGTAGCGTGGAAGGTAAGGACAAATTATTGAAAGAAGGTAACACGCAACTATCTGTGTAATCCCCGTAACGGCCTTCATTCTTTTGTTGTGTTGAGCTCAGATAGTAATATTGATTTGCAGACTACACGTAACAGCCATTACTGCAAATTGTTCTTAACTTACGAGTTCGAACTCCCACCTGCATTGTTTGCAGCGCGGAGGAAGCAAAATGCCGAACAACGATCTCGCAGTTAGACTTTCTGTAGGCTTCATGAGAACTCGACTGGTCGGCTGCTGAGCGTGTCGTGTAAGTTCCTTTTTACATGTTTTTATTTTTCTTTTGGTTTTCAGTCCTCTTTGATTCGTGTCGACATCATCGTAGGCGATGGCCGACGAGCACCGGATATCAACGGACGTTACCACATGGTCGACGTCTCGTTGCGTACCGATCATGGTCCTTCGGCGTCATTGTTCCGTTTTGCTCGAAAGATCGAGTTTGTGAACGTTTCCGTTGTCCTGAAGCATCTGCTTCATAAGGCCGATCTTCTTGGAGGATCTAGAGGTGGCTTTAATGGGTAAGTGAATTGTCGGAAGCAATAATTTTTCTTTAGTGCAACAATCGGATCTTTGGTTGCTGAATCCGTCTACCAAAGTTATTCAAACACCGGACATCTATTTTTCGAAGAAAAGTTGGATCACGATATTCTCTTCGATGAACTTCCTGTTTCGCCGACTAATTTTGACAACGTTGAATTCATGCGAACCTTGGAGCTTTTCGTCGATTTGGTTAATTTTTGAAGACATTCACAGTACATGTTAGTTCCTCCAAGATACCGAATTCGTCAACAACCCGGACATCAACTTGTTGTTACCGGTTATAGATATGCTGCAGCAAACTGGGATCGCATCTCCACAACCAATCGTTCATCGCGAGCAACACATGAACAAAAGAATGAACACGACGAGTTTGTTCAAATGTCCAACATAAAAGTGCTGGATCAACTTCAAGAACATCTACTCAAACTCGAAGTTGCCAGCAAACGAATCGACCTTCACCAACGAGCATCACAAAACTACCCAACACATGAATGTGACGGAGTGCCACATCGTAATAGCTCTCACATGCTTCTGAGCGCTATCAATCCGCAAACTTCTTTTATTCATCAAGCCAATACACCTCCAATAAATTAAATGCGTGATTTCGTAAGAAGAATCAATTAATTAAATGAGAAATGTTGGTGCGAAACCTGAGAACTTTTGAGTCCCAATATGGCTAATTCCGCAATTTCTTTGTCAACCTGCAACCCGATTACTACTATAAACAAACATTAGGGAACTGATATCCGGTAAGATGTTCGCCATCATTGTTTCTCTAAAATCAGAAATTAAATTGGTAAGCAAACAAGCCACATACCGTAGAAAGTAATGAGCGTAAACTTGCTGATATTTGTACGGAGTTTTCAGCCGGCGATGAATCTCGAAACTACCAAAAATCCGAGACTGTGAAGACGATCTAACCAATGGATTAGTTAACAACGCTTTTGATAAGTTCACTATTTGTCGAGCGTTTGACAAAACGTTAGAATGTGCTTCAACTGAACTGCCGAAATGGTGTGGATTGTCTACAAGTTGTACTGTACCGAGTTGTTTCCAACAGTTATTCAGTCGATTGCTTTGGGAATGTTTTCTATTGCCGCACAATTTGGACCAATCGTTGGTCCTCAGCTCATTTATATTCGGATACAAATTCAATTGAATGTACTTTTATGGATTTAATTCAGAAGTACTGGCACAATGCTCCGTACGCGGCTTGTGTGTCGTTCTTAACCACAGTTCTAGCCGCAATTCTATTGCCAGAAACTATCTAGAAGTGGGCGTTGAAATTGACAAAGAAATTGCGGAATTAGCCATATTGGGACTCAAAAGTTCTCAGGTTTCGCACCAACATTTCTCATTTAATTAATTGATTCTTCTTACGAAATCACGCATTTAATTTATTGGAGGTGTATTGGCTTGATGAATAAAAGAAGTTTGCGGATTGATAGCGCTCAGAAGCATGTGAGAGCTATTACGATAGACTCATGTTTTCGTATTTTTCTCGAATCGGCTCGAAACACGCAATCATCCGGTGAATCGTTTTTTGCCTTAGATAAACATCTCGAGTTTTGATCGCTTCATTGCAAAGTCGAGATAATTGGTAATAACACTCGTAACTATACGCATTGTAGAACATTTCCTCCAGCTAAACAACTATTAGAAAGAATAACAACCACATACTTTTTTGTAACAGTAGTCAATTTTTTGTCCACGTTTTTCAAGTTCACTTCGAAAGACTTGATAGTAGATTTTAAGAAAACGATTCGTGCACATTTGTTGGACCTGAGCCGAAGTAGATGAGAGGATGAATCGAGCTAAATCGTTTGCTCCCGTTGATATCGTGCATGTTTGATAATCGAGTATTGTAAAAATTTGACTTCCTGCGCGACCTTTGGCATTCGTATGGAAGAAAATGTTCGAAGCGGTCAAGTCGTTGTGTGTTAATACCGGTTTTATACCTGAAATTCACATCTCAGTTCTGATTTAAGCACGTTGGGATTATGAATAACCGGTGTTCTAAGCCGTAAAACAAACACAAGACTGAAATAGTACCGAATTGCAAATGCGGATTTTCCGGTTGTCGATGCGCCGTTTGAAACAAATTGCGGAGGGCACTCGAGTTGCGTACAAAATAGTCTTCGTGTAGAACGGACAAACGTGTTGAGAGTTGAATTTGATCGTCTTCTAAGTCCAATAAGTGACTTTCACTCAGCGAATTCATTATCCACTCAGAATCGGAGGTATATCTGCTGAATGCGTGAAATTTCGCGATTCCTTCAACCACAGCACAACACTTCAAAAAGAGGATTTTGATCGATCATCTTCTGCTTACTTGAGCAATAGTCAGGCCGTGCATTGTGTTTGCCATTCCCCGTTCACTTACATCTTCCAGCAGCAGCCGTCCGTGCATTCCAGTGTCCAAATCACTGTGCTCGTAACCGTAGATTTTCGGCAAAACAAAGCCATGATAGCGGCTACTGATTATTTGATAAAAGCGAATTTCTTGATTGTGGTACAGAACTAGTGCTTTGGACATCTGATCGGCCTTAAACTAACAAGTGAATTGTCGTCAATTCACGATCCCACCAATTTACTACATTTTCCTTCATTGCGAAGTCGCTCAATTGTCGGCACCTTCAAGAAGGCCGTGAAGCGATGACCACCAGTGAAATGCACAATAATTTTGAACACATGAGTGAGATAACCACAACCGTAAACTTGCTTGTATTCGATCTGAAATTTGATTTTAGGATTGCTATTCGAACGCACTGTCAACACATACTCTGCTTATTTTGTGGTTTTTTCGCAACTTATCCCATCGTTTTTCTTTTCCATCCAACTGCTCGATTATCCACAAGAACTGAACGTTTGTGGGCTCTATATAAAGATTGAGATTGACACCACGTACTGCACAACCAAGATTCATGGAGTGATCAATCTGAAAAGTAATGTCAATCAAAATACAAATCATCCAAGTTAATTAGAGAAATAGTTGATGGCCTCAAGGACTGGGAGTCCAATAGCATGGATATTGCAAAGCCGCACAGAAAGTAAAGCAGCTCACTGATGTGGTCATTTTGAAATAAAAAATGGTACGAGTGCAATTGTTATATTATGATCAGCATCGAACCACACGCGCGCATTTTTTGGAAGCGATAATCCGTGAGATTTGGTATTTTACCTACTTCGATTAATACCGTTTTTCGTTACCCACAAAAACATCGTAAAAACAGAAAAATGTGTTAAGGAAGGACTTGATGAAAATTGAAACTTGTAAAACAAACTGATTGTGTAAATCGTGGTCATTAGTTCGCTCCTTCAGTCCTCATTAAAATACAAAACCGATCAAACAAAGTTCTTCAGTGTTATAGAGTTCATTCTAATCGTTGGTTTTGCAAGCCAATATAACTGTAATGCTGAAGATAGTTTCGTCCTTCTTCTGCATTGCATGTAAACTATCGAGATCCAATTACGAAACTTCAGTCTGTTCGATTCTCGTTTATAAATCTCAACTTTAAAAGCCTAAGATGTGTGCTTTTGGAATGTGAAACATTTTGTAAGAATTCAACAAAACACCCTTCTTATCAACTGCAATGCAATGGAACAATGAACTCAGATGTTTAAGCATTCTGTTACTTTGTTTTCGAATCAATGAAGAATACCCAACCATTCGACCCTTAATCGATGAAAACAGCCGTTTGGCAGACATTTTCTTGTTGTTGAAATCTATTTTCTGACTGTTCATTGGGATAAAATGCCCGCGTCAGAAGACAAAACAACAAACAACAAATGTATGAACGAGGGCTGTTCGAATGGCGCAAAAATGCGTTGTCCGGTCTGCATTAAACTCTCGTTGCCCGATGCCTATTTCTGCTCTCAGGTTTGCAATTATGCTTTTTTGTTCCACGTTTGAGTTTAGGATTGTTTTAAATCGAGTTGGGAAAATCATAAATCTTTGCATCAATCGAAGACCAGCGATGTCTTCAATCCGTGGCCCAGCTATCAATTCAGTGGAATGCTTCGTCCTTTTCGCCAAACTCCAAAACGTACAGTTCCAGAAAGAATACCACGTCCTGATTACGTCCACCATCCAGAAGGCGTTTCGCTTGAGGAACGAAATTCGAAGCTTGCCGGTCAAATTGTGGTGAGCTTATCGTCTGAAGCTGCAGTTAAAACTGGAAAATAATTGAAGGTAAACAGCGAAGAGGATCAGGAAGGAATGCGACTTGCATGCAAATTAGGACGTGAAGTTTTGGACGAAGGAGCAGCCGCTGTTGCCGTCGGAGTGACAACCGATGAGTTGGATCGCGTTGTTCACGAGGCGTGTATCGAACGAGAATGTTACCCTTCACCTTTGGGTTATTACAAGTTTCCAAAGTCTTGTTGTACCTCAGTGAACGAAGTCATTTGTCATGGGATTCCTGATTTGCGTCCACTGGAGAATGGCGATTTGTGCAACAGTAAGTTTGTTGTTATTGCTATCAGTTGCAACCTGTTTAGTTGATGTCACCGTCTATCATCGCGGTTTTCACGGCGATCTTAATGAAACGTTTTTTGTTGGCGATAAAGTGAGCGAAGAAGATCGTAAGTTAGTTGAAGTTACATACGAATGTTTGCAAAAAGCAATTCAAATTGGTGAGTAATTCTTTGTTAGAAAGACCGGTTTTCAATCAACGTTTTCAGTTCGACCGGGTGTCAAGTATCGTGAAATTGGTAACGTCATTCAGAAAATTGCGAATGCTCACAATCTCGGAGTTGTTCGCCGTTTCTGTGGACACGGTATTTGTATTCAATCACTTTCCTATATCTATAGTTGTTTAGGCATCAACAGACTATTTCATACAATTCCGAATGTGTGCCATTATTCAAAAAACAAAACTGCTGGAATAATGAAATCCGGTCACACATTCACGATTGAGCCAATGGTTAGTTTCCAACCTTTAAATATTTTGAACATTTATTTTTAGATAAACCTCGGTAGTTGGCACGATGAGATGTGGCCTGATGACTGGACTGCTGTAACGGTAAGATCCTAAAACCCTTCTCTTTGTATTAATCTGACCAATTAAGCGTGACGGAAGGCACTCAGCCCAATTCGAGCATACGTTGTTGGTTACCGATGATGGAGTCGAGATTCTCACAGAGCGTTCGAGTCGTCAACCGTGGTTCATGGACCAATTGGAAAAATACTACATGACTTAAAGCATAAGAATTGTGTTTAGGTGCGGTTAAATTTACTATCACACTTGCACCTGAGTTATATGTCTCTTTGTAATGTTCTATTAGATGGTTTTTGTTTATATAAATTTGATTGTTCAATACTACAGCATTAAGACTTTATCATACGAACTTGAATGTAGTGAATCAATTTAGAAAATACACAAATCAACACGACTATTAAAATTCTAACCGAATAAACAGAAATTAACCGTCATTAACATTAAGAGGGTCACAGAAAGTATGAGATTCAGTTTTAAAGATAAAAAACTTAAAAGTTCGGATACGCGTGCTCATCTCCCGGCTTGTGTTCGAACTCGTAATCGACATGAACAAAAGCTCTTTCCACATCCGGTAAACTCTCAATACTGTTTTGTAGAGATTCGCTGACGTCGTGAGTGACTTTCAGTGTCAATTCTTGATTCATCACAACGTGAATTTCAACCAAAAAGCGGGTACCTGAACACCAATTGGTCAGAACTAATCGCTGTAAAAATACTCACCAAAATGATAGACATAAACTGTATCAATGTACAAAATAAGAGGATCATGATCGAGACACAACTAAAATTCCCGTTTCGTATCATAAATCCAACCTTGTAACTGACTTTGATGATCCGGTTGATAAATTCGGGTTCAGCTGATTTACCACTCAATCGAACAAGTTGCTCTTTGCCTGTTAGATACCACGTGATTGCGATATAACAAGCTACAACAATAGCTCCTAATGGATCCAAATAAACCCAAAAGCGTTGAGCACAGAATGCGCAAATCAATGCCACCGAATTAGAAAGACAATCATTCAAGTGATCTTGGGCCAAAATTTGAACAGACGGATTATCACAATACCTAAAACCTTTATTTTTTGATATCATCACACTTTTCAGCTTACCGTCGACACACAATAAACAAAATGCCTTTCAAAAGAATAGTTGAAATCATAATGATTAAGGTCGGCAGATTAACATGAGGATCGATATTGAAGTTGATGATTGATTCGAGAGATTGCACAATCATTTGCACAGATGCAACGGCCATAATGACACTGACAATAATCTGCAAATGTTGAGTAATTATTATAAAAACGCAAGCTGGATACCAAAGCAACAGGCTCCAGTCTTGTTCTACCGGCCGGATAATGGTAGGGATCGTGTTTGCGAATTGCACGTGAAGTCGCCCAAATCACAACTCCAGATGTGATATCAACAAGCGAATCTACGAGCGAAGAGATGATTGACAAAGAACCAGACAAATATGAAGCAAATGCTTTTGCAATCGTCAACGAAATGTTGATGAGCAATGTAATCTTAGCTAAACAATGAGCACGAGCATTGCGTTTTTGTCGTTCAGCTGAATCTTCGGCCAAGGCTCTGCCATCATAACAATCATCGCTAAATGGCGAATTCAATAGTCGTATTTAGCATTCAATCAAACCTTTCTCGTAAGTTTATTCGTGGAACTTCGGGATGAACTTTGATGATACCAGTAATATGTTCCGTTACTTCTTCGCTTCCATTTCCCTCAACAGACTCCACCAGAAATTGTGTTTCCGTACCGTCTTGATTCGACGGCATTCGCAATGATCGGCGATTTTTGTCATCCTTAAAGGAACAATCGAATAGCAAAAATGGTGAAAGGAAAAACTCGCTTGTACTTGTCGACTATCATTTTCGTAGTTTTCCAGCAATCTCGATTGATCTTTGTAAAACTTCTGAACTTGATAGCGTTTTCCAAACGGCAGTTTTATGCCACGCCGAAAGTTGTTTTGATCTTCGTCGTTTGGCGGTTCCTCGTTGGCTGGTGGATTGAGCGGATTGGATTCGATTGTCGAATCGTCCGACTCTGCACGAGGAGGGCCAGGTTTAGATTGTTCTTCAGCCATCGAATGTTAAAAGCAATTGGCGTTGAAGACTGAAAACCTCGTTAAGTTCTAATCGTGTAACAATTTGCGACTTACCAGCAGCGCTGTAACAGCTAATAGTAACGACCCATAGGCGACAATCGTCTTGAAATTGCAAAAGAAAGTTAAATTCCTAGTGTGAATGACTCGATTGCAATTGACGAAAGAAAGTTAAGTAGAAATTTTGTTCTTAGCAACCGAGTGTACGACCCAACAAACTCTCGTTCTAACTTCTTGGCCGTACGAGCAAACAAAAATCGACCGTCGTTCTTGAGAAAAACAACCGATCTTGTGGAGAACATTTCTGTGGCATTCTGTGGTACAAATAAAGGAAATGACTGTAAAGAACAAGTGAGCTCATAAACTGAATGAGATCACAACTCGACAACCATAAAACGTAGTAGAGAGCTATTGAAAATAGTTCAAGTGAATGAAAAGCGAATCTTTCTCATCGAAGCGATCGATCAAATTCACTGAACATCGCGCGATCCCGCGTGAATCGTCCTCGCACTTGATCATCTTTTCCTCCTCACACTGCCACTCGACATTCGGGAGAAGAAGCACGAGTGTTGTAACGAGATAATTGCGAACGAAACGCGAGGAAAATGGTCCGCAATTACACTGATAAACTTACGAGCGGACAACCAACTTCGAAAAACGATTTGATGTAAATCTTCGTAATTACAATTACATTTCATGTTGTTGAGTTCGTTGTCTGCCTTCTGTCCAAACATATTGCTTCTAATCTTATCAGACTTTAAACATGTCATTTCGTTTGTTTGCCTAGGAAGCCCATTAAAATTTAGAAATTAGCTCAAGAATTGACCCTAAGATCTTCAACATCGCAGCAGTTTATTCGAGAACTTTATAAAAACAATGTGCCGCTTGAGAATTGAAATCGTCCAGGTTATCTGTACCGTCCGGTGCGAACACTTCGAAAAGAACGAGAAATTTGACGTTTAATTAGCGGGATCTTTTCATGGCCGAACAATGGCTCAAGGATGTCCATCAGTTTGTTGCAGACCTTCTTTGCCTCTTGATTGTTGCGCATTCGTCCTGTTTCGATTAACAATGGCATGAGATTACAGAACGTGTAGATACTTCTCATGTCGTCCATATTCAGTTCATTGACCGGTTGTGTTGCAATGTTTTTGAATTCGGCGCTTGACATCGGATTATCGTTGGCTAAAACAAAACTAATGATTAAAGAATGTTAGAGATGAGAAGTTTGTGTTTGGACGTATAGTTTAGCGTTTTCAAAAGCTTTTAGGGGTTTACATGAACAGTACACTTACCGCCAAAATACAATGTCACCGCTTGAGTTGATGGCAAGAAAATAAGCAACGCAATAAGCGGCCAACCACTGAGCATGATGCACGTACGACGAAGCGAAAATCGGTTTGAGCGGAATGAATCGGATCGGAAAGTGAAGTTTGGCTTGTTTTTGGAATAGTACGGGGATTTCTGAAAGGTGGTTCACTTTAGTTAGAACTTCACTTAGCGAATGAACTGCCAAGAATCAAAGATTACGATTTTCACATGTTTTCTTACCTTCGATACGGTAACTGGGCTATCCGAGCGTTTGTGATAGTTTCGACTTGAGTTAAATTCCATAGTCACTTTGTTCAGATTCTGTTCAACTTCTTAATCATGCCCTGATCTTATGCGAACACAAAAGGTGCCTGCAAACGACAAAACATTTAAATGGGCTGTCTCTACTGTCTTTTCTCGCACGACGTAATTTACGACCTTTACATTGATCGAAAGATCAAATATGAAAAGAGATATTAACAGTGCAGAAACAGATTGCACTTTGACCAAAATTTGCAGGTTTTGTAGAAGAAAAATACTTGTAGGTTTTTGCTAATAAAAGTACATTTATATAAAAAAACGACTCGTAATCGAGGTTCCTGTTTTCTACGACGCAACGGTTAATTCAATACAATCTCCGATTTCGTTAGCGTCAAAGTGCAAATAGAAACGGACTATAAACTTTGATACAAACATACGGGAAGTTCACAATTACGGACTTAACAAACAATTGACGTAAAAGAAGGTCTAGAGTTTTGATGGATGTTACCAAAGTGAGTGTGTTATGTTTGTAGTTGCTAAGTGGTCAACAACTTGTGTTGACATGATGCGTACGAAATTGAATAACAGTGATGGGTGACAAACAAATGCTGCGGCACGAATCACCCAAATGAAAGCTCTCGTAATAGGTCTGTTTGACTTAATTGAAAAAGGAGGTTTAAATTTCGCCCGAAGTTCGCCAACTTCTTCCGCACATCAAAGGCCCGCCCACTAGTTGAACGTTGATGGGGACGCGCTGAATTGTTCAACAACCACGGAAGTGTCCAAAATAGTCATTGTAGTGACGTTGTTCAACAAGAGTCGACAGATGGGCTGAAAAGGTAAAACGGACAAGTAACAATGGAGTGACGTCGATAGCCGCATTTAGACTACGATTTAATCTCAAAATGATTGAGACAAATTGAAAAGTTTGTTTCTTTCTCAACACCCATTCGATTCTTAATCGCATTGACCGTTAGAATACTTGTGTTGATTTAATAAACCCACGACATGACAAATCGGAATTGCATTAAAGACGCTTTTGATCTGTTTAGTGCCCACAACTCGAACAGTTTCCATTATAACTTGATTTTCTCACTTTATTGTTGACGTAAGTACTTAGTTGTTGGGATGACGACGTAGAGAAAACTAAGCTTCACAGTACAATCTTTTGCGTGTTTTAGATTCTGGCGCTTCTCAAAAAACAATTTAGATGTTTATAAGAAAAGTGAGCGCATTTATCTTAATGGATTACAGGCGGCGTGTTTTCGGTGTTTCAGTTTTCATCAACACGCATGAATAAGCGTATTATCTACATAGACGCAGTCAAAACAACAAAGTTAAGGCTTCTTGCGATAGCTAAAAAGGATTCTAACATTCAAAACTAATCTTCGATGTTGAATACTACGCAGAACAACATTAAAATATTTCAACAATGTGGGTTTAACTAACAACTAAAAACTGGTGCTTAGTGAACATAAACAACCGTTAATCGAGATTAAGTCCCAAGCTCTTATTCGAATGACTAATGAAGCAATAAAATAGGCAGATTAAAAACTGATTTGAAACAATCTATTATTAATTGTTAATAGTAAACGCCAAATCGAAACAGCTTACATCTACTGTATGAAATACAAGTGTAAAGTGCTGGCAAAATGTCGACTCTACCGCACCTAATTTGATAAGACATGTTACCGATAGCAACCTTAACCTTGTTAAGTACAACGGCAACACATGTCTATTGCTTAGTCGTAGGTACGTCGAAAAACGTATGGTCTCACAATAAAGTGAACGATAATCGAACTGATCGACTCGAAAAGAATAGTCGAGAATAATCTAATGAGCACGTGAACTCAATATCTTTTGGCCGTTCCGTTTACTTCGTGGAATCAGGTTTATGTTCATGAGAAGAACAAGAGACAAATCGAATTAAACGGCCATTCGATGTAAGACTTCCGCGTATCAGCTGTTTTCTCTAAGTACAATCGAATTAGTTAAAATGAAAATGTCGGTCATCTAAACGGCTTTGTGATCAGACTGCTTTGTCAATCTGTGTTAGTTTGATATCATAATAATCGGCATGACGTGAATTGTTGATGATTGTGTGCCATTCCGTAATTTCGCAAATATCCGTGAATTTGGTCATTTACGTGCCACTTAAAACATAGATTTGATGACAAACACCGCAGAATTAAGAGTACAAAACGGAAGATGATTCGAATCGGAGCATTTGCTCATTTCCGTCACATACCGACGGTAATTTCCGGTTTGTTTTGGAGGAAAAATTGCACGTTTGGTCAAGTTGTTTTGAGGTTTTGGATCAAAGTACGGGATTTAGCGATGTTGGAGATTAACTGTTGGACGACGAATTAGTTCTCCATAAACAGAGCAAGTCGTTTTGTGTGTGATTTGGTGTTGATTCGAAATTCTCATGTTATGAATTTGGCATCAAAGAATGAATTACTGTAGATTTAAAAGGTCAATGACAACACGAGGTCTATCTCGAGCAGCTTTGTTTGATGATTTGAGATCTTGTTACACTGATGTATTTGCTTTTTGTTATAATACCAATACTGAAACCTACAATCTGACTTTGCATCAAAATGAATGTAGCAAAAATTGTTAATCATAATCGTCCATCTCAACTAATGTTGGTGGCTAATCGCAACATAATTGATAAGATTGATAGATTCAAACGAACACTACAAACTACACTGACCGTGACATAAATTGTGTAGTTGCGGGTCAACCTGTAATCATTTAAGCTATTTCTGATTTCTACTGAACAGTGTACTCCATACAAACATGTCTATACTTATTCTTTTATTAGTATTACTGTTCATCATTTTTATTTACTATCATCTCGTGTACAAACTCCGTAATCATTTGCCGGGGCCTAAACCATTACCGTTTCTTGGAAACGTGATTCAACTACATGCATACGGGGGTGATGTCGAACAATTGCTGATAAAATGGCGAAAGACCTATGGGGATTGCTACACAATTTGGATTGGAGAAAAACCGTTTGTTATGATAAATGGTTACAAGAAGATCGTGGAGTTGTTCGAGAACGATAATGGACGTTTTTCCGGTCGTTTCAATTTTGACGAAAAAAACGATTTGATGAGGGGTAAGCAAATTAAAGTATGATAAAACATTTTAATTAGGTGGTTCGGTGGCTGGGATATTGCACACCGAAAATGATTTATGGCTAAAGAATCGGCGATTAGCATTGAAAATTCTCCGAGATTTTGGATTAAACAAAAATTTGATGCAGGAACGAATTCTTGTCGAAGTTCAACACTTCATTGACAATCTTAACGAGCAGATCGATCATGGCGCAGAGGAGCACAATCTACGAGAGTTAATTGAAGCAAGGATTGGGAGTGTTATCAACGCATTGCTTTTCAACTATCGTTTTACTGGCGAGGTAGTTTAGATCGTTGATGCATATAACTTCACATTCCTTAGAAACTCGTGGAATTCAGAACCATCAAAACTCTGATGTCCGAATATGTTACACTGGCCGGCTCGATGATTTTTCGATTAAGTCAATCAAATTCGAAGTTGTTCCTTCACGTACCGTTTATTAATGAACATGTCAAGAAGACGCAAATGTGCTCCAAAAAGCTGATCAGTTTTTTTCAAAATCAAATTATCGAACATCGACAACACGATCACGACAATGAACCTGTTGACTTCGTCGACGCCTATTTGCGCAAACAAGATGAAGCAGATGATCCGGATTACAAGTAAAAGTTTCAAAATTGCTGCAATAATTAGAATCATTTTGTAGTGACTATCAATTGACTCATGTTATCTTTGATATGTGGTTGGCCGGTCAAGAAACAACCTCAACAGGTAAGTACAGTATTACAAGACGTGTGTAGATGTTGATGCTTAGTGCTGACTTGGGGATTGATCTATTTAATGGAACACCCAGAAGTTCAGCAAAAAATGCGAATAGAAATGGACAGAGCTGTTGGGCGGGAACGTTTGATTACGGTTGCAGATAAATGGGCAATACCGTACACAACAGCTGTGGTCAACGAAATCCTTCGACTATCAAATATACTGGCTGTTAATGTTATGCACAAAACCCTTGCAGACGTTGAAATTAACGGCTATCTGATCCCCAAAGGTGCATGCATTCTTCCGCAAATTTCGACTGTACTTTACGATGAAGAAGTGAGAGTTATGATTAAACAAATAAATTTAATTTACAGGTTTTTCACGAGCCACGCAAATTTCGGTAATTTCGAGGATAATTCGAGTTGAACAGACATCACCTCTTTAGGCCCGAAAGATTTCTCGATCATGACGGTAATTTCAAGAGAATCGCCGAATGGATCCCCTTTTCAATCGGAAGAAGAAAGTGTTTAGGTAATTCGGATAATTGTACCATCATATTTGTTGTTGTAGGGGAATCCTTAGCGTTAATGGAAAGCTTTTTATTTGTGGCAAACATATTTCATCGTTTTATCGTGAGTTACTTCGGGTAACAAAGATTACAAACATGCATTCAGATTCTGCCTGGAACCCAAAAAGCAGATTCAACGCGTAGAATTGGCGGAACAATTCATCCCGCACCATTCAAATGTCGTGTGAAATGTGTCGTTTGATGGCTCTGTCGGATGTTCGTGAAGAAGTTTTAGCGTAAAATAAACTGTTTACATAGAAACCGCAACGATGGTTTTTCCACGTTAAGAAGATTTAGTTTGCACGAAACCAGGAACCTTAAGCCGATTGAACACGCTGCTAATCAATTGTGTTAAAGACAATTGAACGCGGAAACGAGAGTCATTGTCCAAAGAAATGCGCGCAAGGAACCTTGTGATCGTTTCAATTGCTTCAGTAGTCTTCACTATTTTTCTATATGCAAATGCATCTACTACGTATAAACAGGGCATATTTACCAATTTGAATGACACACAGCGTGATGAACTGCATGCCATTTTGTTCAATTCGAATTTGACTCGGGGACAAATTAAAAGCCAAGTAGCTGAGTGGGTTCAACTACAAGACGAAGTCGTTCAGGTAATCAATTTATGTCATGGCCATTATGAGAGTTTAGGAAGCCTATCAGAAATACCAAACCGAAAAAGCGGAATGGAAGAAGCTCTTTTTGGAAGTACACGCTGAACGTATACGAAAACTTTCTGATGAGGCAAAAGATCTCGATGCACAGATCCTGAAAGTTTGGGCCGACGATACTCTCACGGTGCGAGAAGCTTGTGTTAGAATCAACAACCTGCTTGCTGCTGCGCCTGATTTCATTGTCAAAGAACTTTCCAGAGTGCTGCGATGTAAAGTCGGCGATCCCGATCATCCACTGTTCTAGTTTACTTTCATTTGCTGCGTGGCCTGATCGGTTATGTTTGTGGAATCAATCAAAAATCATCTTAGTTAATCTTCAGTGAATTTCATTCGAATTTACATTGTAGTCTTAACTTAAATTACAAAATACACGAAACCCGTTTGCCTTACTTCGATTGTTGAGCGACTAGAAAATACATCTTTTAGATTTTAAATGTGTACAAGTTATCTGAAACTGAGAGTTGGTTTCTGGTTTGGTAAAGTGAACGGATCAGAATGCAAATGCTTCGATCATCCGTTCGTTTCCACAAGCACCAGGAATTGACGGTGTCAGTATTTCATCAGCACTATAATTGAGTATGCAAAAACGCTAATACACTTGTAAAACGATGTTGCATATAAATTGTGAAGGCTCAATGTGAATCTTTAGTTGATCGGTCAGTGTAAGTGTTCGCACAATGCATTCAGAGTTTGCAATCGGTTTGGTTCAGTGCTTAATTTCGACTATTCTATTCGGTAGTGCTTTTGTGCCGTGAGTTCTTCATTGTAATTAAACGAATAAAGAGATCGTTATGTAGAATTAAAGACTATGATTTTGGCGATGGAATATACGCTCTTCAAATCCGTGCTATTGCAATCCAACTTGCTGGATTTATAGCAGCTTTCCTGTGGACAGGTCTAGAACTGTATCCACTTGCCTGTTTTGGAGGGTTCATCTGGACTGGAGCATGCTTGTGCATACTGCCTGTAATTCGATCAATTGGTTTGGGAGTAACAGTACTGTTATATAGTTTCGCTAACTGTTTGACCCAATGGATAATAGGTGATTTAGGACTCAACTTCTAAAACGCTTAGGCTTAGGAAACTACGGGTTCTTTTCTTTGACCATGTCACATCCACCACCTGCAGAAAAGTTGTGGATTAACTATTGTGGTTTGGTGTTCTTATTAATAGGGTATTAATCTAATCATGTTTTAATTTGTTATTTAATATTCATTTAGCGGTCTTATGATTACGTTTGTTAAGAGTGAAAAGAAGCAACCGAAAATTTCGTCCGTGAGTACAATTTCAACGATTCCAATGTTTCCGGAAGTGAACAAGAAAGTACCATGCAATGATTATAGTAGCGCGTTGAAATGTGCCTATTACCGAGTATCTGCATGTCAATTACGTCAACTCAATTACCAAAGAATTGTGTATGTCCGTGATTTTAGTTGGAACTAAAAATTTGTGGTTTTTCAGTGCTGTAATTATTGCAATTCTCTCTGGTTGCTTATTTGGTATGGACATCGTCCCTATTCTTGTGATGCAGGAAAGTGGCTACTTTCCGGACGCACCATCAGATAATAAGGTATTTATTTTGTCTTATTACGTCGGCATTGGTTTGACGACTTCTCTCGTTTTCATTATCTACTGTATAATAAAGTAAGTTTACGCTGAAATCACATTAATCTTTGAAATTTCAGAAAAAATCGTCCCTTTGTTAATCCGCAATTGACAATACCTTCACTAATTAGTGGTACAATATGGAGTTTTGGACAAGCGCTTTTTATCATATGTACTCGTGAATTGTCTGTGGCTGTTTCAGGACCAGTGTCTGCGATTGTACCCGGTTAGTATTCGAAGTTAAAGATCGATCGCAATCATTAAGGTTGCGTTGCAAGCATCTGGAGTGTTTTCTACTTCAAGGAGATTTCGGTGGGTGAGATAGAAAACGACGAGCTGACGTCTTTAATCTTCAGGGAAAACGCAACTTGTTGATGCTGACTAGCTCAATCATGATTACTGGATTGGGCGTAATTTTGATAGCAATCTCTAAACAATAATGAGATGAACTTGACTTTGCATTTAACCATTTTCTATGCTAATAAATGATCAAAAGACAATTTCTGTCTGTAGTGTTGAATCATTGCGCTGATTGGCTTCCTGTCTTTCTTTTCGAGAGAACAAGCGAACTGTTATTTTGAGTAGAAAAGAAGTCACAGAAAGAGCGAGTGATCACTTGTTCTTTGCTTCTCACTCTCTGCTCGCAACCCACTGGCCAGTCGGAGCTTTGATTAGACGGCTCCTTTAAAAACAACATGCTTTCGCCTGCTTTTGTCTACTTGTAATGTGTCTCCTGTACAGGAGTGTTTTCGACTAGACCTGAAGGAAAACTGTAAACCCTCTAAGTTATTCCACGTGCTTCGGTACCCAGGATATCAACAGGAGTCTCGGTCGGTCCCGGCGTAACTGTGCTTCGGCGCAGATGGTAATCCGGGTTGGTGATCGTCTGAGAATTCTGTCGAGTATGTTGGCTGCTAGGAAGATCCTGGTTAGCTTTTTGTTTTATTCGATGATGTCTGTTGCGGGAATCCAGTAAAAGCTGATATTTTTATTTGATTCTTATTTCTTTTATTAGTGAAATTGTCCTATCGCTTATTAATTTTATTGTTTACGTACGTTGAAATCGTCAAGATCAGAAATGTAGAAGTACAGAAGCTTGCAGCTAGTTGTTAAGAAATTGCAGTAAATCAAAATCCAAAGGATAGTAGCTAAAGTGTACAGCACTGTTTACTTAATATTACCTCTTTTTGAGCATCTTTACATTTCTACTCATACGCAACACTTAATGCGCTGGGAAAGTATTTTCTGGTTTGCATATATGTAATATGCAAGTAGTGATTCAAAGGTTTCAAATACTGCTTTCTGAAATTTTCGTTCATTTGCGGATTTTGATTTGTGAGCTGCAGTCGTGCTTTCGAAATGATACGCAAGTTGATCAAAGGTGTTGAAGGCAAAGTAAGTGAGCCAAAGGAACATACTCCGGTGACGACTCCGGACGATACAGCCACACCAATTACCAATCCACGTGCAACGGTCAAAACTCCTCACGCTTCAATTCCACCGCCTGCTCGCGCCAAACATCTTTCAATTCAACTGTGAGTTTTAACATGAATTTTCATTTACTTTCAATTTCAGCCGTCCACAGGATGAACCGACTCGTGAGGAAGAAACCGCTCCGGCCGATGATCGTATAATTCATGCGCCACCAAAAGGTCAACAGCATTTGATTGACAACGAGGCAATTGCGTTGGCGTCGGAACCGTGGTATTTTCCAATTATTCTAGTCATTTTGATCCTTTAGGTACCATGGTCTGATGCCGCGTGGCGAAATGAGTACTCTGTTGACTCGTGAAGGCGATTTTCTCGTTCGCAAAACTGAAGTCGGAAAAACTCAACGTTTCGTTGTTTCGACTTTTTGGAACAACCGAATTCTCCACATTTTGATTCGTCTCGGAGCCAATGGTCGTTGGTCGTTTTCGAACATGGAAGTGGAAACAATCTCGAAGCTCATTTCTTTCTACATGGTAACAACTTTCTTATGCTCGAATCACTTGTTTTCAGCGCGCAAAAGTGGAACTTTTACCGGACGGGCCAAAATTGCTGTTCCCGGTGGTGCGTCCGAAATGGTATGTTTGCTGAGTTCAATTGCATCTAGTGAGTCTTTTAGGTACATTTTACACGAGAATTTGACTCTGAAACAAAAGCTGGGTTCGGGATCTTTCGGCGATGTCTATCAGGCGGAATTCGTACAATCGGACGGAAAGAAGTTGGAAGTTGCGGTGAAGATGCTCAAAGGCAAAATGGGAAAGAAAGAACGTGCTCAATTCGTTAAAGAAGCGTCGTTAAATCGTCGTTTCAAGCATCCGAACGTTCTTCGCTTGTTGGGAGTTGCAAGTCAAGTCGAACCGGTCATGGTTGTTAGTGAGTTGGCCTCAGGTGGTTCCCTCCGCTCTCATTGCCGCAACAATCCAAATCTCACGGTTTACCAGCTCACCAAATATCTCTACGACGCTGCTAAAGGAATGGAATATCTTTCCGAACTTTCCGTCATTCATCGCGACTTGGCAGCTCGCAATTGTCTTTTGACTTCAGACGAGAAAGTTAAGATTGCTGACTTCGGACTCTCAGTCGCTCATAGTGAAGTCAAGGAAACAAAGTGAGGTGGGACATTTAGATTTATATCAGCCGCATTCAGACTTTCCAAAGTTCCGGTTCGTTGGCTTGCAATCGAAACTTTGAAATCCGGTATCTTCAGCACAAAAAGTGACGTTTGGAGTTTCGGTAAGAAGAGACTTTGAATTGCATTAAGTATTTAGGTGTTTTGATGTGGGAAGTCTACACACGTTGCAAGACTGATCCTTACCCAGGATTGAGTAACGCCGAAGCTCGAGCTGCAATTTTGAGCGGACAAAAGTTAAAGGCGCCATCGGAACAACCGCATTTCGCAGTCGATATCATGGAGAAGTGTTGGATTGTGGAGCCGAAAGAACGTGCAACTTTTACAGACATTGTTCGAGCATTAGGCCTCGGGATTGCTGATTACACGAGTTTGCCACCCGAACAAACCTGCTACTGATTCACGTGTGTTTTGAGGAAAATAAAAGAGTTTCGAATGATTTTTTTGATTCCAAAAGTTGGATTCTCAATTTTTGTTTAGTTTTAAACTGACGGAAACTATAACGTATATTTGTATTATTAGCAAGAGCAAATTCATTTCAATAAAAGGCTTTGCTTATTATCGAATTCCGGAAGATGCACAAAAACTTGTTTCGGAATGACGAGCACCATCTACGAATTAGTAAGCTTTCCTGTTTGGCGCCGGATATCTTCGAGACGTTTGAACATCACGACGATCGTGAGCGCATCTCGGCGTTTCTCGACTAACTGATAACTCGCAGTAGCATAAACAAGTTCATCGCATAAGTGAAAGTTGCGAACACATCTAACAAAACAACTCTGCTGGTTAGTTGATGGCAACTTTGTGCCAATCTCCAAGTTCATTGATTTCTGACTAACTTTCTAAAACCAACTTCTTTTCGTGTGATAGCCAGTTTTAAAGTTGTAGCAAGTGGTCTCCAGCATTTCTGTGTCATAAAGATCATTTTTCAGATGAATTGCAATAGAACTTATTCGGCAGTCTATCTCTTCAGTAGTTTGTTATTCAGCGGTCAGTTAAATTGCGAGGATTTCTGTTTGATCATCTTACAGGTGTTTTTGCGGGTAGTTTAGTGGACAACGACGATGACAAGCCGTTGGATAACACTACACCGGAACAAAATCATCTTCAAAGTGGATTTTTGGTCAAAACAATACTTCAACGAACACGCGGTTTGCCGAGTTCTATGACTTTGATGCAGTATCGACCTTCTTCTTTGCAAGGCTTCACAGAAATTGATTCATCCGTAAGTTCGTTCCGCTTCTTTCGAAATCGTTCTTAGGATCTACACACGGCTTATCGACTGCCTATACAACGACTCTCCAATACGCAACTTCAATTGCTGTTGCAAAAGTACGAAGCACAACCGCCGGTCCAAGTAAAGACCTTTTTTATCACTTAATTCAATGGTTTAGCTAACTCGGACCGAAATGATCGAAAAGTTGAAATCGTTGATTAGTCAAAAAGACAAGATGTTGCGGCCACGATTGCTAACCAACGTAAACGTTCTGAACAATCCGAATGCGGAAATGACACTTCCAAATGAACCGGTGGTTAATTTAAACGAACTAGAACGAACAACCTTAGGATCGATAACCTTGACGTCACCGCGAACAGATTCCAACGAAGAACCGGAGATTCGATCGTTGCCAATTTTGGTGGATAACGAAGATCAAAGTTCTGTAAGTGGATCCAACAAGGTGTATGAATATAAGTGTTAGGCGATCAAACAAATTTCACAGCATGAGATTCGGCGAAGTCATAAGCGACTTCCTGATAATTCATCGATCTTGACTTCGACGGGCAATGACAAACAAGACGTTGAAGATATGCGAAAAAAGAACAACCAGCTTCACAGTTCTTACTTCGAATCGTTGTCTATGGATTTGGAACGACTTAAATTGAAGTACGATTCAATGAGGCTTCAACTCTACAGATCCCTTAGACGAATAAATGAACGCAATGTTCAACGACAATCGAATAACGTCATTAACGCTTCACCAACGTTTATTGTGTCCGAGAAAGAAGATATCAATCATTCGGAAGCTGTCGGCGATAAATCCGCGGAGTTTGAAGAAAAAACAACGACAATCAAATACGAAACAACTGAAAACGCTCAAGAACCAATTGGTGGAGCAAAGATCGAAGAGGAAATATTGGCTAATCGCAAAGCATTGCTGACAACGATTGAACAACCCATCGAAGAAGTAACTCCATCACCTATCTCAAATGAAAGTAAAGAAGACAGTCAAGAAGATCAGTCACCGGATGTCAACGCTTTTTTCAACAGTGCGAATTTTGAAACAACCACGAAAAACGAGGAACCCAACATTCCGGAAAGCAACGAAACTTCGACTGAATCAACGGCTCCTACAATTGATGGTCGCGAAATAGTCGACAATGAGCCTGAAACTCAATCTGATGGTCCAATAACAACCAACGATCCTAGTGATCACAAATCGAGTGGAACTCTTCGAATCCACACCGTCAACTTGAACAACATAGAAGGTCATTCTGTGGAAAACGTGAGTTCTGAACAGCAGGAAGAAAGTTCGACAGTAAAAATTATAACCAACCAAAACGTTATTCCACCACTTAATGTTGTTGAAGCCATGACCAACATTGAATCGGAAATCATGAATCCAACTCTATGGAAGCAACAAGCTACTGGTCAGTTTATTGTCGTGCAATTCCGATTCAATAGCGTTTAGAAGCGGGAATGGAACGTAAACTTAAAGTGATGTTAACGCGTGTAAATGAAACCATAAACCCAGACGAACTAATTAATCAGCTTAAAGATGAAGCCGTCGAAAAAACCATTGAGTATTTCAGAAGTCGTTGGAACGATTTTAATTTTGTATTTTTTAGCGCTCAAACATCCGATTTGTTGCCAGTGAATGTTGAAGATAAATTAACAGGTTAATTGTATTTGTGTTGTTTAAAATAAATTTGTTTTCTTGACAAAGTTAACTATGATCGTTTTAGTTGTAACTCCAAAACCAAGACCTCAAGTCTGCGATCCCGTATCTTGCAATTTCGAAAAAGGTAAACTCAACTGATTGATCAACAGCTGACAGTAAATGCTAGGTAACTTTTGTCGTTGGAAGACGAGCATCGACGAATTGAATCCTACGAATCGACGAAATTTGCATGGAAACAGAAAACGAAGAGCCACAGAATACGTGTTACGCAGTTTTCACATTTGGAGTGGAAGACATCAAAACGACAACTTTGGAATTGCACGATCCAACTTCTTTTCGCTCAACAACACAAAATTTGCATCGTCGTATCTTCGACCATTCGAACGTTCGACTTTGTCCGTCGATCTAACGAACTTAAACGACCGCTCAACGATCGTGCAATTTCACGTCTGGGAGTCTGTGCGCAATATGCAAGCCAGAGTTTGTTGTGACAGTACACGAAGTTGCGTTTATGAGACCAATCTCGGAGTATTAAAAGGAACGCGACGTTGGTTAAAACAAAGGTCGAGTTGTCCAGTGGGAACAAAACGAGTAGGACAGTTTCTCTTTGTTTATAATCGTTTTCTATTTTCAGCTTATTTTTGAGTGTGTAAACCACGGAAAATACCAAGGAGCTTGTGGAATCGACGAAATCAAACTGCTTAACAACGATTGCTCACCACCGCTTCTTGATAGCGACAGATTAATGTAGATCTCTGGTTTTGTTGTTCTTAAATGTGTAGCTTGTATCAATCATGACCTTTCCATTGAATAAAGAAAGATATCAAAGATACAGTGAGGAAGCTCAGATTGATAAGATCTAAACGAGTATATGCACACCACTTTCTGTTCGAAAACACCCGTTACCAACATTTAAAGAACATATAATTGGCAATTTTTGTTAAAATTCAGTGCAAATCTATGACGTTCATTGTCTCCGAAAAGCCACACATATCGTCCATCGATTGAAAGCATCAAACCACCTTCTAACTGTCTAACTGAAAGATTTTTGTGTGTTCGATTAGGCTAAAAATCTGGATTCAAACATTAAGTTAACAAAAACCGTTTTTCCATCAACGTCGAATTTATGATTGTCGATGAAAAGTCGTCGATAGGTGAATGTGAAATCGATGTGAAACTCAAAACAAAAATCGATTTCGAACATTTCGATCTTTCATGTTGGATTACTCACACCAACCTTTCGTCGTTAGCGCTTCATCGCATCCAGTAAACAACAATCAAGTTGTTAGATCTATGATGTAAACAGCGGTTTTTGCCAATTCATTTTCCATTAAACTCCAGCAGTCGTTTTCATTCTCGCCGAAACGTAGACGTTCTTGAGGGTAAGAGATGTAGAATTTGTGTCCAAAACTCTGCTTTTCAGATTACAAATGGGTAAAACATTGAGCAAAATTTTTGGTAAGAAAGAGGTTCGAATCCTGATGTTAGGTCTCGATGCGTCGGGAAAAACCAGTACGTTTAACTACTTTGGAATGCTCATTTTTCGTTCCATTGTAGGTATTTTATATCGTTTGAAATTGGGACAATCGATCAAATCTATTCCGACTGTAGGATTCAATGTTGAAACGGTTCAGTACAAAAACTTAAAACTTGATATTTGGGATGTTGGTGGTAAGCAGTTGGAATTGCGAGTGTGAAAATACTTTTGCTTTAGGACAATACAAAATCCGACCGTTATGGAGGCATTACTATCATGCGAGTCAAGCTCTGATTTTCGTTGTTGATGCCGCAGATCGAGAACGAATTGACGAAGCACGAACCGAATTGCATCGTATAATCAACGATCGTGAAATGCGTGATGCGATTCTTCTCGTCTATGGAAATAAACAGGACGTTTCGAACGGTATGTTCATAAACTGCCTCTCTCATTTGTTCGACTCCAATGAGCGTTAGAATAGAGATCTCAGCACGCAAATTGAGACCATCATTTGGCTCTGTTTTAAATATTCCTTTAGTTAGACTATAAATCAGCAAGAAACAATCGTGTCATTTTCAGCCATGAAGCCGCAAGAACTACAAGATAAACTGGGACTGACTCGTTTACGTGACAGAAATTGGTACGTTCAACCGTCTTGTGCGATGTCCGGCGAAGGATTGCAAGAAGGACTTACCTGGTTGGCTGCCAATTGCAACACTTAATCTTCTCATCTTCCTTTCTCCTTGTGCCAATAATTTATCCTTCTTCACAATTTCCAAACTTTCAAATTGGTCTAATTTCTGTAGTCTTTTTTTTGAGTCCATAGTTCTGCCGTAACTCAAAATTCAGGTCTAATGATCAGTGTTGTCCGTTTTTTAATCATTCAATCAAATGAACGTTTTGCTTACAAACCTGATTGACAATTGTATCCCGTCCATTGTTTTTTTTCTGTAGCAATATCGAGCAGCAGTCTTATCATCACATCACTATTATGATATGTAGAATTGAAGTCTAATGCTCATTTTTATGGTTCTACAAACGAATGAGAATCTTCTTAGTTAATGGAAAACTTTGGTCTGAGAATCAGTGCTAACTTTCGAAGCTCGGACTTCCGAATTCACTTATTATGTCGGTCGTTGAATAAAGGTCTATCGAATTGATATGCTCACAAGTGCAATTGGTTTAAGCGGATTATCAAATACAGACCGATATACCGGTATAGTACGTTTATTTGAGGGAAAGATTATTTGGGCGATAAATTTCTGCAATAACCACAGCTGTTCATGCAATTTGAATGCATCCACTTCGTATACGCTCCTTGAGTACAATAACCAAGTTTCTTATAGTACACGCATTTGAAGCTCTTATCGCGACAAACAATTGGTGGATAAAGTGTCGTTGTTTTTGGGACGATTGTTTGCAAAGTTTGAGCAGTAATTGAAGGTACAACAGTGGCTCGATTGTTTTCATCAACTACAGACGGCCAACAAAAACCACAAGAGAGTCGACAAACTTCACTAGCGAACTTCGGTGCGGTGATACAGTAGCGACGTTTGACGATTTGTTCCAAGCAATCCACACGAAGATCCTCGCAAACAGCATTTGTTGAGCCACCTGTTTTCGAACTTAATGGACTACACGTACTGGAGTATGTTTGACAGCAATAATCGCGCATATATTTGGAATTGCGATCACACCAACCTAAGAAGTCGTCATCGAAACACACTAGTTGTTTACTACTCACCATCATCAGCAAGTTGTTTGCAATCTGGCCTTCGATTTACACAATTTGTCAATGGGGCCGCAGTTGTGGACGTTTGAATCGGTGTTGTTGTCGTTGCGAACGTTACAACCGGCTGCGATGTTGATGCAGTTGGTTGTGATGGAGTACACTCGTAAAGAGTGTTAATTTTGTAGACATCCGTTTGACTGAATCCGTGACGTTGTCCGATTTGAGCATTTGGAGTTTTCGGCACAATCGTTGGCAATCCGTTACGACTAAAGGCCGTGGGACCGTAATGCATGATGCTGCTGTAATCGTAACTCGTACCTGTAAACAACACAAACTTAAAAAGTGACTCTGCTCCCAAAAAAGCAAAAGTACATCATCAATCAACTGAACAATTAAGTCAAGCGGTTGCACAGCAATTAGCTGTCCATACCAACTATTCTTATTTTTATGACTATAATAAGCGACTAAACTTAAGAACCTATTGACATTGATGACAGGAAGAAAAACCCAAAAAATTATGAACTTACCAAGGTTTTGAATAGTAACTGGACTGTACTTCTCAAATTGCGTTTCCATGCCCCGCTGAATATTGTTGTACAGGATATTCACATAGCTGTCACGATCCGATCTGGACTGCTCATGAAATAGGCCAACACAGTGAAGCATTTCATGGAGTATAATTCCTTAAGAAAGATTTACGTTACCATATGCACGCTAAGAATTTCGAATCCACACTATTCAACCCCTCTCTACACGCTGACTCCAAAACATGAACACAAAAGACGAAAAGTAAATGCTAAAACAGTGATCTATGCCTCGACAGCTTTAGCACCAATATACTCTTTTTCGTCTTTTGTCGTCTTCTCTATATGTTCTGGAATCTGTTTGTTGAGAGAATTTGATTACGAGCAGGTTTAAATAAGTAGCGTGAAGACTAATTTAGATAACAGTTGGTTTGAAAACCTCTCTGAATGCAGCCATTTCCGAGGGACAAGACTTGACGTCCGCCAGTTCGCCCGACCTGTAAAACATTTGATTATTTTTATTCTTTAAAATTAACACATAACATCGAGTAACATCCTTGAAGTGGTACAATGTATACCTGAAAAGTTTTCAATCAATAATTCGTGACACAAGAAGTATGCAAAATACGTAATCTGTGTCCGCATTCGTTCTCGGTGTCCAATTTATGCAAGAAAACTTTGAATACTCTTCCATTGCTTTGGCAATAATCGCTCGACTATCATTGTTTTAAATATTAATTACTTCCTATTATTGCTCACCTTTGTGCTGTGTACTGGTTGGATAGTGCGTAAGGAATTCGACCATTCTTCCACAATTGTCGTCGATCGCGAATTGCATTTAATTGAACATCATCCTTCTGACCCGATGTCAGACCGCCATTTAAGAAGAGCGATACGGTAGTTGCATTCAACTAAAATGAAAGCTCGTAGTGCATCTTGTCGTATATTCTTCAATTACCTCATTAGCAATATCTCCTTCGAATAAATCGGGATTGTACATAGCACTACTATTCGAATCGCCCTCAGTTGAATCGGCCGTTGCAAGGAAATCTGTTGGACTTAAAAATGTTTCGAACTCCGGTGCATCAAAGTCGATGAACTAAAACAAGAAGGTTATAAGTCGGTCATTCACAGCCTACTTTTGACTTTGATTGTTGTGCCGCATCTAACCAACAAATCAGAGAAAATATTAGAAGACCATTAAACATTTTGACCACCATGTTTAAGTCCGAACAGCTTTCGACTAATCGTGTCAACGAAAGTTTAAGTAATGATCGTTTTGAACAATCAAAAAAGATCGTTAACACCTGCACCAATCGAGCGCTCTTGATCCGTGACTCAAATTTTTAGCATCCGCTTAAAAACAATTTCAAAGTCCGTTCGTTGTTCTGCGCATTTAGCTCGAGTCACTCAGATTTGCTCAAACAATAGTCACAGGTCACTTTGTTTTTGCGATCGACTAGTCATTTCGTGAGTGGATTAAAAAACGCGAGAATTGTGGTCCAATTTTCATGCACTCGCAACTGCAAAGTGACCATTAGCTCTCCACTCTTCGTTCAACAACCTCAGAAACACCCGTCGACGAATTGATTCTGAACTTTCAATTGCTGAAGAAACCGCAGAAACAAAAACACGTGACAGAAGTGAGTGGAATCCAAAATAAGTCGCCTTGTTTTAATAAACATTTAATCGTTCAAAATAACAAAATCTTTTAATTAAGACAAGATTGCAAATAATCGTGCACATTTACTGCAATGAAGCAGCGAAGCCAACTTTTCCTTCTGCCACTTCGTAGATTTGACACCTAAAAATTACGATTAGACACGAAACAGATGCAATCTACTCGCCATTGTCTAATGAAAGGATCTCCAAGAATGAAATCTGGAGCTCCAAATCCACCGTCCCACTGCTCGTATGCCAAAACGCATTGGCCTTCTTCAATTTCCCAAACCATATTTGCAGCCGTAATTTTGAATTCAGTGTTTTGAGCAAAGATTGACCATGTGAAATCGGCTTTGCAATCGACCTGTCAATATATGATTACAATTAACGAAGAAAGCTGATAATAAAGTTACCGAGTACAAGCCGTATTCAGCATTATAAGTAGCTCCTGTTGCCTTAACCAACTTCTGAAGAGGTCCAGTTGGTCCAGCAATCAACGAAGTGCCTGTAATCAGACTTAACTCTTCCTTCAACCGTTAGCTCGCTCAAACCTGTGTCTGAAATTGCGCTGTAGCTCTTCGATTCTTTGTCGCCATTGGTTGCCGTGCCATCGATAAAGAACTCCCACATAAAAACAATAAATTCAATTTGCAACAAAAGAACTCGAGAGTCGACTGTCGTTCTGTTCCTTTTATCTTTTCGTCAAAGAAGCGAAACCGAACGTCAGTTGATCTCGTCACTAACCAGAGTTCGCTTGAAAGGGTGATGTAGGTCGTATCAGAGCTGCAGTGATCAGTATCCAATCCACCTGTATTTCTAATTAATTCATTTCTAAGATAACTGTCTTACCGTAGGTGATTTGCCCGCCCTTCTGTCCTTGAGCAGCACCACCATCGCGAGTCAACCAAACTGTAAAGATCGGTTGATCGACCAATCCCAATTCGACAGCGTGTTGAAACACGGGTTGAACACCATCAACCTGTGAAAAAGGTTCGTATATTTCGTAAAATAAACCAACCAACCGCAATTGTTTTAAACGCAAGCCCGAGAATACCTAAATAGCTGTTGTAAAGGCGAACGAGCGAGATTTTGGGACGACCACCGATCGGTCGTCTCCGTGTTCTAATAAACTTTTTGAGTCATTTGCAACATACCATCCAAAGGTTGATCAGTGAAGAACGATGCCAAATGTGTCGCCTAATAAACAAAGTCAGTCAATTTACTTGCCGCAAAGCTTGCCTGTCCGAATGTTGTTCCTGGAACCACAAGTTGATCGCCTCCTTTATCGCCAAGACCAACCTAAACGGAATATGATCACGTGTTTATGAAGTAAACTACCGTGTCCGTTCCCAAGAAACCGGAAGCCGAACCAGTGCCGTATTGGATTTCCCACTCGCGACCATCCTTAACGTAAGTCGACGATTTGTCCGAATCGTAATGAGCTTTGTTTTCACACGGACCATCATCGTTCTTTTTCGCCGGTTTAGCTTTTGCATCAGATGAGGAACAACACGATGGGTCGCACAGAACTTTGCAGAAGATTTCGAGTTTGCAGTAGATCGGACAGTCGCCTTCATCAGAGCAAGTTTTGTCGACAATCCACAAATTTGCACTTCCGGTGTCCTAAAGAATTTTAAGTTTCTACTATGTTTTTGATCATGATTACCAAAATGACACTGAATTCTTGATCGGCGGGCGTGCCAATTGTAATCTTTCCAACGTATTCGGCGTCACTGTAGTCATAGAAGGGTTGGCGAGCAACAGCGAATTTACTGTGCATTCCACGATACATTCCTTGCTTCACGCGTCGTTGAATTCGAAATTCGTCCCATCGTTCTGTAAGTATAAGTTGAGTGCACGAAGCAAAACTTGTAACTTACTCTCCTTAACCAAACGATTACGATAGCTGTCGTGTTTGTGTAAGGTTGTATTGAAAACGCGGGCATCAATAAGTTGCAAAAGAACCAAAAACAAGGCGACTTTGAGCATCATTTCTGATCGATACAGTCGGTTCGACAGTTTGATGCACGAATATCTGAAGACAATCGTCTTTGAGTTTATATTGCCGATTGTATGAGAGTTGAAGAGCGATAAAAATGCAAACACACCCGCCCTACACTCCTAATCGTTCAAATTGATAATCGCGAATGGATCAGTTTTTTTGGCAGCCCAAATGTCATGACGCACGACAAAAACTCTTGCTTTCAGGGTCCAAACATAAGATGATTAACCAACGTTATCAACGAATAGCGATCGATTTGTGTGCAATTAGTCTGTGAACGATAAACCGCAACTTCAACGATTCAATAGTTATTTTCGATCGTAAAACCGAAATTTCTTTTCGCATAATAATTAGTGAATTAGAAGATCTAGTACTCTAGTTTTGGTACAATAAGGTGGGCGTATTCAAACGGTTTTCCAATGAACATTCAAATTTCTTGATGTTCGGCTTTACGACCCAATTAGCCCATGATTGTCATTGACATACGGGCAGTTCGAAAGCAATAAAAACTGTTAGTAGATCAAAAAGGTGTGGTATTGACGTCAACGCGGAGTAGATCAAATTGTCGACTTTTGTATTGTTGGAGAGCTTGTGTATAAAAACAACCAAGGACATACTCCAAACCGATCAAGTTTACGAAAATTTAAGTGATGTTTCTGTCTATTGATTTCATTGTACGATTCGTCGAGACTCGAATTTGATGCCCATCGACACGAACTTAAGTTACTTTAACAGAACGCCGATGGTGTTTGAAAGCCGATCGAAGATCACCAAGTCAGATGTAAAACGTTGAAACAAAAGTTCGATGATTGCGCATCACAGTACTGGTTAAATTCCACATGTCAGTTAGAAGCAACTCAATAGAATACATTTGATCATAACAACTTCTCGTTTTACTGCAAGTGCAACTACGGAAGTTGAATGAGGACCAATTTCATTAGAATAATGAATCGAAAGTACATTGTTTGCCATTGAAGCAAAAGAGAAGCAGCAGAGTCACTAATGCCAAAAGAGTGTCGACCTGCTGAAGCGTCTTGACGATGGGAACTTTTGGTAATTGACGAAGCATCGGCTCTGAATTCACTAGCCTTTGCTCACGGTCAGTCGTATGTCGCTCTTTCAAAAGTTCGACGCGCATCGGACGTTTACGTTTTCCATTTGAACAATTTGCAAATCGATTCAAAATTAAAGCCGAATTCTTTACAGATTGTAAATCTGGAAGTCACATAGTTTGCAAAACAGTTGGGAGCTGATGGAAACGCAATTGGCGCAAATACCTGTACTACAATCGATCGCCTAACACCAATTTTCCTGGCAAGGCATCAGACATTCCAACTTCTCTCGTCAATACAAGTGTCAATGACAACGATTCAATGAATGTTCAATTGCTGTTTATTTTTCGACGCAAATAGGTTTTTTACGTTTTCTTTTACCTAAAAAAGAAAGTACCATTTCGATGGGTTGATCACGTTGGTGTACGAGAAGTGCCTTTCTACTAAAAATCAACCCACTGTAAACACTAATACATTTGAGATTATGCGAGTCTTGTATAAACGGTTTTGTTTTGAAACTTTTGTTGTGTTCAATTGAATCCTTTCCCATCTTATATTCGACGTTGTTTACTCTCCAAATTCAACGTCCTTATGAGATTGTGAACAATTGTGTTTCAACCAATGAGTACGAACAATTTAATTATTAGACAATATGAGTGTATTTGATAGTCTCACAACTGCCTAGTTAAAACAACTAATTGACTTCAAAAGCTTTTCATTATCGATCTCACGTCTAAACTCAATCATAAGCGACCAAAAACCCTTATTTTAATACTCGTTTACAGTTCAACAAGCTGTTAGTGTACAAAACATCAGATTTTAGGGTTTTGTTTAAGCTTACAAATAACCAAGCAGTGGATTTGCAATCGGTACTATCAGTCTAACCTATAATTGGAATAAAACCACGTATAATTTGCCACCAATTTGTCCCTCCACCTTCATCACAATCACATTCGTCTAAAAACAAACTTGATGACAAATTGCAGCAGAAATCTTACCGTCATCATCGTCGTTGTTGTTGTTATTATTTCCACCACCACCACCAAACAAGCCACCAAATTGAGCGAATGAAGGAGTTGTTACTGAAATTCAATGGTATTTAAGGCAAGAAAAAAAAATTTACGTAGAACAAGAACAATGGTAATTATAAACATGGATTTGTAGATCAATAGCTTACGCATGGTTAACGTCTTTGACAACAATCGAGTATTTATAAGACGATTAAAAGAGTATCCGATGTGGCTGTTGGTTCATTGCGTTGATCCTTTGAAAGCTGCGCAAATAAAATCCTTATTGTTTATTGTAACACTTTGAAATTGCCTGCATTTGCGAAATTCATGGCCATTGAAACGACACATCGACCGAACAGACCAATTGAAAACTTTTGTTCAATTTGAAGTCTACAGTTTTGAAAGGTAACTTGTTTTTTTGATTTCATTGTTCTTTGTTGAGCTCGTTTGTACGTTGTGTAATCGAAACCGTAGAGTTCTATTATTTGCATACGCGTACGACATCCATTTTCCTAACTGTGAGCATTTATTGGGAAAATGAATATGTTTTCAGTGAATGCCAATGATGTTTAAAGATCAAAACCAGAAACTCGTGTTCTATTGGGGTGCCGATGAGATCTTAACGGAATTGTTTGTCGCAGCTTCGGATTTGTTCAAAATCGTCAAACGCTATTTGTCACCTCTTTCTATACTAATAATTGAATTACGAGATGAGTATTTTGCTGATGGTTATTTCAATTGGCGTAAAGCGAAAGACGAGTTCTTTCAATGGTATTTTGGGTACTATCAAGAAAAATATGTGGACCTTTCGAAAAGACCTGATCTGAAAGGACTTGTAACGGAGTGGATGACCGCTGATGAGTTGGTTAAGCACATGAAGTTGGGTGATTTAATCGAATTCAAAGGAACACGCAGCGGTCTTACCCTTTTCCATGTAATCGAAGAGCTTTTCTTCGAAATGCAGGTTCAGTTTTTAGCATTGGTCGATTTGTGTTCGCGTAAATCACGAAATCGACGCACGCAAACGTACTACACGACATGTTCGGATGTTGCATTTGAGTCGAGTTGATAACAAAACAATGACACATAGAGATTTGTTTAACTACGGAATCATATTCGTTAGTGCAAAGGTTGATTGAAATGTTAGTGGGAATTAATCTTGAAGATTTCAGGTGCGTTTACAGACTTTGCAACATACACACATGACTCGTCATTGTCGAATCAACAATTCGCTTGATCGAACCTGGACACCGTTTGAAGAGAAGGAAATTGCTCGACACGCCATAACATGGGTGAGTATAAACATTTGATCAGTTTATGAGTTATAGAGAGGATGGGCTCGTTATAATGGAACATTGTGGAATTGCGAACATTTCGTCAAATGCTGCAGATATGGACATGGAGAAAGCTATCAGGTGATACATTGAGCTTATGTTGTGAAGAAAACGTTTTTAGACGGAAATGATTGCTACACTCGTGGTTTTTTTGCTTGTCATTGCCGCACTTCTTTCGGGTATCTTTCTGCCAGCATGGATTTCACTGAACACTGCATGGATTCTAGCCGTTGGTTACTATACTGTTTTGCGATGTTGGCGTGTAGCAGAAAACGTGATATTCAGATTCATGCGCGAACGAGGTATCCCCGTTTCGCTGTATAATTTGCCTTCAGCTTACAACAAAATGACATTTTACGAAAAGTATTGTTTGTTTTGTTTCTATCTTTTTTGTTTAGGTTTGTATTGTATATGGTTATTTTTCATTCTGCAATTCTTCGACATTAGCTTCTTTCCGGAATTCAAGTCGAGAGCTTAATAGAACGCTTGAGATTAATAAATTTATAATATCAGTGTTCTTCACAGTTATCATCCTAGAACACAACATGTTCGTTATCAAATAAGGCTGCCGGTAATCGTCGGGACCATTGATTGCATTTCCCTTAGGATTCCGAGATTGTTGTTCAGACTTTTCGGTGGTCGTATATCGTTTGTTGGCAACGAGTTAACTGATCCGATAGAAATTGCAAAAACTAAATTATTTTCGCTTTATGGAATAAAGTTAACCTACGTATGAAAGTGAAAAGAAAAAGCAGGTATTTCATAATGTTCAAAAATCACGAGCACAAGGTGGTTGTCGAGTTTGAGTTTTTCTCTTTAACGGCAATTTCAATCTATGGGCTCAGAATCTTCGGAGCAGATGTACAAACAAGCACTCAATGAAAACTCATGACTTTGTTCTATTGACAATCAGTTTGAATAAGAGGCACGTTGAAAGAAACCCAATTTATTTTTCAAAACGTTAAGAGAAAGTAAACAGTAATGATAATAAGAAGATAAACGAGATAACATCCAAGTTGTAGAAAACAACAAAATTCAAGTTCTGCGCCGCATGCAACGTGAAATGATCGCGTGGTAGAGTTGCAAGTTTCAAACCATATTTTAACATCGCTGATGGATCGTTTGAAGGTTTGCTGCGCAGCATGGCAGAAAGACGTTTTGCATTTTGACTGTATCTACAAAACAAAAGTCCCATGAATACGTAGGTATAACACTAACTTTTTGTTGAACAATATTTCGACCACAGCAGAACGCACTTTCTCGACGGACAACGACAGTTTGTCTAATGTCGTTGCGATTCCAAATCGTTGAGCTCGTTTTGCATTGATGAACTGATCAGCAAACAGCGGCATAAGAACAACGGGAATACCGGCTTGTGAGGCCTCCAAAAAACTATTGTAACCTCCGTGAGCAATCAATAATCGTGTTTTCGGATGTTCTGTAATCGGTTGCAACAGTAATCGTTGTACAAATAAACTAACTCATGAGATCTTTTTGTGGAAGCCATTTGAGTAAATGAACATTCGTATACTTGTGCGCATTCGGAACCTCCGCTTCCATTCTCCACAAGAAATCGTAATCCGGGAATTGTGCAAATGCTTCCAGAAACGAGTTTAACATATTTGGCGGCATGTTAGTCGTATTCGAAACTGTTCCCAACGAAAAAATAACCAAATTTTTTGCTCGGTCAACAATCTCTGCCACTTCACCCGTAAAATTTAATGCCGAGTTTTTGTCTGCGATTTTAACTTCACCAATAAAGTTGATTCCGAATGGAATTGGTCTCGGAAAGTCCAAAAACCGTTCGCCATTCACTAACAACACACGTACTCGTCGACTCAATGACCATAGATCTTCGTCTCCTGAGGCTTTATGGACTGGAAAAAAGGAAGTGAACAAGGATGGTGCTAAACTCACATCTACGATACATCAAGTTTTCGTCGTGAAGCAAGTTTTGAGGTAAATTGACAAAATCGATGTTCGAAAGATGCCAAAAAACGTTCAAAATTCTTTCGTACAAAGACATCCGATCACTGAATGACGACAATGGATGTGGAACAAACGAAGGAAAAGTGCGCATTCCAATTTCTAAAAAACTGTACAATCAAAATCGATCAAAATTAGTACCTACGAATTGCCGTATAATCGTAAACAGAAGTACCATGAGTAATCCAGACAAGCTAAAAAACAAAGATAATCATTCGTATACTTTAGCAATTGACTTCTTTAACTCCAATCAATTTGGTTAGTGCGATTGGACAAAAGTCGTGAAAGTGTCCGATAACAAGATGAAAATAATCTTGACGAAACTTGTTGATAACACTCGAATCTACTGAGAGCATTTGTTCGCAAGATTGAACTCTTAAATCTTTGAATTCTTGACCAGTCCAATACAAATCATATGCACTGCCGGCTTGGAACATCATTGTTTGAAAGACCTAAGAATTTATGGAAATAATGACGAAAAGCTTAGCAAACCTTCAAACCCTCGGACTTCATGGTGTCACTGAAGTAAATAGGCACGCGTACTTCGCTTACGTTTTGTGGTATTCGCAAATCGCCGGCAACAACCATACCCATTTCCATTTGTGTCCACATTTTGACCGAATGACCTTGAGCGGTGAGCGTATCGGCAAGTCGATAGTTGAATAGAACATGACTGTTTGTGAAGCCCGGGACGATTTGTAATATCCGCAATCCGTTAACCAAACCACAACATAATAGTTGAATAACAAATAGCAAAAGTGACGAAATGACTTTCATTCTTTCAGTTCACGTGAACCAAGTAGCCTTCAAACAACTCGATAGTACTATTTCTCAAATATGCCAATCACTTGCATGCGCAATAACGTTCACTGAGCGCTCATTTCGGACTGTTTACGTGATTTCAAGAACCTCCGAAAATCACTGTCATCATAATCGGTGGTCGGTAGACGGAAACTATTTCCTCGTTACGAGTTTACAAAACAACCGAACTTCATGCGCGGTAACAGATCGCGACGCACATGATAACTTCTGACCGCTCTTGCTTTTTGTTGGTTTCGCAAATGAAATTACACGACATAAAGTATTTGTGTGCCAATAAAAACGATTTTGTTTCGATCAATCATCCGCCATCACTGTGCAATCGCTATTAGAAAATCTTCTCAATTATACGAGAAGAAATCAACAATGGCTATTTCCCAAAGCTTCGAGTATATACATTGGTTTCACTGTTACGGGTCTCTGAATTCGTTTCTTTGCATTTTATTTCTGAACTTCCGATTTAGTTGCTACAAGTTCTGTGCATTAGACACTGACTAATCGTTGAAGGGTCAGATGCAGAATAAACGATAAACAAAGTTTATGGTTGTTCGCTGCTTTGAAGACGGTGATTTATGACCTTGTATTTTGTACTCAATTTATTGCAAGTTGAATCAGAGGTTTAAGCACAAAACGACATTATTGCTATTAGAAAAGCACCAATTGCATAAGAAAAAAAGTTATGAAAGTCAGACCCGACATTCGAGAGATAAACAGCCCAACGAGGTTTTGAGCTTAAGATACGGAAATGCGTAGCATAGTGAGGATCAAGAGTTGTGAAGCGCACTACTCAAATCCGAGGTTCTAAAACGTGGTAGTTACGATGTACATATGCAAAGAGTTTAAAATCTGAAAATAGGATTAAAATTGAGATTGTCAAGACATAAAAACGGTAGAAGACAAAAATGAGGTGAACAGAAAAAGAACGAGTAATAGGACACAAGTGTTCAAAAAATTGGTAACGAGATCGAATTTGAATGCGCCAACCAATCAAAGATTTTGGATTAAAAGCCAAGTTGTCAAAAGAACTGTTTTCTTAGCAAATATATAAATAGCAATGGATAGATGTGGTGGTGTTTAACTATAAAGGTTGACGCAAAAACGTTATATTTAAAAAGAATGTAAAATAACAAACTTTCGGGATGTTAGTTCGCGTCATCTTTCGTCTTGATTTGTTGCCCGATACTCGCGTCCATTCATTTGTTTCGTTACCGTTGTTTTGGTCTTACGATCAGCCAAACATCGACGATAAATGACTGTTGCAGAGATGAGAAGCACACAAACAAGCAACGTAATGATCGCCACCCACGCAACCAATCGCAATTGTCCTTGATCGGAATGCTGTCCGTCGGTTTGTCGAACACGTGCCTGAATACAAACGTTGGCTGAAATACAACTACCGACAAACCGTTGGAGTTTTTGTGACTGGTCGCTCGGCGTTGTTAATTTGAGAAGAGGAATCGACTCCTAAAATAAAATCTATGAGTAAGCAATAGAACTTGTTGAAATGAATGTTAGTTATTAAGGCAATCAAGACAGATTAATCGTTTAAAAGGAATCTTTGATTCACACAACACACATCTTTTCTACTAACCGATAGAACGTGTATCGGTCTGCGTTTGAGGTCTATGTTCAATATTAACTTTTCGAACTGACAAAGCGGGAGTTGTAGACGATGGGATATTGGTCTGTTTAACAAATACAGACGTTGTTGCTATAATAAGACTCTTCAACTGATCCCACACTTTAGTTTTCTCCCCAGTATCCATCATTTGATTAAACAAAAATCGGCTTTGTCAACATACTCACCTGTTTTCTCCCCGATACTTATTTTCGTAACGTTGGGCTTCAGATCAAATTGCAGAACATCGGACGTGAGCGTGTTCAGACGTTCAACCAATTCGTTTCGAGAACTTAGTTGGCGTTCACGACGCACTTGAATTCGATAGTAGAAACGAACGAACGAAGCTCCATCAAAGACATCACGTTCAAATTGAACTTCCGGCGGCATCGTCTCATCGTAATCTTCGTAGGCGCGACTTCCCTGTAATTGAAGTTAATATCGAAAAACAAATTTGCATACTTCTAATTTCTCTTTTGTTTCGACGGTTTCTTCTTCAAGTTCAATGTGCAGAGATGGAGTGCACAGATAACCAGAAGTCTCACCGCTTTGTTTCTTCACCGTCGTAATCATTCCGTCGCATTGATCCGGACTCTGAAACACGACTGAGATCATGGATTCTTTTGTTTTAGTACCTGAACAGCAAATTCGTAATAAAGCGTCAGATTCTCTAGTTTCATGTGCCGCCAATAGGGTTTCTGCCAGAATTGATCGATAGTCACGAGCACATCGTTGTTTTCGTAGGATGCCGATGGTCGCGGCGGATTACGAATAACTGAAATACTTTTGATTGACTTGAAGTATAGAGAAGTTGTCGTACCATTTTGATAACACAAATTCATAAGTTGCTGGTCATTTGTCGGTGATTTTGATGTTCTCGTTGCCGTACAGTTTCGTGGTATTTCTTGAGCACAAAAACAGGATGCCGATGTTCCGGAAGTTTTCAAACAAACGCTTAACGTATTTGTCGTTAGTGTCAACATTCGAATTTCGATCTTTACCTGTAACCCGACGCTGTGCATTGTTTGCAATTCCGGCACTCGACTTGACGTGTTTCATCGTTCTCTACATCTTCGATGAAACTGCGAGCCTCATTTAGCAGTAGATGTTTTGTACAAATGAAATTCTCACACATTCGTGGCTGTGAATCTTTGTTAAGAACGATTGCACTGAAATAAAGTCTGGATTCCAAATTACACGTTTTATAGACTTACGTTACTTCAGTTAAGATTACAAGATGAATCACGAGTATAAAGAATGTTGAAATCCAACAACTTTGGTTCACTCGGAACATCTTAACGCCTTGACGGTTAAAATGCTAACAAATCTGAAGAAAAATAACTTATTCTTGAAGTAACATAGAAAACACGCGTATTCAGTTTTCAATTATCGTTAGAGCAAAATGGTCACAAAACAGACATTGATGCGTGAAATGATCAATGTCTACTGATTGGAACAATAGAAACGGTAGGGCTTGTTTTCGCTTCAAAATCATTCGACTTTCCCGTGACCTTTGGCACATACAAATAGAAAGCGTATTTTGCCTGACAGGTTACTTTGGCTTTTTGTGAGAAGGTGGTAAACGTACGTCGTGAAAGAGATTGAAAATGAATCGTTTTGTCATCCAATGCCACGGCGTCAATGAGGCGAAACAGCGTTTCTCATGATGCAAACTACGTTGATCTTATTGTTTTGCCATAATGTAAACTTCTTAAACACACCAAACAAAGAAGAGGTATAAATGTAACTCGATTGGGGTAATGATCGTTAAGATAATATTTGGGAACATAATTGTTGTGTCCGTTAATCGACTTCTACTCTTGGTAGAATGATTAATTCAGCGCTAATCGAACAAACGGAAATCGCGTTGATTCACCACGAGAGAACTGGACATTTCGATGTTGTTTCTCAAAACTGGACGCCTGATCCACAACGCAAAACAATGTTGTTCACAGACAAAACAACTCAGTTCTTTTACATTCGGGCGTATGGGAACGGAAACTTACAATAAAGTTGACATTAAGGCGAGAAAACTGATTCCAAAAACCCTCTCAAAGCACTGGAGTGGTCGACATGTAAATTTGTGAACCGACAAATCGACTCGATTCATCAAATCCACCCCGACTCGACCGATTTCCTCCAATTTTTGATCGATGAAATCGTAAAACCCAACCAGAAACAGATGTTTCGTAGAAGTCTGCGTTTGCGTTGCAGAATTTGCAAATCAACCGCTGATATCCGTGAGAAACTGACGTTCTTTTGTTGTCATCCTCCTTGTCAAAAGAATGAGTTGAAAGGCATTTAAACAAACACGAACGAAAATGGGTTGTAAAGCGAAGAAGTTCGTCGAGAAAGACCGTTGCAATTGAACAAGCAACACGAGCTCGGACCTCGATTTAAAATTCCGGCCATTCCAACGTTTAAGATAACAGGAAATTTGTCTTAACAAAACGTAATTTGAACACGATCGTTGGTAATGGAAACATTAAGACCAAATTCGGTTAAGAGTTGATGTCATCTAAAAACCTTTTCAACAAACGTTCTTGATCAGTGCGTTATATTGTACAAACAAGTATTTTAGCGACTTAAAAGCAATAACCGTGAAACGGTAGTTCAAGAGCACCGACTCTGCAGGTTGTTCTCCTAAGATGGCTAATCAAACATCAACTGCGGCTTGTTCTCGGGACAACATTTTAGTCGCATGATTTCCGTCTCGTTGGGCCAACAGCCCACATGCAACGCTGCAACCTTATCCTGCCTTAGTTTTTGGTCACGCTCTGCATCGTTTATTTGCATTGAAATCGTTTTGCTGCGATTTGCACCGACCTGGAAAGGAACGGCTCAAATGGCATATTCGAACGGTCCACGGAATATCGGAAATGGTCCACTTCATGCTCATGTTATGATTTCCGCTGTTTGCACATGAAATTTGCTGCTCAAAAAGCATTTCGAAGTCATGAGGCTAACGGTCGCCGAAGTCGTCACCATAAACGGTTCACTTGTTGATTCCAAAAATTCGACCAAGTTGCTGTTTTTAACTCTCGAACAATACGTAGGAAATATTTATAGACAAAACTTCAAAGTTCAATTTCTACTGATCCGAATCACCAAAAACCTATGGAATTGAGATGACAAACAGATTAATTAGACCCCCAATAAGAGCAATGTAATTGAATGGGATTCGCTGAAAAAACGATAAGGTTTAATTACAGAACGGCGTAGTCATGTTCAGTCAAAGATTGCCGTTTCTCTTGGATTTGGAGAACGAATGGCGAGAGAGAATTGCGCGAGAAAATGTGCGACTGCAATCAATGTTAAAAGGTGGCTGCAGAAAGACAGAAACTGTTTGCTTTTCATTAACCCTCAAGTTTGCCGCTCTTTCCTATCCCGACACACTAGTCCCGACTAACAGGCAGCGAAAATCGAGGTAGATGAGGCTTGAAAAAAGTAGGAACATGAATGAAATGGTGGGAAATTTGGCCGCTTTGAGAAGTCACTACTATTTACCTAACCTCTTCTTCTGCAATCGCCGCTTGCAAATATCGAACAACAGTGTGCAACATTCGAAAAGTGTTGCCGAAATACCACGTGGCCACAAATTTTAATTCGCCAACAAACCGCCGACTCGATCAAAGGTTTTCGTAGGTCCCCAGACTCTCTCAGTGAACAAAGAATGAAAACAGAAACGATCACGTGAGTTCAACAAGTCAATTCACACCTGTCGACTTTAAACTGTTCGAAAGTATTACAAGTTCGACATTCAATCAATCGCAGCTTTGCAGTGGGTGGTCGAAAAAACTACGCAGTAAAAATCGCCAACAGATCGGTCGAACAAAATTTGTTGCGCGTTTTCGTCTTCGTTTTTTGCAAAGTAGCACACGGTTGAGCGCGGGCGGTCTGCTTCCGTTCGGATTCTGTTGCCTTCGGTAAACAATTTTCTTCTCGAACGCGAACTCTTTTCATTTAATCCCGCTTTGACTTCACCTATTTCACAAAAAGAGAAAGAAACTGCGTTCACTTATTGTAGAGTTCAAACTTTGTATACAAGAGGGAACAAGGTTGCTGTGTACAGACAATCGAGATCCGCCCAACCAACCAACGCAAATCTACGTGAGTCGAAGTTCGACAATAAAACCAACAAAACGGTTACAGTGATCGACTGAAACTTCTACGCAGTCTCATAGCTAATACGTCAGTTAGAGATGCGACATTAAGGGCCAAATCAAAACTCACTTCACCGTATTATTATAAGCTTAGGAGAACTAGACGTGAAGTTTCAGATAAGTGAACTAGTTTGTAAGGTTCTGAAGTACGCAAACTTAAAAATTTTGCTTCCGAAATGCCTCATTTTGCACAGTCGCCGTGGTGTGCGCAGGTCAAAAGAACAAAAACAGTTCGAGTGGCCAGTCAATCGCTCTCGACATGTTTTTCCATTGATTCATGATCGAAGTGGTCGACAAGAATTGGATATCGGCGTGACGTCGTTCGAGAACTGCGAAGGCGGCGTTTGCACGAAGATTTTTGCAGCAATCAATTGCCTTTTTTGTTTGTTCTTTATCTCAATTTCCATTAGCTTTGTTTTCAGATTGTTTGTTATGAGATCAACACGTTTAACTGTGTCCGAATGTCTTAGCACGCCTGTTAGCCATCAGCTTGAATTAAAACTGGAGTGCTCGACGCTTATGAAACTCAAGATACCAATCAACAGATTCTACATTTGAATAAAAAGCTTTATATTCTGGCTGAGAAAGAAGTCCACGAATAAGTTCGGTTCTTCCGAGCAACACTTGAACTATAGAAAGTTGACAAAAACCGAATTCACTTGTGGGATCCAAAATCTGGTGAGCTGTTTGATCAACTTGACGAATCGACAGTTTTGCGGAAAATGAAGACTTCAATTTTGTATTATCAGTTTGCAGTTCACAATTAATTTTCCTTCATGTTCCGGTCGAACGTGAAATGGCTAACGTTCAATAAGTCAAACAGCCGCCTTTAAGAACAAGAAAGATCTTATGCCGAAGAATGCTAACGTGTGCGTCTAACCCACTTCCTACTCGCAAAAATCGTTGTTACCAAGAGGCAAAGACTTTTTCTTGTTCTTTTGCGAGCGAACGGCCAAAAGCGGTTGCGAGTTCGAGCGGTGGGTCGCTTTTTGTATCATTTGGCCAATTGCTTTTATTGATGATTCACAGCGTTTCGAGTCGTGAATTAGCGATTTTTGGGATCGAATCTCTTGACTCTTCTTCAAGAGTTTGTTGTTGAATCGGGTGTTGAATTTATTCTACTAACTGCCTTTAAAATATCCGATACGCCCTTCGAATCACTCGAACGTTTACTGCAAATGCGGGCCGGAGCCTAGACGAATAAAAACGCTGCGAACGTTTCGCATTTGAACTGCGAGTGGAAAGGGCGCGAGCGTTGATTTGGATCGTTCGGCGTTTTCTTGACTTTTTGGCCAAAAGCAACGATCAAAAACAATTCACGTTGTTTCGTTCGCTTATCTGTTTCACGTGTATGTTAATGGTTCTCCTCAATAACCCCTCTGGTTTATCTTCTTATCTTCATGTTGTAATTCGTGATTAAGGAATGAATTTTTCGAAATGTTTTGGCATTTTCTGTCTGCACTTTCCCTCTGACTCAGCCATTTGTTTGCACCAAAAACTCTTACGATACGCGTAATCAGACAAAATGAACTTCCGTTTGTTTTTGAGTAGTGAATATCAATCTGACTGAGTATCTAGGAGGTTTAAAAAATATGAAACAACTAGTTATTCGAGTAATTAGAAACGATTAATACCCAAACTTTTTGTATGATTGTATTTATATCCTTTTTCAACGTTTTAATTTGTATCTTTCGGAAGTTTATAGCTCTTAGTTTTTACTAACTACTGTTTGTCCAGCTGCGCGCTTTTGACTACTCGCTACGGCACAATAAGTTGGTCATTCGTATCTCTCTGCCCTGTGATTGTAACTTCTCTTTACGTTCTATTAACTATTTGGGCGTATTCTTATTTTCAATTGAGCCAGAACTTTTTAGAGATTTAGAGTGCAACAGCCAGCAGTGTCTTCAAGTTTAATGTTTTCATCAGACCAAAATGCCTAGCGAATCTACGTTAACACGAAGCAATCACACGGAACATCTGGAATTGTGTCCAATCAACAAAAATGATCACGTTGAAGATCCTGCAGTTGTGGTTAGTGACAATAAATATCGAATAACTGATCCATTTTCTAGGGTAACCTTCACGACTTGAACGATCGATTTTTTGACTCCAGTGACTATCGTTTTTGTTGCAAACTTCATGCAAAAGTTCTGGCTTTTGCTGTTTGTACGGTGATTCTACACGAAGTGATCATTGCTGGACTGTATGTTTTGAAAACGGAGTTCAAAGAAGAAAACAGTTCTCTCTACATTTTGCTCATATGTCGGATCGTGCAGATCCCAACACTCGCAATCTTCTACATAGCTTTATGGCGATACCGAGCGAAATACGTACTTCCTTTCGTGATGGTCCAAGTAAGTTTCCTAGGTATTAAACGAATGACGTTGTTTAAGTGTTCTGTTGGGATCTTTGCCGACATTTCAACGCTTTTATTGTTGATCCGTGAACTGGAACATCATAATGAGTGGCTGCCATTTGATGAGAACTATAAATGGCTGAATATTCTGCTACCACTAATTTTTTACTTTGTTCTCGTAGGTCTTTTGCTGCACATCGTACATCGATGCTACAAATATCTTATCAATCGGGCTCGTCACGACGAAATGCGACGATTGACTAAAGAACGAGAACAACTGAAAGAAACAGCGCTTAATGGAAATGACAGTGCAACTATCGTTTTGGCTCCAACACAACTAGCTCTGTCTAAAACTCAGAATGCAATAGCAATTCAAAGTCTACGACGAACACCGAGTTCCCAAATTAGTCGAGCTTCCAAGTTCTCAGCGCAACAATTGCAATTAAGAAGAGAACTAATTAACCAACAAAATGCTCGCCGTAATCTCAATCCCACTGGATCATTGCAACAGCTTCCATCTTCTTCTATTGGTCGTCCATCGGTCTCGTCATCCGTTAATCCACTTAATGCACGTCGACTCATGTCTTTATCCAATTCACCTTATCAACCTCCGAATTACGATCAATCGGAGCCTGCAATTTCGTCGATGTTTGTCAAAAATGGTCAGTTTTGATGTTGCAATCATACAACCTTTTGACACAATTTTTGCTTTAAAAAAGTGTGGTTTACAAGTAAAACGACTACTTGCATATTCGTGATCAAAACCTTTTTATACTACTGCTCATCTCATCAATTGCTCTCATCATTACGAAACGGTTCCAAGTTTATTTTATAATTTTACTGCATGTTGTAAAAATCAATACGGGTATATAAACATGAATATTATTGACATTGAGATTCGTTTTTTACACGACTAAAACAAGCCCCAATACAATTACTTTAGGTAGAAACACAGAAGACCGATAACCGTCTTCAGATTTTGTATGCAATTTTATTGCATAACAACAAAACGTTTATAAAAGACTACAAAACAAATACAAACTAATCGTCATCACTCTCACTGCTGCTCGAGGACGATTGTGTTTTGTTGTTTCCTTCTTCTTCACTGTCACTTGAGATCTCCAGTTGAGCAGCAGCTTTCGCTATGGTGGCCCGTTGGTTGTCGTTGTCGGAATCGTCGTCTGATGCAGAAGACTCGACTTGTTTCTTGAGTTGCGGTTTTGTTTCTTCGTCTTCTTCGTCATCAGACCCGAAAATGTTGGCGGTGATTGGCGCCTGCAAAGTTCCCAGTGCACTTTTCGAAGCCGACGGGTTTTCGTCATCGGAATCAGAAGAACTCGAAGATGAGTCCGATTCGATGATTGCTTTGGATTTCACTGAAACCTCCAATGGTCACCAAACTTTTGATTTTCATCTCACCTTTTGCTTTACGTCCGCTCTCGTCATCCAAAACCTCTTCCTTCTTTTTCTTTCTTCGACGTGACTTTCCATCATCCGAGTTTCCGTCGTCTATGAAATCTCGATCTTTTTTTCGATTTTGTTTTGCATCCAAGGCCTAAACTCGCGCGTTCTAACAACTCCAGAATCTTCACTAACCTTTCTCTTCTTTCGTATTGCCCGATTCGATTCGTTCTCATCCGAATCGTTGACAAAACCATCGGAGTCGACGGCGTGAGCGCGTTTCCTTTTGCGTCCACCACTTGTAGCGGCAGCTCGTTTCTGCTGCGGTTCTTCTGGAACTTCCACCGGTTTCAGAGCTTCTTTCATTTTGACCATGTAGGCACGTCGATTCAACTTCAACTCGTCCAACCTCTTCTTCTCGATCTCCTGTTCGACCAGCATTTTGAGGTGTTGTTCTTCTGCCAATGCTCGTCGATGAGTTGCCTGTCGATTCAAACGCTCTCGTTCTTCGACGTCCGCTTTCTGAAATAGCAGTCGAATCAAGAGACCACTTTCGTTCTTACCATCGCCCTTTCGACGAACTGTTGAGATTGTCGCAACAAATCGGTGCATTTGCTCGCCAACTCTTTGCATTGTGTTCGACTCAAATAGCGATAAGGTTGGATTTGTTCAACCGGCAACTCGGAGATATCGTGGAACATTTGCTCGGCACTATTCAAACACTCGATAGCGTACTTAACGTCGTCCAATTTCGAGTTCTCATTACTCAGCACACTGCTGGCGAACTGCATCGAAACGAACGCATGATTGTAATGCGAAAGGTAGTTTGTGGGATCTTCGTTCAATGCCTGCAAATAACAATGAGAAATAATGGGCTGATTGTCTGCTTACTCGATCGATCCAATCCAGCGACCTCTGATAATCGTTGAGACGAAATAGAGCGAATGCGGTGTTAGTGAACAGATCGACAAGATCGCGAACAGGAAATCGATGTAGAAACTTTTCGTACATAGTTGCCGCTTGCGCACAATGACCGATATCGAGACGAACATTCGCGATGTTCAGCCAGACATCTGAATAGTCCGAAACATTCTCCCTCACTTGTCCGAAAACATCCAGTGCGTTCGAGAATTCGGCCTTCTGTGCCAGAACACAACCTGAAGATTGTCATCGAATAGGAAGTCGTGAGTTACCTGCGCCATGAGCAGCAAACACGTTTCCCGGATTGACTTTAAGAGCCTTCAAGAAGAACTCCACCGCTCGATTCTGATTCTTCTCGTCGTCTTTGCGCTGTCTATTCGGATTGAACAGCATTTTGAGCCAGATATTTCCCATACAAACCAAAGCTGAGGGATCGTTTTTGGAGTCTCGCAGCTTCAGAGCCTGATCATACTTCTTCTGTGCGGCGCCCAACTCGTTGTTTTCGAAATTGATGTTCCCCAACATAATCCACGGATCGGGATTATTGGAATCCACACCAATGACCTCTTTGAAACAAGCCTCCGCTTTTATCATTTCCTGTTGAGTGAAGTGCATGCAACCCAAACGGAAATGAGCTAAAGCTTACAATCATGTTGTGCTCAACAAATGCTCCTACTAACCGTCAACGTATTTCGGCACTTTCTGGATGATTGCCTTGTAGATGGCTTCGGCTTCTTCCACGCGACCTAACTTCTCGATTGTACGCGCCAAATTGAACGACAAGTTGATCATCGCCGCTTTACTTTTGTCATCTTCAACTCCGACGGTTGTCAGAATGTTTCGACATGTCAAAAACGATTCCTGAAATGGCACAATAGGAACCAAAAGAAAGACTGTTGACTTGCTCGTGCTTGATCGTAGTTCCTCAGTCCGTAGTGAAGAACACCAATGTTGTTGAGGAGCTGAGCCGGAGCCTCCAGTTTCAGTTCTTTTAGCAGTTCCACTACTTGATTGTAGTATTCGAGAGCTGCCTAAACTTTCGCAAATAAACTCAACTATGATTAGAACCTACAGTTTGATCTGATTTCTGAAGTAGAACGGCCAAATCAATCAAAATTTCTGGGTCCTGTGGTGTTAACGAATGTGCTCGTTGTAACAGTTCCTTAGCTTTTTGTCGTCTTTCTTCACTCAAAGATCGATCTGTAGCGGTGGAAAGAGAAGAACGTGCATACAAAGCACCCAATATCTTCAGTACATCGACGCTGTTCGTTTTTGTCTTGAGAATGTTCTCCAAATAAGAAATCGCCTAAAGACGATCAAATCAAAAACAATTACAAGACAAAACTAACCGCTTCGGGGTCTTTAACCAAAACAGAAGTCTGAGCATAACCGTAGAATGGCAAAACGAATTTCGAGGAACTTTGTTGACAAGCCAAACCGTAGTGCTAAACAGTGGAGATAATGAAATAACGAGATTCGAACGAACTCTATGTGCTTCCGGAATCTCTCCCAACGAGTGATGAACACGCGCCAAGTGAAAGTTGCTTTCGCCCAACGTCTGAACGTTTCGACTCATCGTCAACGCTTTTTCGGCTAATTTCTTCGCTTTTCCCAACGTAGCAGCTTGATCTTTTCCTCCACTCAATTGCTAAAGAAACAAACAGACAATATGAGCAGAAGTCAATGGCTGTACATTTTTGATGATGAAGTGGTTGGCCAAATGGTTGAGGATCAAGGGATATGTGCCATCGCGTTTAAACAAAGTGGCCAACGTCTGAGCTCCAACGGTCGCTTCATCTCTGTCCTGCGGACTTGTCGTCCTCAAAACTGCCAATGCGGCGTGAGCATCAATGTTTGTGGGATCAATTTCGGTTGCTCTCTCAAATGCAATCCTGAACATCGGAATGAGTGAAAAAACGAAGAGAACTCACTTTGCTTTCTCAATTGCTCCCAATTTCGAGAAACAATAGCCCATGCCCAAACGAACAATCGCCGGACAACTCGGACTTGTGCTCAGACATCGTCGGAAACAACTCAAACTCGCTTTGAAATCGCCACGTTGATAGAGAATCACTCCCTTTCCAATTAGTGCGGGGATTAAAATACGCAGATCTTCGACAACACCCGGCTGTTCGAGGACAAAATTCAACTGTGCATCAGCCTCGTCGATCTTGTTTTGGAGTAGACAGAAATGCGCACGACCAACGAGATGATTCGGTTCGAAGCGAATTATCTGATCTCCAGCAGCGTAGTGTGTCATTGCCTTATCAAACCATTCCTTTCGTTTGGACGGATCCGATTCGGCACGACCACTTTCGACGTAGAAAGCAGCCAACATGTCGAAAACTCGTAGTCGACAACGATCATCACCGGTTTTATCAGCAGAATTCAACAAGATGCTCACGAAGTCTTGTGTTCGATCTCGACGATAATAAAAAGTCTGAAGAGCAAATCAAAAGAGTTGTTCGTAAACTCACCGCTATCAGGATACGAACAGGCAAAGAAGCTCCCACTTCTTCGAGAACATCGACCAAAAACTGAACGTCCGGTAAACGTTTCTCTGAAGCGGTTTGTCCCGTCTAAAAACTCAAAACTAACATCTAAATGGCAAGCTTACAATCTCCGATAGTCTCTTCCATATTGTCTCCAGCTCGTAGCTGTTTTCAACGTCATAGTCCATTTAGACTTTCTGCTGAAAAGTCACTACAACAGATCTTCCAACAAAACTGAGCGTCCAAAACGAACGCACAGTTGACACGAAAACTCGACGATCGCAAGTCGAGTTAACTCGTCCACTTCTTCTCGTTGATCAATGTGTCCAACAAGAAGTATACCAATCTGATCGTTACAACTGCTGGTTCAACTTTCTTTGGCGTTAGTCTCTTCGCATTTCTCGTTTTATGCAAAAACATTTGATCTTGAATGAAACTTTTATTCTTCTGATTAGTTTCACTTTTCCCTCAAAACAATAGTTCGCAGAAATGAAGGTGACAGGCAACGTTTGTACGAAGCATTCGGAAACATTAAAGGTTCATAACTATTTTATTAGTCGTAATAGAATGTAATTCAAATTGTTGTTCTTCTAAAACGAGTGATATTATCTCTTTCCGCTAAACTTGAAACCATAAACAGCTCAGGAACAATAGAAAATTTTCTTACACGTCGATCGAAAACCCCAAAAATATAACGTCTATAGGGACGAATGCTTGTCAACATTATAATACAATCAATGGTAGAATGCATCGAACAAAAGCAAATCAGAATCGGAATTAACTTTGGAGAGTTTCTATAACCTCCCAGATCTAAAATAATGCCTAAATAGAAGGGTAAAACCAAGAGAATGAACGCAAAAGCAACTTGTACAATAATTGACAAAAACAACATCCATTGAGTGCGAAAGGTTGAACGGGTCAGAGTCTGACGACTTTTGATGATCCAAAAAAGTAAATGAACCAGCACCAGAGGCATTCCAAGCACAGCCAACGTAACGGCAGAAAATGCCAAGCCATACGCAACGGTTGCCGACGGATTCAGCACATAGCACACTGTCGACGTTTCCCTAGTGTAAACAAAAAGCATCACGCTGCTTCGACTCGTAATTTCTTGTTTGACGGCCGCTTGATCACCAATTTCGGCAAAGTGAATTGGAGTCTAAAAACGTTGGAAGTAATAGTCGAACGTTCACTTGTTTTTTACCACAATAGTAAATTCAATTATCAATAAAATTAGAAAAAAGATTTTCAGTAGCCTTCGTGATTGTTTGTAATGTGATTGGAATCTCGAAGGTGGAAGAATTTGGATATTTCGATGTAAAATAGCGATGTAGATTGAAAAGCCTGAACAAAAAGGTAATTGTTTGAATGTTGTTTAGTGTTAACCTTTGCCTATCGCCGTAGCAACAATCAGTTTGATGACAAACTGCATAGCAAACGGAGACGAATTGCGCAATAAACCAACAGAATATCCGCATTGGTAAGGAAAAAGCGGTATTACAGTCCAGAAAATTAGTATGATATCGAAGAGATAACTCCACAGCACTTGGTTCAGCAGAAACCATTTGTAGCGGCCTAACAATATGTTATTAGTAATTGAATGCACTTTAGTTTTCTTAAGAAATCAAAATCAACGTACCCATTGCCTTGTTAGATGCCCGCAGAATGACGAATACGGTGGTGAAACAGGATACTGAAGCTATGAAAAGAGCATAATGCATGAAATGAGTGTAAAACAAAATGAAACGTTCAGATGGTAGATCTTCAAACGAGAGCTGATTAGACATTGCTTCTTGTAGCTATCCAATGAAATTTGTTTTGTAGAACACAACCAAAAACATTGGCCAAAGATTTCCACAAAAGTATTTATTGGTCACTGTAATTGAAGTAAATAAACAGAATTCGGAAAAAGCGTTTAGAGAATATAAGCTCTAAAGTCAATTAAAGAATTCATTGAATCCGTAATCATTCCAGTTACTCTTCATCTGCCGTTTTAGCTCGAGTCGAATATCAGATTAACTAATTGTACTGTTTGAAAGTGAATTTGCAGGGTCAATTACTTGGTTGTTGGTCTCGAATGTGAAATATTCGATGTTCATGTTTGAAGCCTTAAATTTGATGTGTGAAACTTTGCGCAAACTCTCCTTTTTACTCTCACATTTCAGAATCAAAAGAAAGTCTGCGAAACACGTGTTCGATTCTCGTCAGTTGTTGGCCTGATCACTGGGACAACAGATTGTGCTGGAGAGAATAAAACAACTTTTCTTTTATTGCGACTCTGTTGTTCTATTGCTCGTGAAATGGCGTCCATTTAATTTGCTGATGAATTGGAGATTTCGATGTTTCAACGGAAGCGTTTCTCCGTTCGTCGGTAATTTTAATTCTCGACTAAAATTTTTTGTACTTTGATTCAGAAATGCAACAAAACGGTGGAAATACGCGGTTGGTGGACAAGATGATAAAGTAACCGAAGAGCTGTCGGTCGTGATTCATTCCACAACGTTCGATCTCGACATGCAGAAGTTCGCAGTTGAAGTTGCAAATCAGGGATTGGATTCCTTTCGTCTGGAGTCCGAATTGGCTTCGTGGATAAAATCAAAGTTTGAGGAAAACACCGGTAAGTAATTGGCCGGTGATTGATTGAGTATTCTAACGACAGAATAGCAAATTCCTTTTAGCTGGCACGTGGCATGTCATTGTTGGTAAAAATTTTGGAGCAGGAATCTCAGCCCAACGTTACATTCATTTTCGTGCAGCTAAGATAATCATTATGATCTATCAAACGTGAAAGCTATTGGAATAAACTCATATTAAGGATGGTACAAACTTAAAGCTTGTACTGTTAAGATTCAAATACAAAAGGACAACGCAGGAATATTCATATTCACACTCGCTTCAACTCTCGACTCGTCTTTGAATGACGTGAGAACTTAAATGTTTCAGTTTTTTTATGATAAGCATTAGCGTAAAAGATCAATCATTGGGTTTTGTACTTTAAATCACCAAATCATTTACCAAGCTTATTAGCAGTGTACAATCTCTTTTTTAATTATAAAAGAATTATGCAGGCAAAACGGTATTATTAACGTTAAGATGCTTATCTTTGTAAGGACAACTTAAACAAATAAACGATCACAACGCATATTGTTCAAACCCAATGGACATTAAACTGAGTTTTCGTATGCTCAGATCTTGTATTCATCGTAAAATTACTGTAGAATGTATTTTGTCTGTAAGACTTATGAGTTTAACGTGATGTTTGAAATATAGAATCAGATTTGCGGTCATACAGGACTTCACGGTTTAACGATAATCAGTTTAGTTGTTGAGTCGAGTTCGCAATTACACGAGAGTTCCAAAAATATCTAAAGCTAGGGTTGAATAGGTTACACAGATCTAGAATTACGGTATAAAGAATTCAAGTGTTGATGAAAAAGCCAAACTAAAGCGGAGACTGAATCACGGAAGTCGAATTGTTCATCGCGTTTCTACGAGTTCATTCGTTTTTAGTTCCTTACGCACTAGCCGATAAGGAAATACCATCGTCTTTACCTTCAGCCTGTTCTTTTAAACTCAAACGCTCATTAACGGTACTTGATGTCCTTCGTGTGATCAGAATTTTTCAGTTTAGTGTGCTTTTAAGTTTACGAACAGATGCCCGGTTCGACATCGGCAGACAGTATTCGTTGATAAGAGAATGACACAGTCTGTCTCGAATGGTTACATTTTCTGATATAAAGACAAGGGTTCTTGGTTAAGAATTCATTCCGTGTTCATAACGTGAATTCATACCGCAAAAAACAACTGCGTTGTTAATTTTATCGATAACCATGATTTCCGCAACTCGATAAAGAACAAACATTATTAACCTTTTGGCTTGTTTTTACGACTTTCAGTTTTTTGTGCGTAATTCCGTTCCAATGCTTACGAAATTCGAACCATTGCTGTGATTTCCGTTTGGTTCATTTGCGGGGGTTTCTTAGGATTCTGTTTGTGCATACCGATTACGGTAACGACAATTTTTGTTTGATTTTTGAGAGATTGTAACGTGTGAATGAGGGTTTGAGATTGTTTGTATTGGCGATCGAATGACGTTCGTTTGTGTAACTACCATAGGCCGGAAGTTGATTGAGACGATGAACTCTTGTTTTCTTATACAATTCTCGAAATCTGATCTTGACAACAACCCGACACTTTTGTTAAGCATGAAGGCAAAAGTTCATTTCATGTCCGCGTGATTTCATTGTGTCCGCTTTGTTTTGCGCACAGTGATGTCTTTATAAAAGAATATACAAGGGTATTCCGTCTGTTGGAGGAATAATCATGTTGACTCTCGGCTCTTTCCCAATTTCTGTTTGTTCTTCTGTTCGCCTTGATCCGGAAATGAATCGATCGGCAAGAGTATTCGGTGTGCGTCATCGTCACTGTGACGTCGAATTTCGAACGTGTTCGGTTAGAAATGAGTGAAGATGATCAGTCAAATTTAAGTTCAATGTTTGTGCGAGCGAAAGTTAAACAAAGGTTTAACAGTAGTTCGTTAGACTCACGAGCATGTGAGCTGCGACGTTTTCAATTTCTTTATTACGAATGGTATACGAGCACGAGTATGTTGGATGTTTTCATTCCGATCAATAAGAACAAGAAAGTAATCACGTTGCTTCCAAGTTCATACCATTTACGTCGTTCTTATCGTTCAAATGTTTTCTTTTACATTACCAACTTTCGATTAGAACTGAAACGCCAAAACTTAACCGTTATATTTCAGGGTAACTGATCTCAATCAGAATGCCGTATAATCGATCTTTCGTGTCATCATCAACGGGTTTGCAATATCTATGCGTTCTTATTGTTTTTATGACTGGAGCCTCGAATTCTGCAAAAATTTTGTTTATAAGCCCCAACCTATCAAATAGTATGATTCTATATACGGGAAGAATGGCAGATGTCTTAGTTCGCGCTGGACACAATGTGGCAAGTCATGGATAGTCGAATATAAAGAAATAAATTTGGAGTTTTAGACGTTTTTTATTCCCGACGTAAACTCTCGAAATCGCTTAAATGGAACAAAGTTGGCAAAAGTTGTGCGAATGAAAGGGCTGGGAAAGTCATTTGAAGAACACATGAATGTTCAAGGAGATCTGTTTGACTTACCTTCACCGACCATTTGGACTCGAAGAGCAGAGATGTCGGCTTTCATAAAAATTTGTGAAGAAATTCTGAAACGTCGTAATGAGTTGGAGTGGCTTAGGATCGAAAAGTTCGATCTTGCATTTGCCGACAACTTAGATCTGTGCGATATTGGCTTAATTCGCTTGCTTGACATTCCGGTTTACGCATGGACAACGACCGGAGCTATTCATGATATTACAGCATTGACAGTTGGTAAGTAACATGTTTCAATTGAATTGGACATTTTGTTTGCTGGTTATTCAATTAACATTATTTTTAGGCATTCCACCAGAAGCATCATATACACCTGTAATCTGGGACAACTTTTTCGGGCCTGTAATGTCATTTTGGCAAAGAGTTATTAACTTATTCCGTTTATACACCGATAGGATTCTCACTTACGAACTTAATTACAAGGTTAACATCAAATCTACATTCAACAGAAGTTAACAAACGAGCGATTGCAGATCACTCGTTTGTTTCGAAGATACGTTCGATCAGAGTTTCCAGAAGCATGGACTGTAGCGGGTGAAAGTTCACTTCTATTCGTGAATGGAGACGAATTTTTAAATCCATCGCGTCCGGTTCCATCGAAGGTTATAAACATTGGAGGAGTTGGCCTGACCAAAGCACAGCCATTGAATCAGAAGTTCGTCCAAATGACTTCAAAAGGCGAAAAAGGATATGTTCTTTTTTCGCTCGGAACCGCTGCATCTACGATCGCTGTTTCGGCACACAAAAAACGGTTGTTAGTTGAAGCGTTTGCTCATTTCCCGGACTATCATTTCATTGTCAAAGCCGATAACGACGATATCGTTTTCCGCAATTTGACCTACCAAACTTCAAACGTCGATATCGTCAGCTGGTTTCCACAGAATTCGCTCCTGGCAAACGCTCAACTTTTCATTACACACGGCGGTTACAATGGGATTCTTGAAAGTGGTGCAATTAACGGATGCCCGATGTTAGTGCTGCCACTTTTCTTTGACCAACATTTCAATGCAAAGATCGTGGAGTATAGGGAAATTGGACGCGCATTAGAACCACAGAAACTCTCCGTCGATCTTCTGAAAAAAGAAATTGCTACCTTGTTAAGAGATCCAAAGTGAGTGGCTCAAGAACACGCATGAAGTAAATCGAACGTTTAGATACAAATTGAATGCTCAACGAATTCAAACGCTGTTCAAAACGAAACCAAATCAACCGGACGAAACACTTGTTAAATGGACAAACTTTCTTTTGGCCAATGGAGTTCTCAAAGAGCTGCGTCCTGAATTGCTGTCTCAAACCTGGATCACCTACAACCATCTGGATATTGTGGCCATTATTTTATTTACTACTGCAATTCTTCTTTTTACCACTCAGTACGCATTTCAATCGCTTAACAAATCAACCATCAAAACAACTTCAAAGCCAAAACTTTGATTCCACTCATTTTGCATCTCGTTGTTTGCATTTTGATCTCTTAGTATATACAATAAAAATGTTGGTAACAAAAGACACGTCTAATCAATAAGTTCATTAAAATAAACATGCATCAACTTGACGACCACATCTGTGGGAGGAGGAGAGCAATTCAAGTCCAATTTAACAAGTGACGTAAAATTCAAGGGAGCAAAGGTTTGTTTGTGCTTGAGTTTATTTTAAGTCGATTGCTGCACGAAGTCGTTTAACCAGTTTTGACTAAGTACAGCTCGGCACGCCTGCTCCTTCCTATCCACTTCCAATTTCAAAAACTGTAGCAAAGATTGCAACTTGTCATCCGACTGCTGAAGTTTATCCAAATTGGTAATCTTAAACGAATTGAATGTTACAACGAGAACTAAACAAACCGATTTGCCCATAGAAGTTTGAATTCCACCAATTCGTTCGTGTTCTTTGCGTAATCCTAAACATGAAATCAGATTTCTTCAGTTGTTTTAAACAAACGTTCAACTTTCTCGGCGCTGCAGTCTACGGTGGAGTTGGAACAAGACGAGTGGGTTCGTGATGGTGTTGCATCCAACGTGATGTTTGATTGCAGACTTCGCGGAGAAATGGATCGATAGTTTGTCTTTTCGTTTTTACAGTTCTTTGAAGCCTGTTTCTCACTGGTCGTTTGATTGAACGCCAAATTCATTTCCTTAATTTCACTAACAGAAATTTTTGATGGATCGGGAAGAACATCAAGGTCCAAAAATGATACTGTAGTTTTCTTTTCCGGCTTTACACTTTTCAAAATCTTCTTTAAATCTCGATTTTCCTGAATGAGATCGTCGACGTTGATAGTTTCCGGTGTACATCTAAAGTTACTTCTGTGTGTTCACTAGTTACTTACTAACCGTGGCGATGTGTTTCCATCTGACGAGCTGGCTGCATTATTCAATAAAAGACCGACACCATTATCTTGACAATTTGAATCGCCAGAGAATTGAGTGTAAGAAAATTTAAAGAGATTCTGAAACCACTATGAACTAACATTGCTATCACTTACTTTTGGAAATTTTCGACAAACACGAATCCAACTAATTGTTGTAAGAACACACAAAACACCGACGGTTACGGTCATTACATGTGGATTAATGTAAACACACAGTTCTAGAAGTCAGTTATCGTAATCAACATAAACAACAATCTACATAAACTAAACATCGATTTTGTCTGAACTTGTTTTGATATGAACATTGAGTAAACCGAATCACACAACATTACTTGACTTTACCTTTAGCACAATTAATATTCAGAGAGGTGGATAAACTGACTCCAACATCGGATTCTGATCGATTTCTTGTTGCTTGTAGTTGAACTCGATTGCTAACCAACCAGAAGATATTTTCATCAACGATTCCTTCTATTTGATCGGTATTTCGTAGATCGCAAACCACCTGCAATTCAAGTTGATCGCTCAAATCTACAGAATCTTTTTACGAGACATACGTCACTTGTTTGTTGAAAGTCAACAATTCTTATAATTTGCCCGAGTTTAAATGTGCAGTTTATTTTCGAATTGTGTCATTGTTCGATTTGTTCAGATTTTTCTTTCTTACTACCGACCGTGTTGTTTTCTTTCTTGGATTTGCAAGTACGTCATCGTGTCGTCAGCAGTTGTTGAGTAAACAACGATCTGTCGATGTTCCTGTACCTCAATGTAATATATGCTAGGACCCCAATCGTTGTTCATTCTAATTCCGACGGCTGTGAGCTTCCGCGCGGATGTCCGTTAAGTGTCAGTGAGCATTGTCTTCCTACGTGTCTTAGGTTAGAATAGATGGAAGCAGAGTCACGTCTGTGACATTGAATCTTTGAATTCATGAACAGAGGTTTCTGTCGCGTTTAATTTGCAGTAAATCGGATCTTAGGTTGGAAGCAAGTGGTCGTTTAAATGAACACAAAATTTTGGATTCAATAATCGTAGACATAAGTGTTGTTTTGTCGATTCAGTTTTAAGACCAAGACCAACAATAAAAATGCCATTCGTCATTTTGAAAACACGCGGGTTGAGTTTGGATTATCGTATTTCAAGCCCGTTCTAATATTTGTTTGTTGATGTGCTCGTTGACTTGTGTGTTCCCAGTGAGTTATGCGGGGTGGCTGCAAATTCGGTTAATTGGCTTGTCAGTTGTTATTTGTACCTATTCAATTTTGTACATTAAAACTACAATCCCACCTGAGCACATGTTATAACCCAGTTACTTTGGAAGCTACAATATTCTCGCTATTCTTCAACATTACATCTACGTGCCTCTATTTTCGATTTCTTCCCATCACTTTGGAAATCTTTTGAAGTTCTGCTAACCTCATCGTTAGGAGTCATTTCGATTTGTTTACGTCAACGCTGAGGTAATTGTAATGAATTCCAATCCGTTACTCGCAAACCCACGAATGCAAATGTTCTGCTGCGTATCAGATTCAACACAACAAGAACTTTCGACATTGCATTATCGTTAGAAGTTAAATCGTGGACTGAAATGAATCAGCGTGTGAAATCTGTCAAATTCGAATAAAACTTTTTCGAGTTAAATAGCCGATTGTTTTGAGTTAAAATCAGTTTTGTCGGTGTTAGCACTCTTTCAAGCTTTTACTATTCCACTCACTTGATTGTCCAAAATACGTGAACTTATAAACTTGTCTTTAGTGTTCATTACTGACTGTGAACACGTTGCAGATCTTCTCAAACGTGTTGGCATTCCTTGTCCTTACAGGTTTAAAATGAACCCGTGGATCAACGGCTTGGTTCTTATCGTATGCACATTGTGGTTACAGAGCGCTAGCGCACAGGACTTCGATAGTGATTCGCTGAGTTCGTTCGAGGAGCTGCGAACTGCAAAACGACGTCCAGCCGCCGAGCTTTTTGGTAAACGAGGTTAGTTAAGTGAAATTGAGCTAAAACTGCAACAAAAAATTCAACGATTTTCGTTCTTCGAAAACATCCAGTAACTCATTTTTTGGCACGCACAGATAGCAGTTTCGCTTCTCGAATTTCTTTCCGAATTTGACCTCAGCAGCTTGAGTTACGTTGTCTACAAAAGGCAGTGAACATCATCAAACTGCAAAACCTCAAATGCCAATTCGTGCAACTGATGCGTCTGTAGGCGAGTACAATTGTAAAACAAAAGTGACGTTGCAAAAACCCGAAGACCTTAAACGAAAATGTCGTGTTCATTATTCAAAGTACTGATGTTGGTTTTTTAGCTGCGCCATACGAATTTGGCTACGATCGAGAAGCACGACGAACAAGCGAACTGTTTGGGAAACGACAGGCTTATCCGATTCCCTCTTATCTTCAAGGAGACTTTCCAACACCCAAAAAACGACGAACTCGCGAGCTTTTTGGCAAACGATCAGTGCAAATGTCCGCACTTTCTGACGAGCAAATGGAGGTGCTTGCAAGTTTGCTGACTGAACGTCAAAGACGTGCACGTGGTGGCGAGCTTTTCGGTTAAGTCTGAAGGCGCGAATGTTCGTCGTGCGTGTAGTTCTACTTGGTTGTGCCTATTAAGTTGTGTACTAAGACACAAAGACCCGATTTTCATTCCCACACAATTACATCTCTCCTCCGCTTATGATAATCAGCAAAAATCGTGATAAAAATATTATACTTGTTATTCGATTTGAATTCTAACCTATAGACTTTACAGTCGTTATCGCCTGTGTTCTATTATAAGTCTATAAGACAATTGAACAAACTGTATAGTGATAATCGAATCCAGAACCCTTATTCGCAGCATTTGAATCAAATCTGACGTCACAGAGTACAACTCATAAACTACACACAACATTGCTTTCAAATCAAATTTAGTAAACAAACATACCGGTCTACATTGACGTATGCAGCGGTGTAATTGACATTGCAAGACGAAGTCTTTTGAGTCGAATAGATTGAACATTTCAAAGTCGACATTCAAATACTGTTGATTGTCAGCCCATTTGAACTGATTAGAAAGCTGAGGTGTTTGAGCACAACCAATCTAAAAAAAGTTGTCTAATAGCAGTTCGCCACTTGGCAAGTACCTTGCTGGTAAGATCAAGTACTTTTGTCATGCTCAACGGATCGAAAGCTGTACATCTACTCAAGCGTACAGTTGATTGCTCGGTCTCTAAAATAAAATTTTTTTATGGGAAAATTTGTTGTTTACCTTTAGTAAACTTAATCTGAAAGTTGTAAACATGTCCAACTTCGGTCAAACGAACAAAAGCATTTTGCTCTGAAAGCAACAACTGAGATCTAATTGGTGTATTCAAGCTAAAATATCAATTATACAAATTGCATCAAGTTTATATGAACCTTCGACCAGAACTTAAAACCGTCTGTGGAACATGATTCTGATTGATTGGACATCGGACAAGAAAAGTGACGTCAGTTGTCGACATCAAATGTGGATTAGTTTGAATTTCAATGATTCCGGCGTAATCGTCACCATACTATAGACCTTGTTGTTAGAACTTAGGTTCTTTTTAGAACTTACTTGTGTGATTGCGCATCGTTCGAGACGAATTGCTTGTAATGGCGATATAAACAACAAAAGTCGTTTGCCATTTCCTTCTACGAAGCAATTGGGATCTGAACGCAATTTCATGATGCCAAAAAACGGCTCCTCAAAACTCGCAATCACTTGCATGTTCTCGGGGTTGCAAATAACCGACACTTCAGTTGAATTAGAAATGGAAACTACAAGGCCACTTACAACTAAGTCCATCGGTAATGTGTACGTAGGAAAGAAGTAGACATAGAAAGAGCATAAACATATTTATGGTACTGAAGTTCATAGATGGAGTGCTTGTGCAACGCAGTGATTTTTGCTTTGGAGTTTGAAAAGAAACCGCGTTTCAAGGATGATGATCCACATTTACCTCATTGCACGTCTGTCGATTGAATTGCGCTCGTTCTTCTCACTGTTCGTGCAATATAATTGCCCTCCATTTATTGTTGTCATTGACCTTTGAGGATGCGAACGCGATTTCCGGTTTGAAGATGAGCGAACAAAAAAGTGGCCATTGAACTGCAACGAATTTGTAAGGCATTTCAATCTTTGAATAATCGATCTTTAAGAACACAAACTGTATACTCGTTATGATTAATCGACTTCATTCTAGTAAACAAACATGTGTGTGTTGGGAGGGCGAAATTGGTTGTAAAAATCACGACACCAACATTGTAGTGAACGCAATTTGGAGTTCTCACTCACATGTCTTATGGAATTGTTTTTACTAGAAATGTACTGCTTCTAAAGGGAATTCCCCTGTTTGATCGATCGGCTATCTCAAACGTTGATAATCTTCGACCGTCAGCAATAAATGGCGGTCGAGAGATGAGATCTTCGTTGTGATTGGGAACGCGTTTACTTCGATCTTGCGCACTTGATGCTCGCAATGAAACGGCTTGCTTGAACTGCCTTTACGCGACTTCGGCAGTTGGTCTTAAATAACCGTGTTCGTATTTTAGAAGAATCAATTGGCGAAATGCAAACAAACTGTACATGTCCAACTGATTCGGCGTCTTCAGTTTTACCGTCTTCCAACGATTTTCTCATCCCGACATTGGTCCTGCTGTTCATTTCCACTGTAATCAACTTTGTTCTGTTTTTTAAGCTTTTCAATGCCAGATCACCCGATCAATTTGGCCGGCTTTATCGGAACATCATCACGTTTGTTCGTTTTCGTTGAGTTTTTGTATCGTTGTTGTTTATGTAAATTACGGTACCTAAACATCTATTGTGTTTATGTCAGTAAATTAAGTAAAAGCGAAAGATTATGGTGATAGAAATGAGAACATCGCAAACGAAAAAGACGTGATCAGCATCTTCCTCAATCACTGTCATGAATCAAACCAGGTATTAAAGTATTTTGCAAAGGCTTTGCAGTATTCGGGCTTTCATTGTACATGAAAGTTTATTTGAGCAAATTCGTTGGAAATAAAGCAAAAACGTGAATCTTCAAAAGACGCGTAAAAAATCTTCGTTGTGAATCTTCTTGAGCTCCTCATTGTGATTATATTCTGGATTGATGTTTATTGTCGAACTGGAGATACTGCTGTTCTTTTTCATCGACGAAGCAGGTAATGTTGATAGAACCGAAAACGCAGAACCTTGAAATCGTTCCATAGAATCGTTTGTCAGTTTACTTTGACCACCACGATTCAAGATTGTGCTCGGAAAGTACTGAAACTCTGGAGTCGGATAAATGCTCTGAAAACGAGTGAGATGAGACAATCAAAACGTCAACCACCTGAATTTGACCAGTTAATTTGGGTCGATTTTTTGCTGTCGCAAAACACAGAACAATGAGCAGTAGGGAGAGCCCGAAAACTGAGCCGAAGATTAGAATCAATGCCCATCCACTATTGTCCTAATATTCCGTATATGTATTTGGTGTCTCCTCAACACTTACGTCAGTGACCGCTCTATGGTTCCAGAAGAAGAACAATGAGCCGATTATGATCAAGTTTCCAATTATAACCAAAGCAAAGATTAACAGACGACGATTTTCGTGTTTGAAATCAGCGGGTTGTGTCATTTTTTGTTGAACATTCAAGATAACATATTTGTAAGCTTGGTTTCACTGAAATGTCGTAGATTTCTCTGGGCAATGTGTAAGAGAGATGATGCGTTTGAACGAGGCAAATCGACACGATAATTACGTCGGATTACTTAATCCACTACACGTTAGTGCAAACACGATTACAAAACTGAGTAAGCAGCCATTCAATAGTGGAATACAACCGAGTTGGAGCAAACATAGTGAATCACAACGAACATTCGCAGAAAATGAGGATATTGGCAATCTTCACGCTTCTCTGCCTTCAACTTGGCGCAATCCAAATTCCTTTTGATTATGTCAATAGTAAGTATACGAGATAGCACGCTCTCGACTCATGACATTTAGATTATCTATATCGTATGAACATCACAGTCGGAAGTAAGTGCTTTGCTTTAAAGATCGAAATTTTTACTGATGTCAGAGCAAAACTTAACTGTGTTGTTCGATCTAACAAGCACTCAATTGTGGCTATTTGGCAGTAGAAACAGTTCGGCCAAATTTGACACTTCGCTTTTAGCTCTCGGGTAAGATTTGCTGAATAGACAGAAAAGTAACTTGATTTTTAGAAACCAAACTAATTTGACTGTTCTTTCTCGTCCCAATACAATTAATTACACTCGAGGAATCTACGACAGCGCATTTAACATCAGCGCCTACAATGCTGGGAATACGACGCTTACACTTGGCAACAACAAGACAATAAATGCAGTACGATTCAACGTGGTCTTCGCTGACAATTATACGGCTCTTCGTTCTGCCGATCGTGTGTTGGGTAGGTAAAAACAATTCAGAAAAGTCTACTGAAAATAACTCTACAATAGTTACTTTGAGCGATTTATAGGCGCTGGAATCATTGGGATAGGAATGTCTGCGCTTAGTAACGAAACCAATTATTTGACGATGCTGATGAATGGCAGCAGTCGTTTTGTCTTATGCACAAGGTAAACAGATCACAATACAAAAGTAAACATAACCGCTTATAGACCACCGTACAAACAAGCGATGCTTAGCATCAACGAGACATATTTCAATCGGACTGTATTGGCAAACGCAACAGTAACGAAATTATCTCTTATCAGCAAAATCAAACCCGGAGCTTTTGAGTTCAATATCACGGGGTAACAACAACAATCTTTGTGTCTAACAAAACTTCACAGAATTCGAATTGGATATGGTTATGTAAAAATTGCCACTCAACCAGCAATCATTTCAACGCTCAATAACTATATTTCCGTGGACAGAGATACGTGGAATTACATTAGAATGAATTTTCGTCCAGCACTCGATCGGCGAACATCGAATTACTTCGTTGACTGTTTGAGGATGCGACAATTGAGAGTTTTCTTTAATGTCAAAACAGTGAACAACACGAACAGCGTGCTGATGATTCCCGGATCTGATTTAGTCGTGCCGACTTCTTCGGGTTACTGTGCTCTTAAGATTCGACCGTTCAATGGAACTGGACTTGTTTTTGGTGGTAAGTTGTTACAAAAAGCTACAGCTGCCACTTTTCAACGAAAATTTAGGTCCTTTTCTGCGACACCATTGCGTCCAAGTAGATCTTGCCCAACAACAGCTGACATTCGTGAACAATTCGATTTTTTATCCGCCAAAGAAGCATTTTTGAATCGCAAACTTGTTAATCAGCTAATTGACGTTAATAAATAATCATCAGCAACAGAAGTTCAGTTTGTTTCACTTTAACTGAAATCAATAACTCGTTAACAAGTTCGAACGTTGGTTAGAAAACAATTATAAGTAGAACGGATATAAGAGATTAGCGACTAACATAGTCGCGCTATAATTGTTCTGCCCATTTGAGTGTGAGGATGAACATCCGCCAATTTAACACAATTTAAAGCCAATGTAGGCATTCGAAATGTCGCTAATCAATGCCGTACTGACGGCGTTATGCTCACTTTATCGTTGCTTTCCAAACGACATAGATACGCCTACACGAGTTCAACAGGGTAGTTTGATTAGTCCGTATAATTGTATATTTGTGCAGGTTACCTACATACATTCAACATTACGCTGGGATATCCAAGTTGGTCAGTGATTGCGCGGAGCCACTAATCATTTTTTAGAGCAAACTGTAAGCGTAGCATTGGATTTGACTTCTCCAAACTTCTGGGTTTTTGGAGAGCAAAATCTTTCGGATCAGAAACTATTCAGTGCTTCTGTTTTTGACTTAAAGTAAGTTTTGACAACAACTCGACGATTAAAAAGTCGATTATAGAAGAACAACACAACTGTACGTCGCACCAAATCCGGTTGCTTATCAACAGTATCGTCGAAAAGGCATGTCGGAATTCGATTTCAACCTCACACTCTACGACGCGCGAACAACCGTTGAAATTGGCGACTCATCGTTGGGAATTCCAACAGTTGGAGTCAACTCGAATCTCAGTCAGCTCACTCAGTACATGACCGGAAGCAGTGGAATGTTTGGGATTACAAGGAACGCGTATGCAAATTCAATTCCTATGCGGGCAGACGGCAATAGCGCACTTACACTCTACATGCCAAGGTTTCCAAAAACTGTTGGACGTCTGACAAGTGGAAATCGATCGATAGATAAGTGCGATACCAAGTTCACTACCTACGATTTGGTAGGTAGTGCGAATGACTCAGCGAGATTTGCTTTCTACTCTACAATGTGGGTTGACTTTTAAAACGCTCGGAAATTGTGTATTTTCAGACAGAATCAACGAATGATCATCTCAACAACAACATCGTATCTGAGTGTTGATTCAAAGACGTTTGCGTATATTGAAGAGCAAATTCAACGTGTGGTTTATGATCGAAAACACAAACCGATAGCTCATCGACCAAATCGACGGCATAAGCTCATTCCATGCGCGGCTGTTAAGTTAGCTCCGAATATAACGATTGGCAGCCAAGCGAATGTCTTAACGCTTCTCGGAAAACACTACATCAGGAAGACACACAGCGGCTATTGTATCTTGAAAGTACGACAAACGACTGGTGACTGGATCCTCGGTGCGCCGCTTTTGCAACGTTTTTGTTTACGAATAGATTTTGCAAACCAAAAGATTGCATTTTCTTTGGCAAAAGATTCCGATTGAAATAAACACGTTAATCAACAAAAATTGGAATAACAGTCAATCGCAGAAGAGAAAATGTCAGTGACCAAAAATGCGTCAATTGATCACCTCACTAAGCGAAGTCCTTGAGCAGTTCGTTTGTCCTTGTCGCTTAACGACTCGCTGTCGTTTTATGAGGAGAACAAGACGCTCAACAGTTTTGATGTTCCACGCTGCGTGTTTTCGACTTTTCAAACGGGAATCAAATTGGATTGTAAATTTCGAAGCCACCGACAGCTGTGGTTGCAATTGGTGCCAAAATTATCCGCGAGAAGTCGAGTCACTTCTCCGAACGAATCGGCAGAAGGCGGCAGCGTTGTGAAGAGCTGCGTTTTCGATTCCGAGCATCTGCTTCAACCGTCTAATTTGTGACACGAATTTGCGAAATGTCGACCAGCAGATTGAAGAGAAAACCGTTTCATTTAGTGTTTAAGAACAACGCAATCGGCACTTGCAATTTGCGATCTATCGATCGATTCAAACGGATGTTTTCGTCTTTTTATCCAACAACCAAATAACACAACAATGATCGCATGCTTAATCTGCCATCAAAAAAAGCTCGATTTCATCGGTTATACGCAGTAACACACTCGTTTTCAACAAAACCACCGAGTTTTACCCGTGAAGCTGTTCACTTGAATTGAGGGTATTAAGTTTGTTGAAAAGTGCAGTCAATTACCATACAATTAAACATAATGCTTGTCCAATTTATCGTCCTCCTTCTATTACTCTCGGTCTGTCTTAGTGCAAAACAGAACGTTAACTACGTACTAACACATCAGAAACACTTCTACGAATCCACCTTTAAAATTGGGACTCCACGTGAGTTTTTGAAAACAAAATCCAAATCTCCATTTTAGCTAAAACCTTTCGATTGATGTTCGACGTTACCTGCACAACTTTTCTTCTTTACACCGGTGCTAAAAAAAAAACGCGTTTACGTTTAATGGAAAGTGATGAGAACGTTCAAGCATATGATCCAAAGTAAACAACTTTCCAATAATTATACGATTTACGGTGTTTCAGAAGCTCGCAAAGTTATCAGCGAATAGGAGTTTACACAGAGAACATAAACATGTCAAATGAAAGTTTTTATTCAACCTCAGTAAGCAACATGGAGAGTCCAGTGAGCGTGGTTCTTGTTCGTGACTTGGTTTATCACGGAAATCGAAGTTTGGGCAAATTGAAATTCGGTCTCATTGATTACGATTCTCAACTTCACAAACTGATTTCATTTGACGGCCTATTTGGACTAGATAGGCTTCTATTGCAAGAAGTGACCGATTGGCCGCAAAACGAAATGAAAACAGGTAAGAAGATGTCTGAATCATTCAATCTCAGAATTCACAGCCGGATCCCAAACCATAACATTCTACCCGATACTCAAACGTGGTGCTAAACCAGAGAATTCAGATGCAATTCTCAGTTTTGGAGACCAAAAACCGGATCAATGTGAAAACCAATGGGTTCATTTTCCGATGTTCGTTTTCAATTCGTCTCACAGTTTTTTTGATTTTCAATTAACAAGGTATACCAGAAGGTTAAAATCAAAAATCCAAATTATAGCGCAATGTACGGAGACTTTAACATCATGTATCCGAATGTTCACGACACCTTGTTCTCGGTTTCAACTTTAACGACTTTCATAACTGTTGATGAAGTCATGTATTCTATAATTGTAAAAACATTAAAACCAACACGTGAAGATGGGGGGTTCTTTTCACGCGACATTGTCGATTGCAATCACTTGATCACGGCACCTCCGCTTATTTTTAGCGGTCCACACAACTACAACTTCACCATCCCACCTTCGTTCTATATACACTTTTCGGTGAGTAATTGTATCAACGAACTAATCCAATAATTGGTTTAGGAATCCACCGGTAAATGTAATTTAAAAATAAGAAAGAATTCCGCGGAGTTCAAGAAACGATGGGTACTCGGCCAACCGTTTTTCCTTACTCACTGTGTTAGTTGGTTTTTCGGAAACTCATCTGTTGCATTCGCCCGTTCTATCGCGAAATAAAACCGTTTCTGCTTAGATAGCTTACTTTGGTTGTACAGAAAAACACGAGAAGAAACAAAAACGGGCAAAATGTTTCGACTTGTTCTCCAAGTGCTTTGCCTAATGAAATGCATCTGGAGATTGAGCGCACTCGTCATCAAAAACCGGTTCAACACGTACGTGTCCACTAGTTAATTGTTCGACAACTTGTGCTCTTAACATTGTAGTCCACGAAAAGATCAAGTCAAAATGAACGGAACCTGAGGTGTAAAAATGTTACAAAGAAAATTAATAGCTGAGTGTCGAATTAGTTACAACACGCAAATCCCATGCAATCAACTTGACCACCAACGTAAAGTGAATAGAAGAACTTGCGGCAACACATCTCACAGTCACAAATTTCGCACTTGTAGCTTACGTTTGTTTGCCCAGTAAACGCGGCGATCCGCATTTCTCTGTCCATTCAACACGTTTAAAACTCTCCACATGTGCGCTCCAATCGCCCACCTGGAGCGGAAAATCTCAGGCGAAATCCCACGGACTACACGCGATGACCAAAAGTTGCTCTCTCAACATCATCCACAGAAACTCAAATGTGATTCACTGCGTTTATATGTTATGTAAATAACGATATATAACTAGTATTTGCGGTTGATTTTTAAAAATTGTGTGATAGAAAGTGTGCTGTAGTGGCCAAGCGGTTAAGCAGTCTATCTGCAGAAGCTCTTTTCTTTTGCAGCTTGCGAGTTCGAATCCTTCAATCGTGATTTCAAGTGCTTCCATTGGATCTATCAAAACGACTCCAACCACTGCAAAAAAAGTCGATTGAACTCATCTACGGTTCACTCTTTTTCCCTTCTCATTTTTGAATACAAAGCAGGAACTCGCACTCGACAACCGAAAGAATTGAACCTGCAACCGCCAAAAGAAATTCGCTTCTGCAAGCAGACCTCTTACTCACTCGCTACCACTGCACATTCTTCCCTGTTCGATTTCTCAAGGATTATAGTTATACCTCAAACTTCAAAGCGTTCTAGCGCGCTGTAGTGTGCTATTCAACAGAAAAAGAACACACTTCTCTACTAACTTTTCAACTTGTGTAATATGACCCGAACATCGTTCACAAACCTCAGGCTTTATTCGTGCGCTCCCCTTGTAAGTGATTACAGAGAACCATTGTGTAAAAGGTTCTGTATACCAGATTGCATTACAACTACTACATCAAAAACCACACTTAGAAGACCGTCTGTTTCTGGTATCAATTGCGCTTGAGGTCTGTTAAGTGTTTGAGGGAACACATCGATGTTTTCCCACTCTATCCAAGCAGCTTAAGTGCAATTAAATACTGTTGCAAATCTATCCACTGCACATAAACGTTTGGACCGTTCGCGGCGGCTCGAAGACATTACGTCTGAATGCACACCAGTGTAACGATCTGCCCGTGGTGTTTGAGAACGTTGTGCGACAAACTTGGATTCGATCAATTGAACTGCACAAACAGAAATCACATTCGTTTTGCCGAGGTTTACCCAGTATTTTAAATTTGAATTCCTATTGTTTAAAGCGCTGCGTGTGGTTACGACAAAAGTGCTCGAAAGAGTTGGCTGTTTTGAGTCATGTGTTAGTGCGATGATTAAAGAATTGCAATCATCGTTTGCACACCGGGCAGACGACAGCTAAAGCCGGCGTTAGCTTTTCGCTCTTTGAAAATGCGCGCCAATTCAAACGGGATTTTTTTGGTCCGCTTGGAAGCGTCTTTTTTGCTTTGACAACAATTTATTTTATCGTTTATTTATTCATTAAAAACAACTAATGAACGGTCCGCTAACACAAGACGGAGATGATCGGTCAGAAAATGCTGGAGCCGCTTGTTTTCATTGAAGCCGAAGTTTAGATCGTCGCTTCTGTTCCCATATTTGTGAACGTGCTCGATGATCTGTTCACCAAATCGGCCCCATGATCCGAATCGCTTAACAAAATCCAACAAATGAGCTTCGACAAAGTGGAGCATGTTGATGGACGGCAAATTGTTGTTTCGCCATGATGTGGCAACGTGAACAATTGTTTCGTCCAAATACAACAATTCGTCTTCTGTGAAACTTCTGTCGATGACTAAAGCATACTTGCTCAAACGCCCAATGTCCAAGAAGACTTCATGGTATTCGAGATCGTTGAAATTGCTAGTCGATCGGTCAGTTTCCCATCGTTCGTGCGTATCGATGATGAAGTTCAAGAATTTTTGACAATCACCACCATTGAGCAACGACTTCGTTTTGTGAGTTAGTTGGACTCCGGCAAGACGGAAAATCGACTTCAGCTGGTTCTTCTGCTCTTCGTTTTTCCACATTTGCTCCAAAGGGCCGTTGACCAAACGCATCAGAACGTGAAGAGGTGGAACAGCAAAGTTGATAAGCGGCAAATTGATGAGACGATTTGGGCGTTGATCATCAATCCATGGAACGCATTCAGCTTCTTGAAGTCGATGTTCATGTCGATCCACATTCCCCCATGGGCAAAAGAATCGAGCACCTGGTGGGTTTGTGCCGGCAACGATGCTCAACATTTTGATGTCAGACGAGAAGAGTGGGACGACGTTCAGTTGTTTACCATCGATCTCCAAGCCATGTTGAGCAACTTCCGCGGCAAACTCGAAGATCTTTGAAGCTGCCACCTTCAAAACTTCAGTTTGCTCTGGTCCATCGTATGCTGCAACAACAACCAAGTTGCGAGGTGATCCCGGGTTCGCCACTCGAGTTGAGCAGAAAAATCCGATCTTGACGTATCGACCACCTCCATCTGCGGTGAAAACCAAATTGATTGCTTCTGGCGTTTCATCATTCCATTCGTAATGCACAAGTCTTTCGATGTACTTGACGGCCAAACAACGAACATCCTTGGCAAAACAAATTGACACCACTCGATTCTTGTTGTCCCGAATTTCCGTTGAACCAAATCCACCAATCTCCTCGACCTGATTCAATTGAGCTAATCGAACAGATTCGTAAGACATCAGTTTTGGCCAAAGTTTTGCCAAAGCTCCATACTGACGCTTACGCAAGTTGAGGAGACGGCGGATATCTCGACATTGTCCAGCGGTGAACTTTACTTTGTCGGTGGTATCAATCGGAACCCCAAGTTCTCGTAGACGTTTCGTCCATTCATTCTTCTGCCGAATTTTCAGGTTTCCAAATACTTTTCGTACTCCACTGAACAGAGTATTGCGGCTTGAGGACGGTGCTGGATTTTGAGAAGTTGAAGCACCAAAAGTGACGTTTGAATCAGATGCCGATTGTTGTGCTGTTTGACCAGAAGTTTGTCGAGATCTCGGAGTTGAACTGCTTGAAGATTGTTGAGACAGCGTTTCTTGTAAGAGCGACCATGTCTCATTGATCAACGTAAGTTCCGAGTTCTCTTGACGAAGTTCGGCAATCTCACGACGCAATTCAACGTTTTCTTCGGTCAAAGTTGCAATCGTTCTAAAGAATCGACATTAAACAACAGATTAACTTCTAAAAATACCGTTGATGTTCCAAGATTTGAATGCGAGCATTAACAAGTTCGTTGGACACATTGGAACGAGTGACAACTGGAGGAGCTGGCGGTTGTTGCATCGAAGGTCCAGCAACTAGTCCATCGTCCATTGATCGTCGTCGGCGTTTCTCGTTCATCCTTTCGCCCTGCTGACGTCGTCGTTCCACTTCTTGTTGCCGTTTTTGAATTCCAGCTCGAGCAGCAGCCTGTTTTTGAGCGTTTTTTTCTCCATATCTGTAATAGAAAAGTTGCTAAATAACTGTCAAAAGTGCTCCTATCGACACGAAATTTGCAACATAGATACGGCACGTCATAACGAACAATTCTACACGCTGAAATTGAAATACGCGCGACGCAACCTTTTTTACAACGACTTAAAGTTGACCACCGCAAAGCGGGACCGAGAAAATGATCGAAAAAACGACCAAAAACAGAATGCCATGATGAGTGTTTGGTATCATTCGATAGCCCGAAAGCTCTTTAACATTTCGTTCTTCATGCAAATTGGACTATTTTTGTCAAATTTATTTATTTCTTAAGGCGAACAATTTATTCAGACACAATGCCACATCAGGGAAAAAGTTTCAGGCTAACGCCCGATTCTGCCCGGTGTGCGTTTGTGTTGTATTCGAACGATCATTGTTTACAATCGGCTTCTAAAAAATACACTGGTGAGTTGGTTGAATGTTTTTGTTGTCGATTCTAACTCGTGAGTGTAGTCGTCTTCGAGGTTTTAATTAGATATTGTTGACATTAGATGGTTATCAGCTTTGATTTTGATCGAAGTTCTGATTGCACATAGCATTCAAAGTGAAGGTCATCAGTTAGATTGACATGTGTTTTTAGATGAGACTTGCTGTAGAGTCGATCATAAGGTTCAAATCCAAGACTATTGTCTGTGTTTAACGATCGCAAAAAAGTCGCTTTGTAGCGTCGAAATATTGCAGTTTATTTGCATTGTTCCAAGTACGAACGATTTTTTTGGTCCATGAGCGTGGGAATCGGCTTTGCGATTTCAGTCTTCACTTTGTGCACTTTCTCTACGCTAATCAGTTGGTATCGGAATTTATTCTCTTTGATACACAGTTTGTAGTATGGGCTTCCGACGTTGTTTCTGAAGTTTTGATAGAAATCTTCCAATCGTTTCAGCAGTTGTTTACCTGACCATCGTTTACTTGCACGACAGTTTTTGAGGGTTATGAAATGGGCTTTTTAAACAGCGTGTTTGATAGACAAAGTTCGCATCTTCAATTTATCAGTGGTTTCTTTGTCATTCGAGAAAACTGAATGTTTTTGTAACACTTGTTATTGAGAATTTTTTTTCAGAAAATGGGATTGACTCCACAGAAAACATTATTGAAAAAAGATTGGAAAGAGGATCACATCTACCTCGTTCAATTTCCACGTTGTGGTCAGTTACATGATGACTATGGAAACATGAAAAAGTTTTAGGTTCCATCGTTAGCACTTCTCCGTTTGCCATTAAGCTGGAGACATGGCTTCGTTTTACGAAATTGCCATACACGGTAAAATACAATACTAATTTTTGGAATTGTTTTCGAATTTAGAATGTCAGCAACGAGCTGACTATTGGCTCAGCAAAAGGACAAGTAAATCTAAAGTAGAATAAACAAACTAATATTCGATTCTAGATTCCATTCATCGAACTCAACGGCCAACAGTACGCGGACAGTCAAGCGATCATTGAAATGTTGATCGAAAAGTACAAAGTGCCAATTGATAACGAGCTCAACGATCGTCAAAAAGCGGAAGTTCGTGCATTGAAAGTTATGATTGAGGAATCATTGCAACGGTAGAACTTACAGTGTTCAATGCTTTTAAATTGTATTTGTTTACCTTTAGCGTTGCCGTATATGATCGTAGTCAAGACAACTCCTGGTTTGCATCACCGGATGGATTCATTGAAAACGTTCAAGGCGTGAAAAAATATGCCTTTCAATATTTTGTCAATGGACAAGTTCGAAAACAGGTACAATCTCAAAAATAAAACTGCTAAACATACGCTTTTAGCTTCGCGATATTCTCTATGCTCAAGGTATGGGACGTAATTCGCCGGCTGAAGTTGATGAAATCGCTAAAAAAGATTTGAACGCGTTGTCTACGTGGCTTGGCGATAAGAACTACCTTTATGGTGATCGTCCAACAACCATCGATGCGACCTTGTTCGGCACATTGGTTTCGTTGTACGATCCCCCACTCAACAGTAAGGTAATCAAACCGTACATGGAATCTTCGACTCCGAATCTTGTCGCTTTCATCAAGCGTGTTAAACAGGAGTTCTGGCCGGATTACGAGAAGCTGTGCAAAGAGTTGCTGATGAACTCGACTGATGCGAAACAACCAGCCGAATAAGAAGTCGTTTGTGTTCTAATCATCTCGATAATCCTAATCATCCGTTGAGTATTCCTGTTAATTTGCTTTGTTCCAATATTTGATGCTAAATTGATCAGAAGCTGTCACATCAATAAAGTTCTTATCATGTTTTTATAGTTGGATGACACTTACAAGAATAAGTACACACCATTTATGTCTAGACGCAAAGTTCGTTTAATTGCTAAATTTAATGGATGTTTTCGTGGTTGTTTGACTAATTTCTCTTAGCATGAGGACAAGATTGAACTCCTGGTTTCCGGTTTTCTAATTGGAACTACTTCCTTTTCGGTGTGAACGACTGCTACTTTTACGCGGTTTGTTACTCAAGTACTTGCAAATACAATTCCAACGATTATCAACGAGCACTTAGCATTCACCGCGTGCCTTAGTTGCATTCTGTAACAGTCAACGAGCGAACTCATCGACATGTTCTAGCACTAAAGTCACCGGTGAAAGCGAAGTATTGTTGACGTACAATCAAGTAGTTTAATGACTATCAATAATAATTGGCCCAGACTCGTAAATTCGGATATGACCGCCAACGACTTTACGTTCCGACCAACTCGACTGACCTCGACGTCGTTTCAATTAAAACAAACGCAACCGGCAAGGAAAACGGTTGAAACAAACAAAAAGTGGAATGATTAAATCTTAACAAAAAGGGAGCTGTTAGGACGAAGAATCCATGGCAACGGTATAGGTCGTCGGCAGTCGGATTGAGTTTTGCACACGAAATCTAAGGCCCGAACCAAAGCTGTCCAAAAGTCTTATAAATTTAACTCGAAGCATCACGGTGTGCTTCTCGTGTCTTCGGCCAATGATTATGACGAGAATCGTCAACCCGCCCCTTTTTGTCCACCGCATTGACGCCCAAAAACTTAACTGATCCGTTTTAAGCAACTTCCAGAAGATAGTAATTATGATTATCGTAATGTAGTTGAACCTGTTGCTTCATGGCAACGAACTTCATCAAACACAACGTCATCAAACCTAATGTGACGAAAACGATCTTCGAATAACAAACGCAAATGGAGAGCGTAGAGGAGCGATAGCAGGTGCGGATAAGATTTGGGCCAAAGCCATGCGGCCGGCGTGGATTTAGTATTAAAGGTACTTGCAAAATGAGAAAGAGAAGACAGGTAATTAAGGCCAAAGTAAGCGGTCTTCCGTAATTCTCGACCGGTGGGCTTCAGACGATAATTCGAACGCGAATATAACCTTTGGCTCAGTCATTTGAAGTCGGACGGTTTCGCGCCACGAATGAAAAGCCGCTTCGGTTAATTAGGCTCATGGGAGACAGAAGAAAGCAGGTCGAAAGATAATTGCGTTTCGAACTCTACAACTCAATTGGCTATGTTTTCCAACTTTATATTTGATAGGCCCGTAACTAAAGAACATTGAAGCAAACATGTGAGCTTGAAATGAGTTAACGTGTCAAGATAAAAGATGTTTAAGAACAATAGTCATTTGATAATAGTAAAAAGGCAAATCGAACAGATAACTAAAAGTTTTTGATTAATAGGTTAAATTACAAGAATTGAACATTTATTTTACTAAAAGAGCTTTATACGCGTATACCACGAAGTCTGCAGCTTTGAAACTACGGCTTTTACGGTTGGAACGTACTCAACTAAAACAGAGAACTTAGTAGAATGAAAAGAACAGACGAACAACTCGAGTATTGTGCCAATGGATTTCAAACGTATCAACTGCATAAAATGAGAGTTGACAAAGAAAAGCTAATCGAATCACACAAGCTACAATTGAACGTTTAGTTTAAGAAAACTAAGCGATGTTTGTACTAAATCAGTAGTAATAGATAAACTCGTTGAGGCGTTAACGTTCATTCGAGATGGATATCGAGCAGACGAGCGGGCCACAGCGAACTTCACTCTAACGGTCGCCTCGTCGTTATTCTCATGCACTTCGTCATTCACTCGGCCTTGTTGGGAGAGTTCAATCCGGACCGCTCGACGGCGCTAGTCTTACGTTCTATCTTCGTAGAACTGCGCAAATTTGGCTTCGACTGCGCATTTTAGCTTTGGCCCCCCTTTTCTCCAACAATCTATCCGTCGGTTCAGCAGCATCCGAATGTCCGCATGAAACATCTGCGCTCTATTCATGCGTTTCTGGGCCGCGCGCCCCGATTAAATACCCCGCTTAATGGAAAACCGAATGAAAGAGGATACAAACCGGTTTCACTCATTGCCACATTCAGACGGCAGCACTTTCTGTCAATAGAGCAACCAACTCGTTTGACACTTCGGCACCGACGGATTTCGCTGAAAAGCCCCGGAAACAGGACGAACGTTCTCGGCGGCACATCAGGTCGGCCAATAACTCTATCGCTTCACTTGCTTCTGCAATTGACTAAACAGTGGAATAAACTCAGGATGTAATGTCGCATCTACCACGTACAGCACGGTGCATCAATATGCGGTCAGTGACCATCGATGTTGGACCAAAGGAGAACCAAAAAAGTAGTTGGTCGAAAGCAAGAAGCAGAGTGACATGCTCCGTTTTTCTTGGAGACTTCTGCAATGTTGGGCCAACCCGCAGAGAGCAATTCGTCTGGAAATGAGCGGCGCACGCTAAAAGTGTTGTTGAACAAAAATGGCGGTTGGCCAAATCGTCCGTTTTGACTCGCAACATCTTCGCTCATCGTAGATTGCATCTTGCAAATTGCGTAATTTTTATTCCCAACAAACAACTCCAAGTGTTTTGCCATTAACTTTAATTAGAAGATCGACGAAAATCGCGTATCTGTAGCGATTTTCATATGAGCTCATTGGTGCAGTTGTTCAAAATGACGACAAGCTAACTGACTGTTGAAATAAACGTGAAATCGATTAACGCACATGATTGAAGACATGAGCTCTTAATCTTTTCACTTTTGTCAGTCAAAAGTTGTAGCTGCTAGTTAACGCTCAAATACCTTTAATGAGTTTGTTTGCTTTATTGTATGAATCATACGTTACTTGATTGTACGTTTAAGATCGTTAAAATGCTCAATCGACAATAAGTCGATCTCAAATAAAAATCTGATCTTCCAAATGTAATAACATTCGATATAGAGAGTGTATTCGAATAAGATAAGTAGCGTACACTGTAAATTTTTGTGTATTCAACGTTAAGCAGTCTTATTTATTTGTTAACCATAAGATCAATATAACTACTCCATGAACTAAGTACTAATTGAAAGAGATCAAAAAAAAGAACTTGCAATTGGAAAGTTGATGAGAGAACAAATGAAACACTTAAACAGCAGTGGTAGTTTCAAGCAGATAACGCATTTCGAGCAACGACTCCTTCAACGCTGCTTCGAACCCAATGCCGCTGGTGCGAGGGTTGGATTTCATGTCGCTGATCGCAAAAAGCAGTTCGTTTGCTTGAATACTATAAGCACAACCATAGCCATCATCTACAACTGGACCGTAACATAAATAGCAGCCTTCGAACGTTGGATCCGGAGTGACCTAAGATGTGAAGTTGGTTGGAACTTAAATCATATTCTTACTTGACTTGTGCTTAGTGGAAAACGAGTGAGTTCAACGTAAGTTTTCTGCTCAAATATTTCCGGCATCGTTGATAATCGGCCACGATTCACAGCTTCACGTGCCAAGTTCTCTAACGCACATAAGTGATTATCGATTCCAAAGCCATTAACGTTCTAAAACATATAACGACTAGCAATACAACGATTTCTTACTTCACTTATGATCAACGCTTGTTTTTTTGCCGCGTTATCAAAACGAAGTCGCTAAAAAGATCGATATGGAAGTTGAAGACTATAATATTTACTTTTTCCTGGGGAGAAACGTTACGATTGAATTGCGCAGTAACCCACGCCAAAGCTTCTGGTGTTGCCGATCGAATGTTGTCGACTCGACCGTAACGATAACGTCGCATAGTTGCACTTTCGTACGATGAAACAAGATAACCGTGCTGACTAAAATATCAGGTTCTATGATTTTCTGTCTGTCAAATCATCTCAGTTACAAGTGCGTACACAAAAAAGATAAAATCTACTTAGTTAGCACTTTAAATATAATTTAAATCGTGCATTTACACAGCAGATATTGTTTCCAGAAATTTCTGCTTACCGATAATGAGCCAGTTGAAGTGCCAATTGAACGAAACCATCGGGACTAATTCGATTGGATTTGATATACTCCTTTCCGAACTCTTTGAATTGGTAGACGGTGAGACGAAGATCCATGGCCAAACTGTAAGTAGACAGATCGATGATGTTTGTTCGAGTTGATCTTACGAATCGAACTCATTGGACATTTTATCCAAAAGCTTTTGATTGCTTTCGCTTACCACCCATTTCAACGCGTGATGTTGATCCGTTCCTTCATAAGACGGCAAACAAACCCGTGGCTCACGTTCGGTTCTCACATTGCGTAACACGTGTTCCATCATTCGAATGATTACGATTCCTTCAGCCACACTGTGCTCAATACACAAACCGTTGAATCCGTCCAGCGAAACGATCAGTTGAATGGTCGAATCGTACCATCGATTAAGGCCTTCGCCATTTCGTCCGAATCCGTGCAAAATTAGATCACCGGCCGTTTCCAATTGTCTTTCGTGCGAATTCTTTGCCGCCATATAGCCATCCAAACAAACGACAAAGGTCGCGTTTTGAATCAATTTCAGAGAATTTTCATTTTGCTCCACTAAACTTCCTATTGCAATTGAAAGACGATAAAATATCTTACGACTCAACATCTCGGCCCAAAATTCGGCCGCATCGTTTCGGTTTCCAGCTGTTGCAGCGGCAATTGGTGTCACGTTAATTCGACTGCGATTTCGAGCCTTTCTCACAATTTCGCGCATCTGCAACGCTATTTCTGTGGGACCCAAAGTGTAACCATTTCGACGAACAAACAAAATGAACGGCTGATTCTCGCACATTATCAACAAGTGCTGGTCAACTGTCAGTGTGTCCGATTTCCTGTAACGATCGTTCAAATGGACATCACAGTCCAAACCAGGTTGCCGGTAAATCGAAAGCAATCGATCGTATTGATCCATACAATACGGAACGCGACCACGAGCTAAACCACCACTGTCATGGCTGATGGCACGACTAAGAGAAACAAATTAAGAAAGGTTTCTTGGTACCAAAACTGACCGATCAATAAGGTCTTTAAATTGTAACATTCCATGTGTTAACCACGCCGTAAATCTAAGCATCTTATGTGAAACAATGATGCTCTACACTTCTACTTACAATAACCAATCGTCCTCATCGTAGAAAACTTGACGTGGAAAAATGTATGCGGGATTTGAATTGACAGGTAATGGATAACGTGGTCTCAAGTACATTGTTTCTAACCAAAAGCAATTAATCTAAAACATTGATTTCGATAAACCAGTGATTTCAAGTATACCCAATTTTCTTCTTTTTCCGCAATTTCTTTGAGTTCTTCCTGCAACTTTTCAGCAATCGGAAAAAACCGCCCGACCGCTCCTTCAACATCTTCTACCGGAATCCGATCCCACAAACGAACGACACTAGCGTATTGTAAATAACGTTCCAATGTGTGTTCTAACGATGGAATTGGTGGCTTTGGAAGCGGGTTCTGAAGTTTGGTGGTGAGTTCGAGAATCGTGATGATGAACTAACACACCGGAGTTACGACAAGAAATTAGCAACCAATAAGCGTCGGGACTTACTCGTTGCGGAATGGTTAAGTCGGTGGAAGTTGGGTGATAAAAGTAGTGGCATCGGTTTACCGGAAGAACCCCGCATAGACGACGAGCATTTGTCCACAAAAGCGAAGAGCAAATGCCCACTCTTGAATAAGACCGCAGGAGCAGCATGACTCCAACCACTCATCAGCTGGCTTGACTTGGTCCTGTTGACAGACAAGTTGCGCTGAAGCCACACGTAGAACACTTGTCGGCTGCTTTTTCTGATGTGCATTTTAAAACGCGTATTTTTGAGCGATTTGCAAAATCGTGGGTAACTGTTTTCTACGGGCCAAGGAAAAGTGTTTTTGATGAAAGTGAATTATAAAGTGAAACTATAAAATAAGGGGATTTAAGTTGCAGTTCTATCAACAAAAAGTTAAAATTAAAAACCGAAATTCAATTCGATCTTTCGAAAGCTCCCTGTTTCAAGATTCTCAACCAACGAAGAACGATAAAATAAGTGACTGTCTGTTGGAGTTAAGTTCGGAGTGCTGCGAAGTAATTACTGAAGTCAAATTTCGGAGAATCGTTTCGAAGATGGTACAAGAAAGCTTATCGTCACTAGAACGATTCCCCTGAGAGTAAATAACTAAAAGAAATGGTCAGAGCAACTAATTCACGCACATCCAACTAAGTACTATCGCATCAACACCACATTTCTCAGCACTACAATCACGGTTAACAATTGAACTTACGGTATCCCAATCGGGCATCTGCTTTTTCGTGTCTCCATCACTCAACCAATTGGTCAAAAAGCTCATTTCGAATCGTCTAAAACCATTGACTCAGTGCAAGTAATAGCATCTTTGTGAATCCTTTGATTGAGATTTGAAACTTACAAAACAAGAGAAACCCCCAATACAAGGATCATGACTCAATTTGAATAATCGAAAGTCTAAGGCCCGCATTTCATCCTGCCGCCGCCGTAATTTCATAAGCTTTTGATGAACTCAACTGACAACCTAAAAGAATTAGTTTTAGGATTTTCTTCAAACAGTATGTATACCCAGTTGCAGTTGCACACACGATCTTCCGCGAAAACCGGTGAATCGAGATCGTTTTGAATTCTTGATTACACGTCCATTACTAGAACTTCTTACGAAGGGAAAGATCACAGACCAAAGAACTGACCTCTTTGCGAATCTCATTGAATTTGTTATGTTAAAAAGCACTTTAAGGTTCCAATATACCGTTTATTAGGCTTTTGACGATTACAATAAAATTGAACAGCGAGACAGTTTGGAGACTTAAACGAAAGAAATAGTTCAGCAGATCAAACGTGATATCATTGAACTTTAAATTCAGAAATAAAAACAATTAGCAAATTTAAGATCATAACGAACCGGAATTCAACGTGTAAAATCGAGCTGTGTTTTAGTTCAGAATTTAAAATTTTAAGTGGAGATTCGCAATAAAAACGCTAACTTTGTGACTATGCTTGAGTGTCTTTTGTCTCAACTACCATTGTGGATTGAGCGGATCGTAAGCGACGGGAGCATTCGAATTGATCGTATGGTTCTGATAGCTGTCTGTTGGATAGCCGCCAAATGGATTTGTTGCTGTTGAAGGATCGTCGAGTTTTGTCGAATTGGAGTTGGTTAATCGCTGCGTAACTCCGTTGTTATTGGCAGTATCGTTGTTCACAGCATTAGTTTGGCCGTTTAGTTCCTCATAAGCGTAGACTTTACGAAGCATGTGAAGAAGCGGTAAATAGGCAATGTTCACAACGCAAATAATGATGTTCAATGCCGTGAATCCCATTGAATGAACCACGTTTCCAGCAATAATCGGTCCAAATGCATAAGCCAGACTGTACGAAATATCGGCTATGGCATAAACCGAGCCATAAACACTGACGTGTCGAGTGTCAACCAAATAACCGAGAAGAGGAAGAAGGCTGGTGTCGACGAGCGCAATTCCAAAACAGATTGTTGAAAGTGGAATGATCAATAACATAACTGAATTCATGAAGGGCAAGAAAATGCAGCTAAGACCCTCCATCGCCAATCCAATCATTGCTAGTAACCACGGAGATTGCGGATAACGTTTGAGTAGTTTGACAGTCACGTAGACGCCAAGAACATGCGGAAAGAAAGCGGGAAACCAAATCATTCCAATCATCCATTTCGGTGTGTCAGGCATGAACTCAACAATCCAGTTTGTGATTGTAGGCTCCAGAAAAGCGAGAGAAACATTTGCCATGATGAGAGCGCCGGAGCAAATAGCAACAAACGGATCCATGAATAACTTCCACATTGGCGTGCCGTGAACTTTTTCATTTGGATCAGCAGACCGAGACGCACGAATAACTGGACTCTGCTTTTGTTGTATAACCATGAAGACCATGAAAGCGTCAATGAGACAAACGAACGATAGAATTAGAAATGGTACCGGCTTGCCGGCAAGTGTATACAAAATGGAGCCAAACGGTGGAGCCACTAGACAACCGAATGAAATGAATGCAAGCGCAATTCCTAATGCCGCCGAACGTTCATTTTCTTCGGTAAATCGATCGGCAATCATCGCCAAACCGGAGGTGTCGGCAAACGCTGAACCGAAACCCTAAAGACACACGAATGTAAAGTTGAAGTTGTTCTCGACGTCTAAACAATGAAATGTGTTCAATCGGAAGACGACCAAACTTAACGAACAATTCGGATTTGGGCGCTTAACGTTTGGAAGTGATCTTATTTCGAACAAAGTTGCGCAGAAAACTCAAACTGTTTGGTTTGCTTTCGATCAAACGCCTTCCATTGAATCAAACGGCGTCGACTTACTTGCAAAGATCGTGCAAAGAACAAAACTCCGTAGCTGCGTCCAAGCGCAAAAATTGCTGTCGAGCTGAACATTACGACTAATCCGATGATCATTGGCAACTCGTAACCAATTCGATCGATGACAAAACCAGAGAATGGGTTAACGAAAATTTGCAGCAACGCTTTTGATGCAAACAACCAACCCAACTCAACTTCTTCGTCCAAATAGTCGATTGCGCCGCCGGTCATTTTGATTAACATCGAACCGTTAGGGAGTCGAGTACTCACGTTATGATAACCGACATATTCCACATCGTAAGCACGAATTTCGCGCAAATATCGAGGAATGATTGGCACGATGACCATGTAGAGCATGTTGTCCAACAAGAGAGCAATTGAGACAACAACCAGGACCAATTTCTTTTGGACCGTGGGCGATGAAGTGTTCTTCTCCAACCAATCCCGACACCAATCCATATCCCTATTTAAAATCGGAATGTTGCGACCCATAGCGATTTGAGCGGATGGACTCTGCAAACAGCGTGCTTAAGATTGTAGATTGTAAATTTGACAAACAAAAAGTTAAAGTTTAGGGCTGTTTATTACATCTGAATCTACGCGCCGAATTACACTTCGTCAGACGGAAACTTAAATCCATTTCACCGTTTTAAACATAATAGTGATTGCGAATGTTCGCATAGAAACGGTCGTTCTATGAGTCAAAGCCGAGAAGATGAAGAGAAGAAATTGGCTATCTCAATACGCTGACAGAAGATGCATCTACATTCCTTCGACGTTTTGGCGGGCGACAGAACAAAACGATCCGCTGGGAATTCGGAGGACCCGAAAGTTCAGCAAAGCGAAAACGTTAAAAGAAGTTCGGAACAACAACGAAGACCAAGTGTAGCAGCGATCGCTAGCACTTGACTTTGATGTCGATTATAACATTGAGGTAACCGTTGGATATCACAGAAATCAGTTGGTTTTATGCAGCGTATTGTTAATTTGAATTTATCTTTCGATTACTTTTGAAAGCAACTACAGGTCGGCGGCTACAGGATGATATCTGTGACCGTTTGGTTAATTTGCTTTTCAATTTTAAATGGTAAACAACGTTTGCACAATACTTTCGATCGTAACTTTCGTATACCAACATATCCCTTAAAAAACTTCACATCAAACTTTTCGATTGTAAAACATTTCCGTGAACTGAGTTCGAAAATAGTCCACGGTCATTTAGTTGTGGCACGCAATCAACCGTTTCATTGATATGCGGTCGAAGCTTTGATTTCGAAAACTACTCAGAATTTTGAGTCGTGCAAACCAACCTCTTGATTGTTTTCGTCCTACAAGTTAGCAGACTTCTGGGTGACCAAACGCTGAAAGCACGATTAGTTCTGAAGATTCGGAGCAAATCACGCAAATGAATACCGCGATATTGGTAACTTTAGTCCAAAATGTACACGAATTGAACGCTTTGTCGAACTTAGATTTCATCTATAGATGGTGTCGAAAACGAAGAAGTTCGTTATAAATTTCCACTGTTCTAGACTTCGAAGCGAACCAAATTTACAAAAAAGGATGAAGGAAAGCTGTCCAACGGATGATTCCTTACGCGTCTGCGACCATTGTTCTTCTGAGGTTCGAGACGGAAAACGACAAAGTTCGGACGAAAAACTTGCGAGAGCACTCAATAATCTCATTTTCGCATTTGATTTTCTTGTGCTTTCTCAACGTGAGCATCCGTCTAAAATTCGAAATGTGCGAACAACTTCTTTTGATTTCGCAACATTTGAGTGCACACGACAAGGACCTATCTATCGAGTCGATTGGATCGACAGAGATGCACAGTTTGTACAGTAATCAGCTGAGATAGTTAGTGACGATAAAACGACTGCTAGACCTCAACAAGAGGTCATAACAAACAAAACGGCAAAAGTCGACCGTCTTCAGGAATCGAATCTGAAAGAACTGAAATTGTGGTTGCTGCCCAACGCGTCGATTTTCAGGATGACGACCCTCAAATTTACATAGTTAAATTTCCTTTCAAGACGTGACAGTTTAAACGAAAAAGTTCTTCGAACACAACGACATTTTCGGTACACGTCCGAACTGTTTCAAACGCAAAACGTTCTTACTATTCTCGTCTTCTATACCTTCAGTATCACCCACAAATTGACGTTATTTTCGTTTAGGCAAATTCCCCTGTGCATTTGTTCGCCCACAATGTTGGAAGTTTACTCAAAAGAAAAACGAAATGAATCGGAAAATTTCAAACTTCTTAACCACAAAAACACATTAGACAGATTGGTGGTGGTCGTTTGTGCGAAGTTGGAATTCTGAATGTGCAGGACCACACATATCGCGAACCAATCGGCCAATTCACTTCAATGGAACAAGCAACCGAAGGAGGATGAAAGAATTAAGGATTTTAAACGAGTACCTGCCATATTGTAACTGCCGTGAATCACTAGCTTCTACACCGAAATCGTTCGTCAAGTGTCATATTTCTGAAGGTGGCAATTAAGTGAAAGAATGTAAAGGACAAGTAAAAGGACAAACAATTGTTGCGATGCAATTCAGCTAACTCGATATCAGCATTATATCTGAAGTCGAATCGAAATCGCAATTCCGAACATGATATTGCAAAACAGGAGGTGGCAGTATAACAAAATTTGTTTGTAAGTATGTGACTGAAATCTAAAGGCTCCAGTAGTCGGAATGAAAATTATAAATGTGTGAAAAAGTTCCCAGACTCTCACTGTTGATTCGACATATTAAGCAGAAAACAAATATCCAAGAAATTCTAAAGTAATACCATTGCGTGTCATTATTGTTTAGGAACTCTAACACAAAAACGTATGGGTTTAACGACCACCGTTTGCTCATGCAGTTAATTAAAGTGAGAAATGGCAATTGTTCTAAAACAATCACAAGCTTAAAACAATAAAATTTATCGGCCAAAGTTCAATAACAATAAACACCAGTGACATTGGAAGGGTATTGCTGTTATCATCAGACATGTGAGCGTAAATGTAAGAGTAAAGTTTTGTCAAATCCCGTCCACTGCCGCCTAATTAGCGTCGTTTCTCTGTTGCGCGTTTGTTCTTTGAATACCCATGTAATATTTGGGTGTCCAAATGATGCAACTTTCTCAACGCTCATAACGTCCGGCGTTTTTATTTTGGCGTCTGAAAGCACGCTAATCACGATACGAAGTGCGGGAAGAAGTAGAGCGTGTAATAAGTTCAGTTCTGCATTATAAACAAAACATGTTATTTCAAATCACTCGCTTAAGAGATCAATAAGTGATAGTCAACGATACAACTGGTGATGAGTGGGCGTTTGAATTTGCGCTGGGCGCGTATTTTGAAAACCAAAAACCCAAAACTTATTCAATGGTTTTTTGGTCAGTGCATCTTCTTTCATTCCGCTTTCAAGTTCCGTTGACTTTAAACCAGTAAAGCCATCGGAATCCGATAACGCTTCGTTTCCGGCCCCGTTCTACGTTGGAGTCTATTGTCCACAGAACTTTTTTTCCATTCTAAAGACTCATGAGACGGTCAAGCAAGGCGGCAAGTTTTGACATTGTTCTCTTGGGAGAATATTCGGCATCAGAAGATGGTCGACAGATTGCTTCAATGCCTGGACTTCGAATTCAGAAAACAGCGTTCAACTGTAGTGTTGAATTTTGGATACGAAACCACTGGAATAGAGAAATTGAAGAATATCGTAACCGTTCATGTTCCACAGAAGCAAATCTCGAAATTTGAACAATTTATAACCGTAGACCTGAATTCATTTATCGTGTTGTTGGGGCGGTGTTGTCGTACGCTATCGCTGGCAGCAGGTGAATGAAGCCATCAATCTGTTTTCGTTTCGAGTGCCCGGAAAGGGACGTTGGAGAGCAAACCGAATCGGAAATCGAAATTAATCGTTACTCGACCCGTGTATTTCCGAATTGTATGTTTGAGTCAACGTAATTCCCGCATTTGAAGTAAAATCGTATTCTTCTGCTGGTTTTTATTTTTCCAATAAAACCTCAACAGAGTGGTTGAAATGGCCGTCGAAACGGATAAAACGAATTGCTTGCCACGCGCACATGACTCCAGCTCATGTTCGTAGGTCGTTTCCAAACCGCTTAAACGACTCCAACTCACTTCTGAATACTTTTTAATCGAAACTTGAAGATCTTTCAATCGCGAACGACCGCGTTGTCTACCGTACCAGGAAGTTCAGTAGTTTGAAAGCACACAATTAAAAACAACATTGACAAATGTCGTCGAGAAATGAAGAAAATGGAAACTGATAACAGCTGACCAATCCTCGACAACCATTTCGTTTTGTACATCCGCTCACTGGCTATCCACTTCGGCACAACGCAATTCAATCGGCGTGAGAACAACAGCAAATGATATGTCGATTTCTGAAATGATATTCTTTTCATTCCTGCCATCTAGACAAGACGCATTTGGCGCTCTAATGTTTTCAATCAAAAGTTTGCACAAGCAACCTCAGATACAAAGTTTATAAGCGATTACATCAAAGGTACCGTTTTTACTACCCATCACACTTAAAATGATCCTGAAAATGCAACAAAGTGACCAAAGACGATGATATGATTTTACTGATAACTAAGATGAATGAAGAGTGGACGAATTTAAAATTAGAAGTACGCAACCAACTTGCGACAAGCATTTTACTGAACCAGAAAAAAATAGAATGTACATATAAATGGAGAACCATTAACACGCTCGGGGGTACAAAATCAAACGGTATGAGGCACTTGGGTGATCACATGGAATTGCCGATTACGCGCTCAGATTGCGCCAGATCTTCACAGTCTCGTCACTGAAACGTAAATAGAACTGATTTGAAGCCTCACAAACCTTGAACACGAAACCAAAAGCTCATCCATCGAACAGAGTCCGTTAATGGCACCCGCATGCGCATTATTTAGATCTTTGTGCAATTGCAATCGATTTTTGTTCACCGTTGACCATACACGTATGTTGCCACCACGATCGGCCGTACAAAGAGTATCATAATCGAAATTTCTGGTTTTCAAAAGACACATCTGATTCAAGGTCCGTGGATGAGTATCGTTTTCAACAAAATCACGTGTTAAATCGATCAACGAAAAACGCATAATCGACTAAAACACTTTAATGGTATGTAGACAAATGAACTTACTCCATTCTTTGCCGCACTGTAAAGAGATTTATCATCTGTAAACATCGAAACTACGCGATTATTATGTGACGGAACGAGAGCCATTGTTTCATGCGAACGAGAGTTCGAGAATCCCGGTTTGATTGTGTTCACTTGAATATCGCCGTTGTCGTGTGCGTGGAAGAAATAAGCGTGTTGTCCCGACTTTTCATAAACTGCTGTCGCACTTACATCCTCTTCGCTGAAATTTTAGCCGCACAGTCAGCAATAGAGCGAGTCACGTACCTTCCAATGGCATCGAACTTGATCAATGAACGTTGATTTCGAAGATCCCAAACTCGAAAATCATTACGGAAACGAGTGCACATATGAATTCCATCGTGACTATACGTAACCGGTGAAACATTGGATTCGTTCGGAGAACAGTAATCATCGTCGATTTCGCATCTATCAACAACACCACTTGAGTGAAAACATGAGACGATTTGATTGGCCCGCGAATCCCAAACTTTGACAGTAAACGCGTTGACACAAAGAATTTGATTCGGATTTCCACGTTCCATGAAATGCACTCCTGCAGAAGTTCGCCGCATGTTCATTGTAGCAATCGGCTTCTGTTTTTCCACATCCCAGTTGATAACGTTTCGATCTAAAGACGATAGGATATTAAAGTGTAAAAACAAGCATAGTATCAACCTTTTCCAGATGAAACAACATGACCGGAATTAGCGTCTACTGCAACTACTCGTTTGGCGTGTCGTAACGTGGCAATCAAGTAGTCAGTCAGACCATCGTTCAGCGTCGCAGTTTCGATTACTTCGTTGGTTTCGGTTGTCGGCGATGTAATATCTTCATCGTCTTCGGGTATTGTCTCTAAAAACAAGAGTACGTTGACTAAAATTCACACACAAAATTCCGAACTTGTTGTTTGAACTAAGAAAAGTAACAAATCAAGATACGAAACTAGTCGGAATCAAAGAGTTTAAGCAAAATTTCAAAACAGAATATTCAATTTACCCGGTTGAATAATGCGCGTCTGATTGTTTGCTTCACGTGGAGACATCTCAAACAAAAGTTCTTCAGATGTTGCCGTTCGTCTTCGTATTTTGTCGGTATTCGAATAACGACGGAAACCTAAGGCATGAGTTAGTATAATAAAAGAAAATAGTAAAAAGCAATGTTATCTTGCGACTATTAGCGTTGAACTGAATCCTAAAAACCCAAAAACTCATTTTAACCTACCATCACGTTTGGGCGTTTCGTTTGGTGCAGCAGACAAGAGCGAAGTGTCTGATTTGATTTTTCGAGCTGACTGATGAATAAGATCGCTGATATAACGTTCGTTCACTGCGTTCTCATTTTCGCTTTCGGCAACTTTCGCTTCCAAAACCTAAACATAGTTCTTGGTTGAGAATCTACGATCTTGGAACATACGCGGATTTTAGCTGATGTTTGTTCCGCATCTGCTGCTTTGGAAATGGCGTAGTTGAGCATTTGTTCCAGAATAAAACGAGCTTCATAGATGTTGTCGCATTGCTGAATCAAGGTGCGCATCGAAACCTGAATATCGTCTCCGCTATCGTTTTCTTTGTTCGAACACTCCAAATCGGTAATTGCGCGTCGAACATCAGCAATCTGTGTATCTAGGTACTTCAAGTGATGGCTATTTGTGTCGATATCGTCTTGGATTTCACGACGTTCCTCGATAGTTTTTGCGGCAACAAACTTGCTGTCCTAAACCAAACAGTCGATTGCCAGAAAACGGAACTAACCAGTTGGGAGGCTTCTTTTTCGACTTCAACCTTTTCGTTCAACAAACGAAGGTATTGCATGTCGAGTTTGTTGATACCCGTATGATGAGAAATGCACGCGTTCATCTGTAATTGAACTACTTGCAATGGAGCAAAATGACAACCAACCTTTTTCTCTAATGCTTTCCATTTGTTTTTAGCTGTAGCTGGTGAGTACGGCTTCTTCACCCCTCCACTGACACCAATACGCCGCGACGCGAAATTTGGCGTTCGATGAGTGCCATGATCTGGTCGCATATTGGCAATTTGTTCGAGTCTTCGCTTAAGATACTCTTCGCGTTGTTTATCTTTCATTTCCAGTGTGCGGATCTTATTGTCTTTCAATCTAAAAACAATTAGATTGGCAAGGCGACTGAAAAATCCAACCTACCGTTCTTTTTTCTCCGTGTTTGCCCGTTGACGTGCGGCTTCCATTTCGGCCTTCTTCAATCTGATCGCCTCTTCACGAGCTTGTCGAACGAGTTTGACTTTCGATTGTTTGGCGTCTTGAAGTTCGCGACGAACTCGCTCCAACTCCTGTTGCTGTTGAACTTGACGTTTTCGTGCCCGTTCGTTTTCGCTTTGCATCGATTTCATTTTGTTCAAATCACCACGTAAACTGGCCAATCGTTTCTCGTAGTCCTGCTTCACTTCGCGCATCTTGTCATCCGACAATTTGGCTCCGGATTTCTTTGCCAAATCCAAAAGCATTTTGTCACGTTCAGCTTCGGTGGCAGAAATTCGCTCCGAAAGTTCATTGATTTTTCGCTCATAATCACGACGAATTTGAGCCAGTCGACGTTCTGATTGTTCAAGTTCATGAATCAAACGTTCTTTTGTATTAATGTCATCTTGAAGGTTTGCCACTTCCATTACGATTTTCGCTTGTTCTACAAAAACAATATAAGAAGAGTGGAACTAAACAGTCACCTTGTTCTCGTTCCGCCAAATAGACATCTTCATCGTTTTCGGCGTCGGAGACCTCATTTGATTCGTCAACTTCCATGGCTTGTCCATCATCAGCGGTTTCTACTTCTTCAGTTGGTGGGCCGTGATTACGTTCGTTCAAAACTGAAAACGATTTGCATTTCATGTAAATCTGTTTTATCGACTTACTCTCAACCAATTTCTTTTGGTCCTCGAGCTCTCGACGCGCTGTCTGCACAATTGGGTTTTCACTGAATGATGAATAGGGACTATCGGCCAAAGTGTTCAAATGTCCCATTTCTTGGTTTCGACGTTGCAACAATGCATATTTCTTCTTGTACTCCTCACATTCCGATGTCATTTCACTAAGTCGCAAATTGAGCCGCTCACTTTCGGCGACATAAGTGTCAATGATGCCCGCAAGAGTTGTTTCGAAAGCAGCTTGGTCAGCAGGATCGATATTACCTTCGGAATCAGGTTTTGGAGCAGCATTCATCAGACGTTGTCGCTCCAACTCTTCTTTTATTTGGGTAACACGCTGCGATAGAGTGTTGTTTGTTTCTTGAAGAGCAGCAGTTCGGACACGTAGTTTGTTCAATTCACTCTAAAGCCACTGGTTTATCTTATAATTAGTTTGAGTCACCTGTAACATAACATTCTCATGATATTGATCATTAAACATCTCTTCGCCATCCGAATTTGTCATTCGTTTACCCTAAGAATAATATTTAACCTTTGATATATATAGATGGTAACCTGTCTGTATTCGTTCAGTTCACTTTCCAAGGCGGCAATTCGAGCTCTCAATTGTCCAACAATTGCACCTCCTTGATCGCGATTAGCCATCACTTTGTTTTTGATTGCTTTCGCTCGTGACGCGTAATTCAGTGTGTTTAGTGTTTCGGCAAAATCAACATCATTTGGACTTGCACATGCAATCATCAATGTTCGGCTAAATGAAGTATTATAAAAGAAGGTAAGACCATCAGCTGACCTGTTACCACCGAGTGAATCTTGCAATAAACGAGTTAATTTGGAGTCTCGATAGGGAACATGAGATTTCTTTGGTCCAGTTAAAGCACAGATAACGTTTCCAAGTGCCAACTAAACGTCATTAATAGCCATTTAGAGGTGATCAATTACCAATCCGCAGTTAATGCAAATCCCTTCTTTTGCCCGATCTCCGGTGGCTCCCGTTCGTTTCAAACGTTCGGAACCGGCCAAATCAACGAAATGCAACTTAGCCGTTAAAACCGTCAAAACCTTCTCTTCAGCTTCAATTGTCTAAATTATACACAAGGATCATAAGCAATGACTTAAGAACTCACGTCGAACTTCTCCTGTTTAACATGAACCGAAAAAATCGCGTGTGATCGGGAAGACTGTTGATTCATGTTCGTGGATCCGGTTGTACGATTCAACGCGCCGTTCTTCAGAATTTCCAACACCGATTCCGAACTATTCGCCGACATAGTTGTTGTGTTCTTCAGAACAATTTGATTCGTTTCCGGATCTTCTTGAATTCGCACGTTGTGATTTCGTTCGATCGACAGCAAGTCAATCAGCTCTTCGTTGTAGAGCTAAACATCAGAAGTCGAACAATGAAAATAAAAGTTGGTTACCTCGACAAATTGAATTTCAACGTGAAACGTTGGTTCCGGATCGCCCTTTTCGCGTGCTTCTTGTTGTCGTTGAATGATTCCGTTGAATATGTGTTCAACGGCTCGTGGAATGATTCCGATATGCTCTGCAGGCACAGCAGCGGCATCAAAAGCCGTGCCCATCGTATGAGTCTTTCCGCTGCCAGTCTGTGAAAACAATTATACAATTTATAGGAAAGTCATTTTACCTGTCCATATGCGAGGATTGTTGCATTGTATCCGTTGAAGATACCTTCAACAAGCTGTTTCACACACGATTCATATATTTGAATTTGAGTTGAGTCGCGATCGTAAACAAAGTCGTAACCGAAACTTTTGTCGTTTCCAATGAAAATTTGACCATCGGATTTCGAAACAACGGTACAAACTTGATAGCTGGCCGCCTGTTCGCGCACGTTCTGTGGTCGAACGCTGAAAAGAGATTAAGTTCAAACAAACGTTTGTCTACGTACCGAACAGCCACTTGTACGGCATCAGACGACATTGTCGCTCAAGTAGTGATGTTTGCAGCTGCGATAAATTAAAGCAGAACAGCGGATCAAGAATGAAAATTAAAAGTTGTCATCAATCAGGTGAAAAGTGAATGTCAAAAACCTCGATGCAAAACGATCCAAGTCGGCAGTTTGTCACCGAAATCGATTTCCGCTCGGAGCGCGACCGATTCGTGTGTTTGGTGGCGTACAAAATCCGAGCAGCTGCAGATTTCGAAAGCGAATTTTCGCGGCTTTGGCTTTTTGTTGGTCAGCATTGGCCGTAGGCAGTTGATTGCGGCCAAGTCGATGATGTCAAAAACTACAAACCTTTGCGTTTCAACGTATCAGTAAAAATTTTACGCTTCAAAGCAAAAACACAAACGTTTGGCTGCGAGCTCCTTTTTACTTCGTTCGTGGTCACAACGTTCCGTTTTAACCACGAAATGTTGAGACACACGGGCGGACATTCGAAAGGGAGTCCAGCAGCGATGTTTGCTTCTGGATTGTTGCAGTCCGACTCTCTTGACCGTGGAGACGATTAAGCCGCTAGATGAGACCATTGAATTGGTTTTGTCAGTTTCCAGTTTATAATTCGCCTGCGGTAATTAGTGCTTTACTCACTAGTGTCTGCACACAATTATGTTAAAAGCTTTTTGCTTGGTTTATTTATAAAAATACAATTACACAAGACAGAAGGTGGTTAAGATGCGTGTTAGTGATGAAGATCGTTGGCGTTCAAATAGCACCGTTATTTTTTGTTCTGATCGTTGATCAATCGTTCGTTGAGATCCTTCTGAAAAGAACCCATTAAGCAGTGAAAGCAAATGGAACTGACCAGTGCATCCAACTCGCGTTTAGAAACCAGTGAGTGAACGGTGACGAAGTAGTAAAAATGTTTGTAGAGAGTGTTGGCATGCGGTTCCTGAAATCAGCAAACAAAAGTCACGAGGATTACCAGAACATACCGCTCCTATTTGATTCAAACGGTCGAAATGATGAATGTAAACTAAAACGAGGGTATGATTTAGAAGAGAAAATGTGGATTCTTACCGTGAACAAAAACTCTATACAAACGGGATAGTATTTTACTACAAACATTGCGAAAATCGATGGGAAATGGGACATCTGAAAACGAAAAAGTTGAGAAGAATCGAAGACAAGAAGGTTACCGGTGTTAGACGGGAAGATTGTCTCGTCGTTTATTCGCTGTTCAATCCACTCCATCAGAAGACTCATGTATTGAGGAGCTGGTAGTCGTGTCGGTCGTTTAAAGTTTTGATCATCTTGCCACAAGTACTCGTATTTTGATCCTCCTGACATTGTTGGACACGTGGCGGCCGTACAAGCATCGCTGATTGTGCCGTAAAGTAAATTAATACGATTGAAAAAGTCGACAGCTGAAAGGCAAAGCAATTGATGAACGATCGTCGGCAACTCACTGTGAACAGCCAGCCAATCTTCGAACGTTTCTTCCGGAGGTAATTTCACGACTTTAAGCAAATCTAATCCCGAGTTTAAAGTCGCTTGAGCGGTCTTGTGTAGATTGTAACGAAGAGTTCCGATTGGGAATTTTTTTTTAGGCCGAAAAGTCTAAAAAGTAATATAACGAATGTTCTAATAAATGAACTTGATACCTTGTCCTTGTGGACATGTAAGAAGTCGAAAAAGCTGCTAGTTGCACGATCCATTGAGCATTTTTTGTCGTAATTAGTTTACTGAATAGTCGAAGCTAGAGCTTGAAAGACGCGTAAATTGACGACGCGTGCACGCATGGAATCAAGTCCATTTGACAGCTGTCTGTGGTAAGACGACCATGTGCGCAGTCTTCATGAGCCGCCGATTCGACTACTCGACGCTAACTGGGCGCACTTCACTGACGTGCTGGAATATGCAAAGCAGTGGTTGTGGAATTTACGCTCAGATTTTGCGCTCTTCGACTTCTTTTTATAGCGCAGCTTCAATTTGAATGTCGCAAAACTGGACACAGAACGTTGCACTTCCCGGACGGTGAGTTGTTTATCGCTATTCGATGGTCTCCAAACCGTCAATCACTTCAATGTCATTCGATTTGTTCGGGTGTCGATCAAATCGAGTGCCGTGTGCTGATAGCAATCGATAAGTAAATCCGGTTATTGTTTTAGAATCAAACCCATCGTTGGAGCGGCACAATCGACACCATCAGCCGTCGGTGCCGAAGGAAGCAAATCGAACTCATCAAAGCCGTCGATGAGCACAAAAAATGATCAACGTTTTAAACAATACGAAAACAGGTAAACGCCTTTCTTCTGTTATTTTCCAATTATTTTCAGTGTATCGGATGTATGGGATAGTGAGATATCGGTAAATCACGATCTCGTTCATGATTCCGCTAATCTTGTTCTTGCTCGACATGCTCAAAATGAAGGACGAGATTTGTCGACAAGTGGAGAACCAACTTATCCGCCACAATCAAAAATCCGGTCTGATAACTACAAGACATCGGCAATGCAGAGATTAGCTATGCAAAAGGGTTTGTGAACGGTTCCTAATCCTCACTATTCAAATTTAGATCCACCACCTAACGTAAAAACTGCAACCGCCAGTAATACCGTACCGTCAATTTATCCGCGTTTACCCGAAGTTTCACAGCTAAATTTTGCGTGGACCGCATCGACGCCGATCAAACCTCCGAAACAAGAGCCTCAAGGTTAGTTTAATGATTAGCTGTGTTTATTTTTTCTATTTATAGTTGATCGTGACGAGTCGCGGTTTGATCGCTTGCGACGAGTAATCAAACAGTGCGATCTGACTGATTCGAAGAACGCAACCGAAGGTATAATCAATTTGGATCAATTGAGACGTGACTGCTGGCTCGGTATACCGAATGGAATAAGGCCAATGGCTTGGAGAATTCTGTCGGTAATTCGTTATTTTAAAGACTTATTACTAGTTCATGTATTCTAGGGCTACATACCAGTGAATATTGATCGACAGCAGATGACCGTGGAACGAAAACGTAATGAATATTGGCAATACGTGAGTTACATGAACAATTACTTATAACGATAGTTTTAGGTTGAGCAATACTTTCACACTCGTTATGATGAGCAACATCAAGACACCTTCAGACAAATACATATCGATATTCCTCGTATGTGCCCGTTAATTCCATTGTTTCAACAAAAAATGGTTCAAGAGGTAATCTTACTAACTATAAAACCAATTGAATAGTGTCAACATCTTTAAGATTTTCGAACGTATTCTTTACATTTGGGCAATTCGACATCCGGCCAGTGGTTACGTTCAAGGCATTAACGATCTTGTTACGCCTTTCTTTGTGGTCTTTCTTTCCGAATACGTGCCCGATGGCGCAAATATTGGTCGATATGATATAACACAAGTGCCGCGTGAACGAATGGAAATTATTGAAGCAGATAGTTTTTGGTGTTTTACCTCCCTTCTGGACACAATTCAAGACAACTACACTTTTGCACAGCCGGGAATTCAACGTAAAGTCAACGAATTGAAATACCTGCTCACAAGAATCGACGGTAAACAAAAACATTAGTGATCACATTAAGAATTGAATTCAGGTGATTTAACTCGCCATCTCGAAAGGAATCAAGTGGAGTTTTTACAGTTCTCGTTTCGTTGGATGAACAACATTTTAATGCGAGAAATTCCACTAAGAGCAACAATACGACTATGGGACACTTATTTGGTTTGTGAAACGAATAGGTTCTCGAACATTGTAGTTCATTGTAGAGCGAACGAAACGGATTCTCCGAGTTTCACACCTACGTTTGTGCCGCCTTTCTGCGGCTGTGGTCACGTCAACTGCTAAATGAACGGGACTTTCAAGTCGGTTATGATTATGACTTTACGTTTATACAGTTATTTAGGGCATAATGATTCTCCTCCAAAATCTACCAACGCAAGAATGGAGTGATCAACAAATCTGTGAACTCACTGCTGATGCCTATAGCTTGATGCAGGTCTTTCACGGTGGTAAGTTCGTTTGTTTGTCTTCGTTTTAGTCTCAAATTTCAGCAAAACGACATTTACAACAAGAATCTTGAGTTCATTCGACGAGATGGATTCGGAAACGTGCTAACTCGTGTTTATGTCCAGTATAAATTTATTCAATATTTGATCATATTTCAAACTTCTTGTTATAAAGAAACAAATGCGTTGTAAACAAATCGATTGTTTTTTTCGCTCACTTTCTCGTGTATAAACGTTGGTAGAAGTTCTTTGACATTTTGTTTGAATACACAGAAACGGCTTTAGCAGAATCAATTGAACGTTTATCGTTGGGGTTTCGAACGAATTGGACAGTGAATAGTATTTTCAGTTTATTGAAAAACCGTCAAATATGAGATTCTTTTTATCGTATAAATTAAACGATACACACTACGACGATGTATCAAAAGTAAAATACATAAAAAAAACTCCTTATGCATACACACATGTTTAGGGTTGACCAGAACCACCACGAATCTTTTCCATTTGCTTCGAGAAACTTTGACTTCGTCGACGAAAACGAGCACTCGGCATGGATGGAAGACGATGTTTGACCGGACGAAGTTCATAATGAGCCATAATCGGAATATGGTCTGATGGCACGTGCGGATGCGGAAAGCCGAGTATCTTGTTTTCGTTCAACCATTTTTGATCCAACGGACCCAAAAATCCAACACGTTCCAATGACTGAGGTGTAGTGAAAATGTAGTCGATCATTCCTTTGAAGTCCAACCTAAAATTTAGAAGACGATGAGAATTAGTGTGAAAGAATACGTACGTAACATTCGTGTTCATAACCACTTTAGGATCGAGACCACTTTCCAATTTCAATGCATGTGTGAACTGATTGTGATGATAATCGTTACTATTCAAACTGTCCAAAATCATATCCGAGCGGAAGCTCTTAAGATCGGGATGATCTTTTGCAATCACTCCGTTCTCCAGATATTCGATGACACCCGAATCGGGCAACGAATTGAAATCACCGCAAATAACGACTGGAATTTCCTATAAAATAGTCGTCCCGTACATTCAAAACAACGCTTCATATACCTGCAGTGGAACGGAGAATTTTGTGGATGCTTCTTCGATAAAACGTGCACATTCGTGAATCATCATCATTGTTTGAATCAATTTAACATCACAGTACTCTGGATCCCAATGAATATGCGCAGCACAGAGAACAATCGGAATTCCAGCAACCGAGTCTTCTTCCGAAACTTCCGGTAGTGGTTCTTCGGTTTTGTTCGCAGCCGATTGTCCATTCAAGAAAGCAGGTGGATGTGATTTCGGACGATGAATTCCGGGCAAAGTCTCAACCACCGCCAATAATGCAATGTTATCTTTTGGCATGACACGATTGATGATTGCTTCATGATGATAAGCCTTGTGAATGGCAATTTGAGCGAATTCCACTGGACGTTGATCATGAAGTTTGAATCTATAAGAAGATAAAGTAAAATATTTCATAACAACGGTATTCACTTGTCACGTTTCCAAAATAATGCACAACCATCAACATGATTCCTATCTTCACCGACCATTGTTTTGGCACGAGATTTTGGCGCAAAAATACCCTCATATCCGTGTGATTTGAGCTCCGGTTCGAATAGTACACGATATTGTTCGGACTCAACTTCCTGTAAATTCACTTTTTCAATTCTAATCCCTAAACCTCAACTCACTTGCAGTGCAACGATATCGGCGTCGTAGAGTAAGATCTCTTTTATCACTGCATTCTTCCGATACTCCCAATTCAACGCCCAAGTTGGACAATAGGAATACAAATTCGTTGTTGCGTATTTATCACACAACACATTGTAAGAGAAGACGCTGATTTGTGCTAAAAACGAATTCAAAAATAACCAGAAACTTGTATGCTAACCAGTCGGTTTCTCCGAATCGGGTAGTTTGATGCTGTGCCATGTTCGCGATGGTGGAGGTGGAGTTGTGGCTAAACGTCGAAATCAATTAACCTCTTAGTTGTTCGTAGCTTACTGGCCAAACTATCCAATAAATGTTGAAGCAGTTTCCGTGTACCGGATGTTCCGTGTGTCAACAACATCAAATCCTTGGGCAGCTCGTTGTTTGCAACGTCTAAGAAAAGTAAGAATAACTGGTGTTACGAGCGTTAAACGAACTCAAAACTTTCAAACGAAACAATTTGCCCATTTCGCACGGCAAATCCCGCAACAGATTGTTCGATAGGTTTAAGTGAATCAATGTGCTCATGTCCCCGATTTCCGGAGGTAGTGATGTAATTTTGTTGCAAGAAAGATCAAGAACCGTCAGACTAGTAAGATTTGCAATTTGTGGAGGGATTTTTGTCAACAAATTGTTGCTGGCAAACATGGCGGTCAGATGACGCATATCAAAGATTTTATTGCTCAGATTACGTACGGAACCTAAAAGCACTTTATAGCAGCACGCCGTTTCAACTAACCATGTATTTCGATTTCCAACCACCGCGCCTGCTTTCCATTGTCGATCTCTTCGGGGCTCAACAAACGATGAATACGTGAAGCCTGATTACGGAGTGTCCGACGTCCCTGAGTATCTCCAATTTCCTCGGGCGTTATCGGCAGTCCCGCACTACCGCTATAAGAGCTCCATGTTGAAGGTAAAATGCCCCAGTCGGGCTTTAACATCTTCGTCTCCTAAACACCAATTCTTCATTCAAGTTCACTACAAAAGGAGTTTAGCGAATTGAAAGAGTATGATCGGCAAATCAATGGAAAGAAAGAACTATCGACAAAGAAGGCGTTTCTGTTTACAACTACCCAACGATACTCAAATCATCATAATCGGCGAAATTTCTGGATTTAAACAAAAAACTCAAAGATGATAATCAGACTTCAAATTTACATAAAAGACTTATGTTTTTTCTTCGGATTTAAGGATAAATGTTAATCAAAGAACATACAGGACAATCATAAAGTGCAAACTCACAACCGGTGCTACAGCAATTCGACGAAGAGCAAAAGCTTTGGCATCACGCCGTTCATCGATTTCTTTGTTCTGTTGCAAAGTGTTCTGCATCCGTGTCGATTTGTCGTCCTAAATCTCAAACATTATTCACGGGGTATTTTCCAGAATCTGCCTCGTCATGAATCCAATGTACAATAATTACTATGCACCACCGCCGCCAAATGGCGGAATGCCGGTAAGTTGTTCACATGCTTATAATTGAAGTTTTCGAATTATCACTTTTGATTTTTGACCACGTATCACTTGTATTGAATTTCAGTTCTACGAAACGGAACGCCGCTATGTGGACATTAGTCAAGAGCGAAATCTATTCGGGTACAATTTCGACGATAATCCAATATCGTTGCCAGAAATTGTTAGCTCGCCACAAGCGGTAATGAACTCGACGTAAGAACCTCACAGATTGTTTGATGTATCGTTTTGTCTTTAGAATATTTCGTTGTACAATGACAGCCATTCCGGAGACCCAAGAAATGCTAAAGAAAAGTCGAATGCCATTGGGTTTGACGTTGCATCCGTTTCGTGATATGAAGAACTTGACGGTCATGCAAACCAACATCGTTCGTTGTCGATTTTGTCGAACTTACATCAATCCGTATGTGATGTTACCCGATCATCGACATTGGAAATGTAATCTTTGTTTCCGAGTTAACGACTGTAAGTGATTCTAAATTAGAACTCTAATAGTTATACTGTTATAGTGCCAGAAGATTTTCTTTTCGACCCAGTAACTCGACAATACGGTGATCCGAGAAATCGACCAGAACTTCAATACTGCACGGTCGAGTACATTGCACCGTCCGAGTACACGCTTCGACCACCACAAGCAGCAATTTATTTATTTTTATTCGATGTAACTGCGGCAGCCGTAGAGTCAGGTATGAGTTTAAGAGTGTGAAGTGGCTATAAACAATCTTTAGGTTATTTATACGCGTTTTCCGAACAACTGCTCGTTAATTTGGATCAGATGCCCGGTGATGATAAAATGCAAATTGGTTTTATTGCTTACGATTCGAACATTCACTTCTTCGAGTTTTTCGATGTCAACAAACCGCCACGCGAGTTGATTTTGCCAGACGTTGAAGGTAAATAGACTTCTATCGATGTCATCTATTTTGTTCTTAAGGCCCGTTCTTGCCCGTGCCATCTGGTCTGTTAGTTGAATTAAAAGAGTTTCACGAAGTTGGTTTGTCAGCTGTAGAATCCATTTCAACTTTTCAATTTAGAGTGTTCGATCTTTTATTCAACGAATTCCAACAATCTTCGAAAAGAGCACGATTACTGAATCTTCACTGGGAACAGCGCTTAGTTCTGCCTATAAGCTTGTTGTACGGTCACACTTTGCTTCAACAAACATAACATACTATTTAGGCGCCATATGGTGGACGTTTGACGGTTCTTACGTGCAGTCGTCCAACTGTCGGCCAAGGTGCTTTGAAACCGGTTGATTTGACGGCAAAAGGAAGCGAAGGATTTTCACCGACTTCCGATTTTTACAAACGTTTTGCTTTGGAATGCACGTCGCAACAAGTTTGTGTCGACATCTTCGCTTTGAATGTTGAATATGTGGATCTGAGCACGTTGGGTAAAGTTCTACAATGGTTGTGGTTTTGAGAGCTCGGTTTCAGCTGATGCCGCTCGATACAGTAGTGGAACGGTCTATCATTTTCCTGGATACCATATCAATCGCGAACAATTGGAGGTGGTTCGTTTTAAACGTCTATTCAGTCGTTATTTGACGCGTAAAATTGGCTTTGAAGCAGTTTTGCGTATTCGTTGTTCTAAAGGTATCGATTGGATTTTTAATAATATTAGATTGATACTTTTCAGGTCTTTCGCTTCATACATTTCACGGGAATTTTTTCGTACGCTCAACTGATCTTTTGGCTATGGCAAATGTTAATCCGGATTCGGCACTTAGTGTTCAAATTCAATACGAAGAAGATTTAAAAAATCAATCGACTACCTGTTTTCAAGCGGCTCTTCTATATACCTCGTCAAAGGGTGATCGTCGAATACGAGTTCACACTTTGTGTATTCCAATTTGCAAAGATGTTCAAACGGTCTTCAGTTCTTTTGATACGAAATCTAGTGTTACGTTGTTAGCGAAAATGGGTAAGTGATCGCTTTTTGTTTAATAGCTCAATTCTGTCTTATAGCTGCTGAACGCGCATTGAATGGTGGTTCACTATCTGATTGTCGAGATGGACTTCTTAATGGAGTCGTCGACACATTGGCAGCGTACAATCGTTCTATCGGACAAGGACCGGGTGGACTACGAACACCAATCCATGGTCAATTGAAATTCTTTCCGCTGTTTGTTTTAGGACTTTTGAAACATGTGAGTATAGAGTCTTATGTTTCTTCATTCAAATTCTCGTTTGCAGCCTGCTTTCTTGGGTCGTTCTCGTTTAAACAAAGACGAACATGTCGGCAATTTGCTGCGTATCAAATCAGCGCCCATAGAATTGATTCTGAATGAAGTGTATCCGTTACTTTATGCAATTCACACTATCCATCAAGTAGCTGCATTTTTTTCTGAAAAACTGTTAATTTGTTTTGCAGACCGAAGAACTCCAGCGCCTGTCTTTGAGCTACGAGCGTATTAATGCCGATGGTGTTTACTTTATGGATGCGGGACGAGTTGTGTTGATTTACGTGTGTTCACGTGCTCATCCAGAACTTTTGATGTTGTTGTTCGGCGTTCAGATGTTCCAAATGATAGACGAAGATGTAAGTCTTCATTTAAATCTTTCAAACTGATCGACCTTAGGCGCCGTTTGAACAGCTTCCGAACGTTATTAGTCAACGAGTTCACGATCTAATTCGTCGTCTACATCAAGAACGATGTTATTACGCACCAGTGATGGTTGTCAGGTTTGCTCGGAGTTTGGAGACACGAATTTAAAATGGAACGGTTTCAGAGAAGATGGTCAACGTCGAGAGTGGTTTACAAGCCGATTGGTGGAAGATCGAACAGAATCGGCGCACAGTTACGTGGAATTCATTCAACATATAGCCCAAGAATCTCGTCGTTGATTATCGCTTATTATTGTTATCTTGTTTAGTAAAAGAGTCGAGATTGTTTGGTTATTTTCGTTCAAACAGAATAAAGGTTAACTACTGTAATCTGATATTGACTTAAAAACAATTCAATGTCTAAACTAAAACAATGCCCTGTTGCAAAGAAAGTATGTTTTGTTTGATCACACACAACCACAAATGCGACAATAGTAATGATCAAAAGAAGGCTGGTTAATGACCTAGAGTTACATGATGCATTTAAGTGCTATCCGTGTGGTCAGCACCTTCCTTATCGGATTGATTACCTTTAGATTGAATAACAATGACTAGAAAACAATTAAGTTACCGTTTCATTGAAATTGCGATTGGATAGTCACTCACGGCTGAGCAAATGACCTCACGGGGGAGTCGAATTTTGCACGAGCGGATCGACGAGAACGAAGATACACGACAATGAACGAGCGTGTCAACTTTTTGGGGACAAATGAACACAAAAGCGAAAAAAGAGGAAGTTAAGGACAACGTTCTAACGAGGAAACAGTTCGCTGTATTGACCGTCGAGTTGTTTGATGACCTCAAGGCGTGTAAGAAATGGCCAATAAAAGTGCGAAGTGAACATCTCAAATTAGTCATTAGAGTTCATCATCAACGAGAAGTCGACTAAGTTCCACAAGTAATATGACTTCAATCATTCTCACTCTAAGAATATGCTTATTTTTATTCTTGAGTTTGAAATCAGTTGCTGAGCTTATTCCTCGACGCTTGTTGTTTGGTGAACCCAAACATTCGGCCGTTAGTCTTAGTCCCAATGGAAGTTTGATAGGATTCATGGCTCCAAATGAGCAAGGAATTACAAATGTTTTTGTCAGATGCATTACTTGCCGAGATGCAAGACCAATTACATTTGAACGATCAAACCACATCTCCGGTAAATTAACAACTTCGCAGTAACGTGAAACAACCATCTTTCAGGGTACTATTGGACTGGTGTTCCAGATGTTATTCTTTACGCACAAGACAATAACGGCGACGAAAACACAAAGTTGTATAAAATCAGTCTGACAAATGTAAGTTACTGACCTATGTTTTGAAATAACTGTTCGGGTTATTTGAATACTTTAGCCCAATGATCGTCACATCATCAGCGATCAGACCGGCGTCAAAGCGATGATTATTGACAATAATCTTCAACGCGACAAAATACTTATCGGATTGAATGATGAAACTCCTGCTTTCCATAATGTGTACGAATTTGACCTTAAGACCAACGCAATGCATCGCATTTTCCACAACTCACGATTTCCAGCCCAGATTGTCGTGGACAACAATCAGCAAATTCGCTTGGTTATGGAAGAAGGAGATGATGGTGTGATGATTTATTATCGGTAATAGAACAAGGATATTATCTAAAATAATTGAATTCAGACCATCTGAGACTGCACAAGCTCGGAATTTGTCTTCCGAAGATAAGGACTGGGTCAAATACATGACTGTTAGTGCAGAAGATCGTTTTTTAACTGAGTAATTTTATTTAATTTGAATATTTTTAATATAACCGTTTTTAGACCCTTGGGATTTTCTGTTGACAACCGACAAATCTACTGGTTGATGGGTGAGAATTCGGATATGGGACAACTTGTGGTCCATCCGTTCGGACATCCGACTGCAAATCAGGTGTTATATCGCGCGGTTCGAAGTGCTATTGCCGAAGTTTTATTTCATCCAATTGATCGTACCATCATGTCCATAACCGAGTACTACTATAAGCCCGAAATCTACGTTGCTAATCAAACGATTCTGAGCGATGTACAGGCGATTGTCAACTTAAAACCGAATGCGAGCCCAATGATGTCGTACAGTAACGATTTTAACACCTGGCTTGTAACTTACATGTCGGATAGTCAAGCACCGGAGTATTATGTTTACGATCGTTTAACTAAACGAGCGCAATATTTACTCTCAGCAAAACCGGAGTTGTCCATCTATCAATTAAATCGAATGATTGGTTTCGATTTCGTTAGTCGTGACGGTCTGAAACTACAAGCCTATTTAAGTTTACCACCACAAGTAAGTATATTTTCAAGAGTTGTTTGTATGTACGAATGAATTATAGGCACGACTTTTGGACCCCTTACAAACCAGAAGCAGTGAAGATGCTGAGCTAGCTAAACGCGGATTGTTGCCAGCAGAACCACAAAAATTGGTTTTAATGGTACACGGAGGACCTAAAGCACGTGATTTCTTTGGATTCTCTCCGATGAATGCATGGTTGACTAATAGAAACTATGCCGTGATGCAAGTAAACTTCCGTGGCAGCATCGGTTTTGGTAAGAAACACATCAACGCTGGCGATGGTATGTTGATTTCATAATCATGCAGAAACAATTGGATTGTAGGTGAGTGGAGTCGAAAAATGCATGACGATTTGCTTGATGCCGTTGAATTCGCTATTCAAAAAGGAATTACCCAGCGGAACACGGTGGCAATTATGGGCGCTAGTTATGGTGGTTTTGCAACCCTTGTTGGATTGACATTCACACCCGATGTTTTCGCTTGCGGTGTCGATATTGTTGGTCCGTCAAATCTAATCACATTACTTGAGGCCGTTCCACCCTATTGGGTCTGTTAATTGTAGCGATTATTTGTCATCTGTTGATTTGAATTTACAGGTCGGGTTCTACCAAAATTTGGTTAAGATGTTCGGAGCCGATAAAGATACAGAAGAAGGCAAGAAGCATAAACCAAAATTCAATTATGCCATCGATTTTTTAGGCCGTGCAGCACTTCGAAGTCGTTCGCCGTTATTCTTTGCCAATCAAGTACGAAAACCTCTGTTGATGATTCATGGCTCGAATGATCCACGAGTACGACAATCTGAATCGGGTATTTTCGAATGTTTCAAACCGAATTCATAACCGAATTTTTTAGAGCAATTTGTGGCTGAACTTAAAAAGAACAATATTCCCGTAAACTTCGTAATATATCCCGATGAAGGCCATGGTCCTCGAAAACCCCAAAACGTTCTTGCAATGGCTGGAATCATTGAGAATTTCCTTCAACAATGTTTGCACGGTGAGGCTCAACCGTTTCAACTTGGTCAATATAACTCAAGCGCCGTAAGTTTTGACGATCAAAGAAATTATCGATTGACCTATTTCAGATTATTGACGCGCCTATTAGCCCTCTATCGGCTCATTCCACACGTTTTCTTGCTCATCGACTTGCCCGTATTTTTTGAAAATTCATTAACAGAATGTAAATTGGACAAAACCTTTACTCTCATACCTCTCAAACTATGAATTTCACGACCTTATTGACTATCGTGCGTCTTTCTTGCATCTTCATTGGGCTGTTGTCATGTCGTCTTTCTACAAAATATTCTTTCTGTTGTGTTTGCGATCTCAATTTGCGATAATTTCGAGATCATTCGCGATTGTCACTGAGATAGTTGATGTGCGAATAAACTCTAATGCTAAAAACTCAATCAATTGCGCAACTAAGTGGTTTTATACTAATGGAAACAGTTATAGGATCTTGAACCCATTAGTAGCAGAGAGACTTCAGTTTGTTTGGTGATTGTCGTATGTTTGCAAAGTAATATCGCAGAACTTGGGTTTTAACGTTATATAATGTTTCTTGCTATAAGGCTTGGTAATTGTACTCAAAACGTTCGTCGAAATTCAATATTCTAGTCGACATATAAAACTCTATTCGGTGTCGATTTCAAATGTTCGCCCAACTTGAATCATTTGTTATACTGGCATTCGTGTGCGGTAATTGAGAAGCACTTTGACTTGTAAATCGATGCGTATACACGGGCTGTTAATGTTCTTTGTTTCCTTTAGAAATATGAACTCAAAATTCAGGCCGCTTACTACCAGAACACAACTGTCAAGTTAGTTGTTGGGGCGTGAATAAGGCCTTCAAACTTCCGTCTTATAAACTGTCTTTACATGCTCTTGTTACGGTTTCCAGACAAATTAATTTCGTTGTCATCAAGACAACAAGCCTTAAGTCTTGAGTGTTGAAGCTGATGTTTAAGTCGGGAATCTTATTATCACACGGACAACTGAATAAACCGCTTACTAAGACGTAATCCAATTAAAATAGACGACCATTTCGTAGAACTAAAGCTAACAGTCCTTTACCTTATAACTCTATCGTATTCACGGAACGTAAAAACTAGTGTTGAAGGCAAAATCTTTCTCGCTTCTCGGCTATGTTATTCTGATACCCAAGTGGGGCGGAGCTTACCAACTGCAAATTAGGTGCACGTCCAACAAATTCGGTTGAGTTCGTTCGTACTAATTGGGATTCCCATTTATTCACAGTTTTATTCATAGTCCGTAAATGAACATATTCAGCGGAGTATCGAAATAGAAATTTACTTGAAAAAGTTCCTCTTTTGATTGTTCTTCACGGGTATAATTTACAGTTATTTATTCTGAATCAGCGTAATGAAATTGTTTGTCACGATCTATTACGCGCTTAAACGTTTCATTCACTCGATTTACGTGTACGATGCTTATATAAATCAAGGTGTTCTAGTTCTTGCGACCCATTTAAATCGTTGAAAACGTTTGCATCATGGCCGCTAAAGCCCAAATTGTGTGTGTTGCTTTGTTCTCGTTTACGATCATTCTTGCGAGTTTGGAGTTGGCAGATGCATCACCATTACCATTCAATCAACTTGTTGGATCTTCCTATGGTAACTCATATATTCATCAACTAAACAACTTAGTCGTATTTACAGAACTATCGACCGACAAAAGAACTCCGATTTTCGAGGGTGAACAGCCGCCGAGAGTTTTGAACCATTTGCTCAAGCAACCGATTCTCAGTTTCGGTTCATGGTTTGGATCGATGGGTCGAAACAAACGTCAACTTGAGTCTATTTCGAATATCAACGATGCGGAGTTGGAAAATAAGATCGACCTTGTTCGTCGTGCACTTTTGAATCATCAACGGTTATTGTTGAGACTCTGATTATTGTTCTTGTTCATATTCTTTCGCTTAATAAAATTTTAAGTCAAAAAGTTAATAAGTCCAAAATTGCTGTTATTAATCAAGATAAGCCGCTTAATGCTGTCGAAACCGTAAATATAGAAAATAATTGGAATTTGATCGCCTAGTGTACTATTAAAGATCAGCTAGAGATTAGATGAGGGTTTTCGCTTTTTGTTAGTTTTTGATATCGAGAGTATTGATGCAATTACCACTAGTTTGAAGACCAAATTGAACAGTGGACGTACGAACATGTTAGTCAGTAGAAATGACGCAAGTTTTGCAGAATACCATGTTTGTGCAATTGCTACTGTGTGATGGTGTCTGTTCCGCGACTAATGAGCCGAAGGATTTCCACCCACGATTCGGGTGCTTCAATTCATTTCTTTGTTCTATCGTAGTCCAAGCGGATTATACGTTCACTCTGCTTGCAGTAATCGGTCGTTTTGTTGCAGTTCAATCAAACCTCAAAAAAGAATCCTGTAGTTTCGTTTGCTCTTGTGCAACGAGTGCAAATCCATTTCAAATGACTGAATTAGTAGAACACGAAAAAGGATTCTAAATCGAGAAGAACTGGAGAAAAAAAATAGCGCATTCTGACGCAACTTTTGAGTTCAATGGAGAAATGAAGACGAAAATGTTTATAACCGAAGGTTTTCAGTTTATTCGTTTTTATTCAACAAATCTGCGCCCCGATTTTGACAACGATCTTTATCGGCACCGGATCCGCAATCTTCGTATTGATCTCATAGAAGAGGGGAAGAGAATAACTCTGACGAAATGCTCAGTAAACTGCGCACGTAGAATGTGTGAGTTGCGCATCAACATATAACACTGAGTTTTTTCATCGTTCTAATTCCACGAGTAGCCGTGAACCGTGACGCTCGACATTTCGTTCCATCTTACTCCGGTCTCATGACCAACTCTCCGGTAGCAACACACAGTCCACAACGGAAAAACTCGTTGACGTCGTCGTTGCATTTGTCATATCCGATTTTGTTGCTACTTGTGGTGATTGGCCTTCAGAATGTTCTCTTCTTCCAAAAAGCTCGTTGGGCATTACGTTTGGCAGAAAAAACTCACATGTTCGTTGTTGCATCGTTTTATTACAAGACCTCGAAAAGGTAGAATTTGGCTTTTGATTGAACGCATCAATTTTACGTTTCAGTTTCTCGCCAAATACGATTGCCATTGTTTATGCGGCTCGAAAACATGCAATCGATTTCCCAATTACTTGTCATTCTCGCGATGCGTATGCCAAAAGCCATCATGCCATCGCTAAGACCGAGATGGCTCTTGTTGCACCAGTACAATGCAAATGGACGATCATGATCGCGCTCTGTCCGGTGATCGAAAGTACCGTGGAATTCACGCTTGAAGGTGATCCGGGAAGACAGCAAATGGTTTGTTTCCTCTTGAAAATTACGCGCATCAGAACATGATTGCAAGAATGAAAGTTAGTTGTGTCGAACGACTTCACTTGTGCTGCTACTTTGTTGATCGCCAGCAGATCCATTTGAAGAATACTTCTAATCAGAGGGGCAAATAGATTTTCGCTTAATCTTTGGAACGTAAAGAAAATTCTTGTTTTGAATTGTCAACATCTTCTAACAGAATCTAATCATTACAGTTGCCATTTCAACCGGCGGATTCAATTCCACGTCGATTTGCCGTGTGCATGAGTCGAATGTTTTTGTTCGAGAATTGGCAATTATTGATATCGGCGTTGGAAATCTATCGTCATTATGGAGCAGATCTTTTGGTCACTTATGTGGAGTCGTTGCTCACGGATATACACACAATTTTGAAGGCATATGAACGAGAAGGAGTGTTGATGGTGAAACCGGCAGTTCGTTTATTTAAACCAGTAAGTTTAAATGTTAATCTTTTTCGAAAATCTTGAAGGATGACATTAACTACGATCCGAACGAGGAGAACGAGTGGTACAATCAGGATGCAACATACAACAGTTGTTTGTACGAATTCAAAGATTCTGCGGAGTTCATTTTAATCGCCGATTGGGATGATGTGCTTGTGCCAAATGGGCATTTGAATTACATTGACGAAATGTATTGGCTCACAGAAATGCATCCGCATGCAGCTGCTTTTATCTTCCAACGATCTCAAACCACTCTTCATTCCTGTAGATAAAAAGTGATACTCATCTTTAAAACAAATTAGTTTCAGTACACTCACCATATGAATTTAATTTGCGCGGATTGATTGAACAGGCTGAACATTCTGAAGTCGAGTTTGTGACTGGAAAGTTTGTTGGACGTCCGGAGAGAATCGACGGAATTTGGCTGCACGCACCTTCACGTGTTCGTTCAGATTACGAGGTCGTTGAACTGAGTCCAAATCATGCGCGAGTGCATCATTTTCGTCGTTGGGACTTTAATGGAACAGTAAGTTTTAGGAAGTGTTAGTAGTAGATTCAGTTTCGATTTAGAACTTTCTGAATCGAACTTCCTTTTTGCCCGGAGAAGATGCGGAACGTTCATTTGTGCAGTTTATCGAACGAAACAACTTAACACAAGTGCTTTCATTTCGAATTTTTTCTATTGAACAGTGCGACTTTAGACCTTCCTCAATCTGCCCGATTCATTTCCGTATTACGAGGAATTGGTCGCATGCTATCGTCGAATGATCACGCTACTCGATCATAACAGTTTGAACGCGTGTCCAAGTCTGCCGAAATGCAATTTGGAAATAAGATCCAACCACTCGTGCATCAACTTGGAGCAACATTACGATTCGATCAACTTACTCAACGGTTTCGTCTTGCATTACAGTTCATTCAACGACTACGTGGAGACCATGAACTTTTGTCGAACGAACAACACGTAACTTCTTATTTCTACTGAAACAAAAGCGGGTGATTGGAATCTGATACTCTTGTCTTGTAGTACTCCTAATTTACACTCATTCAAAAGTCGTGCTTTGCTAATAAGCCCAACATGTTGTATATACGCTTGTGCAAATTCCTTAAAAATGCGGGTGTTTATGTTAAGTCGATGAAATCAACTAATTCGTTAATAAACTTATTGCAAACAGTCGGTAAACGTGGTATCCACAAATCGATTTAGGTAGCCGAGTGGTTTAGAACACAAACGAATTTCGCATTCGATTGAAACTACAACTCCAATAGAAATGAACGAACCGCCATTCTAGAGATGAGTGGAGTCTTCCATGTGCTATGAAATACCCGTGCGTTTTGTGCTTTGTATTTTCTGTGATGATTTCTAGTCCAAATAAAAGACGCGAAAAGAGTCGAGTTAGACATTTTGGTAGCTCGAGCATCTGCCTTCGTCGTTTTTCTTGACGATCTCATTTAAACAACAAATCCAAGGGTTTTGGTATGCAAGAGAAAAGGTTGACCACCAGTCGAGCATGTTTTTTTGCGTGTTTAAACCGGAGGTTTTCGTGAAAAATATCTTTGTTTTCGTATGAAATTTGCGGTTTTTAGTTGAAATGTCGAGCTATTTGGGCGCCAACGTTTTTGTTACCGGAGCTTCGCGTGGAATTGGATTGGGGCTCGTTCGTCATCTGTTGAACGCTCCTGATGTTCAACATATTTTCGCCGGTGCCCGAACTCCAGATTCAGCAAAGGTACGTGGATTGAAGAACACAAGTTTCGAACTCTGTTGCGATTTTTACGTTTTTAGGATTTGCAAGAGCTGGCGAAACAAAATCCAAAAGTTCAAATCGTTGAGTTCGATTCCTTGAACGACCAAACAATTAAAGCAGCTGTTAAAACTGTGGAAGAGAAAGTCGGATCTGAAGGACTTTCGCTTCTGATCAACAATGCGGGAGTCTTTTTGTCGGTAACTATTTCGTGTTGTGTTTTTCTGATTGTAGTTTTTAGGATGGAAACAACAGTCAAGATCCAGACCGTGAAGCTGCTTCGAAAGTCTTCAATACGAATGTTGTTGGAATAATGGTGGCATGTCCGGCTTTCCTTCCGTTGCTCAAGAAAGCGTCCACTGAAGATCGACCATCGCGCATTTTAAATATTAGTAGCACGGCTGGCAGCATTGAGAAATTGAACGGCCAAGGATTTCCCCACAGCAACGCTAGCTATCCGGCGAGCAAAGCAGCTCTGAATGCATACACCAAGTTCTTTGCTACCAGTGATTATTCGAAGGGTGTTGTTACCGTTTCAATGTGTCCCGGATGGGTGAGGTACCGCTTAAGATTCGTTTGGGTTAGGTTTGTCATTGTTTTTATCTTTTAGAACAGATATGGGTGGAGAGCGGGCAAGTCTGAGCGTAGATGAATCGTGTGAAGCAATTTTGAAAACGCTTTCCGAACTCAAACAATCAGATTCTGGACGCTTCATGGACCGCAACGGTCAGACAATCCCTTACTAGTCACTAGATTCTCTATATTGCTAATTCGTCAATTACTTGTAATTATAACCAAGTAAACCATCTGATTGTCTTTAACCGTTAAAAGGTTTAAATGTAAAGGCACAAAGTCCTGCTTCATGATGTTAACAAAGAGATAAAAAGCCGCTTAAATTGTATTTCCTTCTAACATACTAGACTAAACATTAGCACCAAAGGACTGCTAAATTAAACGAATGAGTTTGTCGACCGGTTGAACACTTTGAACGCAGCTTTACGACTAAAATGCTCGTGAAGCAAACGACAAAGCATTGAACTGATCAACATATTTGCACAGCAAAGCTATCTCCTGTTTGAGAAGCTCAATAACAACAAATCACATCTTGAACTAAATCGAAAATACGAACAGTCGGTTGAAATCGTGTGTTTGTTTCTCGTCTAATAGTTCTTAAATTCGAGATCGAATCACATGTCAATTGCATTCGAACCATGGGTTTGTGTTGAAAAGCTACTGACTGATCTTATCGTTTAACATCTCCAGCCTATCTCTTCCGGTGCAATTGAAAAACGGAACGTATGTGATATTGTGCGTGAATTTGATCAGTTTTCGTTATTCTTGTCAATGCACTTTATCAATTCTATCAAAACAACGGATAACCGTGGAATGATTCCAATGGTAATGGATATTTGTATTGTCACCCCAAACTTTTTGTTCTCATTAATCGCAGTCCAAAAACCCAATTTGTCAACAAGTGAGACTGTAAAACAAACATCTATTCGCATCTGACATACGGGTTTCGAAAACAAAGACATCAATTCAAACGCGTACATTTGGAAACATCTGGAGCCGGAGCAAGTTGTACGAAATGCAAGACATCAAGTCATCGTAATCGTGACCGAAAACCGAAAGTACTCATTCGATCTGCTGCTTCATTGCAGTACATGTGCACGATTTGCAATGTTGTCCTAATTGAAGATTTTGTTATTCTGAACGTTTAAATTTTTATTCGAACAAGATAACTTATTTTAGATTTCACTCACTTCTGCTACCAATTGGCAATTTTATCTCACGAGTTTGAGCTTCAATGGTGTTGTAATTCCATTTAATGGGTCAGATGGAAGTTCAGATTCTGGGACTTATTTTTTGTTTATACCTTCAACCGTTTTCCAACCAATTTACGCACAAATTGCACAACTGAAACCTCAAAGATCGTCGTCTTCGCTTTCTTTAGACTGTAACCGAAAACTTACTCTCGGTCTGATGATTAACGGCGAACAGTTCAGACTGACGGAGAAACATCTGCTTATTCAAAAATCTGAAGGCTCTACGGACTGCTGAGTTACGATCGATGACGGTGGCAATGAATCGTTGTGGATTCTTGGCGATTAGTTTCGAACGACTCAACATATTACAAAACCTTTGCATCTTAGATCCGTTTATACGAGCCTATTGTAATGATTACGATTACGGGAATCAAAGACTCGATTTAATGGAACCAAAATCGACGAGTTGAATGAAAATGTTTGCTTTAAATCGTTGTTTTGTTTTTGTAAAAACTTCCATTAAGTTGTTCATACCACTGATAGTAAAATGATTTCTTATCATGCTCGTCTTTTGGAACAACCTTTGATCAAACAACGTTAACCACGAGTTGATAAGTCGCGCACATCTATTCGAAAACAAGACTTATTTTAATGGTTAGATTGGTACTTCGAAAAGTCACGAACTCGACATTGATTTCAAAAGTCACAGAGAAACTTCAAAATTATTCGCAAATATCAATTTAAGCATTCAATCATAATGACGCAACCAACTACTATCAGCGAAAAGAAACGTAGTGAGGAAGACCAACAATCAAAAAGATAAGTTCACTGGCAACCAATTTATTACCTTCGTCTTTGCATGTTAAAAGCTGAGTTTCATTGCACGTTCCTCTGTTTCATTTTGTCACGTTGAAATGGCAGCTCCGTTGAATAAGAAAACTGAATGTATTTACGATCTATTTGGACGACTACCACACAAACTGCACGTTGGCACGCCACCCAAAGAGATGTTGCATAAGTTTGCAATATTGTTCGCCGAAGCTACGCAAAAACAAGTCGAAAAAGAAATTGAGTCCGATGATTGTTTGGGTGGAGTACTTCAATACGGCTTCCCAGGTATAGCCAAACGAATTCTATCGATTAACATTATACGAAAACTTAGTGGGAAATACCGAGTTCAGGGATTCGTTGGCTGCTTTCTTAAGTCGAGAGTACAACTCACCTGTAAACCGGTGAGTTGAGTCGTTTAATATTGTATTGTCCATGTATTCAGAGACAATTTGGTCCAAACAAACGGTTGTACAATGGCGCTCATCTTCATGTTGGATCAGTTGTTCCCCAAACGAACAACCATTTATGTCGAAAAAATGACGTATTTTCGAACGATGGCCATATTCAGAGCATGGCATTATGATTACAAGCCGAGTCCGTTTTTTGCTAAAGATCTCAAATGACAAAACGGCTATTTTCAGTTCGGATTGAAAAAGACGGGATCGATGTGGAAGATTTGGAGAATGTATGGAGTCGTGATTTGAAAGACGCGAATCCATCAGACGAAAACTATTCTGCTGTTCTTTATTTGATGCCGCAATATCACAATCCATTTGGAATAGTTCTTAGTGCTGGTTAGTTGTACTTACATGTTTGCTAGAACAATTTGGTAAATTTATCAGAGAAATCAAAACGAGTAGTTCAATTGGCTCGTAAGTTCAACGTACTGGTGATCTGCGAAGACGTTTACAACTTTCATTATTTCGATGACATCATTCACAAGAGGCTTTTTCTTTTTGATGATCCACAAGATCCTGATTATGGAAAAGGTCATGTTGTTTCTTCGGGCACGTTTTCGAAGATCTTCATGCCGAGTATCAGATTAGGTTGGGTTGAAGCGAATGCCACTGTTCGTAGACGTTGTTTCGAAACAAGGTACGCGATTAATAACAGAGAATTAAGAAGTTCGATTAGTCCAATAACGTGTTCTGGAGGATCAATGAACTGCTTTAATGGAGCTGTGATAAGCAATATCTTGAGTTCAGAAGCTGCACATGCTCACGTAGAGTTAAATCGCGTCGATGCAAAGGTGATACAATCGGCAGTTTATTTTCAGTCGAATATTTTCAGAAAAAAATGCAAATTGCAATCGATGTTTTGGAGAAGGAACTTCCACCTTCGTGCCGAATTTTCCATCGACCTAAAGGCGGCTACTTTATTTACGTTCTTCTTCCGCTCGAAATCGACTCCACTAAGGCGTGTCTGATCCTGAAAGAAGGATATGGGATTGCAGTGAACGATGGAAAGCAGTAAGTAAAACGAAGAATGAACGTTAATGATTTCACTTTAAGAGCCTGGACTGGAAACAACAATGACGACCCCGATTATTACATTGCAAATGGCATTCGAATTTGTATTCCATATCTAAATGCACAGCATTTGGAAATAGCAATTAGTGAGTTTTGTCGATGCCTGACGAAATTGAGTACTGAAAATGGAGTTTCTACACGATCCGCATTTATCGGTTAAAATAAACTGATTCTGATTAAATTACTTATGAGAAAACGTAAATAGTTTAAATGAAATTATGTCGAATGTTGGTGAGAAGTTAGCTGTCGACGCAGAAGAGCGTCTTTGAGTTTACGATGTTCGATGGTTCGTTTCTTGGCGTAGATGTTTTCTATCAATTTGCGAGCATCAGGAAGAAACTTCTCATCGACATGATCCAATAAAAAACAAAACGTCTCTTCATTTGTATAGTAAAAAGCGTTGATGATTGCTCTATAATAAGAAGTTTTCGAAAGCGTTTAAAATCAACCAATCACTTGAATTCATTACGAACGAGCAACGAATTTCGCAGCTTCGGACACCAGTTATTTAGTAAGACCCCAAGTTTCTTTAAGTTTTCCATGTATTCAGCCGGACTGTCGTTGTAATCTTTCTGAAGATAACAAATTTATTTCGAAGCGTTCTACTTATCTTACCTCCAACAATTCACAGACTTTGAAGTAGAATGAATCCCAAGTCAATCTTGTTAGACCACTGGAATTCAGTTGACACAACTTGTGACACAAAAACTTGATGATTGGTGCCGAGTTCGAGCGGTGACACACACTTTTCCAACACAGAAACCCTACAGATTCTTGTTGCATTGCACTCAATTGGTTCCAAAAATGTTTGCCGAGCTCGTAATATCCGTTGCAAAAAGCAAAGCGAATGGTTTGAACGCATCGTTGATCAGCCAACAAACTGTTTTCATCAAAAAATGAACACCGTTTCGGAGCCTTAAGAATCCGCAACCAAAGATCGTAGACACAATGCGAACTCAAAGTTTTTCTGTAAATCACAAAATAAATTGAACGCGCCGTTCTGAACCTACTTGAAAACACGTCGTCTAATGTGATCGAACACGTTCGAGTTTTGCAAAAGGTCGATCATGGCATAGCAACATGCAAATTGAAATCTCATTTGTGGCCAATTGTGACATGTCTCATAGATCAATCGTTCGGCTGTCTGATAGTCGTCGATAGTTAAACTTAATCCTTAAGTTCACTTTCTTTCTTGTTGTCTTTTACCTTGTGGAATTCCAAACCAAAGCATCGTGAAAAATAAGGAGATGATTGGATCGAGATGACCGTTTAGAACGCAAACGATTCGGACGTACGATGTCTTCTTCGACAAACATTTTTGCATGTTTCTCATCTAAAAATGACCTTTAAAGTTGTAGCAGTGAGCAACAATACCCCAACGTTTAACTTCACAAGTTATTTCATGAAGTGCCGCGTGAATTTGCTTTTTAAGAAGCAACGGAGTCTTTAGATTGCGGACTAACGGCTGGAGATCTTTCACAATATCTCTCTGCGTTCTCCATCTCATCGTACATTTGTAAAGGTGAATGGTTAGTTTTCGAAGCGCAATACCGCTTAAAGACAAGTTATCCATTGAATCGCTATCGACCATGTCGAATAAGAAATTCAATGTCTGCTAATAATCAGAGAACAACGAACTTAAAAATAGAGGAAAAGTCATGTGAAGGTTTAAAAATATCGGCGTTCTGCAGCGTCTGTGGTTGTCCCAGTCATCCGAGAGAAAGGAGATGAGACAAAAAGCAGTCTGCTTGTGATCTTGAGAGCCGAACATTTCTCGAAAAAGTTTAGTTGTTTTTGCACGAATCTCAGAGTACTACGGTGATCACCTGATCCCAAAGCTTAATGATTCTTGACAAGCTGTTTTTTAAGGTAAAAAGCTTGTTTTAAGTTATCAGTTACCATTTAACTATAAATTGAAACTCAAAAAGTGTTTTATTACCGTAAACTCACAAGGCAGCCGGTTACGAATCTGAGCAATCCACTAAATGGATTTTGTTATGATTGCGAGGGTTTACAGTTATTGAACTGAAATATGTTAAACAGCAATTAATGTTTGCAATAACAACTTAAATATTCCTAATTCAAAGTACAACATAAAAGAAAATGGCCATATTTCAAACACTAACATGTATCTAAGCTCTACGGCGTATTTCATAGTTGCCGAACAAGATCACAGAAGTTGTCTCTCAAATAAAGATGATCTAACTCTAAGAAACATCTCAAAAATGATCTTTTTTGGCTTTCGAAAGTCATTCTTCAAGATATTGTTTGACCGGATCCTATTCCATGGTTGAAAGTGATCTTATTGTACGAAGCGCTTTAAATAACTGAATGATCTCTGGATGCTGTTCGTGCAAAACAAAGCTTCCAGATTTGAAATCCCGTTGCGAAAAGTAGATTCAACGATGAATTGTCGGCAGATTTGAATGATCATAAGGAGCGGAAATAAGTAGCAATTTCATTTGTTTACGCTCAATTGTTTATTCTTTTGTTATCGATAGTCAATATGGTGGAGACAATAAAACGAGTTGGATTGGAAACCGTGACGACGACGCAAATTGACCGTAGCGAAATTGCATTGACCACAACGAAAACCGTTGGGTTGGCAAAGATCGTAATTGGCTGCCGAGATTTGACCTGCATTCTATCTGTTCTCATACAGTTGGCCAAGTAAGAACAAAAACAAGGTAATAAGTAGACGGGGATCTTTGACATCGAGTGTTGTAATAACAAGAATGCGCGAGTTGGTTTGACTACAAGTGGATTTGTTATTTTTTGAGAATGTTCAGTGTGGTCACGTTTCCTTCTGTTTCAGGATAACGACAAACGGCAATTGGTCTCGCGTTTGGTGGCCCGCGGCAATGAGTTGCGTTTACAATCGGCGAGCTTGCTAATCCAAATGTTATTTTAAGAGCGACACGGCCATTAATCTCCGGGCCGTCTTGCATCGCTCGTTTATTGCCCATTTTCCTCATCGATCAGCACTTTCATCTCGTCGATCAAAAAGCGTGCCGATTGCTCGAAGTGCTGCCGTTGGTCCCATTGATCGGCAGCAACAAATTCGTTGAACTTTCCTACCGTTGCGGGCAGTTGAATTCTCAGACACGCGCCTCTTAATTTGACACGACTTGTGCCGCCACAATGTCGAATCATCCGTCCAACACTCATTTCCGACATGTCCAGAGATCTCGACTCAAACCACTACACTCAATGGCATGTTTGCTGATTGCCATTTCGATTCCGACAACCGCGATTGATAAGCGGCCCGTCGAGTTTCATGATCGCGCATTTCGTTTGCTGCGTTTCGGTGTTAACGATCAACGACTCGCTTTTGTGCCTCATCCTTTACCGCTCTTCGTGTGCTCAAATTGGCTTCCATCGGACGCGAAAAACGAAAGTTTTTGCATCACGGAAAAACAACTGTGGTGTAAGTTATTTTGTTATAATCAGGTAGCAAGGACAAAACCAATTGGGTCCAAGGTCGCGTTGCGTCAATACACGCAAACCGACCTTGTGCGCCGTTTTCTGGACTCATGATTTTGCGGAGTTTGCGCGCCATACGTTTGGGGACCGTTTGGTGTGCCAATCGTCTTCCACTTCGATTTGTGCAAACAATCAGATCTCGAATTTCCATTGACGTTCTGTGGTCGCAATCCGAAGCATTTGAGTGACCTTTTAACTTCACCATAAGAATGCCGACGATTAGTTTTTGGCCAAAATTGCTTTTTGATTGTCGCGCACTCAAATATGCTTTCCGAAGCCCAGATGCCGCTTAAGAATCATCGAACGGAATTCAACGTTTCTTTCGAATTCGCTGACGCGTCGTTTCCGGGATCCTCGTAGTTCTCATACTGTTAACCTTTAGGTTGGTATTTCGGAAAGCGTATTGACCTGCCGATGTGAATCATGATACGCGGTTTTGTGTTTATTTCTTTGGTGACATTTGGTGTCATCCGAACGATTGTCGACGCATCCGATCGACCGCAAAAATTGACTTCGGTTCAAGTCGAAGCTTATGAACGATATTTGAAGAAAACGTTTGATTTGCACGATAAGAGTTCTCGTAAGTTACACCAGAAATGCTTATAGTAATACGATATTTAGGTCAATTCACTTCAGCAGGATCACGATCAGCCAATGCAGCTGCAAAATATTTGCATCGACTTTACTTGAAAGGAACTCACGGCTCTCAACTCTACGATGGAGTTACCGTACGCAGTTCGATGGCCGAAGAACCTAGTAAGTTTACAGGATTTACAGCATCGATCTGTTTCTTTGCTAATCCTCTTGTTCGATGTGCAGCTTAAATCAAATAGCGTATTTGTATACGGTAGTTTGCGCAGCTTAAACAAATGCGGCGTGTAATTCTGGATTTAGTTGAAGTCAAATACGAAAACTGGTCACTGATTGTTGACATTTTAGAAAGTCAAGACACTGGACCTTTGCGTTTTCGAATTCATCCGCTACAATCGGGTGATACCGTAAGTCGAACATATAAGATATTAAATGCTCGTGGTTCAGCTGATTCGTGCTGAAGTCTATTTTCATCGACGGTCTCATCGTTCTGTCGTCGGATCTCCGTACTACGCAAGGGCACATTGCGAGTCGTGTACATCTCAAGGAATCTATTTAACATCTGCTCCGTCAACTGAAAGTGCGTCATGGATCAATTTCAATGCAACACAAATTGTTTTGCAAGCAATCAGTCAAAATGACAAGTGGTTAGACGTCGAAGTAAGAGACCTGATTAAGTGAATTAAACAAAAGTGTATAGTTCTTTCGACGATCCACTTTGATACCATCAGCTAAGAGTCGTCGAATTCACGCTCCATTTCTACTCATTTTCACCAAATCAAATGATGTCAGTGAATCGACTCAACAAGAAGGAGAGGAAGTTGAATTTCGGCGTAAACGATCGATCGACTCGTATTACCACTACACTCCCGTAGACGAACAAGTGCGTTCTCTACCCACGGATAACTCTAATGGTCGTGTGGATTCGATTGACGAACACATTGAAGATTTTCGTCGGTTTGGACCACGAATTTTACAAGAAAGACAACCGGTGAGTTAAAAGACTGAGAATTAAGTGCTTTTTGTTAAGAAGAAACCCCGTCGTCCTCGTTATGATCCGAATGATCCAATGCTCGGTTTTGGAACAGAAACGAATGACGAGCCAAAATCAACACAATCGACAGGCCGCTTCCGAACCGCACGAGATGATTTGACCGTCTATCTTCTGGGCGGTGAAAATCGTCGCACTGATGAACAGGTTGGTGTATGAGACAGAACGTGACTAATCAAAACTTGTTTGGTGTTCAAAACGTAATTTTGTTGTGCATTTTGACGACATTGGATGGGGCGATATCATAATTGCACCAAAGAAATTGGAAGTTCAATACTGCTCAGGAAGTTGTATTTTCCCACTTGGCCAAGTAATCGAAATTCTTGGAAATATCATTTGATAACATTGTTTAGGAACAAAATCCATCTAATCACGCACAACTCCAATCAATCGCTCATCAATTGGGTTTGCAAGCCGAGTTGCCTCCTGCTTGCTGTGCTCCTCAACGACTCGATTCTGCGACTTTGCTTTTCTACGACGAAAATGGCGATGTGATGTTGAAAAACTATCCACGAATGATAGTCACTAGTTGTGGTTGTATTTAAAATGTTCACATTTCAAAGTCTGTTAAGATTATAATTAGTCTCTCACGATTCGTAATCTCATACCATTTCTCTGCAGTTTCGACGATTCTTTAAATAAAATTTGTGTATTTAATATCCGACTTCATTTACAATTGCGTCGTGCATTGGAAATTCTGATTGGCACAACATCCCGCTTAGATGGGCAAATTGAAAGACGAGTGATACACGACTGATGACAGAAGATTTATGGAGCAATTTGTGGTCAATCAACTGTATCGAATTGATGTATTGACGTTACCAAACGGTAGGTTGTTAAAGAAAACACTCGATCGACCATGACGACGCGAATGTTCGATTTCGCGCTAAAAGTTCAAAAAATTGAAAGGGGTTAGTGGGCGGACAAGAGCAACTCACATTCAATATTGCACTCAACTGTTTGGCAAGAGTTGGAAAACGTGGACGAGCAACGGGACTCGGAGACCAACATGAAAGCATCATGTCGTACAGAACAGTGGGACAATTTAGCGGACGTGATAATCTGTTTCCATTGTTCAAAAACCACTCCAAATCAGCGTTTGAAAGATCTTCGTAAGGCGTGGCACGAGCAAGAAGCTCCCAAATCACAACTCCAAATGACCACTGAAATTGACAGTTTTTTTTCACTGGATCGTTATACTAACCACATCAAGGCTCATGTGCACACAACGACGATTTCTGAGCACTTCCACCGGCAACCATTTCAGAGCCAATCGAAGTGGTGCTCCCGGAGAATCACTTCTATGCTCGCGACGACCAAAATCACGTCCGCTTGAAAGATCGACAGCCAAACCGAAATCGGCAATTTTGACTACGTAGTTTTCGCTCAACCTAAAAGCTTATACGAAAATCCTAAAGATCCTCGAAACATACATGCAATTGCGAGCCGCTAAGTCGCGATGTACAATGCCGTTTGAATTAAGATAAGACATTCCAGCACTAATTTGTTGTGAAAAATCGACCACTTCAATCACACAAACAGTCTGCAATTTGCGAGAAATGCAAAACAGTTTCTGCAAACAAAACTCACACGATAAGGGTCTCCAACATAAGATCTTAAGTCGCCGTATGCCATGAACGGTGTGATTAATGAGGGAATTCCATCGTTGTAACAAATTCCGAGCAATCGAAGAACGTTCGGATGATCAAGTCCACGCATTGTGTCTCCTTCACGCAGAAAATCCTCCACATTTCCACGTTCGTATAACAGTTCGCCTAAAATCGATCGTAAAGTCACACAGACAGAGACAACTTACTCTTCAAGGTTTTTATTGCAACCAATTTTTGCAACGAAGATCCCGGTTCACGTAAATGACCTCTGTAGACGTGACCAAAATATCCGGTTCCAACGATCTCTTGAATCTGAACAGCATTCGACGACACTTCCAACGCGTCAAATGGACGATGCCGAAATCGGGACTGCGGCGAAAGTGATCGACTATGACACGAAGCACTACGTGGAAAACGTGGTTTGTGGAAATCGTGCAACGGATTCATAAACACCGTGCCTCGAGACATTTTTGTTGAATGATAGACGTCAATGTGAGACCGTTGAGCAAAACATTCGAAGAGCCAGACTGACGGCAACTATACGTTTATTCTGAAGAGGAAGTTTATAAATGGATCTTCCGCATTTTAATCTCAAACGACAAACATAAACGAAAACCGCGATGATTCAATGGCGAAAAGTAGAGATTCAGCACTCGTTTAGCTTCAACGAACATCAGCCTTGTCATTCTCAGCGATCGTCGGAGACCCGAGACGGCGGAATAGTTTTTGTGGAGTCGACGGAACAACTCCAACACCTTCAGCGCGTTTCTTCGAATAAACCGGACGGAAAGAGACACTTAAAGAGCGTTGCGGATTGGTCGCAAACCGCGAGCTTCATCAGCTCCGAAACCTTGTGCGCGATGGTTTCGCGACTCGATCCGCCTGAGGCGACCGCTGATCCACGTTCCACTTCAATTGATTGCGTCCAAAAAATAAAGTGCATCGATTGAAATCAACAATCTGACACCTCTGATTAGCGAAAAGATCACCCTATGACACAATGTAAAATTAAAATCGTAAGAGCAGTTTTTGCAAGCCAGCTTCATGTCCTTGTGTTATCAACACAGGAGCACCCACGAACAATTCGCACATAAAAGTTGCTTTTCAGCTGAACAACATCGCAAACTACTCAGCGCGACTTTAACCAGATTCTACAGCGTTTGAAGGAAATGGACAAAACGTTTGTTGTCGAACTTAAATGAGGCTAAAAAAATAATCTTCGACTGCAAATGGAGACCGAGGCGAGTCTTGAAGAGCCGAAGAACTTGCGCAAACAACTTTGAAGGAAACGCATAGCCATCGTAGCAGCGGATCAAATGACGCGACTAATCGTGTCGCCCAATTCGACGGAAATCAAATCGCAAAATACCACGGTATGAGCATTGAAATCAGCGTACGAAATGTTGAAGTGAAATGCGTAACTCAAACGTTTGATTGGTCGTTTAGTGTTACGCGATGGTCGTGAACAAAGCAGTTGGTATCGTTTGTAACTTTGCGGTTTCCTTAAACGGTTTAATTCACGTGTTCATTAATTGAATTAGTCGTGTATCGTTGGTTGTGAACCACTATGCAGAATCAGATCGTGAAATAGCATCGAAACGTGTTTCAATATTCAGCGTGGTTGAATGACGAGCGCTATCAGGCAAAACTCGATTAAAAAACTCAACTACCAAACCCGCAAACATCACACGGAGATCTGTGAAAGCGATCGACTTCGTCGCTTCCGCAGCGTAAACCGCATCACAACATCGAGTGATCCATCGGAAGCAGCCGCGAGAAATCGAAACAGAGGGGTCGCGAAGTGTTTGTTTCTTCGCGCCTCCACTTTGCACCTCGAAATCGAACTGTCAGCGGAAACGGAACTTCCGAAACCTAAATTACATGATCGTTGGACCGCAAAGGTTACGACTATTCCCATTGGATGAGTGTCATAAAAAGAATCACGCTCAGACAATCAATCGAATTCCCGGTTCACTGACGGTCAAGGTAAGAACGAAGAGCGCGTGTTGGAAGATAGAAAAAGAACGATTATCGTCTTGACATGTTCGAAATGAGCGAACGGTTTTTCGATCCGTCGTTACAATAATTCGTAACTTCTCAAAAATGTCGCCCACCACTCACGAGAACTTCAACCAAAAGCTCCGCAAATGGAAGCGCAGTTGAGTATAACACACCTGCGTGTTATTGCACTTCGTATTTCCACGTAGACATCGCTCCTTCCCACTCGTTGCCCATTTACTTACCAGCGAGCTGGTCATTCGCGAGCCACCAAACAAATTCGAAAAAACCTTTTGCAAAGCGTCCAAATTTGGTTTTACGGACACACAAACAATTAGCCACGTCGACGGAAACTGAAGTGCAATGGACGAATAAAAAAGTTCAATGTCGACTGGCAATTGAATGAAACCGCTGAAAGTAATGGTTGGGCGTTGAGAATTAAAAGACTACGGAAGTGGACAGCAAATGATGACCATGAATAGGTTGGTGGACTATGAGCTAACGAGTATAAAAAAGTTATCTGAGGATCCATTGGTATGGTAATTAAGGGTCAGAATTCCACATTCAATTCACATGAGCTAATTTGAATGATGGTATCCGACCAGATTTCGCACACAAACCGCCAGAGATTGTGATGTTGTAAAGAACTTGAATGAACAATGACTCCAAAAATAGAATCAAACTTATCGGAATACCAGTGGATTCGAATCTCGCTCTTGTCCGCGGTTCTATGTAAAATAGTCGACGTGGATAAACGAAAGCGAACTTTTCACCCGCTGATCGAATTAGGCGATCTTTTTAAGTCCGAACGGCTTCGCTTTATCCGCGCGATTGTTCGGAAGACGTACGTTGAGAGAAAGCTAATTCCCTTTCAAAACACAACTGGATTCCCATCAAAAGGAATCTGCGCCGCGTGAAGTCTGGCAAACTCATTCAAATCAAACACACGATTAACATACGATTACACTCGTAGAATTGATTGGATTGCCATTCACCAACATTGCAAGAAAACTCGTCCGAATATACGAGATAGAAATCGCAAAGCATCTTGATTCTAAAGATTTCAATGGACCGTAAATCTCAATTAAACTGAACGGTCGAGAAGATGAGCTGATCGTTCGATTAGTAGATGTTGGCGTCTGTAGGTGGTGAAGGAACGATGGAAATTAGCAAACAATATTTGTTGTTCGAATTGTTTGCGCACTACAATCAGCCCACATTGTTCGCTCCGTACTTCAGGATCGGAGAGGGTAATCTTCTATTTATAAGCGCCTTCCGAATCAGAACATTCACCTTAAAATCATAACAATGCAGGAGGGTCGACGGGTTTTGAATCGCCGAGTATTAACAAACTGAAGAAGCATAAACAGAAGGATAGTTCTTATCAATTTGTCTTGTAAAAGTTACTGTTTCTATTTAATGTTCTCTGATTAATGACAGACATTACAGACGCTGATTCTTCGACAGTTTAAAGTTCACGGATCTTTTGTTTGTTGAAACCGACAATTCAGAAGATCGCGTAATGAATGTGTTGCAATTGAGTAGGTCAAGAGCTTGTGTTTTCAAGCGTCGCATTCAATTGTTTACTTTACGTGCAAAAAGTGAGTTTTTTGCGTTGACTCATCAAAGAGTCTGATCTCAAGTTAATCAAATTTTTCAAACGACTTGCTTGTTCGACAACTTTTTCGAGTTTCCACGAGCTTATTCGAGTCTAATTGAAGAACCTACAAACGTCCACTTTGTTCGATTTTTGGTTTATCACGAGGATACTACTTCTTTGAAACAATTATCTTCAGATGAACGCTGTAGATGATGAACCCGTTGAAGAGTCGAATGTCATCGAATATCGGACGAATAGTGAGATTCCGGTAGTTACCGCGATGCTTTTGGGCTTTCAAGTTGATGTTCTTAAACTGTTAATCAACTTCTATTCTATTTATCATGGTGTATATTGCTGGTATTCTTGTTATGCCGGCATGTGTTCTTTGTGTTTAACGAAAACCATCGCGCTGTCAATCTTATCAGAGATAAACTCAGTTTTTATTTTTGAAGCACCTGGTTGCGGATATCTGCTGTGCCGGAGCGGAGAAACATTTTTAAGAAGCCAGTTAATTTCCTCAACCTTGATTGTCAGCGAAGTCATGACTTTGTTGCAAGTACAGTCGAATTAAGACTTTTTGTGCTACAAGACCCGGCATTCGCTTCTATTCCTCCATTATACGCTTTCGCACGACAACCCGGAATGGAGTGTCAATGGAAAAGTACCGATTATGTTCCAGGAGAAGAATACACGGGACGACTGACAATGATAAGAATATTCGTTTCATTTTCTTGTCATTAAAATGGAGATTATCGGCACTTTATTGGCTGCTGGACGTGTTCAAGCATTGTTGGGAGCGACTGGTTAAATCAGGATTTTGGCAAAACGAGTTGGCCCTCTATTTGTCCTTTAATGTTCCTGTTGTGTATTGGGAATGTTCCAATCGTTTTGCAGAAATCATCGTCTCATTGGATCTCTCTGATGTACCTCTTTGATGTACTTCTTCCATAAGGTTCTCAAATGAAACTTTATTAGAGAATCTGGTTTTCTGTTACTGTTCGTATTTTACGCAAGGGATCTCAAGATTCCAATTTCAACATATTGTGAAGGGCATTTCAAAGTCAACACTTGCCATTATTTGGGAACTTTCCGTATCTGATTGCAATTGTGTTAATATAAGTTGTTGAAATAATGATTGTCGGCAAAAATGCGTTACGACCGTAAAAATAAGCAAAAGTTAGAGGTTTTTAAAGGAAAATGTCAAATTTCGTTACGATTTTTGGCAAGTTCGCTCACTTTTTACTGTCGTGAAGCCCTTCTGCAGACAATCATTATTCCACTGTTTTACATGGTCATTGACGGCTGTGTTGTCTTACACGGAAGTGGAACCAGAGAGCGTGTTGCTCGTGTGGATCGACAACAATCTTTGAATGTCATACGCCTTCCCCCATGGATTTAAATACCTTGTCCCGGTCTAATGACTTTGTTTTCTAATGAATGTTTAGCTTCAGGTCAATTTGGATTGAGTCGTTTCAATTACGACCTGTTCTTAGGTATTTTGTCATTAGTGAAGAAATCGAAGATCTGAAAGCGATTGTTTGCAACGATAAATAAGCTTAGTCCTTCATTATTGATATCAGTGAGTGATTGCAAAGATTGAAACACAAATAATCGACTAAACGAACTCGATATAACTTCGTTCAACACGCTAAAAACGAATCTTCTTAACCGTTCATTTGATTACCCGGATTATTCGCTTGTTTGCACAATTTGACGTGAATTAATCGACTAATGTTACTACCGGTTTGTTTCTTCGGTAATCCCGTAGAGAGCTTGAGCACTAATTAGCATAATCACTAGACTGGAGCCTCAGAACTTGCGTGATCCAGTCGATTGTACAAACAAGAAAACTCGATCGTCAGTCGTGCAATTTACAGTTTTGCATCTAATGAGAAGCAGCGTAAGCAGCGATTTTTACTTTTTCTGCACACGTTGAAAGGGCATTTACCGCCGAATGTTCCGCAATGATCTCAAAATAGAAATTAGCTTACGGTGCGCTTAGAGATGCCGATTCGGTTGTTTCGTTTTTTATGCGCAATTTTGAGTCGCCGATGAGGAGGAGCTTTGCAATTAGCAACTTAGCGGAGCCCATCATTGTGATTCTTGTTTGTAAATTGTGAGCACACCCATCAAGACTGATGAGCTCAGGCAACTATAAAAGTCGAGCTTGTGAATCGAAATATCATCAGTTCTTCGACTCGTCATTTTCTGCTCATCAGCCTCACTTCTATAACTAAATGAACGCTCGATTCGTTTCTTTCTTTGCAATTGCCGTCTTCGGATTAATGCATATCGACTTGGCATCGTCTTGTGGATTTCCGATGCCACCACCTCGTGAGTTTTACGAGAATAACTGTGCATTATTCAAAATTTAGCTCCGCCACCAATGACCTGCTGTGCTCCTCCGCGTAAGTTTATTAGTTGAAAACGTTATGCCGAGTTTAGAACGAGACTGGAGATTGGACTTGGTCATAGCGTTTTTCGAGTGATTGTATTAAAATTTAGTGACTTTAAAACCCAAGTCTAATCTAAACTTTCGTTCTAAACTCGGTTTAACTCAACTGATTTTATAGCTCCACCACCTTGTCCACCCGTGAGTTTTGATCGCATGAGATAATTTGAATATTCAAATTTAGCCTCCACCTTGTGCCTGTGGCCGCAAGAAGCGTGAAGCCGTTCTTCCACATTTGAAGACCGATGAGCTTGCATGTCCACAAGAAGGATGGAAAAGCCTTATCGTTCCGGTGAGTCTCAATTATAATTCCAAGTGAACAATGGATTTGCAGCAAATGAGTGATGATGCCACTAGCAGTGCTTTCGCTATTCAAAGCACTTTGTACAAGAAGTTCGATTCACGATTCTTTGTTTCTTGTGCTCCATTAAGCGAAGAGAAACCATCACGTTTGGTCGCTCACGGTGATGGTTTTTGTGTTGTTAAAACCGACAATCTCGTTTGCCAAGTCGTTTCTATCAGCGCTTAAACCTGATTCTCAGCGCCAGTGGTGCAATACATATAACCGTCTTCAATAGGCGTTTACGTAGCTACTAGATTTCCATTATTTATTCTGTTGAGAAGTTTACTACGAACTTTGCAATATTTGAAATAAATTTGTATCCAAGAACCGAGAGTTTAGAACGAGATAACACCCAATTCGATTATCAGAGCCGAGATTATGAAAACAACGTATAATGCAAGCAGAAAATACGCATAGAAACGTTTCGCGTGAAAACGTTGCACCGTCAGAATGACTAGTGATGAGATCAATGAAACACATAGGAATAAGATCATAACTATTTTGTTGACTTCACCGCGAGGAATCTAAAATCAATAGTTAGCTTTAACCGAACTATCTTTTTACCGAAATTGTTTTTCCTTGAAGAATTGCAACCAGAAACGATAAACCAAAACCGATCAAAAGATCTAAATTTAGACACATTAAACAGGAAATCTTTGCAACGTGTACTCAATAAAGGCCCTCCTACAGCAGCACTAATAGCCATCCGTGGAAATCCTTGTCGAGCGACAGCAAGATCCGCAATAAGATCGCCAATGCCTGTTATTGATCAGTACAACATCAACATCTGTGAACTTACAATTGCTCCACGCCAACAATGTTATTCCGAGAGCAACATGGGAAACACGCGATACAACACCGAACATCATTACCACATTGACGATTTCGGCAGCCAACGCGTATACCCATGAAACGGCAACAAGAAAGCCAACGTAGGGCAAAATATACTAAGATCTTATGTTATGTCTTAATAACAAAACGTTCCCTACTTTTAAATACTTCGGCTCCATTGATTGTTTGGTAAAAATGGCAATGGGTATCGCAACAAATGCTGATGCTACCAATGAATAGACCCACAAAGCTGGACCTCCATGGATCAAAACAACACCAAGAACTAAAAGATGTGCGTTCAAAAAGTAAATCAAATTGAACTTACAACCAAATGCAAAAATTGAAATTATTGGTACTGTAAAACAATGAATAACAGTCAGCCATTTATTCCACGGAGCCATTGAGTTTGGACTACTAATCCTCAAAACAAATGTGATCGGTATCTTAATTGAAACATCATTGTATTAACATGAGATCTAAGCACTTACCCTTAAAACAAAAATCAATTTACTATACCACGGAGCCTCATCTAAACCGTAGAATTCTTGCGCATGTGCCTGACGAATATAACGCAAAAGTCGACGATTTATCGTTTCTTTTTCTTGCTCTAAACAAACTTTCAACTCCAACAATTCAAAATAACAACCAACCGCCAATTGGACTTGATGATGCGGTTGATGACGGAGTGATAACATCAACTGGGTACGAGGCTTCTTGTACCGTTCGACCTAAGGAATCTCTTTCCTGTAACATTATTGGGTAAAACATCAAAGCGCGTTCTTACTTCTGAATCAGTGTCACGTTCATCGGCAAAGAATCTTCCGTGATCCCGATAATGTTTCAATGGAGAGGTGGGATTGGATGATCCGACAGGCACAATTGTACTTCTTCTTCGTGTTGAACTGCTTGTAGTTCGTATTCGTGGCGTCTGAACATTGTTCATCAAAACATTTTTGTATGAAACATACATTTGCTATACAATCAATAGTGAGCAGTGCCGGTGAGACTTTTGCCGAGCCACTCAACGGCGAAATACCCTCAACTGGTGAAGCCGTAGTTAAAATAACGTCTGGTGTATTATCCGGCGGTGTTGTCGTAATGGCTAACTCTGAAATATCTCATTGTGATTTGTATGACTAACATTTTATGTACCCGTGAACATCAACCGGGGTTTACCGTTTGTGTGATCTTGAACTTGACGTTGTTTTTGTCGTTGTTTACGAATCCACGCAGTTTCCCATTGAAAGCAAAGGAATTTTCCCATTCGAATCGAACTTCCGAATACGACTGTCAATACGTAAATACAATAAATACCCAGCAACACTGAAAATTCTTAGATTGAGTGAAATAATGTTGTAATTAGTTGCCTAGAGGCTGCCAGTAATACATTTTGTCATCGTAGAATATGATTAATAGAAGAACCAATAGCGCAACCAAGAAGAACACAAAATCGCGTATGATAGGTCTACGCATCATTTTGAACGGCTTGTAGAGAACAATCGAAGCGATCACGACTGTCGTAACAAACATTCCACCTCCTAAACTTTTAATTGTATCATTTAGTTGCTTCGAATTTGATTATGTTTAAGCGTCGCAATTGCTGCTTTTGCACAAATCTAATTAGTTTGAACTCTTTGTGTTCAATCCACTCTCGGGTAGTCGTTTCATTTGTGAATTGAAGAGTTTTAGACGACTGTTCCACTCAAATAACTGTTTGCCAACTTAAACAAACACGAGAAAGAACGTCAAACATTCGGTCGCATGTTCGTCGATTACGCGTTCTTCCATTTAACACCTGAGTTGTTTCGGAATCCGCAGATTTCCGATTCTAATTCACTGGTGTGATTCTATGAACAAACATTGCCTTTTGAATGCATCTCGATTTCAGTTCTCAAACTCTTGAATCGTGGAGTTTATCGATGAAATTTGTCGAAACCTTAGTTCTGCAAAAACAACTCAACAAAAAGCTGGAATCCAAAAGAGAACCCACGTTCGAAGATCTCAAACGTTGTTGCGATAGAATCGTCAAATTCATAAACTTGATTGCGCAACTTCCGCTTAATTTGCCCGAACGCTTAACATGAAAAACTGCAAGATCGGCGGTTTCAATCAACATGCAACACCCAACGCAAATAAACTCGTAAACAAACAATGTTCCTTGAATTTCTCGTCTTCGTGAAGATGCTACCGGAAACTTTTGTTTAATCGGTTGCTCAATTCAAACGCACAACCGGGTTGTTTCGTGTAGCTACAGAATCCCGGATTCCATTTTCAAAGTTCAGACTCACAACTCGAAACCCACGTCTTCTTTGTTTGCATTATTCGAGATTGCACAGATCAAAACTGTTGGTCAGAAGAACGGAGAAACTTATTAGCAAACATTGAAATTCTTTCGCTGCTCTTAATGAGACAAAAGTTATTTTTGTAGGCAAGGAATTACAAAGGCAGAAGTTGTGTTTGATCCAATTTTGTTGTTAACCCTTCACTCTCATAAGCTTTGAAATTTAAAAGGCTTCAAACAAACCACTAACCAGTGATAGTATCTGGTTGTCTAGTGATGTGTCTGTTTTTATAATCAAATGCAAATTCCCACCTTCTGCCACCCGCTTTCGCATTTCGAGAGTTGCGATTTCAATGACCAATTGCGTCGCTAATCACCAAAAAGCAAAAACTGATACGTGCGTTTAGAACACAATTTCATTTCGTATCTTACCTAACAGTTGTCCGATAGCTAAATCAGCTTTCGGGGAGTCTGTTGCTACCACTTGTACGAGCATACCACAGATATCAGCAGCTCCATTGCCGAATGCCTACAAACGTTTCATCACGTAAACTTTGTTTCCCGATAAAAAGGTTAATCGTAATGCAACTTACCATAAAAGTTACACCCTAAAAACGCACAATAAAAGCAGTTTTTGTATAGAAATTACCGCAACATTTTGCGAAATCTTCAACTGATCGACAATCGAAGAAATGCTCGTGCAAAGACAATCGTCCGTTGCACTGCCCAAGAATAATAACAAGTAGAGCATGTAGAAAACGGCCAATGCAATGAACATAATTCTGACTGATTGCAGTGGCTCACAAATAACCCACGATGTCCACATTAGATAACCACCGCCTTCACTAAAAAGAGTAATAAATGAAAAACCAAACGAGTTCTAGACCTACCAAGCATCATTGTATAAACGAACATAAGCACAAGAATCTAAAACAAAAGATGAACACTTGTAATCGGGTTTAAATAAAAGGACCTGTGACATCTGGACCATATGGTGAACATATTTCGTCCATTTCATGTGGCCATAATTCACGCCCAATTGTTGATGAAACTATCAAGTCAGGAGCTACGGTCGCTACTTGAGCCATAAGGTTCAAGGTTGAATTCATTCTGTCCATTTGATACATGAAATGAAAACCGCAACGATAATCTACAAAAGATAAGTCAGGTGTTTTTAATAGAAGAGGGTAGGCGATATTCTTGAGAATTAGCGGAATGATCACGGATGGTGTTCTTTTTTATCTTCGAACTTATACTTATTGACATTTGACAGCTTTCCGCCAATTAAACAAACACGAAATCCGTAAAGAGTCATCGCGGCCACACCCACTTGCTCTCGTACTGTTTTGATCTGCAGTTTTGGAACGGCCATTTTAACGAACAACACGAATCCGTTACATTCGTTTTAGAACAACTTTTTGTGTTTGTTTTCTCATGTTTCCGATCGAATGTGACGTCAAATGAAATCCATGTGGAGTTGCGTGAAATTCTCGTTAGTTCAAAAGTTCGAAAACTTCGGTTTGAAATCTTCAATTACATAAGTAGTACCAGACGTTGTAATCTTGAATGTCAAAAGTCCAAACAAAGCAGTGGTTTTGGAACAAAAACTCTTTTACAGGTCGATTGTTCCGTTAAAGTTCACAGTCACGAGTCGACCTTTAGGCGCTTAGGCGTTTGATGGGCTCCACAAAACGGTCTCGACTTAGCGATTGTTGACAAAACACAACAACTTTCAATTAACTGTCGTAGCATTAACAAATTCCCAGGACAAATGTTCCCAACTTGAATTAATATTTGAATAACATAATGGAAAACGTAATACCAATCATTGATGCAAATTGAGAACACGAAATCAACCAAAACGTTCGAAACGGCCAAGAACTTAAGTTGCGAAAAGCGATCGTCTGAATCGGATTGTCGACAACACGACTTGCGGCTCTTGCGATTCTTCTTCCTAAACACTGACAACTGGGTGGAGTCAAACAGAAGTGAGGAAAACGGTTTCCATCGTTTTGTTGTGTTTTGCAATTGTTTTGCGATTTTACAAATCAAAAGCACGTCAACTTGCATCTATTAGCAATCTGAATTATATAACCGATGGGAATCTCTATGATCAATAAAGAAATCAATCAGCAACAGATCTTGCAATTCAACATGTTTGCTTACTAGTGTCATAGATTGCGTTTATTGTTCTTGATTTATTTTAACAATTGTTGCACTGAGTGAGAGAGTTACGTTTTGTTGGCACCGGTTTGAATTTCGGTGGAGAATCATTGGCTAGCAGTACACGTTCGATGTTCATTGCCGGTAGTTCGGCAACAAGAGCAGTTCGAGCACCCATCACGTAAGATATAATCAATTGAACTAAACAATGCAAGAGAATAGGCCATTTCGACGTGTAGACAATCGGGAAATCTTCGAGCAGGAATGTGAATGTTATTGGGACCATATGAATAAGATAAACCGAATAACTTAAAGATGAAAGCGGCAGTAGAATCCATGCACTTAGCACTCTGTTAATCACTCCGGCTTGTCCAGTATGACACGCGTAAATTAGCCAACTGATTGCAAGTGAGAATATAACACGAAATGTGGTACCATAAAATAGATGATAAAATGGCCAATTCCAACCCTATGATCAATGTTTTGTAATGATTTCAATCTGACTTACTTGTAAGGCAGGATAAGCACCAAAAAGTGACCAGAAACCAGCGACTGTTGCAATGAACCAGAAAATAAATGTGTTTTTTCGTTCTCCAACAAACTTTTCAGGCACTTTAACTGAAATTATCTTTCGTATTTCCACAGATTGCTTCAAGTTACTCACCAAGTTGTGCCAAGAAATAGCCTAGCAAAAGGCCAATGATATACGGTGCGATCCGACAGTGTGGTTTAATATAAAGAACGTAGTGGTGAAGAAGAAAGTTTTCATTGAAGATTGAAGGCACATGATAGGATAACGGGATTGGCGGAAAGTTGTAGCTGTACATCGTTGCAACATTCAATACAGCCGAGAAAAGAATCACAAATATGGATAGATTGAAGCCCAACATTGGACTGCGATGAAGAGTAACAAGGAAAATTGGTGCGAGTAGATAGAAGATGAATTCAGTCGAAATATACCACGTCCAACCGACACATAAGTTTCCAAATATCGAATTCAACATAAAAAGATTTTTTAACCAATTACCATCTTTCAAACATTCTTTAGCGGGATCAGTGGGCGGAAAAATGGGATGAAAGTGCGTCCACGAAAGTCGAGCTATCAACGTGAAGAGCGTATAAGCAAGTGCCGGCCACAAGCGAACCAATCGATGTCGATAAAATCGTAACCAATAGTCAAACGAAGTGAATCCTGGCGCTGTATCAGTTCCATGCCATTTTTTAAACCAAGAATAAGCAGTTAATGTGCCACTGAGAACCAAGAATACATCGACACTTAATGTAAAATTGCTGATCCACTGATTCCAAAAATTGTTCGTAATTTCATCGCGATATTCGTCGATGTTGCTAACGAATGATTGGAAGATGTGAAATGAATGACCAATCAATGTCCAAGCTACGCATAAAAAGCGCAATCCGAACATGCAAGTAATCGTCGAATTCACATCCTTAGGCATTTGAATCAGTTTTTTGCAATTGCCGGTGTAAGAAAAAGCCATGAGAAGGCGACCAGCTGTTGAACTGAAATTTAATTGAAGTGATCAAAACAAATTCGCTTAACCACCTTGATTTTCCACCTTTTTTTATGTCATAGATCGTGCCCAAACAAACGAGAAAAGATAGAACAAAATCCACGGAAAAATGTAGCATGGGTTGTAATCGTACGTACCATTGGACGTGATGACGAGATCTCGTGCAATCGGAATCGCTGAAATCAAGTGCCGACTGGTTCTGATCATGTGAAACCGCTGATTGCCACGAATTCAACAGCTACAAAATGCCACGTAGTTAAATTCAAAGAACTTCAACTTACTAATTGTCGATCATTTTCACAAGGAGTAGGGATACAGATGCCATAGGCAAGTTCAACTTTGTTTTTATCCATTGCATAACAGTAAGAAGAAGGATAACCAGAAGCTGAGTAACTTGTTTCTCCCGCCACTTTCAAACACTCTAATGCGCGGTGAAACCATCGTCCCATATCTCTGCTTATGAACTGTTTTGCTTCACCGACAGCATAGGACTCGTAAAATAGCGTTCGTTGCAAATTCAATGTAGAGTTGGCAGTTAAATAGGGAATAACATGGGCCAAACTTCGAGCACAATTTGAAGAGACATTTGCAACTCGTAGACTTTGAATGTAACTCCAAACTTGAGCTTCCGAATACGAACGAATATCCTCTGAGTGAGCAGTTGAACAAATCAGTAGCCAAATAAACGACACGAGAAAACTCGTCCGAAGAAACATTCCAACAACTTCGAGAGCTCTAATCCACGAACTCACAAACTCCACGTGAGTTCGAATGGTCTGAATAAATTTACGTTTATGCCTGAGGCGGAACGTAAACCCCGCGCAATTTTGATGGCGACGAGTTGGAAATAATGGGGAAAACACCGTGTGCGATGATCAAGAAACGTCGCTTTTGTTGACGCCTCCGGGTCATGAAACCGCGAGAAAAGGCAACGTCTTTTTCGCCAAATTGGAACACATTACTGGGGTTCAAATCGTCGTCTTCCGTCTACAGTCGCAATAACATCGACTGATGACCTTCAAAGAGAATGAAAATGTTCAATCGATTTCCTGTTCGAACTCTTTTAATTCGTGAAAGTGATAAATACGATTGAGTTGAAACCTGAACTTCGTAAAATTTGACGTCAGCGGAAGCATTTCCTGCGGTTCAAATGAAATGTTTGTGATCACTTGTGCAATAAAACGAACTCTTTTTTATCAAAGAAAGGTCTTCCGGGTTTTTTGCTTTTAAATGTATTTTTATCAATAGATGGACGCAACGATTTTACAATTAGACTGTACATATGATCAGTGGCTGCAAACTACAGCTGTAGTTGTGCGCAGCTTATAGTAAGAAAACACAAGCCAAACTACAGACATCAATGATGCTAATGGTGGAGCTATACGTCGGAGTTCTATTGACTATATAAAGATCGTGTTAACAGCTGTGTTGGAGTTTGAGAGCAAACTATTGAATGTTTTTATTGTAAAGAAAAGCTTAATTGAAAGATGTTCGCTTGGATTATCGTTGTGTTAGCATTATTTTTGATACATAACTTCTACTGGAAACGACGCTTTTTACCGCCTGGTCCAACACCGCTTCCTTTCTTTGGTACTGTTTCTCAGCTTCAATAATATCAATCAAATGATCACATTTGCAGGAAACCTGATCGAGTTTTTGCGATATCCACCCGGCGAAAAAATACAGCTTCAATGGTTGAAGAAGTATGGGAAAGTATTCACTATCTGGCTGGGTATGGAACCGCTGATTGTGGTTGCCGATTACAATCTGATTGTCGACACATTTCAACAAGATGGCCGTGCTTATGAAGGTAACAACACTCTTAGGTTTCGTATAAGTGATAGCAACCAAACAGATTTTATTGAAAAAGAATAACCGATGTTTTGAACAATAAATTTTAGGCAGACCAGACGAAATAGAGTATACGAAGCTCGTCAGAGGAGGCGCGACTGGAGTCATTTTCTCTGAAGGTCAGACTTGGAGTCAGTTACGTCGATTTTCTCTACAAACTCTGCGAGATTTTGGAGTGGGCAAAAATTTGATGCAAGAGCGGGTAAGAAGGCGCCACGAAGTTTACAATCAAACTCTTTAGATAATTGACGAGATTAAAACTTTGTTCAGACGTGTGAATACTGAGATCCGAACAAACAACGGAGTTGTTGCCTTAGACGAGCTAGTAGACCTTTCCGTCGGTTCGATTATCAATGCGTTGATGTTCAATTACAGTTATACCGACGATAAGATCTCCGAGTTTAATGATTTGAAGAAGCGTGCCCAATCCTTTATGAAGTCGAGTGGACATCCAAGTCAAAGATTGATTCGTACTTGGCCGAATTTCTATCGTCATTTACCGTACTTCAAACAACGACTTGAAGATGCGCGCGCAAAAACCAACTATCTTTTTGACTTCTTCCGGGAACGTATTGATGAACATAGTCGTGAACTGAATCAAAACAATTTACTTGATGCGGTGCCCAGTGACTTCACAATGGCTTTTCTAAAAGAACAGAAGAAACGAGGAAAGCAAAGCGAGCCATTCGATTATCAGACGCTAACTGTTCTACTTTTCGATTTATGGGTGAGTTTAACGCTCCCGACACTTATGATTTCTTTAGGTCGCTGGTCAAGAAACAACGAGTAATACGATTGGTTGGGCGATGGCTTTCATTGTTTGCAATTCGGATGTTGAACGCAGGGCACATGAGGAATTAGATCAAGTTATCAACTCTGACCGTTTGATTACACTTGAGGACAAACTTCATCTTCCGTACATTACAGCAATTGTACAAGAATCTCAACGTATGGCTAACCTTTTACCCATAAATTTACTTCATCGAACGACACGTGATGTGAAAATTGAAAACCACTTTTTGCCTCAAGGCACGTGGATAACACCACAAGTTTCTGTACTCATGTGTAACCCGGAAGTGAGTAGACTTGGGCTTTCTATACTAATCTCTATTGTTCAGATCTACCCAAATCCCGAAAAGTTTCAACCTGAACGATTCATCGATGAAAACGGAAAACTGAAACGTGCCGACGAACTGTTGCCATTTTCAATCGGGCGACGTCAGTGTCTCGGAATCAATTTGGCTGTTTCGGAACTGTTTCTCTTTATTGCCAATCTTCTCAACCAATACAAGGTAGAGATAGTCGAATGTAATTTCATAAACTTCATTTTAGTTTTCGCCGGCCAGTAAACTTCCATCTCTTGAACGACAACATGGTGTCACAGTCCGTGTAAATTCGTACCAATGTAGAATGGAAAAACGTTTCAATTGAAGATGTTCAAAGTGTTTGTAAAAGCAGTTTATAATTGTAACAGTGGAATCAACAACAATAAAAGATAACTGATCGAAAAAGTGATGGCCATTGTAAGCAGTTTTTGTGTCAAGAAGACCTTTTGATAGACCCGTGGATTGATGAACATTAAGACTACGAAAAGAGCGTGTATGAAAAACAGGTAAACTTTACGACTTGCTATAGTTAGAAATGTTTTATCAACAAATTGAAACTATAGGCGCCTATTTCTAACAATGCACCCGAAGGACACGTGCAGAAAATTTAGTCGTTGAGACGACCTTTGCGTACCAAACGACCGAGTTTGGAGTTCTCGATAAACAAACTGCGAATCGTGACGACCTGAACGGCAAGAACGGTAATCACTGCGAGCAGATTGACAACACTCCAGAAATTGACTCTTTCAAAACTGGCTAAATCGAAAACGTGATAGAAACCGAACAGAATGTAAAACCGACCTTCCACTAGGGCCCGATCACGGGCTTCAATAGCGCGAAACTGAGTTTGTATGCGTTCGACTTCGTTCAAATTTCCTTTTACTTTCGTAGTAATTTTCTAAAACTAAATCACCGTGAATTAGAAAACATTCAAACCTCAAAGCCAATGATCGGAGTAAGAATGTCTCTGCTGTTGAATGAATCGTAGTTGTTGAGAAAGTTGCCGTCCTTGTCGAGCAAAAACATTTCAAAAAAGATCTAAAATCGATAGAGTAGAACATTCATAACCAATATACTGACCGTTTTCTTTGTTTGCATCGAAAACGAGTTGTCAAAACAAAACGCGTAGTCGCCGAAGCCATTCGAGGGATCAGTTACTTCAACTTTATGATTTCCATCTCGTTTCTTATGATCGTAAACAATCTGCACGTTTCGCGGGTTTTTAACACTAAAGTTGATATCCATCTCGCCACCTCCAGTGACCTACAAATGTGAACATGAAGCAAAATGTTGCGAAAAACGAACCTGATAATCCAATTCAATTGCTGCATGCTTAGTCTAAATGGCTGTGATCTAGATTACTTCCCTCATCTAACACCCCAAAACCCCTTGTTTAACTCCTCTTGACTAGCTGATTCGAAAATGTATAAACATCAGGCCCGAAAAACCACTCCAAAATTTTGGCTTCTGGTTAACCTCCGCGCGTACGCGTAAGCAAAATTTTGTTCTGAAATTTCTCGGTTTTTACTTCATTTTTTGACATAACAAATCAACGCAAACGTTTTGTCTATGAATCTTTAAGGTCAGTGGACTCTATAAAAACCTTAATTCTCATAACTCTTTAAGGAATCATTTTTCGGACCTGGTGTCTATATATTTTCGTATCAACTCGTCGAGAGGAATCAATTGGAATCGATTGCAAGCTTGGGAATGAGGGGAGTAATCTAGGCTGTTACCATCGGTTGATATATGCAGTCAATGTGACCTGGTTCGACGATTAACTGAAGTATCACTTCGTCTGCAGCTTCAGTCACCGAACGTTGTGTGGTTGATACTTGAGATCGAGCGTGGAACGTCAAAGTTGCCAGAACAACAATCAACGCGTACCATTTGAATACCATTGCTGAAAATCAATGTTATAAAGTATTCTCGCCTTAGAAAGTAATGATCGGAATCGAATACGCGATCCAATACGACTAGCACATCAACAATATCGTTTATTTGGCATTATGCAAAAGTGAAAAGGCACGTGTGAAAAGCGACAGTTTTGGACGACCAGTGAATGGAAAATAAATTAGAACGAATAAATTAGGAACAATATGCAAGCTGCCAATTGAAATGCAAACCGAGGAGTGGATTTCTCTGCCATCAGGAGTTTATCTTCTCAACACACGACCTAATTTGGAGTTTTCTTCGAACAATGAGCGAATCGTGTAGACTTGCAGAACGGCCACGATAAGAAGAACGGCGGTTGTGAGCAACGAATAGAACGAGACCCGAGACAAGTTTGCTGCCATGATCACTTTGTCTCGATGTTCGAATGACCGCAGCGTCGATTGATAGTATTCGATTTTGTTCAACGAGTTTTTGATTCGATTGGAAGCTGCGTGAAATTCGACGAGAGTGATTCCGATTTCTTCGAGTCGTTTGGCGAAATTGGAGTCGTTGTTCGCAAATTGTGACAAATCCACATCGTCCATATTGCCATCGCTGTCTGTAAGAAACACCTAAAAAACAACGGACTACGAATCTTAGGCTTTCAAAGTTTACCTCAAAAAAGACGACTTTTCGCGCCTGATACGAAAACGTGTTGTCAAAACAAAGTTGATAGTCGCCAAGACCTTTCAAAGGGATTCTAAAACATATTTATAGTCGAAAGTCTCCAATCTTACTTGTGATTAGCATCGGTTTTCATATGGTCCTGTACAAGAACGTCGGCTCCATGTATCAACATGAAATTGATGTTCAGATCACCACCATCAATCACCTGAACGACGTTAAACGATTTTCCTACTAATGACCAACCTGATATTCAATCTCCATGTTTTTGTGCTTCTCGGACGTCACAGATTGGAAGTAGCATTCATATTTTCCTAAAAGAATTCAGTATAAAACAAACGATACTTACCGGGTCGGATTTCGATTGTAAAATCAAATTCTCCTGCTTTGATGCTGCAAAATATCGACACCAGAATAAGCCAACGCAGCATTTCGATCGACGTTCCAGACGCTCTGAAGTCCAGAAGTATTAGTGGAGATTAAAACGCGTAAGCTGGTGCACTTCGCCATAAACGTGTCAGTTTTTGCTGAGTGTATGGCATTTCTATAGAAGTAAACACGGAACACTAAGAAATACTCATGATCGCTTATAAATAATTCTGACAAAACTTAACAGCAGAAACAATCATTCAATCGAAAAGGTTTACTTGCGTTGTTTCAATAGAAGAACACATTTGGTATTTGAAGCTCTTTGTAATTTTTGTGTTAAAAGTCAGAACATCTATTAGCTGGTAATCGGTTCTAATAGCTTTTTTTACAAGTTATAAGTCGTGTGTAATGCACGTTTTCGACCGGAACTACAAGACCACACACATCAATTATGTTCGATACGAAATTATCCTATCGATTTTTTTCATTAATGCTCAGTTCAACTACAAGCGTCCTTTTACAGCAAAAAGTGAGTTAAGAAAATGTGTTCGTCAATAACTGCCGAGATTGGTTCAAACATGAATTCATTTGATTTTGCTAATCTACCGACCGAGCTGCTATACAAAATATTGTAAGGTTTTGCCTTTGAAACTATTGATGAGATATTTGCAGCGATCAGTATGTGAGTGTTGGAAAAAGCAACTGTGCTTCCGTTGAACAACGATCACCAAACGCCTACAAGCGTATGTTGCCGTTACGGTTGCTAAACCGACGTTTGGGATCAATTGTGGAATCGTACATTCGCAAGTATGCTCCAATACAGAAATCCGTGATTGCTGAAGCGAATTTTATCGAGCCAAACGAAATTGTAAGTCGAGGTAGTTTGCTTCATGTAAAGAAATGGAATTCGTAGGTTCCCCTTCAGCCGTTGATTCGAATGAAACCGTTTATCGACTATAAGGATGGACCGTTGAAATTTGTTGGCTCGAATGTGTTGAAACGACTGACGCCAATGATCGACGAACGGAACGTCAATTTCACTTTTCGGATGCACAAAAAAAACGCATCCCAGTGTCGGTCCAAATGTACGAAAACTTTTTGTTGTTATCGTGGAGATGAGCACGTCGTTTACGTTCATTTCGGAATAAATTTTGCAACGTGATCTTCTTATATTTAAACAACCATCTTCAAAACAATTTTAAGTGTTGATTCACATTGTTCTAAAGACGACAATCAATTCCAAACTATTTGTGCACATGAGAGTTGCCCGTAGATTAACAGTGAATTATTGAGTCTCGTTCTTTGCAACAGTTTTCTTGATTCGTCAAACAACTAACTCTTGACTTGCAGTTGTTTCGATTTGTAAACGAACGCTTCCAACATTAGGCGTCGGGTGGCAGTTGCGATTTCTGGCGGTGTCGACAGCGCTGTCAGTGCGTTAATTCTGAAGAAACGCGGTTACAATGTGCTTGGTATCCATATGGTAAGTTGGAATGCCTCGAGATGATCGTTTGTTCAGATCAATTGGGATCAAGTGGAAGAAGGCGAAAACAGTTGTCCGCGAACACGCGATCAGGCCGACGCTGAAAGTCTCTGTCGACATCTTGGTATTCAGTTTCATGTCGTTAATTTTGTTAAAGAATACTGGAATGAAGTTTTTCTGTAAGCTGTTTACCATTCGCTTTTTAGTGATCGTTTCAGAAAGTTGATTGCCGGTTACGAACGCGGAGAGACGTTGGTTCCCGACATTGAATGCAATCGGGTCTTGAAGTTCGGAATTCTTCACGACTACGTCCGCAACCAACTGGACATTGATGTCGTTGCTACTGGTCATTACGCGCAAAATTCGCTTGGAAATTTACTCGAACATCCGAACAGAAGTGAGATCGCGATTTCTAGTTTTAGTTTTGTTTTAGTTCCAAGACTTTTAACCGCACGAGATCCTTTCAAAGATCAAACTTTCTTTCTGTCAACTCTTTCAACAAACCAACTCAAACGCTCGATGTTTCCGATTGGCGGAATGATGAAACCAGACGTGAAGAAGATGGCAGACGAAAACGGGCTTACGGAGTTTGCAACAAAAGCAGAGGTTATAGGCTATTGAAGTCGTTTTTACAACTTTTGACAATTCAGAGCATGGGAATTTGTTTTGTGGGCAAAAAGCGAAATTTTGCTGAGTTTCTCGAAAAAGTAAGTTTCCTTGCTATCATTAGCAAAGATATTGCTATTCAGTATATTCAGCCAAAAGCCGGTCCAATTGTGGAAATCGAATCGGGAGTACAAATTGGCGAACATCGTGGAGTTCATTTGTACACTCTTGGCAAACGTGTTTCCATTGATCCATTGGTTTATCCGAATCATGACGGCGTTTTTGTTCGGCGATGTGATTCTACAAATAATATTCTTTATGTTGTAAGTGATCGTTTGAATGTTGTGAACACTTGTTTCTAGTGTCTTGGTTCATTTCACCCTTCTTTGTACGCAAAAGTCATAAGAATTAGTGATCTGCACTGGATTTCTCCGGATTTGATTCCAAACTCCAAAACAACTTTGCAGTTTCGATGTCAACGAACACATCCGGTAGTCAATTGTGATTTCGAAACGACTGGAGACAACTTGGCAACAATACGGTGTCAATTACCGGTTCGAGCAGCAGCTCCCGGTCAAAGTTGTGTTTTCTATCGGGACAACGTTTGTTTGGGATGCGCAAAAATTGTTGATGTTCTAGAGACCTTATGATCTTTTGTTTTTTTGAAATAAATATCACACTCTCTAACAAGTCTTCGGACACAGGACAAATGATGTTCACAGCCATGTGTTCTTTGAATTGTCAATGTCTGACCGACGAATTGAATTGCGCGATGTCCGTTTCTTGAGATGAACTTAGAGTTGTCGGCGAAATTAAATTGAATTCGACGAGAGCAAGCAATACGATAGGATATAAGGGCCACATGTGCAGTGATTTTATTTTATGGCAATTCAACGTCAACAACTACCGTGTATATGTTGTTCGGGCAATGACATGCGGTTATGACACAAGAAAAGTCTTTAATTGTGTTTGAAAGTGGAACATCTGCATTTGTATGAGCGTTCAGTAGCTTGAATATTGTTGTTAATGTCGAAGCGATTTCGCTTTTCGTTTTCGATTCTCAAGAACTTGTGGTGAAAGTTTTGGGTTGCGAACATTTAATTGCCCGATGCGTTGAGAGCGTTGTCTTGCCGTTCACGCGCTCAAATCCGCAGATGAGATTGAGTGTCATCGCTCAGGAAACCGTCCGACGTATGACCTCAAATTCGCTGAAGATGAGAATATCCGGAGGGCAACTCGAATGCTTGAATTTGTTTTCACAGGTTCACCGACTTTCAGTGACAGTGAAAATAGGGTACACACAATTTAACGGAATTTGGATGCCTATTCATCTCGAACACAACGATTTCGTACAACCTTCGATCGATTTTAAGTTTAAAAGTTGTTTCAACTTCACGAGTAAATGAAACGATTTCACGTGACTTAATAACACAAGTAGCTATTACGTGAATTCTACGGCGATCTATTGTGTTTCACTTCTACACACGACTGGAACGATCTCTAATTTACGTCAATTGTGCAATCTCTCGATTTGTACTTTCATTTGGTTGCTCAAGGATTTGACGTCATTTGAGATTTATTTTGAAGTTTTGTTGGCTTTGATACAACCACTGAACTTATTCACATTGCGCTTCCTAATCCAAAAAAGCGGATAAACTCGTGGAAAGCTCTCAGAACACACAGTCAAAGTCTTAACGTAAAAAACCTGCCGTCGACAATTCTTCTTTTTTTAAGTTCCGATCTTTTGCTACTCACTTGCTTCAATAAGGACTACTCTACAATATTATCTTCCGTGACTTCTCTCCCTCTTGACAATCTTTAACAGCGTCATTTAAGATTGCTAATGACCTCATGGCTGACCCTCAGTACTTTGTTGTTTTGCATCGGCTTATCAACTAATGGTAATGCGGTAGAATACAATTACTGTGAAACCTTCATTTAGCTTGCAATATTCAATCCTTTTACATCGAAAACAATGCGGTTACCGAAGGCTTTGTTTTGACAACCTTTGAATCAAATTTGGACGAATGCGCCAATCGCTGTAAAAAGGTTAACAGATGAATTGTCGTCAATGTGACAGTTTGATTTTAGCAGAAGTCCTGTAATGCAGCTAACTTTATTTTGTCTTTGAACAACAATTTTTATTGTATGCTAATTGATACCACACGAAATGAAACTGCTAACAAAATGCCGGTGGCCGATTCTGTGGTATACACCTTGAAATCTTTTTGTTTGGAAAAACGTAACTTCAATTCGTTTGCATACGAATGACCGTTTACTTTCAGCAAATTTCTGTGCCAACCGAGAGTGGAGTTTCGAAAAGTATCCACGATACGAGCCATTGAACGATCATTTTGTTCTAAAATCAATCTCAAACATAACCTTACAAAATTGTCTGAACTCGTGTGCTGAAATGTAAGAGTACTCAAGAACTTCTCTTCTACTAACTCGTTTCAAGACAATGTGAGGCCGCCGTTTACAATCGTAGGAACTCGAATTGTCGACTATCTCGTGTGACTCTAAACAACGTTAACAGTATTCGACAATACTTCAAACGTTCGCATCAAATCGACTTGTACGAAAACAATTGTCTGAAGCGTAGGAATACTCTCTCGTGCGAATCACTAATCTATTGGGTTTCAGGGCAATTTGATAAACGAAACTGCGATTTCACTCGTATAAATCAAGCCGGATTCGTTGATGTCTTTGATGAGCGTCTCGACAACATTCGTGACCAAGAAGAATGTGAAGCCGAATGCTTATCTTGGACTAATGGCCACTGTCGATCGTACACGTACAACAAACGCACTAGACATTGTTACATGTCCCATGCAAGTCAGAAAGCGTTGGGAAGATCTGTGTTGGATTCGTTGAGCGACGAACTTTCCTCCGGGGAGCTGAACGACTGTGTCAATTGCAAGTGTTTTCATCTCAGTTTAGAACTAACGATGGGTATTCAGTTGAACTCGATTGTCATGGACAATCGTTAACCTTGACAGCAAAGTCCCTCAAGTTGATCAAAGGAACAATAAAATCGAAAAAAGGACGAGATTTTTTATGCGAAGAAAAAGTTGCTGACAACTACACTTTTCGCGTCGAGTTTCCTTTTGAGAAATGCGGAATCGAAAGACAGGTAAAGTGTCTATGTTTCCAACTACTATGAAAGCGATTACAGAAAGCAGACGATTTGACATTTGCCGGGCTGTTGATGTTCAAAGAAGGAAGCACCGATTTGATCACAATTCATGACAAGTTAATTGAGGTTTACAGCCCAGATAAAAACAAAAAGGACTGAATTTTTAGGTCAAATGCAAAATTCACGATCAATTGCATCATCAGCAGGACAATCAACTGAGCTTTCATCTGGAAGTTGAAGACAGCAATGTGACAACCAGTTTGTAAGTCAATTCGCATAGAAACATTCTGAGTTTGCTTGTAGAATTGACGATCGAAAAACGGCGAAAACTCCAGTGAAACAAGCAGAAACTTTCACGAAATATCGATTAGATGTTTTGAATTCTACTGGACATTTAGCGGACGTGGTCGATGTTGGAAAATATGGTTACTTGTTGGTTACCATTCAAGACGCCGAAGAATCAAACCCATCAGATAGTTTTCTGCCCACCGAGTTAATAGCTGAAGACTCCGTTAACATTGTCAAACTCATCGACTCCAAAGGGTTAGATTGCGCTTTCGTTAGATGTTAACAAGTAGTTTAGATGTGTTACCGAAACGCCATTGATCAAGTCCATAGATCGAATATCACCGAAGAAAATGAAAATAAAAATCTTATTCGATGGATTTCCTGATCAATCACAAGTGACTTATCAAACACTGATCAAGCCTTGTTCTGTGCACCAGTGCAATCTTGAATGCAATTCAAGGTTCTATGTTAGTAATCACACGTATGTGTTCGCACAATTGCCGTGATATCAGTTCAGACATTTAGAGATAAACGAATCGGCGGTCACGCAAAGTTCGATCGCCTTAATCGTCGAGATCTCAAGAAGCATCGTGTAACAAGACAAGTGACTTTAGCTGAAGAAGTCTACAAAATACGAGCACAATCGATTCAACCAAAAATGGAGAATCCGGAAAGAAAGTTTATCGAATTGTTGACCACAAAGCCTCCGTCGTGGACAAATTCGAAAAATCTGGTATGTCTTTTCATGGACATTCTTATGATTCACATATTCAGCTACAAGGGAAGGGCAATGGAAACTTTGTGCAGTGTTTTACTGAAGATCTGAGTTGTATGTTCAGTATGCTCTTCGCAGGCTTACAAGTTATGCTGATTCTTTTCTGTTCTGGAATTGTCTATAACTTTCTATCGGTTAGTTTTTTGGTTGATTTCTGCATAGTCAACGCTTTCAGAAGTGGATTCGATATTATCAGACCAGGAATTTGCATGCAGCCGACCAACACCCATCTTCATTCGATGATCTTCATTACGATTTTGGGGCGGACACAAGTCAAACGTCGACAAGTCTCAACTCAACTCGATTGACCTCAACAACAACGGGAACTCAAGGACTAAAGAAATAGCTACAAACTTAAATCCCATCTGTTCATCTATTTTCTGTAAACATGAAAGTTTTATTGTTTGATTATTGTATTGTAGATTGAATAAATTAATACTACACTTCTAAACACCCTTAAACTTCGTTGATCTAAACTGTCGGTTAAAGTGCAAGTAACATTTTTCGAACGAACGTGGCCGTTAAGCCTTTTTGTCGACAATTTTTATTGATGATTTGGAGTTTTTTACACGAAACGAGAACGAAGATGATTAAATCATCCGCGAATTTGTTGCGAAATGAGCTTTTTGGTTTACATAACGAAACATTGGTCAGGAAGAAGATTACAGAATCCAAATCAAAAAAGCTATATAGAACAGTTTGTCTGTCTGTCTGTGTGCGACCGATTTTCTCCGCGTTTATTTTCGAATGAAAAACAGAGTGCGATTCATGCTAATTTGCCTTCCTCTTTTCACTCTCCAATGGAAACAAACTCGGCTCGCTTATGCAAAATTACGACTGAACCCCGAAAATCAAAAATGAATATGGAAATTTACATCAAATCAACGCAACTTCCGTCGACTTCACCAATCGAAAGCCACCAATTTTTTCGGCTCACTCACGTCTCCGAACGTAAATACAGTGCAGCCGCTTTTCGCTTTCTTTCTTGAAGTTCTCCGCTCCAGTCGATCGTCAGCCGGTCGATTCAGGTAAGTCCTTTTTCTCTCAAGCCATTCACTAATGCAGTTCGAGTTTTCTTCCAGGCATCATTTCTTATCGACGGGAGCTTAAAGGACTTCTTCCTTTGGCCCAGTAGAGGCACTCAAGGGTTCGGACACACCGATCCTATTAAACAAATTCGTGATCGGGTGGTTTCCGTGATCGTCTTAAAATCAAAAAGCCAAATTCGTGATCGAGAAGGCCCTCGTGATCGTCTTAGAACCTAAGAGCCACATTACTTCCGGCTAACCACCGGTTGGTTTAATAAGAGTCAATTTTAAATAAACCCAAGCAGCAATCAGTCAGAAATGCCGAAACGAAAAGTCATACGTACAGAGGAAGAAGAAAAAGTATATCAAGCAGAAAAACGTCGTCGAGATGCCGCTCGAAAAAAAGAACAGTACCATAAAGACAAAGACAAAGGTGCCATCGAAGCACAAAATAGTTCAAAATACAACAAAGACAAAGGTGTTCTTAAAGCACAAAAGAGTCAATCAAACACGTCCGTCAGCACTTTAATTATTAGTGATTTAACAACTGATTTTGAAATTGAAAAAACAACTGCAATTCCGTCGACCGCCACTTCCGTCCGTGTTTTGCAACAACCAACGCCCGGAATTTCCCGCTTTTTTGAGGAGATGAATGTTGGAAACAACGAGTAGATGAGTGTCCAAGACGTCCTGAAAGAAAAATACATCACTCATTGCCGAATTGCAGAGTGCTGCCCGGCAGTTCAAAATCAAACAAATCTTCATCGAAGTTATCTCCCGAATTTAAACTACGAAGCGGATATTCAACGCGGAACTGACGATGGGCACATTGATGAGAATTCACTAACCTTTGGGTTGCTGAAGATGATTGTCGATAGCGAACTAAAGATCGGAATGATGTCCGTTCTTTTTTGGAGTGAATTTGCCTGTCGTGAAGTGGAAGATCCGAGTCAATTTTGCGTTATAAAGCCGCCCGTCGATCCAAATGACCGAGTGTTCCTCGTGATTCCAATCCTAATTGGACTACATTTTGTTGTCGCGATCATCGAGAAGAATGCCAACAGTCCCGATTGTTTGATCCACTACTGCGATTCGTTCTGCAATGAAGTTCAACAATTAGTTAAAGCGAAAATTGAGTGGATTTTTGCGGAAGTTTTTGCCGAGTGGACAGGAGTGGACATGGATTCAACACCCGTTTGGAATGACATCAGTAAGCAGGGCGACAAACAGATCGATGTTCACAATTGTGCGGCTTTCGCGTGGTCGAATGCGGTCAACTTTTTTCAAAACATCAATCGTTATTCTGAGGGGGAGTATTTGACGAAGAATAACGAAAATGGCCGCTTGAAAAGACAAAACCTATACGATGAATTAATCCTACTTTTTTCGCCTGTTGAAAACGAAGACCAAATGGAATTGGACGTTGAACCGCGCGATCAGATGAGCAGTCGAGAATTAAGGTTGCAAAAGAAGAGAGTGAATACTATGAACAAACGAGCTGTCGAAACAAAAGAAGAACGAGTAAATCGTCAACAAATGGACCGGAATCAAAAGCAAGCTTCTCGTGCGGCTGAAACCGAAAGCGAGCGAGAGAATCGACTGACGAAACAAGCGAGTCGTCAGAAGAACGTTCGAAGACTAAATGAAGGCAAAAGATGGAAGTTGTGTGCAGCCGCTGATTGGAAAACGATCGAAACTCACCAACTGGACAAAATGGACGTGGAATGCGAAGAATGCGGGGCCCTTCATTTCAAAGAAGAAAAGGTGAGCAGAAAGCGAACGTTCAATGACTGCTGCAACCACGGGAAGGTTCGAATCGATCCGCTGCCGATTGTTGATGAACTGAAGACTTTGTGGACCGGAGGGCATCTGAAATCAAAAGAATTTAAGAAGAACATTCGCCAATACAATGCCTCACATTCATTTGCCGCTTTCAACGCAAAAAGGGACACAAAAGTAATGACTGGAGGTCCCTATTGCTTCCGAATTCAAGGTCAAATTTACTACGAGGTGGATTTAAACACGGACGTTGTGAACAAAACCGATCTGAAATACGGCCAGGTGTATTTTTCGGACCCGGTCGAAGCGGCGAACATTCGAGCGAACCAAAACACGGGCACTGATCGAGAATTGATGGAGGTGCTGGATAAAATTATGCGAGAAAACAATCCTTTCGCCCAATTGTATGTCTCCATGTCTGATAAAGCGGAAGAATTAAAAGGACAAGGCCGCCCAGTAGAAGAATTAAAAATGGCATTCAAAATGCGGCCCGGATTAAACCCAAAAAGATTCAATGAACCTACTGCTGATGAAATTGGAGCAATTTTCACAACTGATGCAAGCGGTGAAATTCCCGAATGTTCGTTGATCTTTCAACACAGTGGGTCCTCTGAATTGCACACCGTTTCTTCTTTGAGTCCTCTCGCCACTCCCATGTTGTACCCGCTTTTCTTCCCGAAAGGAACGTACGGATGGACGCCTAATTTGAAAAAAATTAATGTAAAAAAGAACACACAAATCACCCGTCGTGAATTTTATTGTGCGTTGTTGGCCATCCGAAGGGGCGAATTTAATCCAATTTTTTACGGCGGAAAGCTATTCCAGCAGTTCATTGTCGATGCATACGTCCAAATTGAAACTGATCGAATGAAGTGGATTCGGGCCAATCAAAAAAAACTGAAAGCAATGTGTTATGATGAGTTGTTAGCTGGAATAGCGAAAAAAGGAGCGGCAATTGGAAAAGAAATCGGTCGAATTTGTATTCTTCCGTCTACTCACTTCGGATCTCCTCGATTTATGCGAGAAAACTACCAAGATGCAATGTCAATCGTTCTCAAGAATGGAAAACCCGATTTGTTTATTACGATGACATGCAATCCTCAATGGCCGGAGATCCAGGGAGTACTGAAAGAAATGAGCATTAATGGAGAAAAATACTATGCAACTGACCGCCCGGACATCGTGGCTCGTGTTTTTCGTCAAAAAGTGGATGAACTGATTGAAGAGCTGATCAAAAAGCAAGTCTTTGGAGAAGTCAAATGCTGGGTGTACGTGACTGAATTCCAAAAGCGGGGCCTCCCGCACGTCCATTTGCTCCTGAGTCTAAAAGATGGGAATAAATTCATGAACCCAGAAGAAATTGACAATTACTTCTCTGCTGAACTGCCCGATCCCAACGAAGATCTCGTGCTGGCCGAACGAGTGGCAAAGTTCATGATTCACAAAAAGTGCGGTAATGAGCATCCGAATTCTCCGTGCATGATCAAAGGGAAGTGCCGAGCAAAATTCCCTAAAGCATTCTGTCCCAACCCGAAACTGTAATGACAGAACGCCAAGGCGGCGTTCGCGTCCTTGTTGTTAACATGCGTTATTGTAGTTTTGTTTTTATTGTTATTTATTGTTCGTCTAATAAACCTCGCCGGTAACCTACGACGACAGAACAACTGGCGCAGACAGATGGAGACGACTTGCAAACAGCAAATCGCGAAAGCGAAAAACGAGATCGATTCTCAGGTCGTAAGTTGGAAGAGCCTACAAAGGAAATTTCAGGACAACACCGCAACGGAGGCCGAATGCAAAACTGCGAATCAAATCAGATCCCGCCTGATCCGCAAAGTGGAAATCGTCAACCGCTATGAAGCATTGTGGCTCCAGGAAACAGATGCGGAAAGCCTGTCCGCTTTCACGGCAACAACCGACTTCCACAAAGCGAAAGATGAAGCCGAAGAGACCATAGACGACATCGACTTAGAACTCAAGTCAATCGAAGACCGCGGTCGAAACACAACTCTCGCGTCGATATCCGCAGGCACGACAACAGAAGCCAAAGTCGTTCAGTCACCGATCCAAATCATGGAGGCTATTCAACGAATCCTCGAGAAGTTCACGTATGACCCATTAAACGACAAAACGTTTCAGAAATGGTACGAGCGTTACGAGTCAATGATCAAGGACAGCAAACTGTCCAGCGACAACCACAAGTCGATCGTTCTCAACTCGCTCGGAAGCACGGAGTACGCACGTTTCACCGACTGGTCACTCCCCAACAAACCAGAAACGATGGAGTTCGAGGAACTGATCAAAAAGCTAAGTGAACATTTTAACGATATTGTCACTACATTTCAGCGACGACTGCAGGTTTTGTCCATCCGCCACGAAAACGGAGAATCAATCGAAAACTTGGGAGAGCGAATCAATTCAAAATTCGTTTTGTGTGCAAATGGTCCACAATGAAGGACGACGACATCAAGTGTCTTCTCTTCGCACTCGCACTCAACCGTCCGGAAGACGCAGCACTTCAAGAAATCGCCTTGAAGGAACTCGACGCCCCGACAACGCCATCACTGGAACGTCTGGTCACCAAATGTCGAGATCAACTGAACCGAGTCGCGAATCGTCAAATGGCCCAACAGCAAACCGAAGGAATCCTTTCAATCAAGAAAGTGGAGAAGAACTCTTCGACACCGAAGTACAAGCAACGCTTCAAATTGAAGAAACAACACAAAGACGTACCGGCAACTCAAACGACTGAAGAATCCAAACCCAAATGTCAAGGGTGTGGATCGTGCAAACATCAACGCTCCGAATGCCCATTCAAAGAAGCAATCTGTCACGGTTGTGGGATAAAAGGACACTTGCAAAAAGTCTGCCGAAAAACTGCAAAACGAATCGAAGTCATCAGCATCAACACAGTGAATGTCCACCGCAGATCAGCCACAATCGAAATCAATGGGCAAAAACTCGAGTTCCAGCTCGACACCGCCGCCGACGAGAACGTTATTGGACTTGAGGAGTGGCAAACGCTTGGCCAACCGGAACTGTTAACAACCCAAATCGCGGCGGTGGGAGTCGACCAGAAGCCACTTCAGATTTTTGGAAGGTTTACGATAACGGCCAACTGGAACGACAAAGCGATTGAAATGCAGCTCTACGTTCTCAATCGTCCAAACTGCGCATTGCTGTCGGCTAAGTCGATGGATCAATTTGGAATGGTCAGCTATGCTAAGGGAATCAATCAAGTACAAACGACACACAGTGAACAGCTGCAGCGTCAATACAACGAACAGCTGCGTCCCGAATGTGTTCGAAGACACGTTAGGTAAGTGCAATCGAATTTCAGCTCAACTTCATGTCGATCCAACGGCCAAACCGACACATTTGCCACGCCGACCACTTCCGCTAGCAGTTGAACCGCTCGTCAATCAAGAGTTGGATCGGTTGGAAGCCGCAGGAATCATCTCCAAAGTTGACACCGCCAAATGGGCAACACCCATCGTTATTGCGAAGAAGCCGCAGGGCAAGATTAGAATATGCGCCGATTATTCAACGGGACTCAACGCGGCTCTTCAGGAAGACGCATACCCCATTGCCGAACATTGAGGATATTTTCGGGAAGTTGGCGGGTAATTCTATTTTCAGCCAGTTGGACTTAAGGGACGCTTACCTCCAACTCACACTGGCCGAAGACTCGAAACCGTTCACAACAATCAACACGCACCGTGGGCTGTATCAGTACGAGCGCATGAACTTTGGTCTCAAAACAGCTCCGGCAATATTCCAGCGAACCGTCGACCAGATGCTCAACGGACTGGATGGAGTCATTGGATACCTGGACGACATCCTGGTCGTTGGAAACAGCCAAGAGCAACACGATGAAAGACTTCGTAAGGTGCTCCAACGAATTCAGGAGTGGGGATTTAAGATCCAGCTACCGAAGTGTAAGTTCAATCAAACGGAGGTCAAATATTTAGGTTCAATCGTGCACGCTAATGGGATCCGACCAGACCCGGAAAGAATACAAGCTATCAAACAGCTCCGAAAACCAACCACCGTCCCGGAGGTACGAACTCTGCTGGGCCTTGTCAATTACTACGGCAAGTACGTGCATCAACTGCACACGATGAAACAACCGCTAGAGCAACTCACGCTCAAAGATGCCGAATTCAAATGGGCAACCGAACGGGAGAACGCATTCCAACGCATCAAGGCAACACTCCTCAGTCCACTGGCACTCGCGCACTACGATCCCCGACAAGAACTGATTGTTGCAGCCGACGCATCACCCGACGGAATGGGAGCAGTTCTTCAACAACGCTACGCCGATGGATCTGTGAAAGCGGTATATCACATCTCAAAAAGTTTTTCAGAAACCCAACGACGCTACTCCCAAATCGAGAAGGAAGCCCTGGCAATCGTGACAGCAGTCGAACGCTTTCATCGCTTCATCTACGGTCGACACTTCACGTTGCTCACCGACCATCGTCCACTGTTAGCAATCTTCCGTACCGACAACACCAAGGGACTTGATGGACGAACCACAAACCGACTAGCTCGATGGGCACTCCGACTTCTCGCCTACGACTTCAAGGTAGAATACGTCAACACCGCCGCTTTCGGATTCGCCGATGCCCTATCGCGACTGCTTCAAGAACGAAAACAAACGAACGATGAAGACATGGAAGAAGTCATCAGCGAATTACAAATTGTTGACAAGGACAACGAACTGATCACAAACGAAACGACAGCTAAACTTGAACCGTTTGTTTCATCAATTCAAAATATTAACGTTGACACTTCCAGCGATCCCTGTCTTACAGCAGTTCTTGAACGAGTTCGGAATCAATGGTCAGAAGCAGATCGCACCGATCCACTAATCGGAAACTTCTACTCGAAACGCCACGAATTGTACGAAATCAAGGGAATGGTTATGTGGAACGACCGAGTCGTCATCCCAACGAAGATGCGACCACAAGTCTTGGAAACCATCCACAACGGACACCCAGGAATTCAACGGTCCAAACGTCTTGCTCGTCAACATGTCTACTGGCCGGGAATGGACTCCGACATTGAGAAGATGGTCCGTCAATGCAACTCATGTGCCGAGAATGCCGTCACTCCAAGAAAAGCTCCACTGAAACCGTGGCCTCAAACGTCAGAACCGATGCAACGTATACACGCCGACTTTGCCGGCCCTCTTCACGGCCACTACCTCCTCATCGTCGTCGACTCTCACACAAACTTCATTTGGACCTTCAAGACGAAACAGATCACCGCCGAACGCACGACCGAACTTCTTCGTCAACTCTTCTATCAATTTGGTCCACCGGAAACACTGGTAACGGATAACGGAACTCAGTTCACTTCTGAAGCCTTCGCTAATCTCTGCTCCGATTTTAGTATTGTTCACCTCAAATCTCCTCCGTATTGTCCCATGTCGAATGGCCGAGCTGAACGTGCAGTGGCCATGGTCAAAGCGGCAATCGCGAAAGAGGGAAGGGGTTTGGCTCAACTCGACTCAACCATCAGTCAACTCAATTGTCTTCCGTCAGATACCGTCCAGTCCGACTCAAACCCAGCAAGTGCCTTCTTCAATCGTCAAATTCGCACAAAATTGTCACAACTGAATCCGTTGACTCGTCTCGGCAACGCTCAGAAAACTGTCGACTACCGCCGAAGTACTGAGTTCAAGTTCAACCGACATCACGGCGCTCAACGACGACCATTCAAGATAAACGAACGAGTCTACGTGCAACTCCACCCTAAGAAGAAACTCCCGGGAACCATCATCGACTTCAAAGGCAACCGTCTCGCCATTGTCGACACTTCTGCCGGCCAACTGACTAGACACCTCAATCAACTTCACAAACGACAACCAGTCGACAACAACCGACCGCCGACAGTTCAACGTCTTCAGCCGAACCCCCAACTCTGAGCGTAGACGTTCGACCGGAAACCCTCACCGAAGCGAAACCGTCGACTATCCTTCTCTCAATTGTAGGCCTCTTGTTGTACGATCAGCGTCACTAGTGTTGTAAGCCCTTCGGGTACCCTTCTCCGCCTCAGGACATTTCTCTTAAGCCCGGGAGGATTGTCCCAACCCGAAACTGTAATGACAGAACGCCAAGGCGGCGTTCGCGTCCTTGTTGTTAACATGCGTTATTGTAGTTTTGTTTTTATTGTTATTTATTGTTCGTCTAATAAACCTCGCCGGTAACCTACGACGACAGAACACATTCAGTGTTGAAACAATTGTGAATAAAAAAGGGTACCCAAGTTTGCGACGGCGAAATGATGGGCGGACGATCGAAATGAACGGCGAAACTTACGACAATCGGCGATTGGTCCCTTACAGTCCCTACCTTCTGAAAAAATTCAATTGTCACATTAATGTCGAAATTGTTTCATTGATCGACAACGTTAAATACCTTTACAAGTACACATTCAAAGGGCATGATGCGGCTTATCTCGAATTTTCGGCATCGGGCAATCTAAATCACGATGAAATTAAAGATTACGTTGAAGCCCGCTATGTTGGTCCAATTGAAGCCGCTTACCGAATTTTGGAGTTGGTCCTGCACGATAAAAGCCATTCAGTCGTCCGCCTTCCCATTCATTTGGAGAATCAGCAAACGGTGTACGTGAACGAAGACGAACAAGAGTTGGAGCAGACGGTTGAAGAGCTGAAAGAAATAAACACAAAACTAATTGACTACTTTGAATTGAACAACCGAGATTTCGCCGCTCACCAATTTACTTACCCCGACATTCCGTGCAATTACACGTGGAGTCAAACCGAAATCAATAAAACAGTGAATGGACAAATCATCAAAAACAAGACTTACCGATGGGAAAAAAGAAAAGCACATTTCAACGTGATTGGCCGAATGTACGCCATCAGTCCTTCCCAAGGAGATTTGTGGTATCTCCGGTTGCTGTTGCAGAACGTAAAAGGTGCGAAAAGCTTTAAAGATCTTCGCACGGTGAACGGCGTAGAACACCCAAGTTTTGCAGAGGCATGCTTGGCCTTAAAGTTGGTAGAAGATGATGAGGAGTACATTAAGTGCATGCAAGAAGCGGCAGAAGTGTTGACTCCAAAGAAAATGCGCACTCTTTTCGTTAACATTCTTCTTTACTGCAATCCTCGAGAACCTGAAAAACTGTGGGAAATTTTCAAAACGGAATTGAGCGAAGATTTTGTCTTTCGCATGAAAAAAACAAACCGAAATTCCGCGAATTGTGAACAAAAAGGACTTCAAATAGCATACAAACGAATCGACACATTGCTCCGTCGTGAAAACAAGTCGATCGCTCACTTCCCGTCCATGGATCCACTTGAGGAAGTTGATGAAAATGAAGAGCCGATTGATCACGCCCATGAGCAGCGAATCGGAGAGGAAATGAGGAGCACTCTAAATGAAGAGCAGGAAGTCGTGGCCAAAAAAGTGATGGACGTGCTGTTGAATGACGGTAACCATCGATGCTTCTTTGTTGACGGATTAGGAGGCACTGGAAAAACGTACGTGTACAAAACACTTTGCCATCTTATCAGCGGTCAGAAGAAAAAATTCCTCACCTGTGCTTTCACCGGAATCGCCGCTTTGTTGCTTCCAAATGGTCGAACGTGTCACAAAACCTTCGGATTGCCCGTCCCACTCGATGGTGACTCCAATTCAAACCTAAATAGAGAAAGTAGTGCGGCAAAAATGTTAATCGAAACGGACGTTATTATTTGGGATGAAGCGCCAATGGCCCCACGATTTGCGATGGAATTGGCGGACAAAAAATTAAAAGAATTTATGAAAAACGACCTACCATTTAGAGGAAAGATTGTGGTGATGGGCGGCGATTTTCGGCAAATTCTTCCAATTTTGAAGCAGGGGAATATGGACGAAACCATCAAGCTCTCCTTCTGCTCTTCCAGTTTGTGGCCTCACTTTCAACAACTTCATCTGCACAAGAACATGCGAACGAAACCGGAAGAAGTCGAATTTGCGGAATTTTTGAAAAAAGTGGGTGAAGGCGAACTAAACAGCGAGAATTCCGAATTGTTGCTCCCTGGAAAATGTGTAATTAGTGAGAATTTGGAAATCGAAATCTTCGGCCAGCTGATCGAGAAAGAACAGTACGAACAAATGGGCAATTCAGCGATTCTCGCTTCAAAACATATCGGAGTAAACGAAACTAACCAAAAAATTCTTATGAAATTAAATGGCGACGTGCAATCGTATTTGAGCATCGATTCAGTCACGGACATTGAAAGCAGTACTGACAAGACCCTTTTATTGCCGGAATATTTAAACTCAATTGAAGAAGGATCACTCCCGCCACACAAATTGGAATTGAAATTGAACGCCATCGTGATGCTCCTCCGCAATTTAAACCAAGAAGATGGGCTCTGCAATGGAACAAGAATGTTGATCGTTGGGATGAAAGACCACTCCATTGAGTGTAAAATTCTTACCGGAGTAAATGCGGGCGAACTCCACTCAATTCCTCGAATTAACAACACGATCGACTACCAAGGCATTTTCTCCATGAATCGAAAGCAATTTCCCCTGAAATTAGCCTTTGCAATGACCATCAATAAAAGTCAAGGCCAAACCTTTGAAAAAGTGGGATTGAATCTCGAGCATCCGGTGTTTGAACACGGCCAACTGTACGTCGCCCTCTCTCGTGTTCGCTCATGGAATTCGCTCAAAGTGTACGTGCGAGAAGAAGAAGCCGTCGAATTCAATCGCCCGCTCAAAATGGACCCAAAAGACAAATGGGTGAAAAACATCGTCTATCGGCGGGTGTTCGATCGGATATAAAAATTTTGGTGAAATTACTGACTCAAAAATCAACACTGATCACAAAAAGCTTCTGAACAAATGTGTTTGGTTCGCGGATGCGCTGGATAACTACTATTTGTTCATTGGAGCAAAGGGAATAAACTACAATATAATACAGAAGAAAAAAAGCGATTTGGGAAAATTGAACGAACAGATGCTCATAAACAAAGCCAAGCGGAGGGTTTCGCTGAAAGACCACAAAAGCATCATACAACGAGTTGTGGAGTCCGAACAAAAAGAATCTGAAAGTTTACTAATTATAAAACAAAGTTAACTCATCAATCCTCGGCCCTTCGGGGTCGAGGACTCGCGTGGCTTCGGCCCCTGGCGACGGACAAGAAGCGTCGACGACTTTTCAATCCACATCGGCAAGTCATTTTCTTTTTACTACTTCCTACTAATCATCGTCTGTTTGCAGATTTGGACTGGATCGCTTCATCGCCCGCATCTTCTACAGTCGGCGCACTAATTCGGCAAGTCCATTTTACTCTTCGTTCCTTACTTCTTTCGCTTTTAGATTTTGGTTCTAACTCTCTTTTATCTCAACAACCATCAGCCGACTTCATCAACGGGCAGCCGGAGTGCAACGGTAAGCTCTCTTCTACTCCTCAGCTTCCACTCATCTTTCATTTCAGTTGCAAAAGTCGCATTGTCTTCGATCAATGCGCGTGGCTGTCCTCGAAACTATTCGAGTTTCCAAATGGTAAGCGGCTTTTGCTTTACCTCAGTTAACACCTCCCTTTAGTCATCCCGAAGATAGATGGGCAAAATGACTCACCCTCTGGACTCCACCACGAACACGACAACTCCGAGACGGCCGATCTAGATCATGATAGGAAGGCGAGATCCGAAAACACCACAGAACACGTTACGCGACCGCCGACCGATCGTGGATACAAGAAGCGAATGATCCGAGCCGTTGGAGACGATTGAAGCGCAGTTTCACGGTGCCATTCATCCCGTCAACGAGCGCTCGACAACAACCCGACGTCTGAATCCACCGTTCGTTTTTCCTCATGGTTCTTATTGTCACCACCATAGAATAGGAAATAAAACACAAACGCACATACGTTTAGTCATCGGACCTTGAAATCGAGAACGAACCGACCAATCGCGATTCTCTTTTTTCGCCCGATGTGTTGTCTGTTATCTTCTTTCTTCATAAACTCTTTTCTTTATCTTCAAATTTTCTTAAACAAAGCTGAACCCAAGTAGCTTGTCAAGTTTATTTAACCCCAAAGAAGACAAGTAGCGTCTGGCCCTTCGCTTCGCGGAGGGCACGCTTTTATGAACATTTCAGACATTCGCAAATGCAATTGAGCGTGTGGATTGTGATCTCGAATTATTTGTCCAGTAACTCCATCAGTTCTTTTTTCGTTCCAGTACTTCGATTCAAACGTCGTTCAACTGCTTCTGATGGATCCGAAAAGAACAATTGTCCGTATTTTCTGTCCAATGGATCGTTTATGTGATCGTCCATTTCATAGTAAATATTTCCTTGGATTGAAAAACAATAAGGACCGCGATTATGAAATGATCTCATTTTAGCATTGAAAGCTGCAAAACTGTTGGCAATGTTATACTTGCGAATATTGTTAAGAAATTCTTTGGACCATGCATGTTTTCCAGTGAATAGATCATCCAATTCTTGTGGCAATTCAGCTAAGTCTGGCAAATCAATTTTACCATGATTGCAGCAATCATTAAATGTTCGTTTGTTACCGACTCGCTCTTCTTCAAAATGCAAGGCACCACAAAGACATTCACTGATCATCTTGCTTAAGCGATGAACCGAGACATCAGCTTGTTTGGATGCGACGTTCAACTGAACTTGTTTCTGTTTTGTTGTTATTCGAATATTCTTTTGGCGATTACTTTGATCTAATAAACGATCTGCTTTTTGTTGGTCTGATTCATTTGAACGTGAGTTTTGATGTTGCAACTTGTCTTTAGTTAATCGCTCGGTTTTCTCTTGTTCGGTTTCATGACCGCGCTTGTTTGCTGTGTTTGCTCGTTTTTGTTGCAATCGTTTCTTATTTACACTCAACTGCGACACTACAAATTCCATGTTTTGATGATCTGACTCGCTCGATTCAAACAGTTGGGCCAACATGCCGTACAATTCGAGACGCTTCAAATACCCGGATTTGCCTGTTTTCTTCAAGTAAACTCCATGATCATGCTCGTTTACGTTGTTAGAGAAGCTGTGAGCATTACAAACCCCGTACGCCGCGCAGTTCCAACCGTCTGTTTGTTGATCACCTTGATTGATTGTGTTCTCGGAAACAATAGCATTCGCACTTAATCCCGTCCAAGGAGCAAACGCTCGATATAGAATCTGATTGATCAAGGGCTTCCGAAGTTGAGGAATCGGATTTCCAAGTGAATCCATGTAATGTAGTTTGCAGACTTGAATGTTTGATCGCTTTTCCATGATCAAAAGCGTAAAGTGAGCAGCATATAAGATTGGAATTAGCAGATAGTTATTTACACGGTGATCGACAGGAGGCCTGACAATGCAGTACTTAGTTGGATCGGACTCAGATTCACGACAAAGCTCGCTCCAATAAATTGGCGACAACAAACCGATTTGCAGCTCACTTTCTGCAATCAATTTCAACAACGCAAACGTGATTGACTGCTGGTCAACGTATTCAGTTTTAACCCCAAAGAAGACAATTTGCATCGATTGGAGAGAGATCTTCTTACTTCATTTCGAGTGCGGGCATCTTGTCGAACGGCTCATACTAAAATAATGAAAATTAGAGTAATTCCCAAACTAAATTAACTTACATTTGAATCATCTTCAAGATCCAAACAAGAGTAAACAACTTCCGCGCTGATGAGCTTCGTTTCCGGATGATAATCAGCTACGGGCTCAAGATCAAATGCTGAGCCCGAAATTTGAAGACTGCTGAGAGCAAAGCGCTTTTTGGCGACCGAGATCCCAATGAAACGACCGTCAAAATTGAAGATTCCAGAGCCTGAGTCGCCGTGTTCTCCATGCGTAGTACCAAGAAAGAAGCCAGCTATATCAATCAATTAATATTTGCAAAACTAAAACTTGAAACTTACGGCACATCTTCGAGACAACTCCGTCCTTCCAAACCGGCTCGCGCTTTTCACTAACTCCCAATTGACGGTAATCTTGGCCACGACACATGGAACCAAAACCGCCCGGAAAGTGCGGAAACTCGCCGTCGGCCAACTCGAAGACGACGAAGTCATGCTTTTCAGAAACGACGCTCACGACAGCCTAAAAAGTTCACCTCTATAACTAAACCACACCCCAATAAAATACTTCCCGTCACGAGATCGCGAAAAAAAGCCCTGACCAAAAATTCTTCCAGATTCCAAATTTCAAATAAAATTCCGATCATCATATACAAAAACATACCGAAAAAAAGCTCTTTTGCGGTCGTTCAAAACTCAACATTTTTTGGCCGAGTGGTGAGTGCGCCGGATTTTTGGCGCCGGGGGTCGAAAGTTCGATCCCGCCCGCTGACATTTGATTGTGCACAGTGAGGGAATTGATTGTTTGAGTGTATGGCTGAGTAGTTTTTGGTTTTATTCAATTCTTACAGTCTATATTCGGTTCTTACAGTGTATTATAGTAAACATATCGCTACTTTACGGTCCATAATTTGAATATCGCTACTTTCGCATATTTCTTTATATCTAAAATTGCCGTGAAGTTTGAACTTTGAGGTTGTTGTGTTGAAGGTTGTCGATTGAAGGTTCGTATTGTGATGATCAACGAACTGAGGTTTCGGTTCGCTACTTAAGTGCGTAAATGTGGATCTGTTAACTTAGCGTATATGATTTTCGATTAATTGATTGTTGGCGCGCAAGGTTAACACAATCAGTTCTAATCGTTTGGTTCCTAAAGATGAAGATCGCCACCATTGGGTGCAAAGATTTGGCGTCGCTATTTAATTTTGGGTTCATAGTCCTGGAGTGAGTGTTGATTTCGCTATGGAAGTCGAGTTCATGTGGTTTTGTAGGTTGTTGGATTGACTTCTTTTGTTGTTTCAACTCATTGCTTAATATTCAAGTTGGTGGTATCCGGTCGATAAAATGTATGATAAACGAATATGTCTACTTAATTCACTGAGTTTGGAGTATTTTGAATGCGGCTTCGGTGACGTACATTGATAATCAGTGTTTTCGATCACTTTCATAACCGAACCACACCACAATAAAACGTGGAGGAGCCATTCGCTGAGTGACAGCCACTGAATCCGAGGAATCGAATCCCCAAAACCCGGAGCGATCCAAAGGCACGAAAAAGCGGGGGGAACGATCGACCGAAGGGCGATCGTGGAGGAGTCTTTTAAGCCATTTGGAGAGTGACAGCCTGTGGATTTTTGAGTGTTTTTGTTAGCAAAGCAGTCGTTGGTCTTGCACTTTTCGGGCTGAAGGCCCCAAACGCCAGGTAGTCAACTTTATCAACTCCAACTCCCCTCCAACCCAACGCCACTAACGGCAAAAGACGGGAGCGACGCGACCGTCTTGTAAATATAGAAATTAGTTCAAACAAATTAAAAGCAAACCTCAATCTCAATTTCTGAATCCAGCACGTTGTACAAAATGACTTTTTGATCCTTCTTGAACGACGAGTGAGAGCCAGGCTGGCAAGTAATTGCGCGCTTGCTATCGAAGACCATAACGCATCGATGTGTCTTCTCATTCGGTTTGGAGGTCGTGAAAAGCGAACGTTCGAGATTGTCCACGTTTGCCTTTCGCATTTTCACCTAAAGAAACATTTATTAGTAAATCGTAAAGACTAAAAGGCGCGCTAGAAATAACAATATCATCAAAAAACCGACTCGCAAACTAAAATTGTAAACAAATGAAAGCGTTTGCAGCAAAAAATTTCATCACAAATGAGCGCTAGCTGCGCCCAAATTTGCATGCGAACTGCGCTTTTTTACTGTTTATTATGAGAATTTAGATAGTTTATCCACAAAAATCTGTAGTGTGCCAGAAAAGTCATTTTTATGCAAGAGCTTGTTCATGGACATGTTTTTGACTTGTACTTATTAAGTTTATGCAGACTTTTGTGCATAACACCATGCTGCGCCAGAGATGGTATTTATATACTACTTAGTTTCCATGTAAATTTTGGATGCAAGAGTTTATTTTCAATCAGTTTGGTGCGCCAAGATTTCGCGATTTTATTCGGTATGGATGGTTCAAAAGTGGGTACATCGATGAACGACCGAAAAGATTCCAAACGCCAGCCGACTACTGTTTCAATTACCAATCGATCGAAAGATGTCAAGAGATACCGAGATGTACCCGTTTAGCATTCATCGGATGTGCTCATTGCGAGCAGTATTATTGTTTCCATTGCATCTTTACTTCCGACCAAGCGCACCTACATCTTTAATTGTTGTCACAGTAAACTTTTCAGGTTCATTTTAATACTCTAACTGATTTAAACAAACTAATACTTAAAATTGATTAGAATTACAAAAAGTTGCCAAACGAATCAAAAAAATGTAAAATTGCAATCGACCGGCTTTGATCCGATCTAATTAACCTTTTTTGCCTTTGATCTCTTGTGATTTGACCGCTCTGTGAATCGAACCCGCTTGTCCATCCAAACCAAAAAAGCTAGAACAGTTTGTCTGTCTGTCTGTGTGCGACCGATTTTCTCCGCGTTTATTTTCGAATGAAAAACAGAGTGCGATTCATGCTAATTTGACTCCCTGTTTACTCTCCAATAGAAACAAACTCGGCTCGCTTATGCAAAATTACGACTGAACCCCGAAAATCAAAAATGAATATGGAAATTTACATCAAATCAACGCAACTTCCGTCGTCTTCACCAATCCAAAGCCGCGACTCTCTTTTTTTCGCCTGATGTGTCGTCTGTTATCTTCTTTCTTCATAAACTCTTTTCTTTATCTTCAAATTTTCTTAAACAAAGCTAAACCCAAGTAGCTTCCCGCCGCTCCGCGGCGGGAAGCTGCTTGTCAAATGATATGAATTCGAAGGTCTATAAATGTAAAGTCGTTAATGATAGAATTATTGCATAAACAACCTGTGACAAACGTGATGAGGTCCAAGAATGCTGTAGTCTTCTTTCTGATTGCTTTGACGTTGAAAGTCAACTCACAACCACAGCAATTTGACGTTAAGGATGATAAGCCGGAACAAACGCTTTTGAAGCCAATTGAAAGTTGGAATGACTTACTAATTTTGAGAAGATTGGCACATTCACGCAGCTGTCAGAATTCGACACCTATCGTTCAACAAATTATGGATTCTTTTCAACGACCATTTATAACAAAACTCACTTGTTGTTTGAGCAAATTCGCGCGTTTGATGTGAGAATCTTATGTGTTTAATGGACTACCTTATTTTTAGGGCCTTGTTGAAGATTCGTTTATGTTGGTTAAAAACAAACACGGCTCATACAATGCTTAACGATTGTCTAGAATCACAATCGAAAAAATGTTATTATTAAAGATAAAAACAAATGTGCGTAGTATTTATTGCTGAACAAAGTTCTTAGGTTCGACAATAATGTTTACCCGTCAAAATTACAAAATTAAAGGGAATAAACAAAATTAAATAATTGGAGGATAGGGTACTAAGCGATGCAGAATACGCCGACCAACATAAACACTCGACAAGATCAACGCACCAGCTCCAAAAGCCATCGGAACAGATCCTGTACAAACCAACGTTCCAACCGTAGCAATTGCTGAAGTTGCTTTCATTGCTTGATCCGATTCTCCTCGTCCATATCTCGCCCATTTCGCGAACTGCTCGCAATTGTTAAAAATCAAGTTGTAACCTGTGGATCCAAGCTAAAGTTAGGAATGTATCCAAGGATAGTAGTTCACTTTGAACCTTTCGCAAACAACGATCTTTAATGATAACTGGTGGATACGGAGAATATTTGAGATCAAGTTGATTGTTGATTCGAGCACGAGTAGAAACACCAGCTACCGCAATGAATGGATCAACACGAACCTACGATCCGAAATGCAAATGCTTGAGTTCAGTCTTCTTACATGAGCAGATGAACCGTGATAAAGTTTGTTGCGAACTTCGACCTTCGTTCCCAAGTCACCAAAATCACCGTGTTCAGTGGAAAAGTGGATTACAACTCTTTCGCCGTCCTCAAAACCCAAATAAACCGCCCAATGCTAAAACAAAATAGCTGCAAACGAGGAAAACAACTCACACAATATGATACATTGGTGTGACTTCGATCGAATTCGATTAGATCGCCAACTTCTAGGTGAGCTAGTAGTTCTGACGGTTTGATCCATTCAGTCCGCAACATCATCTGTTGAATGAGAGCTCGATTTCGACGTAGAGAATGATGTTTGTGCAAATGCGGAGTTTTGGGTTTCTTGCTCACGCCGCCAACGGGCGCCGAGCCCGTACGCGTGAGACGACGACGGGCAACGTGATTTGCAGTTGAAACAGCGATGCTCGTTGCACTGCCCATTGTGAAGAAACACTCAAAGACTCGATTTGTGAAGCAAATGAAATCGAAAACAGAAGTAGAAATGCGCCCAACAGTTTGCGAGATATCGACCAGTTTGTTCGACAATTTTTGCAATTTCTGTAAATTACTTTTTATGCGCACATTTATGCACCCTGTTTACATCGTTTGTTCTTAAACGTTTATTCCAAAATAACCCTTGACATCAAAAATAGTCTTATACTTCTTCGACTTAGCGTTTGTTTGAATTGGCGTGCCAACTTGAATTAATTTGTCTTTTATTTTACTAGTCTTTAAGATCATGACCAAGACCATACGACCATTGAGCATCTTCTTCCTAACGAAAGATGACACGCCAGAGCGTATTCTCTTCATGTACCCGCATTGTCTTGAATATCCACAGAACGACAAAGATACTTGTGCAGAAAGCACGGAAGTAACAACAAATTCACAGCCAAATGTTGAAGACAAACCGTTGAATACGATTCGAAAAACTCAATCACTTTCAAGCGAAAACGGAACAACTACAAGTCCGAAACAAAAATGGTCGACTGCGCGCTCCACTTCATTGCATCAAGAACCGTGCACCAGTACCAACTTTGAGTCGAGTTTTAATCTTAAAGGTAACTTGAACATTTAAGACATTTTGAGAAGTTTCTGAACTTTAGAGTACACAAGTACGTCACTGCCTCGACAATCAAATTCGATATCTGAAGTCGAGGCTGTTTTCAGTCCGACGGTTTGGCAATTGAGCGACGGCTACGCATCGAGTTACCAACGCTACAACATCAAATCGCCGGATTCGCAGAGTGGAAAGCTGAACGACGACAACTCACGACAAGAAGATGAAGAGAACAGACGAAAACGCGACAAACGTCCACGTTTGCCAATCAAAGTTATTGCTGCCATGCTTCGACCAGTGGAAGATTTAAGTGGAATTCCATTTGAAGTGAAAATTGACAACGTTTGTTATGTTGGAGTACCGTGGCATATTCGTCGAACAGCTCAATGTATTTCCGTTGTTTTCGTTCTTCCAGCAACATCTAACGGTTATGTTGTCGAAGCTTATCAGAATCTAAGTCGAAAGTTGTCGATTGCAATCAATACCGAACAAACACGATGCGGTTTTCTTCGCGATGAAATGCAAATCATTCAACCGTTTCTCGATCGACTCGAAGACATCAACGCGGACATAACAATGGGCTGCATATCAACCGAAGACTATATCCCGTATGCGGACATCGAACGACATTCCGTACTCGCTCAAACTCTACGACAAGTCTATGAAGACGTTTACAACTATGGAATTGTAGACGTTTTCGTGAATGATTGTGTGCAAGTTGGTTTCTGCGTTGATCCGAAATGCATAGCGGGAAGCGTGTTGACTCCAATTCCAGTCGGCGACGTAGAGAACCTCATCAAAGTGCTTCAACCATATCATACAATTCTGTTCTACGAAGATTGTGTTCCCGGTCCCGATTCAAATCCTTACGTTTTGCGTTTCTTCGAATTCTACGATGTGGAACGTAGTTTGGGAGAAATTTGTGTGGCTTCTAAAATGCCATTACAACAAGTGAGTTTGGTGTTCGAACAATAATGTTAGAGCGTAGTTTAAGGTTAAGGCAGTGGCTCGACATTACATCATTTGGGGACGAGCGAAAATCATCTACCCGCTATGCAACACAAATGTCTACACGACTATCGACACACAAATAACCACTCAACCTGCTCGTGATGCATTTCGACAACAATTTGGTCCAGACGTTGGTTTGGGTGCCATTCTCTCGGCTTTTCATCCACCAACAACTTTGGGTCAATTCATTGAAGAAAAAGCGCTCTATTCGCATGTTAAAATCCGGAAACAAATGATTCTGTTCTTACTACGAAACAACTACATCGCTCAATTGCATCGATTCGTCTATTTGTTTCCACCGGATTCAAAAGTTCCACGTTTTTTGTCGTCGCCATCCGAAGACAAACTATCCATTTTATCCAATCGAATCAAAACTCAAATTCGACAAATAAAACAGTCGAACGACTCAATTCGCAATGCTCTCTACCTCATTTCCATTGACAATATCGCAACGGGAATGTCCGAAGGTGATTACTACTTGTTCTTGAGCACATTCATTTCATTACACTCGGTTCTTACTGGCGACTATCATATTGAAGCGATCATGTTCCATCAGCAGATCGATCGTTCGACTTTAATGCGTATTTTGGACATTTTTTCCGATCTTGTCATCACTCTTCTATCTCAGGACTATGTTTTCCCTCGAAAACCTGTGCCTTTTCCCAAACGTCGTTACTTTGTTTGAAGCGCTTTCTTCTCTTACGCAGGTCTTTAACTTAATAACAAGACTGTCACTGAATAAAACGATTTATCTTCCAGTTTGAATAGGAAAATTGGTTTCCAACTTAAAGGCGTAATTTTTGTATGTCTATGGCAAAAAGATTGTCAGTAGCGACGAGAATGGCCGTTGCGATTGCGATCTACGTATTCATCTGGATACTCGTGTCGATAGTTTCCATCAGCATACGATGATCGTCCGTATTGTTGATTCAAAGAACTCGGTGGGGGATGCTGGTAACGATCGTCGTTTGTGATAGGAATGTTGTGCACACCATGATTCGGTTTTCGTTTGTTCCTAAAATTTCCACTAAATTCAACAAAAACAAAAATAACAAACTTCGTTCTTTTTCGAATTTTTGCCAATGTAGCATCTGGATCAGCAAGTTTGCGTACTTCCGTTTCGGCTGCGTGATTTCGATTGTGCTCGTCGACACTCACTTCAAATATGTTCGCTTCCTATAATAACGTTGAATAGCAGGCAACACGTTTACCAACTCACTTGCTGTTCTTCACTCATCAATCCAAGTTTAGATTTGTGAGGCAACATTGTGATTGTCGAGCGGTTCTTCACCAAACTGAAATTTTCGTCGGATTGCTATCGTTAAAGGAATAAACTAACTTCACTTGACTTGCACTACCGACTAGAGGATAAACGGTCCGTTTCGCGGCATCCAAACTGTAAAGTGGCGAGAACTGATCGTTATTGTAGTATTTATCAACAACCAAAGGTGGTGCTGGTTTGCTGCCTTGATCGACAAGTGTCAATCCCATCTAAACGTAAAGATCAAGTAAGAAGACATAAATAGCCACTTACTATCAGATTTTTATCCAAAACGTAGTTTGCTTCAACATCATCTGCGTCTTCACCAAGGGGGTTCAATAGCGCCGAAAAAATGAGTACTTAATTACACTGCCAATAAGCCAAAACGAACCTCAGCAACCTTTGTCCATCCTATAAAATGCATTAATGGAATCATTTTGTCTGCTTACCAATGTACACAAAGAACTCAGCAATCGTTTTAATCGGAATCCAAATATCAATCTATAGTACAGAATATCAACCAACTTATTTAACACTTGATCGGTTACCATGTTCGCGTTCTCTCCGCGTCGATCGTGCACAATGTGTTGACGACTAATCAAACAAATAAAGAAATAGAGTCGAACGCTCAGGAAAACAGTTTGAGGGTAAATCTAAAACAATAATCAGCGATTGCTTTTTTATACTAAAACTAACCAGAGGTAAGGGAATCCAATCGAATTTCAAAAGTTTTGCGAGTCCGTTTCTGAAGTGCTGGATTTCGTGAACCATCATTTCCAAAATATGATCTGAGGCGATTTTTCCGTTTTCTTTTGCCTCGTAAAGCAATGCAATGCACCAATGAATGGGATACCAGTAGCGTGTATACGGGTCTTGGATTTTGTGAATTTCTTTCAATTCATCGTGGGTAATCAGTCCACTTGCAATAAGTGTTTCCAGCGTGGGATAACGTCGTCTAGCTTGCATGCTTATGTCGCGCAACACCTAAACTTGTGTGTATTGTGCAACAGTTAATTTGATTACCAAAGCTTGATTTAAAACCATATAACGAATCAACGTTCTTCTTAGGATTCGAGTGTTTTCGTCATGTCCACGTATGAAATTGGCAAAGTTCACAGCGGAGGTATCGATCCAGCCGATGCCATCGATGATGTGTTGCCATCTTCGTACAACTTCAGCAACAAAGAAACCGAGCGAAAAAGAAACAATACTTCAAAATACTCTTCAATCAATAGCAAAATGTATCATTTGACTATTTGAATACAAAAAACAATTCCCTTGAAAAGTTGAGTCAAAAAATGTCTTTTAAGAATGAACGTATTTTGAAGTCTTACCAAAAACGACAAGGGAATATATTTGGACAGATCGGAATCCAAGTATCGTACAAGACTTGCAAATACACTAAAACAGAAAGAAAATGTTTATATTTTGACTGGTCACTTACTCTTGTTGGTAGTCAGATAAGATGTAACGATAAATACAGGAGATGGCAAGATACATGATTAACCAAAGAGCAAGTTGTGGAAGTATTGCATTCCAAACAGATCCGCGCCAACGAAAAAGTAGCTAAAAAGCCTGTTGATACCTTAATTTAACAGAATTTGTCTTCGAACAACAAAACCGATAACCCAATCTTTAACTTCAAACATTCCAGCATAAACATCGCTTTTAAGGCTTGTGAGAGACAGGAAAAGAAGATCGAAAACTATAGTGTCAATTCACTTACTTTAAGAATCGACCGAGTTGTAGTCTGCGAAACATCCAAAGTGTATTGCACGGTCATTGAAACCTAAAAGTCCAATTACTGAGGTTGAAACGACAACATGGTATTTAAACAGCGAGAATTACAGAACACAAAAAATAGGGTCAATTACTTCTACACTGCGATGTATTAAGCGCGCAAATGTTCTTTTCGTTTTTTGCTCTTTGAATTCTTTAACTTTAAGATCATCTTTTTTACAGAACCATAAGGTTTTTTGTAAAGTGGAGAACAGGTTTCCAAAATTTATAAACGTTCAAACGCAAACTAAGAATCAAATACAAATCAAATGCATCTTACTGGATTGTTAACAATAGTACGAGATCGTGTATAACAACGTAGAAGGTAAACATGTTCATTTCAACCACCTTATCACTTCAGAGAACAAAGTTAAGGTGTGAAAATTTCGCGAAACCCCCAAAAACTTGTAAGTGGAAAAATCAAAAAAGAACACAAAGTTGCCCGCAGATTGTCAGCGATGTTGCTCGTTGAATGAAAGTAAAAGTTGGGTGAGAATCGCCGTTTTTTACAGTTCTGCTGTGTGTTTCCGTCTGATCGCACTTAACAAGCAAAATGGCCGCTGGCAATTCGTACACCACTTTAAGTATTAGATATGGAAAGTGCAACAAATTAAAAAGAATTGTTTAGGTCTTGCGGTATGTTAATGGAGAAAAGAAGCATTTGGATTTGCCGTTAGTTTTCCGCAAAATCGGATTAGTGATTGCCGAGTAGAAGCATAACATCTGCCCGTGGGCTAAATTTCAGAGCAATGTCCATAAAGCAGGTGAAGAATTGTACTCATTTGGATGTCTAAAAGGAAGACTGCTACGGCACCATGTAACCTTTGGTTGAATTTTAAATCCACGTGAACGTTAATTTTCGAAATGTTTTGAGAGAATGAATATTTCACGGGATTTGGATGCGAATTCCAGTCTACGAAAATTTTACAGCCAGAAGCTAAATTTAAGACAGCAACCTTCACGTCATTTCCAACAGTCTTCTCAATGTGATATGCTAAAGAAGATACTGAAATGGTTTGTTGAAAGGTGGTTACAACGAAAGCAAACTTGTTGTATTCTCATTATTGTAATGGAATTTGTACTGATGCATTGAATTCACCGAACTAAACGGAATTCATCGAAAGAAAGTGGTGTTTATCAAGCCTTTCCTTTTCCGAATCCTCCCACGACGTTCCGTCGAAATTCAATTTGAATGGACAACTACAAACCGTTGGTCGCTGCCCACAATTCAATGGCAGCGTACGATCAGGTGTTATCTTTATTACGAATTCTTTAAGATACAACGACCATTTTAAGTACAAACGGGAAACAATACGAAGTGAAAACTGCATAAACTTATGACTCTTTAAGCGTTCGATTTCCCAACAAACATTGTTTCCAGCATATCAACGAGACGTTTCATGTCTTTTCTAAAATTCATCATCAACAACCGAAGTCAATCAAACTCACATTTGAAGGGCTAATCGTTGTATTCCTTCAAATGTCGAATGCAATTCCTCGGTTTTGGACAAAATCTAAAACCGTTGAATCTGAAGTCCAACCACACCACTTACCGTGTACATTGATCGAATTACAACGTCAACACAATCGCACGTGTCGTTCACTACCGAATTGAAGACTTGCATTGTCTCCAAGGACAAATCGCTAACACCGTGAACGGCGCCTAGAAACCAGATCGATAAAACGTTGGAAATATGAAACCGACCTCTCAGATCTCTCAATGCCATATCCAAGTTAGAGGAAATTGCTCGGGCATGTGATTCCAATTCGACAAGCACATTTGAGTCGGGAACAAGCGAATCCGATGGTCGTCGACTCCGATTCATTTCCATTAGCCGGTTCTCCAGATTCTCCACTACTTTGTCTTGATCGTTCGATTGACCAGTCTCTGGGTTATCGTCTTTTTGGGACATTAAATAAGAATTGTAATTGAAATAACAAAATAATTGTTACAATTCTGCTATATAGTTCTTATTGCAGGATGCAATTTATTTCATCAACAAACCATCGCTACAAAACCAATCTGCTCGCTATGTAAATTTTCCGGTTAAGCGAAAGAATCCAATTTTGATGACCGTGTTGATGATCGGATTAGTTTCGTTAAAAATAAACCCGTTTATTGAGAAAAATTACAAAGTTACATGGTCATTTAAATATTGCGAATTTCCATTGTTTGTCGTCGACTAGAACCATTCATATCCAAGTTATCGCGTTGCTGAGATTCCAGTCTATGACGTTCTTCTTCGGATAAAAACATCAGCGGACTATCAGTGGAATACATAGCGTAAAAGATGTCCACTGCGTAAGTTCGAATTCGTGGCTCCTGAAGCACGTATCCACTGTTTCTCTTGCTAAATTGGGCTGCTTACCAACGATAGATCCGTAATCATTGAGTACATCAAATCGGCCAATCTTTTCGTGTTTGACGCGTAGGACAAACTTCCAGTGATGCTGAAACAGCGTTGAAAAGACGAAACAAAAAGATTTTAATTTACTCGTTAGAATGATTGAATGGCGGTTTCATAACCAAGATATTGCCAAGTGAATAGCGAATCTGTGGATTCGGATCGTTCACAAGCATTTCAAACATACGCATCACTGTATCCGTAAGTCCAACATTATGCGTCCGGCTTACTAACGATGCCAAGCAAACTAGTGCATTTATACGCAACTGAAAATAAGCTCATAAAGATTTTCGATTGTTTTTGATCACTCAAACCTGACTAAAAACACTTTCCGATTGAGCAAACGCCCAGAAAACTGCCGGATCGACGGGCAAGTAGTTGTAACGTTGCAACTGAAATCAATTGTCATAAAATCAAAAATCAAAGGCTTACCAAAAGTAAAGCCTTTAAACATGAACTTGCAACGACTCGACAATAACTCGGTTGTAGTTGATCTTTGTTCAAAGCTCTGACTACTTCGCAAACAATCTCATCGATTTGTTGCGGCAAAATGTCCGGTCGTGAAGGATCTTTGAGTGAAGGATCGGCGGATGTCAACGTTGAAGCAATTCCGGTCATTAAAGATGACCGATAATGATCGTCGGAATAACGATTTATCGAGTTGTCGTTGCATTTGAGCAAACCCAACAGAAAGTCAACCACTTCGGTCGGACATTTCCCATTTCGACGAATCCGACCAATGGCCTGTGGTAAGGTCTTCAAAAATTTCAAACAATCTTCGTAGAATATTTTCGATTACCTGCATTAGAAAATAGGTTTGTAAATTCGATGTGGTTGCCACAAAGTTCAGCAACGATGGAATCTTTGGATCACTGCTTGAGCAGTGAATTTGTTGAAAGTACGTCATAAGCGGAGCAGGTCGTGGCAAAAGACCATCGGGAAGTCGATTGCAAATTTCAGTCAAACAAAATGCTGCGCGATTGCGAACTCGATGAAAGAAATGATCATTCTCAACGGCCTCCAACAAAACATTGTGAGTTTGTTGAACAGGAAAATTTCGCAGTTGATCGACTGCTTCGCATTGAGCAACTAAACAACTCATATTTTTTGAATGTTCTTGCAATAATGATAAGACTTGTGCAAATTAGATCAAACTCAATTACCTGCACAATGTTCGTAACGAAGCATATACTCCAGTTGATGAACCTATGAAGCTTCGTTTACTTTCTCTAACTAAATTCAACAAACCGGTTGAGTGATATTAAGTTTACGTATCAATTGCATATTTGGATCAACGCTAAACAATATTTATACACAGATACAGTAGATTAAATATGCTTCAATTACCGTATCCATAAAATTGGTGAATCTGGATCAATGGAACTAAGATCGATATCCACTTCTTCGCCTGTTGAAATGACCACTTTCTTTCGTTTTTGTTTTCGACCTTTTGAATGACATTGTAAGTCATGTTTGGAAACCTCGGCATCGATTTGCAATGTATGTGGAAAATAGCCATCTAATTCCTATAAATTTGACTGATTATAAAACGAATATCCATGAACAAACTTGAATGTAAATCGTCAATGGACCAACGTACTCTCGTCTGCCTTTTCCTGCTTCCTGACGTATTTCAATTTCAACGATATTTCGTTTACGGTTCGGATACGAAGAGATTTCAAAGTTGGCATGACCGCCGTCATAAATAAACATTTCCAAAAACGACGGCAATTCTCGACCAGTGACACTTGTTACAGTGAGAAAAAACGAATCCAACGAAATGATCATGTGATACCAATCGATTGGTTTTTCCATATTCCGCGAAAACTCACTAGCAACAACGAGAATTCGATGTAGAACCTGTAAATAAACTTGTAAGAGAAAACAATCATAAATCATTGACTTTTAAAAACGACTCTTTGCCCAATTTGTTTTGAAGTGTTCGCATCACGAATTGTCCCTTTTTGTACATAACATCAGCGTAATTCGATGAACATGTCACGGGATTTAAAGGATCGAAATAAAGATCCGGGTTGCTGCCAACTGCCAACGGATGTAGAACTACAGGTCCGTATTGCTCTTCGTAATCGCAAACAACTTCCAATAGTCGATTTGTTTGATAGATGTACTCAGATGTTCCAAACGATTTCTCGATGTAATGCGCAGTCATACAACGAGCCAACGACTTAACCAACCACAAGTTTTTAAAATTCGCCGCATTCACAAAACATCCGAAAAATTGCGACGATAAACCCAAAGCCATAATTTGTCGGGTTGACTAAAATCTGGAATTTAAATGAAGAACACAAAGCTTTTACCTGCACAGCATCCAAAATTTTTTTATGATAAAGTAGATTTATGCTAAATATCGAAAGCCCAGAATATGAGATCACTTCTTCTGGAACCTAAATCAAGAATATAAGCTCAACAAGATAAACTAAACGTACGTTGTCAATAAAAACCTGCTTATAGGACGGAAAGGGAAATCGGCATGACAACGTTTCTTCTAAACAACTCAGAATCCGAGGCAAACTTGTAACCGTATGCTCCAGGATGGACTTCAATCCAGGAAGTGTGTAGCTTGTGATATCTGGCAGTTCGGGTTGCGTGTGGCATTCCAAATCACCTATGACAAATCCAATATTGACAGGAGCAATAGGCACCGTAGCGTGATAAACAAAAATTTTCAAATTGTCACGTTTGTTTTCAATCACTTCCTGTAAAATCTTAATAGCAATAAGCAAACAAAACTTACGGTCAACTCTCCACAACAAATTACAGACATTTGTTCGGGTACTTCAAAAGTGAATCGCCAAATTGACAGTTGATCTGATCCGTCTAAACAGGGAAGCCATTCTTTTGTGCTGGAGAAGATATTTGAACGATACGTAAAGATGTGCGTTCCTTCTTCAAGTTTTCCATCAGCATCAAATTTACAATGAAATTTAACGCCCTAAATTTGTACAAGTGTAAAATGCTCTATCCATAAATCATCTTACGTGCCTTGGTCGAACAACATTGGTGCAGATTTTTATGATCAAAATTTTTCTGTCATGTACAAGTTCCGCGCATTCCTCGGGTATTTCTATGACTAGATCGCCATTGTATTCATCGTAGTATTTTTGAAGCGCATTTTTCAAGTACCGTAGATTCTTTTTCTGCGGATTTTCACTCAACTTTAGTTTTTTGGTGTCGCGGTAGTACTTTGTTGGAATGTCTTGAACGGTAACTAGTCCACTTGATAAACCGTTCTCTTCATTTGGCAGTCGTGAGTCTAAATGTTTGCGTTGAAAAGTATTTTATCTTACAAATTGCATACAAGCTCCATTTACTTACATTGTCCAAGGTGAAATGTTAGTGTTTTGATGCTATTCTTCATGGGTAATAACTGGATCTCTGTGATTACGCTGAATTGTTCATTTTTGCAGTCCAATTGGTTTAGTGTAACATGTTGACTGATAACCCGAAATTGCTGTGAAACGGAATAATCCGTAAAACTACAATTTAGAGTTTCAGTCGTTGCTTTTTGAGATGCTTGAATTGAACCACGACCGCTATCATTGACCATGGGCCTAAAAAATATGTAGAACAAAAACGTATTGTTCTTGACTTACATTTTTGTATTAAACGCTACACGTCAAAATAGCAATCGACAGTAAACGTTGTAGAAATTGGACGCTAACTTATATGCCACAGGTTGCCAAACGCATCATAAGCTTACGGGTTGAGTGCTGGGACGGAAGGTTGAGTAGCAAACGCGTCGCTTACTGTCGTTTTGCTTTGTGTGTCGCTTGCGATGGTGGCAGAGCGAAGAAGTTGCGTGTTCATTTTAGCGTTTCTGCTCTGGACGGCATTCATAGGCCGCATTTTTGTTGGGACAGATGGCTTGGCGCGTGTACCCTACAAAAATGATAACTTTGGTTTTATTCGTCTTTTTATTAACATCGATAGAAAGTCATTTTAAAAACAATTCAAAATAATTTTTTAGACCATTATCAACTAACGCTTTTTATACTTTTTGATTCGAAACGTTCGATATGGCAACGATTACTTCAAACGATGAGGACTGGAAGAGTCAATTGAAACTGCCCACTCGTGATTTACGCTTCAAAACGGCTGATGTTACGGATACCAAAGGACTCAATTTTGAACAATTCAAATTGTCTCGCGATTTGTTGAAGGGTATTTTTGAGAAAGGTTGGGAGATGCCAAGTCCAATTCAAGAAGCCTCATTAGATGTCTCGCTATCAGGTAAGCAAATTTGTAAAATTAATTATTTACTTCTGCAATAAATTAAGGTCAAGATGTTTTGGCGCGTGCCAAAAACGGTACAGGCAAAACCGGTGCTTATTGTATTCCGTGCATTGAAAAAATCGATCCTACTCTTCCGGCTATTCAAGCGCTTATCATTGTGCCAACTCGTGAATTGGCCCTTCAAACTTCGCAAATCTGTGTTGAATTGAGCAAACATTTGAAAATTAAGGTATGATTATATTTAAATTACTATATACTCAAAAGCTTCTTCAGATTATGGTCACGACTGGTGGCACTGATCTCCGTGATGATCTCCTGCGTTTAAACGGTACTGTTCATTTGATTATTGCTACTCCGGGACGAATTTTGGATCTCATGGACAAGGGCGTCGCAAAGATGGACAAATGCAAAATGCTTATTCTTGACGAAGCCGATAAGTTGCTGTCGCAAGATTTCCAATCGATGCTCGACCGCCTTGTCGCTCATTTGCCCGATAATCGTCAAATCATGCTCTTCTCCGCAACGTTTCCATGTACTGTTGCTACTTTTATGCAAAAACACATGAAGAATCCGTACGAGATCAATTTGATGGAAGAGCTTACGTTGCTCGGTGTTACCCAATTCTATGCATTCGTCCAAGAGAAGCAAAAGGTTCATTGTCTTAACACGTTGTTCCGTAAACTTCAAATCAATCAAGCAATCATTTTCTGCAATTCAACTCAACGTGTGGAGCTGTTGGCAAAAAAAATCACCGAACTCGGTTATTCGTGTTATTATATTCACGCTAAGATGGCTCAACAGCATCGTAATCGTGTTTTCCATGATTTCCGTCAAGGTAACTGTCGCAATTTGGTTTGTTCGGATTTGTTGACTCGTGGTATCGACATTCAAGCCGTCAATGTGGTTATCAACTTTGATTTTCCACGCAACTCGGAAACATATTTGCATCGTATTGGACGGTAAGTAAATGAAACGATTAGTTATACTTTTGTTTTCATTTTCAGTTCGGGACGTTTTGGACATTTGGGTGTGGCCGTGAATCTTGTCACTTATGATGATCGTCACAATCTTCGTCGAATTGAAAAAGAATTGAAAACTCGAATCGAACCAATCCCGAAAGAAGTCGATCCGAAGCTTTACGTCGCTGAGTATCAAATGGTTGAAGAGGCTTAAGCAAATGAGAATTAGACGAGCTATCGAGCAATAATTTTTGGCGTCTTTTTTTCTTGTTACTTTTAAATTATTTTCACTTCCGACAAAACGTTTTCAATAACACGCGGTCTTGCTTATTGAACGACGTGTAGTGCAGAGACAACGGACATTTCGATCTTTTCAGCGCTAAATTCATCTGTCAGTTCATTCGAAAACTCTTGTAATTCCGATGTCTGTGGTCGAGCACGCGTTGTTCAACGTTGGGTATTTTGTGTTTATCTTTTTTCCACGAGTGCTGCTATTGTTTATTTTTGTTTATGATATCATAATTTGTCGGTTCTTTTTCACGAACGGACACACGATCTTTGTATTCGCATACGGGATTTTTTCTGCGTGTGTTCGTTTGTGTACTCTGTTTTTTCCACGAACATTTTCGCCTTCAATTTCCTCATTTTGGTTGTCAAAGTCATGAGCTGACGATCACTATTCTTCCAATGTTATTGAGCATTCGTATTGCTTTTTTAACAAATTCTACCGCTTTGTTTCACGGCCACACTGTTGATGTTAATTGAACCTTTTCACTCATACCTTTGTATTTTTTTCTAATAACTCGGATAGTATATCGTTTTCTATAAACAACTTTTAATTCAATTCTAACTCATGTATTGTAAATCTATGGAATTTATCGTTCTATTGAGTAACTGATGAATTCAAACGGGAGCGGGTATTCCGATTCTAACAGCTTGTTATCTACGAAACAATCTCGCTTCCTTCTCTTGCTATCTTGGCTTGTTTATCGAACGTATTATTCTTTTATCCGCCAAATAATCAACTGCATTTTCATAGTTGTCGTTAGCTTTTGAACATCAAAATTGTGGAGCATCGACAGAATCTCGCGCAAGTTAATTCAGTCTTCTGATATGCGTATCTTAGTTCCATTTAATAGTTTGTATTCCAACTCGCAAACTTGTTGAACAAGTTTGCTATCTTGGTATTGACAACAAAAGTCGGCATGTGCTTTGTAATTTTTTTCTATTCGCATCGATTTCTCTAATAATTCTCTTCATACCTTATTTCATATGCATAAGCTACAGTATAGTAGAATTTCTGCCATCACCTATCCACACAAATTACTTCCCGGTATAAGAGCGAAATTCGGAGTCAATTATTTTACCTTCAGGATCCTATTTCTGTTACAATCAAATGACAGTTTTTAGTACACTTTTGAATTTATTATAACAATCCTTCTTTATCCGACTCTCGCATTTGTCCCACACTTCACTATCTTGCCTTTTAATCCCAAATTGTTGTGACTCGCTGTATTTCTAAGTCTAACAAACCACTATCACAGACAAACTGAAAACAGCTCGTCTCCGACCATGTTGTTATGGACAACTGCTTGGAGACCATCGAAATCCACGAAACCTACGATCGGGTACAATTTCCCAACAGTTTTTTAAATTTCACCATTCATTTTAATAAGTACCCGAACTTTAATCATTCGCATTTCAGTCATCAAGCGAATTATATTTGAACTTCAACGACTATTTTGTTTGAATTTATACGTTGAACTAAAAAAAACCGATTTGCTTCTCTATCTATTCATTTATTTGTGTTTTTTTATTTCTCGGTCGTCTGATACAAACACATACACGTGTTGTTACCTTCAATCCCAGTTCTCTATTTGCAAACGAATCTTTGCGATTTTTGGATGAAAAGTGCACCAAACAGCTTATCTTAGTTGTAGTATCAGTTTCCACCACTTACGATCAATACAAATAAAAAGAAGCAAGTCGAAGTTACAAGAGATTAGTCAAATGTTGTTGTTTTCTATAACCGTAATGATTTTGGATTTCGGTAGCGAGTAGATGAGAAATTTGCGTCTATTGTCGCGATCGAAAAAGAGGTACGACCTTGAATAAACCAATCGAATGGACGAACAACATGGGAGTTGGGTCAGGTCAAATATAAAGAGCTTGAGCTTTGTATGAGGGTTGTGAGTTTTATTATTTTGCTTCAAAAAACGGTTGTTTTTGCTCGTTTGTTTGTCGTTTTTGAGTTCGCAGCGATCGGACAGCGCGTCTATTGCTCGCCTTCAATTGGCTTTTCAAACAGATCGACTCATCTGCTCTTGTCGATTTCCATATTTTGACTGATGAATTCGATCGGTTTGTCGTTTTAACTGACCATCACTCCAACATGTCGACAAACGTCTATCCGATTGGACACCTCGAATTGGGTGTCTACTTTGTTGTTTCTATCATTCATTGTGCGTTGGGTTGTGCTCTTGCAGTACGTGCATCGTTTTCCAATCAACCGTGGTTGAAATTCGCACTTAAACAAAGCGAGTAAGTAGCTCTTTGAACAACAATTTTTATCTGTTTATCGTACTTTTATTTTATAAAATTTAGCTATGTGTCCAAGTACGATATTGATGATTCGGATGTTGAGTGGATGTTGTTTCGAGGAGCAGTTGCAAAGTTATTGGTTGGAATGACCATTCATTCAGGTATGATTTTCGCTCAAAAAATTCATGAAATTTTCATGTTTCAGTCATTTATCGTATGATCCGTGAAATTAGAAACGAAAGACTACGATCCTTGATGCTAATTATTTTCTGGCTGGGACTTAACACGTGGTTAACAAGCTCTATTTGCATTATCAACTGTCTTCTTCTTTGCATTGTTGTTACCGCACTAACACGCTTGTTGAAGACAGAGCTCGTAGCTTGGATTCTCTGCGTTGTGTTTGTTTGTAGTTGCAGTTCGTCGTGGATCAAGTACGATCAGTCCGATGAACAAACTTACTATCGTGAATATCAACTTTACATTTATCTTTCCGTTAAGGTAAGAAGTTGTTTTGCGGCTAATAATAACGTATTTAGGTATTGAATTTCAATATTCATTTACGTCGCAATCCCAATGTACAACTAAACTTCGATTTGTTGTGCTCTTTTCTGGAATACGCTTTCTATCCGCCGTACACTTCGCTTTTGATCGTTCTGTTCGAAGATTATTGCCAACAAAAGAAAAACATCAAATCCACAAACATCAAACACGTTCTTTTCTATGCATTCCGTTTGATCTTCTGGTTCTATTTGATCGAATTAGCATTGCATTTTACACGAGTCAATGTTTTCTTCAGCGCTCCATACACATTGGTCAACAACTTTCACAACTACGAGTGTAAGTCTTAAAGTTACGTGTTGTTTGGAAGTTTTTTGTTAATTTTAGTGTTTTCAATTGCTTATGTTCGTGGTCAATTTTTTCACACGAAGTACGTGGTTATCTTCGGCATACCACGACTATTCGCTCACATCGATGGAATGCAACCGCCCGGTCCTGCAATTTGCATTTCACGGATCTCGAAATACTCCAAGATGTGGCGTTACTTCGATCGTGGTCTCTACGATTTTCTTAAAACTCAATTGTACATACCGTTGATACAAATCACACCGTACCCGCAAGTTGGTCGTTTCCTTGCAATGCTCGTGGTCTTCGGATTTGTGTTACTTTGGCACGGTGTGAACTTCAACTTCTTTGCATGGGTCGCATTAAGCGCCTTGGAGTTGATCATCGAACGTCTTGGCTACATGTTTTATACAAGTGCATTGGGGACAAAAGTGCGAATCAAAATTGGCGACGCAAATTTCGTTCGATTAACGGCCGTTGCATTGCTCACGAACGTTATTCCGGGAATTTTTGGAGCATTCTTCTTTCTGGATCGTCGTGACTTAGCGCTGAAAATCTTCAACAAAGTACTCGTTCAAGGAATAGTCGATGTACTAACGATGAACATTCATTACGCAAACTCCGGATTCGTACTGTTACATCTGTTGCTGTTGGGTTATTGTTTCGGTCACGTGTGTTCCTATTTGCATGTAAAATTGGATACAAGAGAGAAAACAAAAACTAATTGAAAACTCATGTGAATTGCTTATAGTTATGATTTTGACATAAACTGCGTACCACATGAACTTCGTCTGAAATTACCAAAATTAGAATTAATCATTGAAAGAATCTCTTTCTACTGATAATACCTGAGAAGCTCGAAAATGCTATTAAACCGAGTGAGATACAGCAACTTCCGAAATTGATGTTCGAAAGGTTTTCGCCAAATTCGCCCCGAGACCACGTAGTTTGATGTCGATCTCATTTGAGAGCGTTTTATCCAAAAAACATCCGAGCACATTTAGTTGTTGGCGTTTTTGTGATATGAAACTGCATCTACAAGCATCCAGTTCACTTGTCTGTCATTCGACTTAAACGTTTATTGTTCTTAAACGTTGGTCACTTTCGTTTGTCAGTTTGTTAGAGAGACAGTATCACTGTCAATTGTTGGGTGTTAAAACACTTTTTCGTTCGTTGATTTTCGTGTAGTTTATATAGGCAACATTTCAGTTTCTTAATCTCGAGCTTTCAGGGGTTGAATTTGCGAAAATCACACAAAGTGATTATAAACAACACTAAAAATGGGAGGTTAGTTAATCATTTTTGAAAGAATGTTGTAAACGTTTATTTCAGTTAAATTTCTGGAGTTCGTAAAACCCTTTTGTGGGTTGATTCCCGAGGTATCGAAGCCGGAGCGGAAGATTCAATTCCGCGAGAAGATGCTTTGGACAGCGATAACTTTGTTCATTTTCCTTGTTTGTTGTCAAATTCCACTTTTTGGTTTGTGAGCTTTTAATAGCAAACTTATAACTTGAATCTCAGGAATCATGTCAACGGACAGTGCCGATCCACTTTATTGGCTTCGAGTTATCATGGCATCAAATCGTGGTACATTGATGGAACTCGGAATCTCGCCGATTGTCACTTCCGGAATGATCATGCAGTTACTGGCCGGTGCGAAGTTGCTCGAAGTTGGTGATACGCCAAAAGATCGTGCACTTTTCAATGGCGCTCAAAAGCGTAAGCCGAGTTTCTTGAATATCTTTCATTTTATTTTAGTTTTTGGAATGGTGATTACTGTTGGACAAGCGGTTGTTTACGTGTCGACTGGAATGTACGGTCAACCAAGTGAAATTGGGATCGGAATCTGCTCGTTGATTGTATTGCAATTGGTTATTGCCGGTTTGATTGTTCTTTTATTGGACGAGTTGCTTCAAAAAGGCTATGGATTGGGTTCGGGTATTTCGCTTTTCATTGCAACGAACATTTGCGAAACAATCGTCTGGAAAGCCTTCTCACCTACCACAATGAACACCGGACGAGGAACTGAATTCGAAGGAGCAATCATCGCACTTTTCCATTTGCTTGCCACTCGATCCGACAAAGTTCGTGCACTTCGTGAAGCTTTCTATCGTCAAAATTTGCCAAACCTGATGAACTTGTTGGCAACAATCCTCGTTTTTGCAGTCGTTATCTACTTCCAAGTAAGCAGAATTCTAGGAATAAATGAAAACTGATAATTTCAGGGTTTTCGCGTTGATTTGCCAATCAAATCCGCTCGTTATCGTGGACAACAAAGTTCCTATCCGATCAAATTGTTCTACACCAGTAACATTCCTATCATTTTGCAATCTGCTCTTGTTTCCAATTTGTACGTTATTTCGCAAATGTTAGCGTCCAAATTTGGTGGTAACTTCTTGGTCAATCTTCTTGGAACGTGGTCTGATGCATCTGGTGGTTATCGTAGTTTTCCAACTGGCGGTTTGTGTTACTATCTCTCACCACCGGAGACATTGTCTAATGTGTGGGAAGATCCGATTCATTGCATTGCGTACATCGTTTTCATGCTCAGCTCCTGTGCTTTCTTCGCCAAAACTTGGGTCGATGTGAGCGGATCATCGGCAAAAGATGTTGCTAAACAACTTCGTGAACAACAAATGATGATGCAAGGACATCGCGAGACTTCAATGATCAAAGAATTGAATCGTTACATTCCAACAGCTGCTGCTTTTGGTGGTCTTTGTATCGGCGCACTTTCGGTCACGGCCGACTTTATGGGTATAGGAAAAAGGAAGTTCTGAAGTAAAATGTTTTTAGGTGCAATTGGTAGTGGTACTGGTATTCTGCTTGCCGTTACGATCATCTATCAATACTTTGAAACGTTTGTTAAAGAACAACAAGAAATGGGCGGTGTTGCGGGAATGTTCTTCTAAGCAGCTCGTACTTTAAGCGGACTATAGTGCTTGATTGTTGTGTTTTTAATATATTTCTCATTGTTTATTTAATTATCATTAACATATTCCCAAATAAATGTAAGATGTTGTATTGGTAGTTTGATTCTTTGAAGCAGCCGAACATCGCAAATCCTTCTAATGAACTGGATGTTAAGTAGCAAACAAAATGTGTTTATTCAATAAGAATAATCGTATAAAGAAGATCAATATTTTTGGAGAAATTTTGGTATTTTAAACCCGTAGTGTTTTAGCAATTGAGTTAGATCTCGATTTGGAGCTTCAAATACACGATTTAGATTTGCTCGTAGCTCCAAACTTATCGGATCGTATTTTCGGCCTTTACCTTGACCTAAACATTCTCGTTTTGTTGATTTCTCAGAATGAATACAATAGAAGCCTTTTCGATTGTCGTATATCAGACGCTGGTGATAGTCGAGATTGGTGGAAAGACCCAATTCTTTCGTTAGATTATTCAACACTACAGCTGGATTTTCGCGTAGTTCCTGACCATCCAAAATAACAATTTGCGACGCTAGGAAATAGTCCAACCATCGCTCCAGATGATCGGCATAAAGACCCGGAACTATACAACGTGATCGCAATTTCAGAATCGTCGTATCATCTGTCGGTTCCAACAGAACTTCTTCGACGGTTCGATTCAGTGCTGCCGTTACATTGTGCGCTTTCATATGCTGAGAATATGATAGTAATGTTCGATGTCGATTGCTTACCTGGTACCACGAAAAGGCGCGATCAACAGGATTGATCAAAATAATGATAATCTTTGCATTTGATGCAAAATACGAAATCGCTTTTGGTGCACGAGGATTGTCAAAGTAATTGGCAGTTTTCTCGAACACAACAGTTGAATACTCTGTAGACGTGTTGAACAACTCGCGATACCATTTTGAACCGCGTCGATAGTTAGGACCACCGAAAAACTGAGGTTCTTCGAAATAACCACCGGGAACAATTCGATTGCTGCTGACGTTCGGATGTAAAAGCAAAAACTCTCGTAGAGCCGTAGTACCTAAATCAAATTAGAGATAACGTTAACTCAAATGAATACCTGTTTTTTGAGGTCCAACAATGAAAACGTTTGGTACTCGTTTGGTTTCAGTGCATTCCGAATTGTTCGGTAGCATGCGAATGTGCCTTCGCTCGTTGCAGACGTCCTGTAAATAACATCAACTATTTTAGAGGTAATAAGGAAATTACAGTGTAGAGTAGTGGCTGTTCATTTGGAAACTTTTCGAAGTAACGACGAGCCAATTCAACCGGTGGAACCCATTTGAGCTTAAGATTCGTCCAACATTTAAGAAACTGGAAGAGGTTTGAGAACGTGAATATTCCAAGACGATCGTTCGCAAAGTTTTGTTGGTGGGTCATAAAAATTGTGTGCTAGAAAAAAGATAAATAGTTCATTTGCGATATCTTACCTGATTGAACAAAATTGACATGAACAGGGATCCGCCTTCTATGGAATCAATGTGCTTTTGTAGACCGTCCGGCATTGCATGAAGATATAGAGTATGAGTGTACAGTCCACAAGTTTGACGCGGTAACACGCTGATATTTTCGTAAACAAACGCTCGACGTTGCGATGCAGGAGTGAAATGCGGGTATTCTTCTGTTGATGTTACTTTTACTTTCCACACTTTGTGCCATGCTCTATAAAGCTCATCGTGAATTGGATAAACACCGGCATGTTGAGGTGCTACGGCATAGTTTAGCGACACGTTCAATCCATTATTCTAAGATACAATAATCTTTCAACACTTCAATTCGCCTACCATTGCAAACTCTTTGTTTTGTGTCATGAAAATGGTCAAATTAGTTTCATCGTATTCTTGTGCGTGATTGTGTCGCCACCTAAATTAAGACTGGTCGAACTAATAAGAATTCGAGTCCTACATGTGAGGAAACCACAGAAATTCTTTGGCATTTTCTAAACATACCATATACTTTGAATCACAATCTTAAGACTTACTAATCAATTTTGTATCTGCTCGCTTTTCTGCTTCCGTTCCATGTCGATAATAATAGCCGGAGAAACCGAGCGTGAATTTGAATTCACTGACCAATGACCGCCAATTCTTCTGCGTTTGAATGAGCTCATCTACATCTTCTTCGAGTAACAACGATCCAATTTGACCAACAAAAATATCATCTATGTCAATTTGAATGTAACTGAATTGAGTTGATGTAAATCAAGAATGTTCGATAAGCTTACCGTTCCAATTCACCCACTATCTCAGGGCCCAAGAAATAGCCCAAAACATCAATGAACGCTAACTTCAATGGCCATTCATCCAACTGATATCCGAAGAAAACATGATTAAACAAAGATCTTTTTATTGCAACAACCGCGCCTTCAGTTCCATCGTCAAATGATGCCGCTAAGACGGGTTGCCAATCTTTTAACGAAACCAACGTCCAGGACTCTTGCGATGAAACATTTAAGTAGAAGGGAATATCAGAACGTGCAATTCGCGGTACCTTCGATTCGGATACAAATTTCACCTCAACACGTGTGTTCCAATCCGCTTTCACTTTCGAATCAGTTGTCTTTCGCAGTGGAGCAAAAGAAACTATTCCGACTTGGTGATTTGAAGCGTATGTTTCCAACGTCGATTTAGAGTAATTGGAAAGCGAATTGTAAGTTTCGTAGTTGGCGAAAATAATTAGCAAATAACGTCCAGTAGTTTTTGACTCCAAATACAAGTCTCCGTATTCATTAATTGCCTCTTCGTGTATGGGCAATTTGAGAAATTGCAAGTGATCCGAGATTGTCGTGTGAACATTAGAAGATGGATCTTTGATTAAGAGTATTCGTTGTTGGGTTTTCACAGATCGAACAGTAGTGGAAGGCGAATGAGAATCGAGATTATCTGTCGAAATAGGACACTGATAGACGTGAAACGGTCGAGCAGGATAACGTATACGTGGAACCGTTTGATTACGTCGGATAATCAAAGTTAGAATCCAAATCACAAAGAAAAAGAGCGAAATTGCTCTGCAAAGTTGAGTTCGTCGAAAAAACATCAAAACATATTGGTCGATAAGGTTCGCTTTCATCCATCGATGCCCATGTCGTTGTTTGAAGAGACTTTGCGTTCTGATGTTAAGATCTTAACACATTTCATTAGACTTATTCATTAGCAATTGTTATGTAGAAATGGTTGACATGACCTTTCAGTTAATGGCCCTCAAATTGCATTTGATTTTTATTTCAATAAACGACAAAAACTCTCGTCATAAACAATAACAATTAAAACTATTTTCAATTTTCTATTACGATCTGGCGGAGCAGAAAACAAGAAACCTAATGGGCGAGCAAACGAGCGATCACATCGATAGTAAAGGAATTACAACGACAAAGCAGCTGACGTTTGTGAAGAGATGGGAATTCAGATGACCGATTTTCGACAGAAAATCTGACGGCGCTCGAGAAAAGTTTGTAACAAAAGATCGAAGAAAACAACAAGTTTGCTCTTAATCGAAAATGCTTACGCTTGAGCATTGGATTCCTAACAGTGCGAAAATCGCTTGAAAACTAAACACACTATAACAATAGAAGAGAATTACTGTGATTATTTGCTCGAAATAGTAACTGGTGCCAACTTTTGCAGAAGATCGGTGTACGCCATTTCCCAACGTTCGTGTTGTTTCTTTGGCAAACGTTTCAACCATTGTTTTTCGTAGTTTAACGGACAAATCAAGACTTCGTTGACGTCTTCTTCTTCGTTGATCACGAACGCATTGGGGAACACACTCAACGTGTCCGATTTGACTTTCTCCAACAATTCGTCGTCGCGAGTCACCAAATTCATTGCGAAAACACCTAAACAACAATTGAAAAAGTTGAAAACATTGACAGCTTACCATTCGGCCGCAAACAGTCACGAGCTAGTTTAAGCGCTTCGACGCTTGCAAACTTTGCTGGTGGACATGCCAAACCACTTTCTTCGCTTTCGCTGGTCGCCAAATCCATCATAACACAGTCGTATTTCTCGGAATCTAAAGATTGAGAAATAAACACATCGTTTCTAAACAACTTGCCATCTTTTTTACTCGTCTCCTGCATCACATTATACGCATCATCGACTACCACAATCAAACGTGGATCGTTCGGCAGACCGAAATGACCGCGGGCCACCTTCACAACCGCCTTATCGTATTCGACTCCAACAACTGTGCAACCGGGAAGTTTGCGATGCCTAAAGATTTTTGTGTTTATCGTCATAGAAAGCTAAGAGCAAGTGACTTACAAGAATTTCGCCAGAAGACCTCCTCCAAGACCGAGAATAAGAAAACGCCAAGACGCAGCTTTTGTAATCGTTGTTTCAAGATCACCAGTCAGAAATTGTAAACTCGTGAGCATGGAACGATGGTGATCACAAGACAAATAGTCGTCGCACATTCGATATTTGCCTTTTGGGGTTTCTATAAAAGATAATTCTAAACTTTGTGCTTTGCTTAAAATCGCTTACTGTACATCTCAACTTCCGACTGAATCAAACTCGAACTGTTCATGAAAATTAGACGACGAAACACTCGATCTTCGACTCCTTTAACGTGTTCCACGGTGTATTTGCCGTTGACTGGCGACTCTCCTTCTGCAACAACCTCCATGCTTTCCATTCGTCCCAACGAAAGAAACTCAATCTAATTCAAGAGTGTTATAGACGATATTCTGTAATCGAACTCACCGGTCGATTGTTGAAATGTGGTGGTGCAATGCGACGAGCCAAATCGGTGATTTCCGCTTCGATGTGATTGATCGACAAGTAGATTTGTCCGTGAAGCAAATGAACCAAGAGCAGTCGATGACGATTACATTGTTTACGCAATGTTGCTCGTCCTTTGGTTGTAGTAAAAAGCCAATCGTTCTCATGACCCATTGGAACAATGAAGACACCATAAGTAAGCAAAGTTGTAAGACTAGGATCATCCAAAATCGTGAACACGTAACGCGGTTGACCCAAAGGATCACTCAAGGTAAATGTCACTTCATCGCGCAAACATCTGTAAAGACACAAATCATACGAAAGCAAATTGATCACTCACCCGGCAGTTTGATGGAACATCCATGCGAACTCACGTTCGCCGCGCAAACTAATTTGCAAATGATCTTCATCGGGCAAACGTTCCCATAATCCCGCAGAGTTCATCATTTCAATTGGCTGAATTCACATTACTGGTCGAAAAGAAATCTAAAATTACCGTTGTAGTCGGCAGCGCTTTGCGAAGTTTTGTTGCAACAAACAAGAACACGGGCATTGAGAAAGATTTGTCTGAGTCAACTTTGTGTACACGAACTAAGTAGCTGTTTGGAGTGCGAAAATGCTCCAGGAACTTGTGAACAATGTGCTCTTGGGCCAAAGTGACAACAAGATAACGACCTAACGGCATCAACACACGATCGATTTCCGTGAAAATATCCGAAACCAGTTGTTCCGTTTTCTCATCCGAATTCGATGGCAACAACGCATCCAAGGTGCCCTTATCGACCACGATGTTTACCGAACTATCTTCTAATCCGGTCTGAAAGTTTATTTGTTGAATTAACTTCAACGTCAAAGCCTCCAACCTCTGCAGCAGATGAACATTTGAACACAAGTTCCGGACGTTTGTCACTGTTCTTCAACTGTTGCTTGTGAATAATCTTCGCGTCCGTATCAATGGACGTCAAATTTCGAAAGCCATTATCGTAGAGCTGAAACAACACAAGACGTATCGCTATGTTCGAAGATAACCCACTTGTTCAGCCAAAATAGAGTTTCCGCAGCCAATTTGCAAGATCCGATCGGACGTTTTGATGTAACGCTCCAAAATCGGTCCAAGTTGCGAGTAATCGCCGTACCTAAACACTCGAGTTTCAGCTTTCAAACCACAAACTGACCATTCGAATGCCGTATCACATTTTTCGAAGAATTTTTTCCAATAAGTCGGATCCGCAAACTCTTTTTGATTCGACGGTAAAAGAAGCACCATTGACGATTGTGAATAATCGAATTACAAAAGAACTAAAAACCGAAAGGTTGATCTCATGTGTTTTCAGTTCTTCAATCAAACACACGAATTTAACGTAATCGAGCTTATGGTTAAGATAAGAATTTTACTACGAGAAAGCGAACTTTAAAATGGGAACTAAAAAGCCAAAAACGCGATCTATTCCAAAGGAAAACTGGGCTCTTAATGAAACGATAATAACGAGAATAGGTAGTTTGCGAATTCAGGACCTGAAATTCTTGTGATTACCACCTACAGAAAAACTGGAAAGTGATCGAGCAGATGGTGAAAGTTGATCGTTCGGCTGCTTCTTAAAATAAAACAAAGAAAGCAATCTTTTCGAAAACCCACCATTGCATGTTCAATGTTGACAACTCTCGCGCTACAAAATAAGCTGACCGGCTCTTCTAGGTCGAAAAATCTCTGTGACAGAAGTGTTGAGGTGAAACTAAAGGGTGATGTTCAAGTTCATCAAATTTCTTAAACAATCACGTTGACTGATCGAATTTTAGGTTTTTGCTTACATGGTTGAAAGTCTCTCGACGATGTTTCTATCGATAGTTGTTCTTTAATGAGATGTTTTCGATCGTACGATAGAGCGGATATCATCCAGTTTTCGTTCCTAAATTCACAATTCCATTCCATGTTATTCTTTCAAAACTTCATCTGCAACTATCGATCCAGCCGATGCCATCGATGATGTGTTGCCATCTTCGTACAACTTCAGCAACAAAGAAACCGAGCGAAAAAGAAACAATACTTCAAAATACTCTTCAATCAATAGCAAAATGTATCATTTGACTATTTGAATACAAAAAACAATTCCCTTGAAAAGTTGAGTCAAAAAATGTCTTTTGAGAATGAATAATCGTATTTTTTTTGGAGCTCATTACTGGATCAGGTTTTCTTCAACTCCTATAGTCGCACTTGTGACAATTTGAACCTTACTAGAATAGATGATTAACTTTGTATTTCAAAACATTCAGACAATAGATTGCTCAACAATTAGGTTATCGAAAGGAACGGAGCTATAAAAGCGTAAAGAATACTGTCAATAGCAGCTCATCGCGTGGGCCTTTTTTATTTCCTACGACAAAGGTTGACTCACGGAAGCTACATGATGAGCTCACATCATAAGCTTTTTTCTTTCAGTACTCGGGAATACACCTGCGCAAATTGTACTTATCTTAAAGGAACCTTCATACTTAATAGGTAAAGTGGGTTGTCGGTCTAACGATATTTCTCAAATTGGATTTCTGTAGCACACTTAAATGGTAAGAAAAAATTGTCAATTGTTATCCATAATTTGATCTCGTTCGACTCGTTTCAACTTTAAACTACTGTTTGAGTTCGGGACTTTACGCACTTCGTAGTTCACGCGGCAGCTCGTAACTTTCACTGAGAGCATACACTAGTGAACTAATGGATGCCTGTGTTTATGCGTTTATAATAACCGGTACAATCGTTTCTATCTTTTTCTCTTGCATCTCATTTGTTCTGATGTACACATACCAATCAACGATATTCCATCGGCCATTATTTCATTGGAATCTCCGCAGTTTAATGCGAAATATGGCTGCCGCTTGGATGATAACCAAACTTTTACTGCTGCTTATTTTGGTTAGCTTTCTCCTTGACACTCGGTTATTGGGTGAGTTTGCAGTAAAAGAATGTGAATTCATCGATGTTCAGAATCTCATAGTCTTATGTACGATGAATTCAACCTCTACTATACGATCCAAATCACAGCAATTGGTGTGGCACTTTGTGCCGGTTTTGGATTTGCGTTGGTGGTGCTTGAACGATGTGCTGCGACGTTGAGATTGAAAACATACGAAAAAGAAAGACACCCACGAATCGTTTGTATTTCTATTTTAAGTACATGGGTACTTTCTTTCTGTTTTTCTCGATGCGTCTATTCAAGTAAGTATTCGAAAACACAAAGCGAGTATTGATCTTGGAGAATGTTGTACCTTTCTTATATAAAATTCTTCATTTATGTCAACTGAAATTTCTCTTTCAGACATGGCTTATCTTCCTCATCTGATTGCGATTGTTGGGATTTCTTTGAATGGGCTGATGATTGTAAGTTTCCATTAACATTGAGTTTTACATCGTTTTTAAGGCTTTCATTTACAACTACCGTTGGAATCAGAAAAAATACTCAATGGCAAAACAACACCTTTTACCGGTCACGTTGTCAGAAAGATTTCAACTTTCGGAAAACATTCGAGTTTCACGTCTGATGTTACGCTCAATGTTCGTAGCTGTCATTGGTGGTTTTCTTGTTATCGTTTGTTTATTTATTACATCCCGGAAATTTGTTGGTCATACGGTAAACGAAATTTGATTTCCAGGTCAGAACGTTCAATTTTCAGGACTGGTTTTATGTTTACCGTACCTTGTTTTACTTATTTCTGATGATTACTTCGGCCTTCTATTTGGGGGCTTTGTGTATTAGTTTGCCGTTTTGGAAAGAAATGCACGTTGATCGTCTTCGCGACAAGTTCAACCAATGGAGAAATTACTCGGCGAACAAAGTCGGAGATTCATTAGGACATTTGCAAACTCTCGAAGGACGCACAATCGCCTGGACACAACCCGTTGAAACGTCAATTCATTTCGAGCATCTACAAAGTTCTTGGAACGCACGTGCCGCTCAAATGAAAACGTGAAAAGTGATCACTGACGACATTAACGTCAGTCGAAATTCAGAGTGTTTTGGTCTTTGGATTCCAATTAAATATTCGTTTTCAGAATTAATAAACAAAGTTTTCGACTTTCCCGTTGGTGTTCTTTGATTTCCATTTTAAATTACATTGTCACGATTAGTTTCAGAAAAAGAATTAACTTTCTAATCGTTTTATACAAACACCGGTTATCGTTGTAGAGTCGAACAGTAATCGCAACTCTTGGCACAATAAGTTTGCATTGCGGCAACAGCAGAACGACAGAATTGAAGTTGGAATTGACAGTTAATAGCATAATCTCGACACGTGTTGGCGCTGGTTGTTGGAATTGTTGACGTAGTAAGTGGATTAGGTTCGGTGCGTATTCTTGGTGGCAGAGTGTTGGATAAAGTGGTTAGACGGGTGGTGCTTGCGGTTGTTGAACTGGGAAATGCTTTTGCTGTTGTAGACGAAGTAGATGTTCGGGAAGAAGATGTGGAGTTTGTGCCATTGTTGTTTCCGCTCCCGTCTCCACTTGAATGCGATTCTGCATCGTCAGTAGGCACTGAAATCCAAATCCCCGACAATTATTCTGTACGAAAGATCCAACCTGACCGATAGCGAAGTTTAAATTTTTGCGTCTCCTTTTGACTGTAAACGCTAACTAATGCCAATCCATTGGTTGTGCGCAGTGATCCGCCCATGTCGCGAATATGCCCGGGACAACAAATTCTGGCGCCAGTCATCTCAAGATTTTCAAATTTGATTTCCGTTGAACCATAGTAACATTCATTTGTACATGCGCCCTCGACTGATTCCACACGAATTTCAACTTGATGTCCTATGGGCGCTTTGATTTCGAAATGACATTCAGCTTGTCGAATGGTCATTCCACTCTCGTCTAATTTCCCTTTTGCGGTCACTGATCCTTCCAATGTCTGCCATTGGTCGTTAGCATTTACAGATTTTCCGCAATCTTTCGAGGCTCCAAATGCACCCGGAGCTCGTTTACTACAATCATCGCCACTTAATCCCGAAGGACAAATACATTTTGAGCAATCTTTCGAGTTTACAAATCCGCCATTTTTGCAATTGGGAAATGATGGACACTTTTCTAAACGGAAGTCCATTAAAAGATATTATTCGCGTGCAATACTTGGACATTCGTAGAATTCGTTGACCAATTTCAAGTCAAGAAAAGACGGTTGTCGTCTATTTCCCATAGTATGTTGATAGGCCTTCTTCTTTGCTGCTAACATGACTTTACTGCTTCGTTGATCATCTGAATTCACGTTTAGCAATTTAATCGAAACTTCTAAACCTACAGCCGGGATAATGAAGATCGGAACCGTAATCGTAGTGAACGTCGAGAGTTGTTGCCATATCTCGGTCCACTTTGTTGTACTGTCCCATCCATTGCGGTGGAATGTTTGCGGTAACCAAATCTACAAAGTCGTCTCGATCAAAACGAGACTGATGATGAAACAGTCCCAACGAATGTCCGGTTTCGTGGGCTGCAACTCCGAACTAAATGTCAAAGGTCTATTAGCCTTCGATTCTCTCGTTACCAATTCGCAGCCTGGCCCCAAAGAAACATCTTGTTCGAAGTCCTCGAACTGCTTTCCGACTGATGAATAACATCCGGCGCCTCGGAAATAACGAATTTTCGGTTCAATCGTTCCGTTTTCTTTGAATGTTAAACAGGTATGATCTTGCCAAAACTGAATAGCCGCACGAATCTTCTCTCGCAATGGTTCATCTGCAAATTTATTGAGCAACATCAATATGTCAGTGGTGCTTTAACTACGCACTTAAACCTCTATCGAAATAGAAGGAAATGGCCTTATCTGTTCCCCACTTTGTTTTCGGATAACCGTAACGTGTGGAACTCAGGATTTGACGTTTACGACGCATATGTGGTGGATCAGCAGCGACCGCTCGTTTTGAACCAAATAATAAGCCATCATTCATTTGGTCTTCAAGTTCAATGGCACGTTCTGATCTTTCAACTAAACGCATCTGCTTATTATTCAACAACATATCTCCCTAAAAAAAGTGCTAATCAACACCAATGTTCCACTAAGCATACTTGATGTAAAAGATCAAAAATCGGCCGATTCGTTTCCTCCAGCGATGGACCGACAACAAGATCACGAAGATGTTGATCGTTTCTTGCTGATTCTTGCAACTCTCTCACTCGCTTCTCCAACTGTGGATTCATCGGTTGATCGTAAATACGCGGTGGTCGTCTTGCTTTCCGCTGCATACTTTTGCGCATTTCTGTGAACTGTGGTTTACTCAACGTCTCTCTAATGAACTGTTCACGAATCTGGAAACGGAAATTGAAACCTCGATTCACGAAAACACTTTACATTTGCCACGTCTTTTGCGGTCAACGGTTTTCCAATTACTCCAGTTGTTGCATCCAACAAAAGGAACAAGTAAGTCAACGCATAGAACCACATCATTATCAGTCCAGAAATTTAGTTCTATCGATCAATGCAAAACGACGAAACTCGTGGCCCAAAAAGCGGAAACACTTCCGCTGTTTTTCGATACCAACCGCGATCTCAACCGATCCACGTCGCGGAAGAGTGAGTTTGAACAGCTGATTCAGGAGCGTCATTTCAAGTCATGTCGACTTTCACCTTTGGGTAGTAACTTCTGGGCGGACCATAACCTCGAAACCGGTTGGAACAAGTTTCATTTTGTTAATTGATGCAAATATAAACCGGAACGCGCCCTAGAACCCCAAATACTCGACCTTAATCTCGTCTAAAATTGTTCATGTTAAGGTGTGACGTCCAACACCAAACAGGTAATCGGTTTAATCGAATTCGTCTCGACTGAACACACCCAAAAGTTTGATTTTGAAAAGATTACAAGCCGAATACATCTTTTCAAGCCCACATGTTAAAATTCGTTTATTAAAGCCTACAATTAAAATATAAACCTTGCAATAACCGTCGTTCGATGAATCTAACCAAAGAACCGCATTTCAAGTTTGTTGTTTGAGTTCCTGTCCGCTCTTTAGTGTTCACTTGGATAGACGGAAGGACAGACGGTAATTTGGCCACACACCTTTTTGGCTTCGTTTACACGGAAAGTGGAATCGTTCAATTGTTTGATAATCGGTCGAACGGTATCTCCAAACAACGTGTCGCAGATGAATTGAGCGAATCCAATTGGAGTGCCCTTGGAAATTGCGGCAATACAATCACTTCAAATAAGATTATCTTCCTACAGTTAAAACCAAAGAATACCTGACTACTTTCTCCAAACCATCGTGCTAAAATGATCGTATTTGAGAAGGAGAAAAGTGTTATATTTACGCCTTCACTGCCAATCCACTCTTCCGTCGCCTCGACTACATCAGTGCACATATCGCAGAGATACTGTTTGGTGTTGTTATCCAAAAGTTCGTGTTTACGAGCAATCACATCGAAAGGATTCGGTCGTTTGTGTCCATCAGTTACCGTAAACTGAACGAGAACAACCAAAAGGGAAAGAGTAAGAGCGCGCATGGCTGTTGCCGATGAAAGAATGCAGTTTGTTAGTCAATTTTACTTATTAACGAATTTATCAGTTCGATTTAAGCTTCTTATAAATCGACCCTTAGATTGATAAAAGCAAACAATGAGACGGAATTTAATCCCAATGAACGTACACACAATACGAGGGCAAAGTTCACGGAGGATCGAAAGATATTTCAAGCGCAGTAACCAGCATTCTTGCACAATCCTTCAGATGAATGAGTACCGTGTCGAAACGACATTTTGTGCTCTCGAACAACTGGTGCAGAGTGTGTGGCAAAATCGTCACAAACCAATCGTTCCAACTCTTCAAATCCTTGATGGAAGACGGATTCACAGATTTTGAAGGCTTCTTTTAACATATCTCCCTAAAAGAATGACTGTGAAGTTGAACGGTTCCTTTAACTCACTTCTTTCATTTCGTCTAATTTGGCCCACGTAGCTTCGTTCTCGACCACATGTTGACACAATCTACAGCGCATGCCATCGGTGATGACTGCAAACTTCTTCTGAAACCTCTCAAATAAGTTCATTCTAACACAACGATGCTCTCACGTTGTTGACCGCTTGAGATACCGTAAAAACAACGAATAGAATTGCGACAAGGAAGCGCATTGTTGAACCGACAAAGCAAATGAAGATCTTAAAAAATTCTTAGGTTGCCCTCATTATGAATACGAGCGCCAATCGTTCCGTTATCAGTTTGACGTGGCTAAGTTCCGGCCATTTTGAAGACTTCAACGGTCGGAGGCCGACGAGCAATGGGATTGTTTTGCTTGGTATTACGTCAACCATGTGGGCGTTAAATCGATTTAATCGTTCCGTTAACGACCACAAATAAAATTCGGTTTAAGTCTGAGTTAAAGTGATTGGCGTCCCGCACATCAAATTCCCTCAATTTTTAGTTCAAATTAAACAGTAACTTTGAAGTTTTGTTGTTACCATATCAATTTCAATCAAAATTTATTGTCAATTCGAACGACGAGCACAGTAATCGTGACTGTCTCATTCTCATATGCGACCATACAATACGATTGACTTTCAGCCACGCTATCGGCCACATCATCGATTCCACGCACCACACGACTAACGCTCACAAGCCATTCTCCGGGATCGGTTGTGAAAATCGGTTGGAGATAATTCTGAAAAGTGGTGTTATTTGTTTGGAAAACTGTGCTTGAATGTCGGTTAGTGTTCTGCAGGCTCAGAGTTGGGAATGTGATCAGACAAGAACTAGAATACACTTCTGTTTACCTACCAATCGACTGTTGTGAAAAAGCACGTAACTCTCGAAAGGCGCTCAATTGAATCAATTAGTCTTTTTTACTTTCGATTATACTGAAGACCCGTTAACATGTTTGTGCTTCGACGATCGAAAGATCGTATCGTAGAAACGTGAAGTTAATTGAGCCGGTTAAAGACGTGCGCGAATACTTTTGATGAGCAAAAAGAACGATGTAAATGAGTTCGCGCAAAAACAACTTCTCTCGCAATTACCTGCAGATAACGTTGCAATTGGTCCATGGAGTTGGAATAATCTTTGAGTCCACTAATGACCAGATGTCGAATATAATCATTCTCGCAATGCCAGGCTGAAAATGAGCTTACAGTTAAGTTCGCAGCTTCGAACTTACGTTTGATTGGTGGCGAAGCCAAAGAGATAAAAATAATGGCAACAAGAACCAGAAGCTGTGAAAGAAATCTCATTCCAACGAATAAATCGAGTAGTTAGTTAATTAAACGGTTCGCAGGTGTCATAAGAAAAAGCGTTTATTCACATCAGCAGAAAGAAAGCAACGAGGATCAATGATAAGAGAAATTGGTACAATGGGCAGCGGAGAAGTCTCTTTGTTTGCCATCAAAAGCATCAACCGGATGAAGTGGCCATCGACAAGAAACCTAAAATGTCAAAAATTTAGGCATTTAGGTGCCAAAACTAACCTAACAGTCCGGGTCTGTGGAATCGCCGTTTCCTTTTCATAATCGTTTGTAGTTCTTGTCTCTGTTCGTCCGAACTGCCACCAAACCAGCCCTCCTGAAGACTGTTGATTACGATCTCTCACAATTGATATCAAACCCAAAAGTACGCATTTGCACCGATGGTCATACAAAGCATCAGAAGAAGAAATGGATAGAACAAATTCATCGAGCGACTAAACGATTAAACATTGAAGTTAATGATCTTGTTTTCTTTATCAACTGCAAACGATCAAAAGCGAGCACGTTAAATTGAAAGAACACAAACAAAATTTGGTTATTGAGCACAAAAAGTCCAAAGTTTAACAAACACTGTGGTTACCAAACGGTTAAATCAGATCAATTTGATTTCAATACTTCGAAAATATTAAAAATGAACGTTTGTCGAACCGGAAGTCAGAGGACTGATTGTCGTCAAAACTCGAAACATTCGATTGGCTGATCGAAAACTTCGTCTACAGGTTTCAGTTCGCTATCATCGCATGTGCATTAGCACGCGTATGTTGTAAACCGTTGAACCGCGGCGCTCGCTTTCATTTTTTGTTTACACGATAACTTTCGACAATAAACGCAATGGTAGACAATTTTAGGTTAAGAACAAAATTAAAACCAATTATCGAAATTGCTGTTAACTACCAAGTAAGCGGTTAAATGCTTAGCTTCCGTGGAAATCGATTAGAAGATAGTTGGAGTTTTGATCAATTTTGGTCTTCGTTTATGCGTCCTCGACATTCTTGTGTTTGTAGCTCGAACTCCCCGTGTTCTTTGAATGATCTGCATTTGAACTTTTGTAATCCTTGTTGTGTGGTTAATTTGTTTCAAACATCTCGAGTTCATTACTTGAACTTAGTTGTTTCTCTCTTAAGATCTCCCATATAAGATCATTCGCAGGAACAGTCATGCCAAGTTACGTCTTCGCTAAACTTCTCCACGTATTCGCAATAAAAATGATCAAATTTTTAAGGTGGAGTCTCATCTAACTGCAATGTTACAGTATTCTGATCATTGGTTAACAAGCACACCATCTTTAAAGAACGGAAGCAGATCACGCGTAGTTTTCGAAACAAATTGCTCATATCAAAGAGTGATTTCTGTCATTCCGATAGTGGATCCCGAAATCAAATTCAATGTAACGATTACAGCCGAGAAATTGTTCACAAATTAATCGTAAACAACTCCATCTTATCACGCTATTCTTGTAATTATACACAGCAATCAGATTCGATTACCAAACCTGTCAATTACTTCCCTGTTTTTTGCGCTGGACCACACACGAAGTATTAAATGATCGGCAAAGACGGCGCATAAACATCTTTAAAGCGTGGTCTTTTTCAGCGTTTTGATAACATCGAGCCGAATACAAGGAACCAATTTTCGGGCTTTTAAAAGCAAGTGGTGAACTCTCATTTTCGCTAGTTTCCACAGATACATCACTAATGGCTCCGCAACTTTCATTCGAAGCAAAATGTGCGTTGGCTCGTTTCTACGTGCACGAACAGAACTGTGAACTGATTTCTGAAGATCGTCGGAAACGTTTGATTCGTTTCGCTAAACTTGGACGTCATTTCATTTTACCTACTCGACATTTGCTGAAAAATACTTCAATTGCCGCTGATCCCGTAGATCCGCACAATGCCTTCATTTTGACCATTCAAGGAAATCAACGCGTTTTGCTAAAGCATCAAGAGCTCCGTGTTTTGTTGGAACTTGTGAGCCCTCAACGTCTTTCATTGGAATTGAAACGTTTTCCTTTCCAACAAACAGTTTTCGATAAACTTAGAGATCTATTGGCCAAATGGACTTTATTCCCAGCTCCAATCAATTACAAACTTCCCATCGATGGTGTAAATGGATTGTCGATTGATGGAAATGAAGTGGACGAAGAATATGGTGCATTACTACAAGATCGTGCTTCCTCTCTTCGTCAATTAGAATGTGCAAGTGAATACCTGAACTCAACTCCCGGTCTGTCTCCAATGAAATTGGATCGTCTGAAACTCACTTCCTGCGATTCGTTTGAAGACACCATGGAAAGTATTGCTTCACACTCAATTAAACATCTTGACCTGTCAAGTGAACGTCTTGATCTCACTACTATTGAGTAAGTTCTTGAGCGTACGATAATCTGTGTATAATTTCTATCTTTAGAAAAATGCCAGCTGTTCGCAACGATCTTCATGAAATTACTCTTCACTCCAGTTTCCATCGTTTCGATCTGCTCATCTTGAATGCACTTAAAATGAAGGAAATTGCACCCAACTTCAGTCGTCTCACTTCGACATGTCATTGGAATACGACTTGTGAATCTTTCGACTCGTTAATAATCCAGATTTTCGAACGAGCACACGAAAACGTCAATCAGTTATTGGAGAAACTTGATTTCGTCACATTGAATCTCCATTGCAACGCTTGTGAACGAGAAGAAGGACCAACAGAAACAGTTGTGACACGTGTTCTCAATTTTAACAACAACAGTCGATTCTTCGACGACAAATCCTATACGTCCAATTTCGATACAATGAACAATGATCACGAGAACGGCAACTACATTGATGCTCAATGGTTCTTCACTAACCCTTGTTACAACATTAACATCTTTCTTACGTATCAACGTTGTTAAAGCTTTTGCTATTAAGTGCCATCTCACTCGAATATCTCAATTTCTTTTGATATCAAATGCTGTACATATTGTTGCAAACTAAGTTTTTTTACAATGAACTTGTTGAATCAAAGTTGTGATTGATAAGTTGAGAAATTCATTGAGCAAGCTAATGTTCGCAAATTACCCATGGAAATAGAACAATCCAACGAAATGATCGAACAGTTTCTCAATTGTACAAACTATGGAACACATAGCGAACTGTTCATCGTCAACATCAAAAGTTCTCTGTTTCGAATGATCAATCGATTCTGAGTTGTTGTTGTCGTCACTCTTTTCTCTGATGCTAATTGACGGCTTGAGAAAGAAATGCGATGGTTGTCGCCGTCACGCGTATTCTTTTTCGCTTGTGAATCCGAACTTCAACGGCAGTAAAAGTGCGGAACGAAAAAGTCGTGTGTGAGTACGAAGATTAAGATGAGAACGGCAAATTGCTGTCACTTACAACGACAATTAACGACAAGCCGCTGTGTACATGCGCACATTCAAATGCGACTACTGGATTTAACTTGCCGTTCAAGTTGAGGCGATTAGAATCAGTAAAAGGCTTCAAATAGAACGGAAGAACAAGTCGAATCCAGTAATCAACATGACCATTTTGTTTTATCAGTTAGTCTTGCTGTTTATTGGACTGCAATTGATTCGTGGCCAACAACCAACTTATCAACAACAGTCTTCTGGCAATTTTGCTGAAACTCCAACCTTCAATAATCCAGGTACACAAAGTGCCGGCGGCGTCTACACATCGACTATTCAACTTCAATCGCAACCCCAATTGCAACCACGGGCCGCTAACACCCGACCGACTACTGGTGTCGATCAATACGGAACTCGGTTGGTGTAAAGTAGAAACTATGTACAGTCGATTACTTTTTTTATAGTTATCAATCTTCCAATCGCCGTCCTGCTTCTTCACAACCGACAGCCGGAGCTTTTGGCGTTCAACAACATCGACCACGCGCTCAACCACTTCCAGCAGCGTTTACGTCAACGGTTTCAAGCAACGCTTTGGCACCGTTAGCAACGGCTTCACCACTGATCGCATCGCCGACAATACCTGCTGCACCTTATAACGTTCCACAACAACAGCAACAACAATTGCTCACTAGTAATGTGCAAACACAAAACTTCTATTATCCGTCTAACAATCCAACTGGTTATCAGAATCCACAACCGACAATCGATAATCCCTCGTATTTGTCAGCATACACGCAACAACCGCACGATCCTTTCTCCAATCCATATCTAACAAATCAAATACCTCCATACACACATCGAGAGCCACCAGTCACTCATTTCACATTTAAAGAAGGAACTCCACCTTATTATTGTGCCTACGGTTTACCTGTGCCCGAGTACAATACGCCCAGAAAGAAATGCGTTCCAAATTGGGTTGGTTGCGGCATCATTTTCACATGTAAGTCGTCGTTTTCAAGGTGCAATTATTGTGTTTACAGGTATAATGGACGTATGAAATGCTTTCATTGACATTAAAAGACAGCCGAAATACATTAGCTTTATCGCGGAATGTTCGTTGTAGATATTTTATCAAACTTTTCTGAATAAACGACTACAGAAGTTCTTTGTTGTTACAATAAGTATCAAAGCAACCGACTTCAATAAACAACGTAAACAGCAATTTGTCATTTCTTCTCGTTGTAATCTACTGCATTCCAAGAATCGAAATGTTTTTCTTGGAACCAACTTCATTCGCTTTCCACCCTTATACTCCCGTCTATGTTCCACTAAGAACAAATTACGTTTACTGAAACAACTCTTGTTTGTTAAGACAATTAAGAACCTACATGATCAAACAAAACAACTGGAAGCTGCTAATTCTAAGCAAACTACTTGCGAATAACGTCCTAGTTTACTGTGAATAAACAATGAAGCTCTGTGTTTCGATGAACAGAAACTCAAGTATTGAAACGAAAGTTCGGTGGCATTTCGTTTCTTCTCATGAGCCGTTTTGGGCGCGTAAGTATAGTGAAGATTTCGTTTACGTTGTTGTTAACTTATTCCTTGAGAATGACGGCTAAAGTCGGACAGAATGCAGTTTCCGAAGAATGTTTGTCGAAGCCAGAAGCCGACGAGTATTACGCGCGTATGGACCGTCAGATTCGTTTGTGGGGCTACGAAGCTCAGAATCGGTAAGTCGAATTTGTTCCTCGATTGATTGTTGGATTTTAGTATTCGCGCTTCCAACTTGTTGATTGTTGGATTGAGCGGCTTGGGCGCTGAAGTGGCCAAGAACCTGATTCTCGCCGGACCAAAAGCCGTGACTTTGATGGACGATCACGAAATCAGTGGAAACGATTCGCTTTCACAATTCCTTTTGCCTGCTGGAGTAACCAAGAGCAATGTACGTTTGATGGACAGGCATTCATTCACCAACATCTGTTTTAGCGTGCTGAAGCTTCCTATGAGGCTTGTCATCGTCTTAATCCGTTGGTTAAATTGGACGTTGACGTTTCGAGTCTACGCGACAAATCTCGCGAGTATTACGCTCAGTTCACTTTGATTGTACTCATCGATCAAGACTTCGATGTTATCGATCAGGCAGATTTGATTTGTCGAGATTTGGGCATCGCGTAGGTCCTCGTATTGTTAATCGTATAAACAAATGACGTTTAAGGTTCATTGCGGGTGGAGTTTTCGGTTGGGCGGGATACGGATTCTTCGACTTCACCGGACGAGAATTTTTGGTGTACGTCTCTATTCAATTAAAACAGGCCACTATACATCTTTGTTTTCAGGACCAAACCACGAATCGATGAAGCGGCGGATTTGGACGACGACAAGGATGATGAGCCGGGACCGAGCAAAAAACCACGTGGCATTCAAACGGTCACACTTCAAGATGATAATGAAAAGATCAAAACTGTAATTGCCCATCTTGCTAATGTTATTTCCCGTGTTCATTTAGGCTTTTAAATTTGCAACTTTTGCTGAAGCTTTTGATGTTTCCACCAAAAAGCTTCCGCGTCGACTTCGCTCGGCTGTTCCACGTTCATACTTTTTAATCAAAAGTAAGTTGACATTTCGAATTCGATCGCAATCGTTTATTATTGCAGCGCTGTTGAAATTCTCTCAAGAAATTACTCTGACCGATGAGATTCTCGAACAGGCTTATCGTAATGAACTCGATCTCAATTCTCATTTCTCGTCAAGCGAAGAAACGTTCGCTGATTATCGTTTGTACGTTTCCAGCGTGCTTTGAGTTTATATTGCTTTTCTGTTCCAGATTCACTGGTCCACAATTGGGGGCAACATGTGCGATTGTTGGTGGATTTATCAGTCAAGAAGCAATAAAGGTGAGTACAACATGAAGTTTTGCTGTTCATAATGTAATTTAGGCGATTTCACAAAACGGCGATCCACTTCGCAATGTGCTGACGTATACAGCTCTTGACACCGCTTACATTTCCACTTTACCTCCTCAATGAAAACTGTTTTGTTTCTTTAGTTAAATGTTCTCATCATATGCATCTTTAATTCGCTTGCTAACTTATGTCATTGCAGTTGATTCATAAAGTGAGCGATCAAACAATCTAATTGCGTGTGTTGATAAAAGATCATCTAGTTTTTCCATTGTGATCAATACGAGTGTTGACGTAGTAAGTTCGGAAAAGCCCAATCGGCATGGCGAAAGTGACCGCAACGGTCAACAAATCTCGTCTTTCGCTCACCAATTTTCAAGGTCTCCACCTTTCCGTCTGTTTTCTCAACGTACTTAAACTGCACTCTATTTTACATAATTGTTATACTTGACGGGTACGAATTCACCCAACATTTATCAGGAAGTTTGAACACATCGTCAACTGTCGAGCTCTCAGTCATAGGTTCCCCATGGTATAAGCGTGGACAAGAACTTTTGTGCCAAAAGGTGGAGCCAAGTGACCGCTGTTTCGCGCGTTGATCATTTTCGAGCAACTGCTCACTTGGAAGATACGTGCGAATCTTGTTTTAAACTTTGATCAATGAAACAGCATAAGAATAAGAGTTTGGATCTTCAATCTCAGCGTTTGACCTCAGAGAGCTTAACCGTTTTACAAAATTATGATCAACCTTTTTTAAAATTGTTTTTGCCGTCTGATCTTCCATGAACGAATACGTCATTGAGAGCCTTGAATTGGTACAAAAGGGGACATTTGCACTCAAATTTCAGTTCTGATCAGAATGTTTAACATTCTGTTCTCTTGGGTTTTTATCTGTTTGTATTGAGCGAAATTGGTTTTCGTGTTTATAACCTTCGAGATTATGAAGCCCATAGAATTTATTTATAGGAATAGTTGGACAACATTGACGAGCTGATTTTGCTTCTTAATTAATTGTATCGGGAATGCTACAAGATTGAAGCGGTGTTATCAGTGCTACTACGATTAGACACGAGGTTAGGCGGATTTTTTGTGCATGAGTTGAACTGAAATCGGGGTAAAACGTTGACCCACGTTGTCGAGGTGTGCGATCGAACTGAAGGGCCTGTGAAAAAAGGTCGCAAGGCTCGACATTGTACCGTCGCACTGATAACAATTGAACAGAAGCTGTTAATTGATTGGTGGAATTTGTGGAATTCTATTTGGACGGCGAGCACATTTCTAGTGTTGTGTTCCAAAGTTTAAGTACAAATCACTCTACGATGTTCGGACTCCGATATCCATCGTGGATGTGTCGACTGTCGCCGTTCTCAAATCAGCTGAAATGCGTTCTCTGTCCATTGGTTCTTAGTTTCATTCCGTTTGTTTGGCCAAGAAAAGTAAAATCAAGTGATACGGTTGTTTCTAAAATGTGTTTTAGGAGTTTTATTGCGCTTATATTATTGCAATCATGGCTTATTTTTGGATCAGTCAAGCACTGCCAATTGCCGTTACTGCACTTCTGCCGATTGTTTTGTTTCCAATTTTCGGGATCGCAACAGCAAAAGATATTTCATCTGTTTACTTTTCGGATTCAAATGTCCTATTCTTCGGATCTATGGTATTAGCTGTTGCCGTCGAAGCATCGAATTTACATGAGCGAGTAGCATTACGAACTTTACTTCTAACGGGTCCAAATCCAAGACGGTAATGGGAAGTGATTTGAAAGCACGCTAATTGTGATTATTTTATATTGCTTCTTGGATCAATGTTATCAACTAGTGTTCTTTCATTTTTCATCTCAAATACCGCGACAACTGTAAGTTGACTTTTTGAGTAGCTTAATAATAATGATCAAAACCAGGCCTTGATGGTACCGATAGGTTCGTTTTATGGGCAGTGCTCTAGGGTTTGTGGGGCTAACCACAGTTTTATACCTATCGTCCTAGAAGTCACACTTTTTGGTTTTTTTAAAGTACTTGTGTATATCTATGTTGGATTAAGTCTATTATGTAAAAAATTGTTTGTAGTCGTCGCTGTTATCCGCGAGTTGGAAAGCTGTCGATCAAAGTAAGTGTTCGGGGCTTTGAATCTGTTTATCAATGTTTTTAGCGACATTGAAGGTGCTGTCGAACCGTTGGAAGCACATGATGTTGGTAATGCAGATGGAACTTTGGATTTCAGTGGTGTACCGACAGAACGAGTTAATATCTATAAGGCGCTGCTTTTGTCCACATGCTTTACCGCAAGTTCGGCTGGTACGATAATGTTAACAGCTACAGGAGCGAATATTGTGCTTAGTGGTTTTATGGAAGAGTAAGTCTTGTATAAGAAGTTGCTTTTAACTTGATCAATTGAAGTCGATATCCGGGACAACCGATCACTTTTGCTTCGTGGATTCTCTACTCATTACCAATTTCCGGTCTGCTTGTTGTGGTTTGTTATTTCTGGCTAGTTATTCTCTTCATTGGCTTTAAATCGTTCGATGATTCTCAATCCGATATTATTATGAATCTCTTGAAAAAGAAGTACGCTATGTTGGGGCCGTTGCGGTATATCGAGAAGAATTTGATGGTCCTGTTTGTCACAATTATTATTCTATGGTTATTCCGCGATCCGAAGGTGATTCCTGGATGGGGAGGATTATTTCTCGAAGGATACATTAGTGATGGAACAGTTGCGATTGTTGTCTCTTTACTCTTGTTTATTTTGCCAGCAGAGAATCCGTTCACCTACAAGTTCAACAAGAGTATTCCGACAATTATGAATTGGTCGCATATGAGCAAATTCAGTTGGTCGACGTTTCTGCTTCTCGGATCGGGTTATGCCATTGCAAAAGCTGTCGAGCGATCGGGATTATCGAACTACTTAAGTCAATGGTTGGCGACATTCAATCATCTCCCCGATTTTGCGATGATTCTCATAAGTGGAGTGATTGTCACGTTGCTCACGGAGTTCTCGTCCAACATTACCACCGCTTCCGTTTTCATTCCAATGATGGACACAATGGCAAGCATTACTTTGAAGTAGAATAGTTGAATGAAAATTTCAGGCGAGAGCACGACACGCAAACCCGTTGTTGTTCATTTTGCCAATTACCCTCAGTTGTTCTTACGCTTTTATGTTCCCGGCGGGTACCCCACCGAATGCTATCGTATTTGGATTGAAGGTCATGTCGGTCTTCGATATGGTAAGCGGAGTTCTGATGTTCGAATAGTTTTGTTTAGGCAAAAGCGGGTTTTGTTCTCAACGTGTGTGGATTCGCATTAACTCAACTGTTGACATTTAGTCTTGGAAACGTTATTTTCCACCTTGATCACTTTCCGGACTGGGCCAAAATCAACAATTCGACTTCATCGTGAACACCTGCAGTAAAATTCGCTGAATTTTGATTGAATGTTGATGTCTGTATATAAAGTTGTCTATTACAAGGTTCTTGTGTCATTTACGGTAATCGTCTATTAGCACTTTAATGAACTTTTATTGACAAGTATTCGAAGATCCGTGGGCCGACAAGCAAAAAGATAATTTCCACCTGACACAGTCGCCGAGTTCACAGAAATGAAAAGAGTACAGTCTGCTTTACACCTTCATTATCCACGAGATTACTGGCCTTGGAATGCGTAGTAGTCTATAATTTCTTTCGTACTACAAGCCAAGTTAATTGTCAGTTGAACTAAATTCCGAATACTGCAAATTGCAAACGAAGAGACCATTACCATGAACTTCACTTTAGCGTCTCATTTCAACATTGTGGCCAAATTGTAACATTTGAATTCTTGAACGGGTTGACCCTTTTCCTTCTATCATTCCCCGCCCATTTTTGCTCCGTGCTACACATAAGATACCGTATAAAAGCCTACGACATGTATTCGTATCTTCACTGACTGTTATTGCGACAATCCAATTCGTTCAATAGTCTTCCGAATTTAACTAAGAATGTCCATGGTACCGCGAAAAACCGTTGTAGTGACCGGTGCAAATCAAGGCATTGGTTTTGCAACAAGTTGTCTGTTGGCTCGTCAAGGATACAACATTGTGATTGCTGGTCGAAACGAAGAACGTGTCGAGGCGGCGTGTAAGCAAGTGCAACTTGAAAATGTAAGTTATTAAAGCCAATCATTAGATTAATGAATATAAAATGTTTAGCCAGAAGTTATTGTTTCTTACGTGATTGTTGACTTCTCTTCCATTGACTCAGCTATTGGAGCGGCTAAACAAGTGGTCAGCCGTTTTGTCGTCGATGTGATCATTTTGAATGCTGGAGTCTTGAAACCAGTGGAGAAATACACGGTTGAAGGGCATTCCAGTGCATTTCAAGTCAACTATCTTTCACAGTACTTCTTTGCGCAGTTGATCATCGATGGTCGTCAGTCGAAACGTCCGATTAAAATCATTTCTTTGACTTCGGCAGTCCATGTTCTTTGTGGATTCATTTTCAATTTGCCGCGCGGTAATACAGAGAAATGGTTGGAGGCGTTCGATCATTCTCGCGGCTTTTGGAAACGATACTCACTTAGCAAGTTTGCCATGGCCGTACTCCCCCAGTTGCTACAAAATGAAAACGAAAACGTTTTTGCTTGTACAGTTAACCCAGGCATCGTTACGGAGACTGCGTTGGCTCATTCAATTAGTCAATCAGTGCGAAGCCGTTTGAGTTTTTTGCGTGGTCGTTTCACATCAGTGGTAGGTTGTTTTACGTACAGAAAGTCAATTCAATCGTTTCGTTTAGGACACAGCCGCCAAGAACGTGGCCTTCTGTGTGGAGAATAAACTTGCCAAGAGTGAATATCGGAACAGCGAAAAGTTGGGTCAATTGGGAAAATACGTGCTGAAGAACTCGAACGTTAACTCTCTTGCCGAACTCAACAACACCCTTCGTCAGAAATACAACGTTTATTTGTGAATGTTTTAAAACGAATTGTTGTACTCAACGAACGTAATTGAAGTTATGATAATTTTATAAACAGAAATAAACTTTGGAAGCGAATTGTACGGTTTTGATTGGACATTGAAGCCAAGAAAGTAGAAAAACAATAACTGAAATCGACTATTCGTACTGCTTGAAAAGTACACTTGCTTGTTCTACGAATAAACTTTTACTTTACTATTTAGCATACGAAAGTGGCACTTGACCTCTGGACTTCGTGCGTGTGAGTACCGTATGAATGATGGCATTGAACCGCACGCAAACTCGTGATGTTCGATGTTAAATGAACAGTTGAAACAATCGAATCATACGCGTCATGCTATCAAATAAACACAACCCGCTTTTACAAATTTAAATGTCATCATCACGACAATCGCCTACGGTCCGAACGTCAGTGAATAACAGAAACAAAGGAACTTGCACTTTGATTTAAAAATAAGATTTAAAGTACATTCACAAACACACGTAAGTGAAATAGAAGTGCGAGATATGAAGTTAATGTTCTCGTTTGACGAGTCGAACTGGAACACCGAGTGATGGCCGCAGAACAACTTCGAAAATGACCTTGTTATCCTCTAGTTTAAGATCGCTTTCCAATTTGAAGTTATAGAGAACCTGACATATAATGATTTTCGATTCCATTATGGCAAACTTCTGACCTACAAATACGAGCAAATAGAAAACACTATACGCAAACTAACCAATACAATTCCGAAGTCCAGCAGAGAACGGCGAGAACGCGTAAGGCGGGATCGTCTTTTCTTCTTCAAAACGACTCGGATCGAATCGCATCGGATTTTCAAAGGTCTAAACGAAAATATCTCTTTCATTCTTCTAGTGATGTTCAACTAACCCTTGGATTTCTGTGAATCAAAATCAGCGGGATTGTTAACGACGATCCGGCGGGAATAATCTGATCGCCAACTTTCATCTCGTTCTTAATGTTCCTTGCGATTGCTGGAACCGGTGTAAAGAGTCGAAGGCTCTCTTTAAAACATTGATCCAAATATTTCAGTTCTTTTACTCGATTTGTTCCAAACTCAGTGTCCGAATGCCCGAAATGCTCTATGATCTCTTCATAGAGTTTTTCTTGAATCTCCGAATTTGTTGCCATCGCCCAAAAAAACCAAGAAAGAGCGTGGGCGGTTGTGTCGTGTCTACAAAATAGAATCATCATTATGTTTGCAAATCTCAAAATACCCAGCGAACATGAACGTATTCACCTCTTCGTGGATCTGCTCTTTGCTCATTTGTTCAGAATCTTGAAGTTGAAGCATAAGATCCAAAAAGTTTGGTCGTTTCTTAACACTCGGATCAGCATTTTTTTGGTCGTCCTCAAAAATCTCCATTCGTTCTTTGATCACATTTTTAGAAAATGAATGGAGGACTTCAACTGCTGCATCTGCTTCCTTCCTATATGAAGTCCATCGCCAAATAAAGTCGGAAGATAGTTCGGGATGCAAGGAACGATGACACATCGCATAATTGAACTTCTCCACAGCACAAACGTACGGTTGTTCCGGACATCGTTGAGCGTTAAGTTGGACTCCCATCGTAGTATCTGAAAACTCATCATTTGAGTATATATTTGACATGCTCTCTGACCTGCAATTATATCAAGTGCACAATGTTTGATGTAATTGTACACATCAACTGTTGATCCGTTCGCTTTTTCGTTTAGTAGTTCGACCAAAACCTGCAAATGAACTTGAAAAGTGCTCGATTAAAATCAGTCTACCTTTGCGTGCATATCCATAGTCTGTAAGTATTCTTCAATTTTTGAGAAATGAAAGGCTGGAGTCAAAAATTTTCGGCTCCTGTGCCAACGTTCTCCATCTCCTAGAAGCAGGCCTGGTCCAAGCCATTGTTCGAAATATTTGTAGTCTCTTCCTTTCGATATCTCCGTTGTATTGTTCAGAATCGGCTACAAACAATAGGAATATAAAATTGAAGTATTCTACCTTCAATGCTTCGTGATCCAATGGTAAGCATACTAGACGTGGTCCAACCCAAAACTTCATCAAATGGGCGCCCTTGAAAACCGCATCGTTCGCGCACTTGTGCATAAAATTCGGAAGTTCTAAACAGAAAAAACGTTGTTGAATTACTTAATCTCCTAACCTTTCAAATCAAATGGCATAACATGTAAGCATCCAATTAGTGGCAGACATTCTGGACTGAAAGAGGGAAATTCACTAATCTTTCGTTAAAAACTCACCCGGGAATATTCCAACACAAATAAACGGATCGAAATATGGCGAGTAATTTTGGCAATTGACTAACTAGTAAAATAAGTAAAACGGCCAAAAAAAATTCAAATAACATTTTGAGTAGAATCACGGGAATAACCGCGGACCTTGTCAACGGTTGTTTTCGCAGATTGCGGCTCACGAACTACACGTCTTGTGTTCCCGTTCAATGCAGAGCTCAAACATCAAAACGAGTGACAAGTTGGTTATCGTCAAATGTCATACGCGACCACCAACTTTTAGTGCCTAATTTGGATAATACACCATCCAGTTTACTTGATTGGACTAATAAACAGTCAATCCACGGGATCTGGTGTTCTCATTTGGCTTAGTGGTTAGGAAAAAAGGATTCGGTCGATGATTAAATGAAATTCTCTGTATTGTACACAGTTAACCGGGTGGTTAGTGCTGAAATACGCTTTATGAGACCTTTCCTGTTCGTTAGATTAGCGATTCTATTCACAATTAGTAGCTATTGCGGTTATACTTTTGATGTGATTTGTGCGTGTGAAAAACGACTCTGTGAAACCGTCCAACAAACTGTTCAACTCACACAAAATTCCTTGAGTAAATGGACCACTCGTTGCTTGTTGTTGAATAATGAAAGCAACACTGTAACTCGCTCTTACAATGCTCAACAACGCACTACAAAACATAATAAGCAGAGAAAAACTGTCGAACCGAAATATCGCAAAGCACCGATAAAACTCCCACCAAAAACGATAGATATCTAAAAGTTACGTTTGTTTAAAATATATAAGCTGACTAACATGAACCAGTTGAGTTAAAGTCGACGTCAAAGTGACTAGTAAATTGCAGAAGTTCCCAACAAGTAGTAGTGTTTTCATCACTTTCATTTCTCGAGGCGTCTACGCCGCTACGCAATACAATTGAAAAGGCGTCAAAATCAATGTCAAGCATCCAATTGAATATAAATACGTTGAATAGTACACACAGTCGGGATCACATTGGCATAATTGTTCATCGTTTTATTAGAGACAGCTCGACTAACCAACAGTTCCACACAATAACCTTTGAATATTAGTACCCGTAGTTAGTGAGTTTAGATAAAAATTTCCATTGGGATTTCAATGGAACGTGTTAATGACATCTATAGATTTACAAAGAATAAACTACTCGGCGGTTGACTTGCACACACAATCTGTGAACGTTTCATTAGTCCCGCAATTAACGTGAGTATTATCGACTTGTTATTTTGATGCTTCAGCAAATTCCAATTATCCGTTGCTCTCCAGTTTGTTCGTGTTACTACCTCCGATACACTTCCATTCGACTTGTATTTATTCACTGACAAAGAATTTTGGGGACTCGATGAAAAGATGGAGTCTTACTTTGAACGGAATTCACTTAAGAGTATTCGTGAAACTAGAGAATATGACCGATTATATAAAATGCGGTTTGAAAGAAACGGAATACGAAAAGCAAACAATAAAAAATTATCGAAGCAAAAGCACTGGGAATTCCGCTAAGCTGAAGAATGCGCGTTTGATGTGTGTAAGTAGAAATGGCAATCTTTCTGTTCGTTAACAACTAGCACAGTAACCGTGTGCAAAACCATGACCTCCGCCATCTTCATCGACTGTAATACGTCCACCGCCGCCCAAGTACTCGGTGGGCAAGTTGTCGCCATCAATCGACATTTGAATTCGCTGCATAACCATATCCAACAAGCAGTCCACCGACTTTTCGACATTAATCGAAGTGCACGCTGAAGTCTCAAAATACGGAAGTCTAGAAATAGAATACGATATCGTATCCTTCCGTTTTGTGTTTTTACTCACCCCAACTGGTCTGCCAGTTGCTTGGCTCGTGCCGTGCTGACTTGTCGACGATTCTCGAGATCCGCCTTGTTACCACACAAAATTATATCCGGTGTTTCGCAGTATGCATGAATCTAAATTCATCAAGTGAACTTCCAGTTAATGTGAAGATTTGAGCAAAAGAACACCAATTTACCGACCTTCAATTGCGACAACCAGTCACGAATGTTCAAGAAAGATTGCTCGTTTGTGATATCAAAAATCAGAATAAAACCCATTGCATCGCGAAAGAATGCGGTGGTCAAGCTACGAAATCTGAAATAGTCAATTCAACTGATTGGTTCACATAATCTTATGTAGAAAAAGTACCGTTCTTGTCCGGCAGTATCCCACAATTGCAAAAGCACACGCTGCCCACGACCTCCGAATCCGCCTCTAGCGCTTTTGTATACCTAAACGGTTTGTTGTTGGGATGTTAAGGACAGAAGATTCAAACTCACGACTTTTTTCTCCTTGAAGTCAATGCCAACAGTCGATATGAATTGACCCGTAAAGGTGTTGTCCGTATATCGATGCTAAAATTTTTTCTTATTAAAAATAGATGTCAAAGTTAACAACCAGAAACGAAGTTTTTCCAACGCCACTGTCGCCCAAGGCGAGAAATTTGATCAAATAATCATAGTCGGACATTAATCCTCATGCCAAGCTAAAACGAACTGTTATTCTAACTTTGTTACAAGAAGACGCGAGAAGAAACACGCTGTGAAAGTAACATTCTTTGGCACTTTTTTCCCATTGGACTATTCGGAAATTTCGCAAATTGAAATGGCGCTTGTTGACACATTTCGGTCTACGAGTTTGAGCGCTATGTTCGTATAAACCGCTAAAGGTGGACCGGAGAATTAACATACACACATTTTGGCGCCGTTTTCATTCCTCATCGCCTTTTCACGCAAAACATCGACCGAGGCCACGTTTCGCGGACGACTGAAAGAAGCACACAACCTCGGGCAATGGGTTGTGTTGATGAGTGCGGAGCGGTCGTCGTGGACTGATAGCGAAAGCCGAAGTGCCGAGACCGTTGCAGACAAAAAAGAACAACAAAAAATAGACGAAAGCGAATTTGCTTCGTCTTTTACTCGCTTCATCCCATTTGGGCATAGTTGACGTTGGAAGAATTGGGCAATGCGTTGAGGGACATCGCACAGAACAAAAACCTGAATCGATTTCGCGTCTCGCTTCTTCAAACTCGCGAATTGAACGTTCCTGAAGAGAATGGATGTGAGCGGACTGAATAGCGTGGTTTTGCTTCCGTTTAGTATCGGCAGTATTATCTGAACCGGATGGCAAAAAAGAACGTTTTAGTCCCGTTGGATGGCCATCCGCGCAGTTCTCCGGAAATTTTCGCAAAGCCGAAAGATCTTTTGACGTAATTACAAAGCCAATTCATTAGGAACCAAAATACCAACTTTCTATTGCCACTTATACGCAAATTAATGAAACACAAAACTTAGAATTCACAAGGATTACTTCCACAAATCGATTACAACACGACCAATGACTTGACTCTTCGCAATTCGTTCGAATGATTCCTTCAACTACTCTAATTTCACAATTTCGATGGGCGACTTCACTTGACCACGAACAAAGAATCCAAGAGTCGCATCAACGTCTTGCCTATTCCCCACCAAACTTTCTTTCACCGTGATTGTAAGCATAACGGTCGAAAACAAATTGACTTGAAGCATTCCAGAAGGCATAGGCACAATAAGAACTGTATCACGAGGTCGAACGTAAAGCAATGAAGTTTGAATTGCTTCTAACGAGGTTGCTGTGTTTATGACTGGTAAAACATCGAAAAAAATGTTTTTATTTGAAGATACACAAACTATGAGCACCGCCGTTTGTTATTGCAATCACTTTCTCCGTTTCTCTCCACGTGAACCGCAGCGTTTGATTGGTTGGCACTGATTCAGTCATAGCTGAAGAACAAAGTTGAGTTCACAGAAACGGTTGTAGTAAGCACATTAATAATTAGCTCTTGTTTCGATGGTATTTGTACGCTAGCAAACGTCACAGAAACGTGGGCAAACACTGATAAGGTTGATAACCAGAAATGTGAGTTTTGAGTTCTCAAAGAAATGTTTTTCGATTTAATCATTTGGTTTACACTTAATTTGTCAACGTTACTGTCACATTTAAGGAACAGATAATTGTTCAACACTAGAGAAATGTTTGTGTAAATAAAAGAATGTGACTTGAAACTACATTCTTTCATTGGAAAGACCTTTGTTCCAGTGGAAAACGCAATAATTTTGATCAAGTCTCTTTCACGAGCATCTACATTGATAACATCGATATGAATTGATTTAGGTGTTTGTTATGCTTGAACGCAATCGCTGAACAAACTCGTTTTATTCATCAGTAATTTTAAATAGCCATCAGAACGTATGAACAGAAACGCAGAACTTGTACGACTGGCTATTCGAGATCTCGATAATTTCATGCAATAGTTGAAAACTCAATTATTCGCTTTCCACGTGCTTTCTCTTCTGAAAGATAGAAACGTTTAAAATACTCCAATATCGAATTCCCTTGATTCCAAGCTGCATTCAACGCTTGAAAATGAAGTTCTTGGGTAGCGATAGGTTTAACAGTCCCTCCTGTGTGTTCAAAATATTCGATCGAAAAAAGTACACAGAAATCATGGAAAATCACACGACGCAATGGTTTGAACTTGATCATCAAATAAGCGACGAAACAAAAGTTGTAGATGCTTATGATCAAGAAAGCAACCTAAATCTCAATATCAAGACGATCGAAAATCACTCACATTGCACAAAACTTGGTAGACCAACGACCGACTATCATAACCTTTCATTTGAACGTAGAAGAACAATGGGACGGCAAGAAGTGCACCAAATAGTCCATGTAAAACATTGGAATAATGATTGTCTGTTCAAATGCTCGACGACAGTAAAAAAATAAGCGAATTCGCAGAAAATCGTAACGAAATCTGACGTTTTTCCCTTAAAATTGAAAACTTTTGCTCATTTTTACTGTTGTCGAGCATTTCTGCAGACAATCATTATTCAAAGACTTATATCCATAAGCAAACAGTAATGGTCTTAGTGCTCTCAATACGGTTGCTGTCTGAGTCTCTTCGAAGCGCACGGAAAGATTTCCGTATGTCGCTTCTTTGACGGCGATTTCAAGTTGTCGAAATTGCTGAAAGCACTTTAAACACACTTACTGTCGACTTACATACACGGCTAGTAGCCATCCGATAACTGTGATGGAATGACCAAAGTAAATGTAAAACATAGGAGAGGCTTGAATTGAAAAACCGGCGTCCAGTCTCTCGTCGATGTTGAGTTCTGTATCGAAAAAGTAATAGAGCAAAGCTTTGATGGCCATAACTGTTACAGTAATGGAAACTAAAGCCATTAATTATGCATTCTCCGTTCAACTTACAAAAACCAATAACAATACGTTTTCCAATTCCATCATGATTCTCGTATATCAACCGCTGTCTATAAGCGATCGTACGCTCCAAGGCAACTAACAACCATTTAACATCGTTGCAAAGCGCACAAATTTGGCAAATGAATTGAAGAAGATGCACGATCGCTGCTTGCACATATTTGCCTTTCTCAATTGCGTAACTCTCGTATTCAATTTGACCCAAAGTAAAATGCGTCAAACTCATGATTGCAACAGATAAACTAATAGCGTTCTGAAAATGTAAGCAACTTCTTCTATTTGTTTACTTACTAAAACAATTTTCAGGTTTCGATTGAAAATCGAAAGTTGCGACAGTTTTATTATGAAATATAGATTAAATATCACGCATAGCAGTCCAGAAAATAACTCCATCGACCGCATTATCTGCAAGAACAATTCAATTTGAGGTCGATGAATTTAACCAACCAAATCTATTCGACCCAAGATGTAACTGTTCATAGCTCATATATGCTCCGAGTCAATGAACAACAAGCTCTCACGTTTGAAAGCAAAATACAGACCACTAAAACGAATCGCTGGACTCTCAGACACAACTCCAAATTCAAAACGTGAATTTGTCGACGTTTCGTTTATTGACATTTACTCGAGGACCGCACTGATGGAATTACAAATTCACGTCTTACATCCCGTCGATTTCCTAACCACAGAGCAGTCAAATTGAAATGCCATATTCAAACATAATTCGATGCACAGGTGAAAAATTGACTAGTTAATCATGTGTTTATTACACTAATGTTCAAGTTTTATGTCAATCATTTTTCAGATTGACGATAAAAAACATCAACTTCGTATGTTCCGCGTTACAAGATGACTCGAAAAACAGCTGTTGACAACTCCATTGTTACGTCAATAGCCGAATTATACACAACTTTCAAACACACAATTGTAATACTTGCAGTTGAATGGATCTCATAAACTGACAAAAACGTTCACCATATCACAACGTTAACCGGAACTATTCAACCGCTCAGAAGAAACTCAGAATACTCAGAATTCAAAGAAGCAGAAGTAAGCTGCTAAGGTGATTACAAAGAACCATTGTGTAAGAGGTTATGTATACCAGATTGCATTGACTGTGTATGACAAATTGTGATTACGCTTTTGAATTAACATCGAAATTAAGTGCAATAGAAAGCAACGATTGTTGGAATGCACGTTCTTTAACAACAAAACGACTTTGACTGGGAACACTACGAAATGTTAATCATAGCAGCCGAACGATTTTGTTTAAATTTTTATTCTGACAACCACGTCGATTTTCTCTTCTCACATTGGAATACGGAGACCGTCACAGTAAATGAGAGAGAAAAGCAATCGATTGCGTTCTTTTACAAATGAAATTCATTTTGTTCGCTGGTTATGATCTGTCGCTACGTTTTCCAGCCAACTCGCATTCAGAGGATTGATGGCGAATATTCATGATTTGTTTGCGTGTTATTTGTTCAATAGAAAGCGAGATCGTTTGCGTTAAATTTGATTGCATCTTAAGACTCCAAATCTGTAATCCAAACAACGCGAATTGGCGATTGCTGTTGACATCTTTTCGTTGTTCGACTTCTGGTACAAAAACAATCGTTTCTTTCAGTCCGTCAACCGGCACTACGCGTAGAATCCGCGCTTCGATTTGTTTTCCAATCGAAATGGACGTCCGTGAACACGTTGAATGGCCGTCTTATGATGTGGAATCGGCAAGTTCCTGTTCGTTTTACACTCTGACTCAGTTTCAGATTCACATCAACGATTGTGTTTTCGGTCCAATCAAATTGCACTGGCCCTTGCAACTTATCATCGACACCGAGCAATTTCAAAGATTGCGAAAAATCAAACAGACTGGCCCAGTGTTTCACGTTTTTCCGACTGCGGAACACAAACGATTTTCGCATTCTTTGGCGTATGTCGTTCTCAATCCACAACCTGTGTATTTTTAGTGTATCGATGTTGGCATTTGACCTTGGAGAAACGTTGAAGACTCTTTTTGTAAGTTATATAACAGAAGTAACGATTGTGGTTGGCTCTAGAAAGATGTTTCAATCACGGGTCGAGATATGCTTTGTCTTTCGATTGCTGGATTGATTCACGATTTGGGACATGGCCCATTTTCGCATACCTTTGACGGACCTTTTCGCAAACGTGTTAACGGCGAGTGGTCTGTAAGTTCCTTCATTCGACTATGAGAAGAAATGTTTTAGCACGAAGAGCTTTCGTTCATGATGTTCGAGTACATGTTGGAGAAAAATTCGCATGTGAAACAGGTTCTCGACAATTTTTTGTGCAAGGAAGACTACACATTCATCCAAGAACTAATAAATCCTCCAAAGCCGCTCGTAAGTGAACGATGGATATAAACAAATCTTAACATTTTGAATTTAGGTGTCTAATGTTGGCGAATGGATTCCGAAAGGACGCGCAAAAAACAAAAGTTTTCTCTTTGACATCATTTCGAACGTTCACTCGGGACTTGATGTTGATAAAATGGAATACTTTATTAGAGATTCCACATTATCGAAATGCGCTGTTTCATTCAATTGCGTGAGTGGAAATTTCTACGTATTCATCGAAACAATTTCTAGGATGCCAAACAACGTTTGTTGAACAACGTTCGAATTCTTTATGACGAAGAACTCGGCTACCTTCGCATTGGTTACTCGGCAAAAGTAAGCTCTAACTGTCACTGAAATTAAACAATGAAAAGATTTAGTGCGAACCTGATATTAGATGTACTCACGAGACGCGAACTCAGTTATATGAGAAGCTCTATAAGCACAAGACGAGTTTGATATTTGAAGAGATGTAAGCAAACTTACTGTTGATATCTTACCGAACTTTCAGGTATGTTCGCATGCTGACCATCGCCAATGATCATCTTCTGTTCACGAGTCCGGACACCGGAAAGAAGTACAAGATGAGTGAAGCGTACAAGGACATGAGTGTTTACACGCAGTTAAACGATGAGATTGTTTTAAGTTCGGTTAGTTCAGCAATAAAATCGTTCATTCCAACCGTATATTTTACAGATTATTCTGTCTGAAGTCCCCGAGATGGAAGCAGCAAAGAATATTCTTAAGCAAATAGACTTACGACAACAACCGAAATGGATCGGCCAATGGAACGTTGGAGACGAGTCGAAAATTGACGAACAAAAAGCAAAAGTCAAATCCTTTTTGGCTGAACGTGGATTGACTGAATCCAAAATTACAATTCTGGATGCGTCCATCAATCAGGGTCTTGGAAGTCGCGTTCATCCGCTTATGCGTTCAATCTTTTTCGACAAGCAGGGAGGAATCTATAAGTTGCAATTTGAACCGGAACAAAATGTAAGTTAATTGATCTGATTACCATTTACTTTTATAGTCGGGTCTTAATGCTGCCGGCAAATCGATCTGTTTTGTGTACGCTGATTATGATTCAAAAGAAAATGTTCGCTCGAAGCATGAAAGTGCGTTAAAAGAGTTCATAAACAATCACGTGAGCTTTTGTTTACAATCATCAATCAGATTTTTGAGTTTTTAGATCGTTTCGATCGCTCGTAAAACAAGCTCATTTCACGATGCGAATGCTCCATAAATTTATGGTCGATATCCGTTGATTATTGTTCTTCAAAATCTAATCTTAATTTTGTGTATCTAAAACCAACTAGTGGATGCCTACAGTCGTTAATAAACGCTAGTGATGTAAGACATTTGACTAGTTCTCTTTCACGAATTTGACGACATCGACTTTGAAGCCGTCGGGTTCTAGGAATAAGTTCAAAAGATTCTAATTACCTCAAGGGCTGAATGCGTCAAAACGAGACCGAATTCGTATATTTCCGCATTCTGATTTTCAGTCCAAAAGCTGTGAAGTTCGTTGTTTGCTTTCGATTAGTTGATTCGAAATGGACCAGTGGATTGACTGGGAATTGACTTATTACAAAATGCAAATAACCCAAGGGGTTTTCCTTACACTAACAATGGTTTTAAGTATCTCTTTAATATTGAAATTCAAGAAGATTTCGATTATTCATCTTAATTTTCGACTTCTTTTGGTAATTAGTTCTTCCTCCATTACTCACAAAATATTGATACCTTTCAGTCTGCTCTTCTTGTTCAGTACAACGTAATTAATGTTGCACGTTTGGCAGTTCATGTCGTCTATTACATCGCTTGGAACTCAGATCCTTATTGGTCGAATCTCTTTTGTTTCGTTCTATCACCCTTCTACTCTGCTTCACTCATTCTTTTCTCGTTGAGCATCTTTTCGTTGGGATTGGAAAGGCTCTTGGCTACGTTAATGCGTCATAACTACGAACTAAAAAACGGTCACATTGGAATTGCGTTGTTGGTTGGAGAAGTAACATAAGACTTGAAGAAGTGCTTCGTCAGCTTCTATTTCAGATTGTTGTTGCATTATCATTTGCCGTTTATTTGGTTATTTATCAAACGGTTCTTACGGCCGAATTTGATATTTCGACTACACGTGAAGGTTGTTTGAGTACCGAGCAATATCCCTTTTTGATGACTTATGTTTGGCTTCTCGCAGCTGTCACCTACGTTATCTCAGTTTTCGTAAGGTTTTCGTCGTAATGTCGATGCAAAAATCTTAATTTCTAGTTTTTGATTTGGTTGTACAAAAAGAATAAAATGCTACAACAAAACGAGTTTGCTCTCGCAACTCGCTATCAAGTTCACGAAAATATGAATACGATGAACATTCTGTTTCCGCAGATTGTTTTGTACGGATTCACAATCTTTTTTGGACTACCTACTGCATTGCTTGCTCACGTCTATTTACTTGAAGATCGCGATGGAACAGACTTCATTGTCTTGACTGTTCATCAGGTTGGTTGTTCAAATAGGCATACACTAATTGGTTTTTTCATTTGCTGCACATGATATTCGACGTTTCGTGTTTTGCTCTAAATCTACGACTCTTGCGCACTTATCGTCGTTACTTTCATCCTCATAGCGCAAACGTCAAACCCACGTTTCAAGGATTTGTTGGCGAAGAAAAGACAGTGGTTTACTTCGAAAATCTAACCGATTGCTGGAACACTGATTTTGACAAGTGGTCGAAACAGAGAAATTGACGTTCAGTTGGTATCTTTTTCATTGTACACAAGAAATAAACGGAACAATCATCCTTGATTTAATGGCAACTTTTGCGGTTCACCGAAAATATCAACAAAACCAACGTGCAAAGTTGTGTTCCTGAAATTAAAAACATTTGAAATTTTAAGATCTTCAAAACATACAATCCAGCATTCTCGTAGTATGAATCTCCGAAGGCCTTAACCATCTCACAAAACCAAAGGCCATGGTCATCGTGACATTTTGCTGTTGAATTCGAAATAGGATCCAAAGTTACTCTCTAAATTAATTAGGCTCATAACTCTACTGATAAACATACATTCAAGCAATCGCAAAATCCTTCATCACATTCTTTTTGGCCCAACTGTTCATCATAACTGTAATATCTAGATTCAAACATTTACATAAAATGAAGCACTTAACACAAGTCGTGTACCCTGCAGCACCCATTTACTGAGTCTACAAACAACGTTTGATTAAAGATAAAATGAGACTTACTTAGTAGTTGTGGACAATCTCGCTCAATTAGTTGTTTTGAGATTTGTTTCGATACAGCAGCCGAACCGCATTCCCATGAGCCATGAAGTTTAGTGACTTGATCGTTCCGATAATTCTTTTGGATTGAAGCGCGAGAAGTCGTTTGTTTTAATTGCTTCAACTTTGGTGTTGGGCGTATTCGTACCAGCGGCTTGATTGTAACTGTTTTCAGCGTTTGCGTTGTGCTTCTTTTGATTTTTGACGTCATCGGCACCTTCTTAATGTTTACAGTTGAGTTTCTGACTTGATTGGAATAACGAGCAGTTACAATAAATATGAGGGTTAGAAGAATGAGAAACATCAATGCAAAAGTCAATTTGATTGTCCCACCACTCATTCCGCCACGATTCAATGGTCCTCGACGTGCAACGTAAACGGTTGTTCCTTCTTTTCGATAACCGTGATGAAAATCTGAAACAAGAGATTGCAGTCAATGTGCGTTCTTCAAAATTACCACTTGTTTCGACGAGAAGCGGCATTTCGTCATCCCATCGGCCCATTGTTTTCAAATCAATGCGATTTCAACGGAAGCAGATAGCCGAGTTCTTGGGGACTTACAAAGATCATTATGCTGAAACCGAGAGTCCATAGTCTGAAACTGCTCGTGGTCGTGTGTTTGAACAGTCGTCAACGAAATCCACACGTTAGTGCAGTCAGTTTCTTTGATGTCGAAAGTGATGGGCGAATTAACAGTCGAATCAACGTTTGAAGCAATTTCGAGCCATATCGTTTGTTAATCCTATTTGAAGTTTCAAACTGATTTTGTAATCTGCATAAACATATTCTTTTATTATGTTGTCGAAAATGTTTGAAGAAAGATCATTGATTACATCAACCGTACAGTTAAAACAGAACATTGAGCACTAGATTTACCTTCGACGACGCATTTTATGATCGGTTTTATGCTCAGCAACAGTGCAAAGAATTAGAATGGCAACCTGCGATTTTAATCTCTTCCTCATTTTCGCTCATCATCCATCAAACGTCTTCATGTGCAGTTGCCCTGCAGGCAACGAGGTCATGTTGTTGTCTTGCTCGTAAACTCCCCGACCAGATTACATTCAACCTTTGGTGCAATATAATCGATTAGCGTAAATCCAACTGAAGTGTGCCATGAAAATCTCGTTGAACTTAACATTACAGTTTCAGAGTTGTACAGTAGTAACTTCTGATGTTTGTTGATTCCAATGCATTCATTCGTAATCGACTTTGGTTTTGTGGTCATTCGAAAGAGTTTTCTTTGGCCATTCTTCCGAACGTTTGGTCCTCAATTTCATGCGCGACTTCAAAATCTGACAAAACGTCGCCGCGGGGGACAAAAGAAGTTGAAACCAAAGTGGACGTCGGAGGCGATTTGCCGTCAAAATGCGTGATAAATCGACGAGTGCGCAATGTCGGGAATCACTTGGTATCGAGAACACAAGTTCGGCGCTAAAACATTGCGCCTTTTCGCAGCTGCGACGACGCTCGTTTATGCCAGATGGTCTTGAAAGCAGTCGAATTTAACTCATGTCCTTTGCAATGTTATGCAAATGACCGCAACCAGAAGTTAATGGAATCGATCGTCGACTTCTAACTCAAGTCAAAAAAGAATCCAAACTTCTTTTTTCAATACAGTTTTTGTATCCATTACAGTATGCGTCTCTTCTAGTTCATAACCTCCAGAGAGCGTAAACGTCAAATCTACGGGCATAATCGTCAAAAATTGCGGCAGATTCGTAGGCATTTCTTTTCAAATTATCGTTCCTATCAATTTCCCTCGAGTCTCTACAGTAGTCTGTTCACGCTCAATGAAGTCGATTAGCTGCTCGTGGACTGAAAGGTCTCTGGAGACCGATCTTCATTTAGTAGTGATTTTAATTTGATGCTGCACCGATTACCGTCAATGTGGTTTTTGTTTGACCATCCGGACAACAAATGCATATGGTCCTTTTTGTTGTACAGCTTTCGAAATTCACTCCGTTCGAGTACCGTTTCTCCGGGGACTGTGAGGACGCGCAAGTCGTTTGCGGACAAGCCGTCAATTTGGCTTCGATTAGTTCTGATTTCCAAAACCAACTGACGAATTTGTTGAAGCATGTTAATCGATGGAACGGTGAAGAATCATCGAGAAACAAAACCGAAGTTCGCTCTTGACGTCGCTTTTCACAACAAAAACGATGTCGGGGATTACGGACAATCGACGGGTCGAAATAACTCAGAAACCCGGAGGTTGAATTGCCGAAAAACGGGGTCGTCCGCGAGTGTTTCTCGAACCTCGGCTCTTATCGCCACGACACTCGTTTGATTTTAATCGCCGTAAGGCATTGGCGAGTTGTTTAGCGTGGCTAATTTGGCTGTTTATGATTCTTGCGCGTGGCACTAGCTATTCAATTGACATACACGATGATGAGCGTAATTAATCCGATTAACCCTAAACGTCATGAGTTCTACGAAGCCCCCTCCATCGGTCCTTTTACAATCCATTTTGTTACGGTGATTGTTGTAAAAGTATGAGAAACCACCGACACAATTTAAAGGCCATCGCTTGGCTCTCGAACGAGCAAAATGCAAATCGTCAGTCCGTTCACAGACCGAACGACAATCAGGTTGTCGATCGTTTTTAATAATTTCAACAAAAGAAAACAACAAACGCAAAATTGGACGAAACTCGAATTGTTGGGATTTTGCTTTCGATTCCTCACCAGATGCCGTGAAAAAGAATTTCGTTTTTGTTTGTGATCCGAGAAACAAAAAATTGGAAAGTTGGGTTTGTTGTGACATGTTTTGTCCTTTTAAGTTCTAGAGCTCCAGGTAACGAGCACACGCGACAAGTCCTTTCGGCATCTCTTTTACGCGTTGACGACCGTGTGGTCTCGAGGGCATTGCACATCGACTACTGTATTTTGCTTGTGATCCAGCAGTCATTTTATTGTTGTGGTTTGACGAGCAGTTCGATTGCGTCAAACGGTTTGGAACCGACAAAACAGAAACCGGCAGATCGCCAGAAATCATGACTTCACGCGCGTCATGTCCGTCAGAGTTTTTCGATTAGACCGCTCAATCTTTTTCAAATTTCCTCTTCATTTTCACTCCCAACGCGCTTCATTGTGGCCGTCCGAGACGTTGAAGCGCCGACCTCATGCAAATTTCCCCGAGGGCCCCCCTTCAAACGCACGAAACCGGAGACGCAGAAGTCGTGAGTGCGAGAATTTCCACCGACTTTCCGTCACCGGCGAAAATGGAAGCGATGATTGAGAAGCGTCCAGAATCCACAGTCAATCTCACGTCTCCGACTATCCGACCAAAATTTCTCGACGCTTTGGATTTGAGTGAACGGCGATTTTAGCCAAAAGGTCGGCAAATGAAGACGCCATTTTGGAGGAGTGAATTTCGCGCATTGGAACGACGATTGAACTTTCGACTCCAACGAAAATGCAAATTGGAATCCAATTTTCCGTTCGTTTATTCCCCACTTTCTTTTCACTCGCTATGACGATTCTTATGGTACGGTAGACTTTACATTAACCGTTCAAACGAATTCAATCGACTTTTCTGCATAATTGAAAGCGAATTGAAAGGCCCGTGAGTAATGCAATCAAACGTTTAAAGGGTGATCGTGTTTTTGATTTACCGCAAATTCTGTTTCATACACTGATGAGTTGGATCAAAAGGTCATTTAGTTCTAACTCTTTTCGTCCCTCCAACTTGCCATTCATTTCGATTTCCGGTGGTCGGCAAGCGGAGGAAAAGAAATGTTGGAATTCACGTCGTTGTTTAGGACGTTTGATTTGTTTGGTTCTTTTAGCATTTGAATTGTTTTGGTGCAAAGCGAACTGTTGAGACTCAAGCAAGTTACTCTCGACTCCAAATAAACTCTAACGAACGACCCCGACACGACCTTGTTAATCAATCATCTCGTTCAACAAATCACTCGGCCCATGAGCATCACGTACGATCGCGATCTACGACTCAGTCGAGAGTGTAGTGCATCACGTACGAGTTTAAAGGTTGCGCAATTCGATTGACAAGTCGCTTGTGCGTCGATTTGGCAATAAAACGTGAAGTAAATCATAATCATGAGTGTGATAAATGACCCATTGATTTACTTCGAATTCATGACAGATTACTGTAGATGAGCGAAATGAGTGACATCGAATGTATTCAGGAATGCGGCATATAGAGAGCTCAAGTAATTTGTTCGCCGACAGCACAACGCTTCGCCATTGGCTGTCGGAAAATTCTCTTGTGCGTCCGCACCTCTCCGCCCTGATGAGGCAAATTCGCTTCAGCAATTGGACTCCGCCTTCGTGGAGTCTTGAGGAAGGGCGTAAAGAAAGTGGATCGGCTGACAGCTTCGGCTCGACCCGCCCTACAATGAGCGTCCACTGAAATCTTTAGCTGATTGGATCTTTGCATTGTCGTCCGGTTCAACACTCAGCAATCCACATCAGCGGCCGCCGGTCGAGACTCATTTGATTTCGATAATCGGACTGATTATCGAGGCACTTGAGTCTCGTGTTATCTGCATGTTGTTATCGTGATTAGAAATTACGCGTCGTGTTCTTGATCGCGATCGTGATTTGAACGTTCTCGCATCTCTTTAATCGATCTGATTAGCCGCGAATTGGCCGCTACTTTTATCACGATGAAAAGCTTATTGGATCGATTTTCTCGCAAAAACAAAGGCTGTCGATTCGATTCTTTGGTTGTGATTACTGATTGCTTGTTAGCAAAACATATGTTAACAGCGAAGGTTGAAATCACAGAACTGATGATAAACTCAAGACAATAAACGCGCATTCAAAGTCAAAGTGCTCATATCAATGAACAGTTCATTATACTGTTCAACAAAAGGAATGTTGTTTGAATTGAAAGACCAGTTCTTTCAATATCTTCAAATGAAACAACCCAATGGCAAATGATGGGTATTCTCGATGATTTTTGTTAATGTTACGTACTGATTTCACGTCCCGATAGGCCTGTGGCGTTGGGGCGGACCGAGCCAAACGAGCTGATGGCTTCTTGCGATTAAACCTTATCGCTTGTTCACCGATTATCTGATCAGAAGGCGGCGCGCGATCAAGCGGAAATCGAACAGCAGCCTTTGGCTCTGTTCAGCGGCCACGTTCTGTTTGTTGTCATTTCAAGAAATGTCGACACACTTGTTCACCACCACTGTCTTTATGATCCAACCGCTGCCACCTGTCGCTGTTGCTTATGCCGCCCAAAACAATAGACCAACACAACTTATGGCCCTAAGCTACAGTGTCAATATTTCAAGGACTGCAAACACGATGACTGCGCATGTCAATCACAATAGATCAAAACGTATATTCTTCTACGATTGCTCACTGTGAACTACTATCGATTGTTTTATGATACGTCTTCGTCATTCAAGTATTTCAACTTCAGAAACCTTAATTCAATGAACCTCTTTTCGATGGATCCGTCGATGTACGCTAATCAAGTCGGATTGTCTGGTCAATCGTTGATTCAACCAATTTCCGATGGATCAGCTCATTCTCAACACACTTCACCTGACGAACACAATTCCAGTAGTAGTGATCTGAATCCAACATCTCGTCATATGTCCACTTTGAGTTTGGACGAAAATACGACGAGTAACGAAGAAAACGTAAATACAGACTTTGCATTCAATAACAACGCTTTTGATTCCAGACTTTTACTCCAATCAAACCGTCGTTTTATCCAGCAGCTGAAACGGGTTCAATTTATTATCCGAATGCACAACTGAAAGCAGAGTATGGAAGTAAGAAGTGGATTATAATCAGTCGTTCATTTGATTTTTCATTTCAGCAATCGATGGTCAACCCTTTTACAGCGGACTTTTGCTACCGCAGTGGTACCAACCCAACGGTCAATTGCCACAGAATTCTGATAATGACGTTGAGCCGAGTAACAATGCCGCTGCACTATCTGCAAGTGCGGTTGCTGCCAGTTTTCCAAGTGCTGTTTTTGTTGCAAATCCAACAGTCGGCTGTGATCTTTCTCAACGACAAGCAGCTGCTTTGTCGAATGCTGCATCTGAGATGTTTGTTCATGGACAAATTGCGAATGCTCCAAATTTCTTCCAACCGACTTATTCCAACAACTGCTATCCAACCGCATCCGATTGTTATATGCAACTTCCTGGTTCACGGTTGTCGTTACCTACGTCTGTTCCAAGCGCATCGACGGCTGATGATTTGGGATCAACTATTTCACTTACGCACACGCATACTCACACCATTCAATTGTCCCATAATTTGCAAAATAACGGTACTTCTGGCCATTCGACTGTTGGTGACGATAAAAAAATGTTTGGCAATCATATTCCCGGTCATGTTGGATCGTCGAAATCTCAAAAGAACGGCAAAAGTAGGCATATTCGACCTGCAATCGTTTATCTTTTTTGTTTGGCTTTCAGGCGAAGCTCGTCAATGTACAAATTGTAGTGCGGTACATACTCCATTGTGGCGTCGTGATGCTCGAGGTGAATATCTGTGTAACGCGTGTGGCCTCTATCAACGCATGAACGATGGACAACGTCGACCACTCGAGAAGCCCAAGAAACGACAGGTAAATTGACGCTACATTCTTTGATTGGGTTTCTGTATCCAAAACATTTTGCCGCTCTTTTGCGATCATGATAGTTGTTGTTTTCTCACACGCACTTCCAATTATCCCATCAAACGCTGAAGCAAAGCCGCCAAAGCATAACGGCAACAATTTAGCGAGCCTATCGCTTTCTTAACAGTCAGCAATTACGAAGCTTTGGCCCGTTTTGTCGGCTGCGAAGAAATTTGTCGTTGATGCGCGGTTATGTTCGACTGATTGACGTTTTTTTGAAGGGGGACTAGGGTTTTGTTTTGATTTCCACTTCATTTGACCGCCGTGCCGCTTTGATGCCTACGATGGTTCAATGGAGGTCGATTGCTATCGGTGCTTGCGCGGAGGTCACAAAACTACCTGCTCAACAAGCGACCTTCTGCGTCGACTAAGCCATAGAATGCCGCCACCGTTTCAAGCAAAATCAACATCAATGCCCTACAGTCATTGGCCCATAGCTCGCGTATTCCAATAATCTGCAATTTGTCGGACTCCAATCGCTGCGACCCAATTCCTTAATCCTCGATTTGTGTATCGCTCGGACACGACAAGTCAAACGTGTGTAAGTTGATCCGACGATTATTGTGAGTCGGTTTCGGAATAATCGTTTGTTTATTAATTGTTTATGTGAGTTAAGAAATGAAGTTTCTGTAAACTACTCGTTGACTCGCGCTCGCTACCACCGTATCAGAAAACGCGTTGCGCGTCCTTGTCGCCAATTGACTGACTAGTCGACTTGTCGTTGCAAATTGACGACTCCACAAGAGTCGACTCGTAATGACAAACGAGTAAAGACAACATGCTGTCGACAAATTTGAAATGGATACCTAGAGAAAAAACATCGCGGACTACGGTAGTTGACGAGCCGAAATCATTTCGTTTTTTTGCAGAATACTCAAAGACGTACGGGAGTCACGTGCGTGAACTGTCATACGACAAGCACAACACTTTGGAGACGAAATCATAAGCAGGAGCCGGTTTGCAATGCTTGTGGTCTTTACTTCAAATTACACAATGTAAGCAAACAGCCGATTTCAAATCATTGGAATCTTGACAGAAATTTTCACAACCAAATCAAATTTTTGTTTTTAGACCGATCGTCCAACAGCAATGCGAAAAGAACAAATTCAAACACGAAATCGAAAAGCAAACAACAAATTGAAAAAACAACGTTCTCAACAATCCGCTTCAAAACTTGAGAACCAATCAGTCCATCAGCTAAACGAGACGCCGGTTCATCAATTGGATGTAAACATGTCTTCATATCTTAACAACAACGGTTTCTTCAACATGGCTCCTGTTTACAATCCGAACGTTCCAAACTATCTAAGCCACTATCCGAATCCGTACGAATAGTTTACAAATCGGGTCTATTGATTGTCTTCACATTTTCTGTCTTTCTAATGTTAATAGTTCTAAATAACTGTTGCTCTCATTTGGTCCAAAGCGCTAAAGTCTACAAAGTTTTGAATCGAAGCCTGGCAAGTATTATCACTTGTTTAGTGTCAGAAGATTTGACTGTTTATCTTACGCGTAATATTACTATATGATTTTGAGTTTGTATTTCTATTTATCATTGTATAGGCTATTGGATTCAATCTGAAGGTTTCACTTTCCGTTTATTTGGATTGCCATTTGGAAGGGTATTTGCGTTTGATTGTGTTTTCTTCTTCTCCTCATTCTCAACATAAGTTTTAACTTTTATGTAATAAATTTGATTCAAAACAACTACAACGTGTTGGAATGTTTGCGAGCAAAACTTGCAAGACCTCTAAACGAAAGCTACTGATCGATATGAGTGTAAAATGGGATTGAAGTCATCGGGTAAAGCTAACAATCGGACATGAAACTTTTCATGAAAAACCGGTCGGGAGGTTCAATTTTGGCAGAATATCGAACAGTTCAAACGTTTCGATACGTTCGCTCAATTTTGATGAAAGAAACTGAAACAAAAATCCTCTTCGTTTTGTAGTTGTCACCTACCAAAATCGGAGGTATTAAGTTCAATATCTCCATGTAACGATTGACTGCTTCAATTATATCGCCAGCGAACTTTTGAGCCGTGTATTTGTAAAAATCAGACAAACATCTCGATTTGCTTTCTCGTGTGATTTTGAGACCATTTGGACTGAGAAAAAACTCTACAAAAGATTGCTGGTTATTGTTTTGAAGTGAAGACATTTACCATCGCGCAATATAATCACAACTTTAAGGAAAATGTATTCCACGAAATCCAAGTTAAGTCTACGGCAATTTTGAATCAAATCACGCATCGCAATAGGCATCAGTTTTTCGAAGAGTTGAAAGACTCTAAATATGAAAATTGTGATTGCTTTAAAATCTGTCTTATACATACACTGGATCGGCTTCGCTTGCACACACGTCACTGACATTCGGATGGAAAGTGCCGTTGGCAAATAGTAAGCCGTTTTTTCCGCTAACATACGAATAGTAAGCAGTAGTCCACCAAAACGAATTCGTCAATCTCGCTCTTGCCAGCGCCAGCTGATCAGCATAATCGAGTTGCTTGAATGCGGGTAGCCGTTGAATGAAATCGACGTAGTAAACGAAACTTCGACGCCATGCATCAATAAAGAGGGAACTAGTCAAGATTTGAGATCCTGTGAATTGTAGTGGATAACGTCGGGAAACAAAGTTTGCGTTTGCAAACGCAATTTCGAACGTGAAGTTAAGATGTGGCATCGGCATTAACTCGGTAATTTTGGAGTTGTTATCTTGCAGCTTCCATACATCGCGTTCGATATCAATTAAGTCTAGTGCAAGTTGCAGTTCTGGCACATCAATATTTTCGAATTTCACATGAGATCCATTAGTTTGATTGGCTTGTAACAATGAAAGATCGGTCTAAAATTGATTTTCTTTGAACATCGAACAGAACCGTCTAATACTTGAGATGAACTATTTGCGAGCTCTTTTTTAACATTAGACGAATTAAATACGTGGACTTCAAAACGAACATTCGTAACTCCTTGATCTCGTTCAAATTGTACAGCTTAAAATATACGAATGAAAAAAGGATAGACTGTTTTCAAAACTTACCATCAGGTCTCATACCCACCGAAATACATCGATTTAATCGACACTGCCTGCAAGCGTTACGTGTCTCTGTAAGTTGCCATTCCTTAGATTTTCCAGTAAATGATAAGCGAACCTTTTCGTATCTCACAGTCGTTTTGGAATCGACAAGAGTAAATCTAAAAAAACATGTTTATAAGTCTAATCTTTGCACTCACTCGACGATTCCATATGCTACGTCGAAAGAAACCTTTGCCTGAAATATATAAAACCGAATATTTGTCTTGAGTATGAAATGCATACAGCCGTTACAAACTGTAGTCCCATCTAAACAAACGATTTTCTTGTCGAATATACTGGAAATTGACTTACAATGATTTCCAAATGCTGTGTCTCCGCATACGGTACAAAATTTTAGACCATTCGATTCTAGAAAGAACTAAATATGTGACAACAAGAAGACCAACCCTCGGGTGTTGATGAACTCGCATTGCTGCTGCTGACGAATTCAAAGTCATTTTGCGTGTACATTTGATCGTTGCAGTTCAATATCGAACTATTCGTCGAGTTCAGAGTTGACGGCGTGCTGGTCGAAGTTATCGAATAGTGGACCTCCGATTCGGACATTGCTATCCGATCTAAATCACGTTGATTGTCAAATACAAAACTCATTTCAAAGCACGAGTTGAACACAACTTGTGACTGAAGACCAAACAAGAATCGAAGCACCAAATCGACGACCAATAACGTGCGAACAAGGTAACAAGAGAAAGTTCATGCGAATTGGTTGTAAGTTCGTGGAAACGACAAAAATTGCACTTTTTTCCAGCGATCTAAGCGTAGACAACAAAGCACACGCGCGAAATACAACCAAGAGCGTGGGCATCGAATATAATTGTGTACGTGTTAAGGCCCTCAAAACTCTGGACAGTGGCAACGTAAAAAGACCCCAATGAGAATCGACTTAAAAGTCTTCGTGAATTAAGTCCCGTAGAGCTCCAAATTCACCTGTTTAGAGAAAATGCGCGTTGAATCTTCGCACACATCTCTGATTATCGTTTTTAATGTAACAAAAAGGTTGTTGAGTTTGTAGGCAACGAATATGAAGCGCACATAAGTCCTCCAACGGGCCGAATTGAAATTCGTGTTCGAGCACGCAGATAAATATAACATCATTTACACAAACAACGTCATTTGCAAGAGAAAGTTCAGCCGGTGAAGTCGCCCATTGATGCCACACAAAAAATGCTCATTGGTCGTTAATTTTTTAAACGTTCTCTCGGGCTACGTACCCAGAATTCTCCTGCGGCTTCGTTTTTCCGTTCCCCGCTTCTCTCTTCACATTCTCACGTCCACCGGCAAAGTGGAAACAATGAAAAGAGTTAAAAGACGAATTTAAACGCCTTTCTCTCCGAAAACACTCGGCGGTTATCGATGTAAAAGAACAAGGCTACGGGTTTATTCATTAGCTCACATATATTTACATAGAGTACATCGGAATTTACATGAAACAAACGACAAATTGCAACACCGAGAAATCAAATAAACCGCTTCGCGTGCGACAAAAACGTTTAGAACGCACTGAAATTCGCGAGAGTAAGTTGCGTGGCTCCACTCAAGAGCGAGCAAAAAGAACAAACACAAGGGAGTATGGGTGACAAGAATTGTTGTACACACTTTTCTTGAGTAGTACCGCAAATTAAAACGCATAGTCGTAATTTAGACTAGGATGGTGACAATCTGATAACAGCGGGTCTAGGTCCAGAATGTTGAAGAATACAGACATTTGCACGCGTTCGTTTAGACGCGCTGTTAAGTGCTATAACAAACGAACGATTTAAAAAGTTAACTTTCGATTCTTACCAAAACGGGTCCAATGAATCCCAAGATTTCTGTGAATCGATTGATCGCCTCCAACACATCATTTCCGCATTTACGTAAAACATAGTTGTATAGAATCTTCGAGTATTGTTCTCGAATTTCACGCACAGTTTTCAACCCTGCTTCAGTCAAAAAGAACTCGTCTCGGAACATAATCAAACATTTCATGAGCACAAACTCGTTGAAATCAAATTTCCGGCTTCTGAACGGACGAAGAATATCTTCGTAGACCATTGGCATCATGGGATCGGAAAAGATGCTCATCACGGGATCTGCTTCACTTGACCGAGGATCAGTTGAATGCGGATGATAGTGGCCGTTGGCTAGTGCGATTCCATCATGACCATTCAAATACGAATGAAAGAGATGAGACAACCAGCTGACGTTGACCAAACGTCGTTTACTCAAACAAATCTGATCGTTGTAAGAAAGTCGAGCAAACGGTTTTAGTAATCGCGTGTAGTCGATGTACCACGTAAACCCTCTTCGCCATCCGTCAATGAAATGAACAGAATCAAGAATCTTAGAGCCACTGAAGTTCAACTAAAATTTGAAAAATTTTATTGGTTAATTGAAATTTTTAACCTACCGGATAACGTCTACTTACTAACTCTGGATTCGAATAAGCAACATCGAATTTGACATTCAATTGACCAAACGGCTTCAATTCAGTGACAATGTTTTCGGTATCGCGCAAACTCCAAATCTCGTTCTCTACGCTTATCAACTCGTCAAGTAAAAGCTGTTCAACATCATGAGTAGCAGCGGGTACAAGCGAATTGCTGACAACGTTTAAACGACAGGGAGTTGGTTTAACCGGTTCATTTTGAGCGTCGTTAATCATTGTTATGTTGGTCTGAATTTGTCGATTAATTCGTTGACATGTTGCAGCCAGATACCTGAACTGAACTGTCTTTGAAATTGCGATTCCGCAAATCGTCACGCACTGAATCGACCCATTGACTCGAACTCGTTGATGGAGTCGATAGACCACTGTAGCGATCCCGATCGCGTTCCAACTGAACAGCTTCAGCTTTCATGCCCATTGTAAAACATTTTTTTAGTCTACAAGCTCTACAGACGTTTCTATTATCTAGAAACGCATTCAAAATTGGATCTACAAGTGAAAATGATTACCCTTTTTTACTTCACAGTCGTTCCCAAATCTACAGGCGGGATATCTTCTCCGAGACCAAACTGATCTTCGAAAGAATCCTTTGCCTAAAAAGTACAAGTAAACGTTTTGAAAACAGTCGTTTATTTACATCCGTTGCATACGATACATCCATCTACAAAAGAACAGCTAATTAAAGTTTATTTGTTCAAAACTTACAGTGATTTCCAAAAGCTAAATCCAAACAAACAACGCATTTACGAGCGATACGTTCAGACTTTGGACTATTGGTTTGAACAGTCGATGATGAATTCCGGGTTGTTGACGGGCTGCTTAAGTTCGATACTCCAGATTCTATGGCGTCACTTGAACGGAGTTGTGTGAATTCGTTCACATTACATGGTGAAAATGCCGTTACAGAGATTGGACTTGTTGTTTCAACTGATGCGCTGCTACTCAGCCCGACAGAAATATCACCATCTACGGAAGACATCTGAAACGAATTTGTGAGTATTGCGACGATGAAACCCCGAAAATATCACGTAACACTTCTACACGTCTAATTAAGAACTCGACTTTGCTCTCGACAATAAACATATTACTTGAACACACAAATTTGTTTCAAAGATCTCTTTCATTTCGCAAATTATCGTCTTTAACATCTAAACATTCATGTTTCCACTTTTAAGACTATGGCACTAACCAACATGTGTTTTCAATCCCTCGCACACTTTCTGGGATCGTCGAGTTCAATTTTTTGAACCCATGACCGCACAGACAATAGTCGGACCATGAATAATGAAGAGGCAAACGGACACGTGTACACATTTCTTAACAAAAGAGATTCAATTATAACGTCGGTAAGTCAAAAGCCCGTGCTCTATGGTGAGTAGGCGGCAATACAAACGGACGAAAATATAATAACCAAAGTTTGTGCGCATCTAGCATCCCATCTGATTCTGGAAATCCACTATATGCCAAGACTTGATGAAAATATCTCCGAATACACAAACAGGCAATTAAGCGGATAACGTAGACGCTTTGCGAATTTTTGATCTTGGACTGAAATTAGATATTTGAACCCGGAAGCTTTTTGGTGCACGTAAAAGAATCGATTCTCTCCAAGAGAGACCGTCCCCCAGACGTGTCATTCTGAATGTAAAAACATTGACGAACAGGGTTCAACGGAATCGGTGGTTGGTCGAAAATCAACACAAAAAAAAGATCAATTTCACGAACGAAAACTAGCGCTAAATTTTTAAATTAAGACAAAAGCACTCAAACAAATTGCTCAGCTGCGCTGACAATGTACGTTACATGCAGGAATCGCTTTATTCAAATAATACTCCCCGTGCAAGTTAGCTGCCTCGTATCAACGAGTCACAAATCTCGTGAAAAGCCAAACTGTTTGTCGTCAAAGATGAGCTCACGACAATTGAAAACCTCTTTCTTTGTCAACACCTTCAAAGTTTTTGTAGCCCAAAATCGAATCTAAGAGGTTAAACCAACAGGCGAAAAACGACAATTGTTATCTGCAATGACAAAGAAATATAAACTCAACTGCGCACCTGCAACCAAAAAAGCGGCCCAACATTGTGTTTTGCTCCGACCGAATTCTCCGGCGCCTGAAGCTGCCCGACGCGTTCGCTTCGTTCTCGTCTCTTTGAACTTTCGGACCCGTTCTGTGGACCATTTCTACGAACAAATCTCAAAGTGCAAAACACCAATGGTGGTGAAATATGGACGTGAATTGTGCGAAATAGCCGACGAAGAAGACTGACATCAGAAACTACAAAAATAGTTGGAAACGAGCAAAAGTCAAATGATTTTCGGAAGGAAGAGTTGGTCTCTCTTACGTACGTCAATCCCTTTGAAAAGCCCAAAAAGTTGGTTCTTCAAACGTGCGCGCTGAAAGCCGCCGAGGAAACTACACAGTTGCGAGCAGAAACTCAACGAGAGTTCAAATCGTTGAATTAAGAGCCAACCTAATTGCATTTCATCGAATTAGACGTTGCCTTCATAATTGGAACTCAAGGTCCATGTGAGTTCATCTCTTTTCTCTCGAGTTAAATGCGGTCCTAAGGATCAACTAAGTGCAATGTAAACAAGGCGTGTTTTTTGTCCCACATTCACTCGTCGTAAATACGCATTTCGTAAAACAAAACACTTTTGGGACCAGTTTTTGTGCAACACAGTGACTACATTTCGCGATCACTCGCTACTTTCTGCTATGAACTTTGATCGTGTGCTTTGGCGATAGTGCTGAATTTCAGTGAATGGAGCTCCGAAAAACGTAGTCGACGTTTTGCACATTTGACCTGATCGATGATTATTTCCCGTCAACCGCGTGTTTGCGCAAATGTCGCTTGCAAAACATCTCTTCCACGGTTATTTGGGCATAACATTCAGAAGTCTCGATTTCCTCAATTCTTTCACATTGTTGTTCGCGAAAAAAGAGCACTTCGGTCGGTCGTGTTGTTCTCGAGATTCGCTAATCCTCCGAGAGCAACAAAGATCACCTTTTCTGTTGCTTCCCGGTCACAAGGGTCAAAATCTCTCGCGTTCTTGACACCTTCAACACTAACAAGTACCGGGTCAATTTGTCTTTTTATCATCAAAAAATTGAAGCGATAGAGCGTCCAATTTCCATGAAAACGCTGGGAGTAATGGACTCATTGAACTCTCAGAATTCAAACTAAAGACTATTCGAAATGACAAAGCAGATGATAGTTACGTGGTTATTTGTCTCGATTTGTGATCAGCAACCCATTTACCTTGAACTGATTGACCGCAGCAACACAATCAACGTACAAGAGTATTTGGTGTAATTTGTCTTTCGAACATAATCAACTGACTCCTTCAAACAACTTTACATAATCGTTTTCTTTGTTTATTACGATTCAAAACATAAAATATCGTAGAATGTTTTTAAAAGGGCGTACAAACTAAGATAAGAATGCCAAGCAAATGTGACAAGAAAATGAATGTATAGACTTCAAAAGATTCAAAATTGGTTCTTTTTGAGTTACAATGGAGAAACAGGACGATTTTCGATGTAGCTCTTCAAGCGCGGCATCAAGTAAATTCGCTTAACGAAGCCAACTAAGTCCAAATGTCCTTCAAAAAGCTCGGGATTCAACTCGTGAACTGTGTGCAGGTAATCGGCAAGAAGTAAATCGACACAGGTCAAAGATTTGCCAACAAAGTACCCCGTATTATTGTCCTTTAAGATCCGCGAATAAATTTGAAAGTAGTGTTGGGTTGTCGGCTTTGCAACTTTCTCAAACAGCTCCTTCTGAAAGCTTTCTATTAATGTTTTCAATAAAAGAACGACCTTATCGCCAGCTTTAAATCCCGTCGATACCATCAAAAAATCGTGCATTTCAGCGTATTCTGAGCGATGTAATTCGATCAGCTCGTCGACTTGAGCTTTTTCCCAAGTCGTTCTTCCGGCCAATTTAAATTTCTTGGCCAGATACCTCAGGATGGTTGTCGATTCGCAAAGCCGTTTACCGTCAACCTCAAGCACCGGAATCTTGCCAAAGGGTGTCTCTAAAGATGGACTCATAATGTTAACAGTCAAACTGAATATCATACGATTCTTGTAAACAGTTTGCCATTCGTCAAATGGAATACGAAAGTCCTCAAATGGTTGATTGGCATACACAAAAATCAGACGTGCAGCTTCAGCTAAACAAACAAGATTATTCAGACGATTTTTCCGTTAAACGGACCCAAATTTCTAACATCAAAATACCACAGCTTAAACTGAACCATTTCGTTAGAAATTTCAAGTCGAATCGCACAGATTTTCGAATTCAATGGTTACCGTCAAAAATAATTGCTCTCGTGTATGACAATCGAACAACAAGTTTGAACATTGCGCAGTAGATTTCGGAGATGATTCAAGCGAACCGTAAAATTCGTGCGCAATTCCAACTCAAACCGGCCGATTGAGCGACAAAACAAAAACTCATTTAACTGTTGCTAATTAATGATGATTTGTATTTGAAGGTTAAAAAGAATACAACAGAAAAGTCAACGTTTATAGAAAGAACAACTGATTTTCTTGTACGCAATAATTATTCCTTGACGAGACGGAAAGTACTCTAGCGCCAGTTCATCTTCTCAATTGAGAGGTCCATAATGTGCATGGCGTCCATACCAAGAATGTTGGCGTCTTCAAAGTGGCCTCCCTGGTCCTTTGGCGGAGATATAGCATTCAATCACGCTGTTCGGGTCCTAAAATGCAGAAATTATTGATAAGGCTTAAAAAGTAATTCAAAAAACTAACCTGAATAGCAATTTTAATGCCTTCTGGAACTGGATCTTGCGGATCAATAAGAGCCTCGATTGTGTTCTTTGCTAAGAACGTGCAATTTGAGCCTGTATCTACAAGAAACCAAATACGGATGGAATTGACAGCAACTTGGAGCAGCGGCAAACAAGGTTAACCATCAAGCGGTTGTTCGCTCCGTAAATGACGCCTTCAGCAGGCCCAGCCGACTCCGGAAAGTCTGCCTCGCTCAAGTTTTCAATGCCCTCAAGATCGCCGAGCTAAATGAGAAAAGATTCAAAAGCCCTCGAAACTTCAAATTACTTACTACTTTGAGACCTTTCTCGTTGATATCAGGCAACATCATGTCGTGTGCATTAGGCGGAAGCGCTTCGAACAATTCATCCGACAATGAATCCTGAAAAGGACAGTTAGTGAAGAAATTGAAATACTGCTTACCTTTTTGTTTTCGATCATCTTGACGCGAGCGAAAGCAAGAACTGAAATAAAACAATAAATCACCTCTATAACTAAACCACACCCAATTAAAACGTGGAGGAGTCTTTTGAGCCTGTTGATTTTTGAGTGTTTTTGTTGGAGAAGCAGTCGTTGGTCTTACACTTTTCGGGCTGAAGGCCCCAAACGCCAGGTAGTCAACTTTATTAACTCCAACTCCCCTCCAACCCACGCTACAAACCCAACGCCACTAACGACAAAAGACAGGAGCGAAGCTCCCGTCTTCTAAAGCGCAATAAGTAGAAAGGCCATGCAAACGGCAAGAACGGATGCAAACGGTAAGAACGAATGCAAACGGTAAGAACGAATGCAAACGGCAAGAACGGATGCAAACGGCAAGAACGGATGCAAACGGTAAGAATGAATGCAAACGGCAAGAACGAATGCAAACGCAGCTATGAGAACAAGAAAGCAAGCGTTCTCGCTTTGCCAAAAACGAACATTCCGCGTGGGAAACAACCCATATCTGAGTGGTTTTTGTCGAGTTTACATATAAAGTATGCGATTTGCCAGAAATGGCTATTATATACTACTTCGAATCACACTTAAAATCGATAGGGCGACAAACGCCGTGACTAAAGTAATGAATGGACAAATAAGCTGAAAACATGTCCAATAAACTCATGCTTATCAACACATACTTGATATATCAAGAAAACAAGAAGCTGCCGGTAGAGTAGTTTAGTTATAGGTAATATTTCAACGTGAGTGTTCAACAGCGCAAAGCATCTAACTATCAACCAAACTGCAATCGGTACGTTGCGTTTGCAACTTAAATCTTTACGTACAATCTTGATTAATCAGAATACAAACGTGCAAATCGCTCAATTTGATGTCATTCAAATGCTTCTATAGAAGAACCTAAGCTTCAAACTTCGAATTAGCAATTAATCACTTCCAATCTTCAAACAAAACTCTATCGTTTAGAAATCAGTTTATTTTTAAAAAAATTTGAATCGAACGTTATTCTCAATTCTCAGCATTCATCCGCAACAACAATCACCAACGCGAACTTTTTCAAACGCCGTGAATAGTGGAGCAAAGACAAAGAATCCCAAAGTATGTCCGAGGATTAGCGACAAAAATAGTGCGGTGTTCCAAGTCATGGCCACAAGCATAAGACTGTAGGACAGAAATGCTTGAATGAAGTAAAGAAGCGACTGAATCTGATGATGTCCGTTCAACAAAAATTTTGGAGAGTATCTGAAAAATGTGAACAAAAACATTTACAATCATATCTTACGGTCTATAGTCAACTATTACTGCTTTTTCAGGCGAGCAATCACAGATCTCTTGTTCGGCCGATGGAACGTTTGTCGCACCGTAAGAACTTGTATTACTCCACAGATCAGCTCCACAACATCCTTTACTCTGAATCGATTGTGTTCATTTGAAAACACATGATTCTACTCACGATGCCTGTTTTATCTGCTTCTCGATACAAATACAATCGTAATGTTTTAAAAGCTTCCAAAAATATTCCTAACAAAACTACACCAATACATGAGAAAATATACTCTAAAATACATTCAATTAAACAAATGATTTGTGTTTGTTTACCTGTTTGAGTAGTTGGATACCATTGCCTGATGAGTATGTGTTCACGTATCCTATTAAAAACATCAATCATGTTTGCAAACTTCTGAAAACTACCTTTGATGAAAATACATGATCATCATATCCATGTTCATATGCATCATTTCTCTAACTGAAAGCTGTAATCAACACTTAACATAAAAAAAATACGAAACGTCGACTACAGTCAACGCCGACGTTATTTCGGTTTTTGTTGACAACAAATCAGCATTTAAAAATAATTTATTCTTCATCATCGTCTTAATAAATCAAAAAAACTAAGTATGACCACCAGAGTGACTGACCAGTTGCGGTGCTCCTGCTTCTTCGACTTTCAAATTCACGGGTTTTGCACCAAATAGAAAAAATCCAAATGCCGATCCAGCAGCAACTGACAAACCCAACCATATGCTAAAGGTCATGAAGACAAGCATGAGAAGATAGCCAATGCCAACTTGAAGGCCAAATAAGAGAGTTTGCATCAAATGGGCCAAAGAAAAAAGCTTTAATTTGTATGGCAAGGAACTGCAATCAATTTAAGGCTCCAAAGGCATCAAATCAACTCACTGGAAGTCGACGGTACGCTTTTCGACTAACAAACGCCAATATTTCAGGGCTTCAAGAAGAAATGCTACGCAGAAAACAATCGCACAACTTGCAATCATGGCTGAGCAAACGGTCAACAGAACACTAGGAATTGACTTACCACCGGTGGAGTTGACAGTCCAGAATTCGAAAAGTACTGTGTCTTGAAGAGCCGTGTGAAACCACATCCACATTTTATGCATCTTCATTGTTCCATTGTGCATCATGTGCATGGTACTGCTATCCATTCCGTGCATTCCATTCATTCTTTAGCCAATTTGAGTTTCGATTCAACTGAAACTCCTAACGTTATTCGGAAATACGTGTAAACAGAAAGCAATCAATCGAAAAATCAATGCGCTCTAACTAAAAATTTGCGGTCAACAGATCGAAGAGTGCTGATCAAAACTGACGATAAAAACGCACGAATTAGTTTTCACTTGCTCCTTCTCATGATAAAAGTTGTTGCTTGTTAGCGGTAACAATCTTTTAGGTTCTTAACATTGCAAGCACTCTTCTCAACATACAGTCGACTTTAAAGTTCTCCGAAACCCGAAGAATTAGTTTCTGGATCTAAATTGTTTATCAGACCGAACAAGTTCAAAGTTGCGTCATTGGAATTTTGTTGATAAAAACTCTCTTAGACGGTTTCTTTTTGGCAATTACAGACGACAAGTTTTCAATGCTTTATTGTGGCATTCAAAAGTAACAATAACAATAAACAATTTTAATTGCACTTGATGATACGAAGACATTAACCGGAAAGCGTAATTACACGTATTCAATTGTGAGTATTTGAAATGGAAGTAAACGTTTGTTGAGAGAGTACTCATCGATGGCCGTTGTTTCCTCACGACTACCCGTCAATGAAGTGAAGAACATTTGTTTTCCAGGGATCAGTTGTGTTAATGCGCTGAACAGAGATTGCTGAAAATTGTTATTTCCACCAACTTTCCAGAAACAAATTACCGTTTTTGGACAAGAACCTCCAACGGTTGTGCAATCAAACTCCAACTTTCGCAGTGTTAGCAGAGTTGAGTTTGATTTGCTTGAAAGATGTCGTAGATTGATCAGTTGAATGTCACAGGGCCATTCGATCGGTTTGAAAGTTCGAACGGTCTTAGATTCGTGTATAGACGACGGATGTAATAATTCTTCTAACGATTCATGTGCATGTCTCGAAAGATAGATGGTTTGATGAGCGTGTGCAATATCACGTTTCTCAAGCAAAATACGATAATGCAAATGGGTTGTTTCGTTCTAAACCAACAATCATTAATGGGCATTCGATTGAAATGCGTACCGTCGCTGGATCGCCGTAATCCAAACCTTTCCCGTCAGAATTGTAAAGATTACGATCAACGAAAAACTCCAAATTTCCACGTCGAGAGGTAGTTGCAGCTGTTGGTTGTCCGAACAAAACTGTCACTCGATCAGCGTGATCTTCGATTAACGCAGATGATGCAGCGGGATAAAAATTGCCGGCTGTTGTTATATCACTGAATTTAGTCTTTAAAAAGCAAACAAAAGCGTTAATCTTACTCAGAAGTCTGTCGTTTCGTCAGGTAAAGACCGTTGATATCCGTCCATAAAATGTCTTCATTCTCGATCGATGTTTCCAAATTCATTGACAAAGTGTGGCCATCTAATGGCAGCGGAGATGATATCAATTCGACGCGAACTTCTATACTTGTATCCAACCGCGTTTTTGGTATCTCGATGAATTGATAGAGAACATATTTGTTCGGATCCACGAATTGAAGTTTACTGTAAATCCGAACAGTTTTCGGTCCAATCAAAAACAAAGGATCCGTATTGTCCGGTTTCACTACGGCACTCTGTAAACGTCTACATATCAGACAGTTCAAGACAGTCAGATTTACGTGTAAGTTATCGTTTGGAGCAAAAACATACGCTCCACCGGCATCTTTGTAATATCCGTAGCTCTGCCGTAGTTTGTATTCCTCGGCATTGTCGGCACGTTTAAAAGACTAAAACAATTTACAGTTGTGTCCGAATTGATCTACGTACTTTGAGCATTCCATTGTCGTCAAAAATCAAAGAAAAAGAACCCAAATCTGCCACGAAATTGTTACTCGTTGCCGCATTCAAATCCTCTTCCGAGACACTAATGTTTAACGATTGAATTCGGTTAACTAAACCTTTGCACTCACATTGAATTATTAGTTGTTTCTATTGGCGCCACAACGGTGGTTAACGAAGTTTTGTCGACGGTTCTTATCGTGACATCGACAGTCCCCAACGCCGGAACAGCACAATAGAAGATCAGCTGAGAGAACGATCATGTGGAAACAAATGTGAATTCAAACCTCAAAGGTGTTTTCTCGTTGTTTCCATGTTTCAAGATCCACATAAGGAAATAGTTCGGCTTCGACTTCCGTTCCATTAGCATAATTAACTAACAGATTTTTAGTGTTGACGAAAATCGAAATTCGTTGCAACTCGGATGTCGTGCGTTGATTGAAGATGGTCAAGTTATGACTAAAGAGAATGTAAAAGCTAATACACGCAATTGTTTTTACATATTCGTTGCATTATCGAATTTCAATTGTTCTCCATCGTTGTGAAAATTCACGTAGTTCATGTTACCCCAGATGTCGGATTCCAGTTGTCGTAAGTGGATGCCCGCATCAATCAAACTAAAGTTCCGTATACCAAACTTCTAAGTTGATAGACACACCGTTTCTTGTAATCGGCCATAACATGCGGTTTGCTAGTGCCAGTGATCGCGTCATGATGTTGCGCTAATGCCAAATTGCGTCGGTGCATTTGCAGACTTTCGAATTTGCTTGCGTTGTCGCTCAGCACTCGTAGAATATCCAATCTACGTAACTTTCCCTAAAACAAAATTAATGTCTTCAGAAACGCTGTCCTCAAATACTTGAGTGATTCGTTCCAAGCGCTTAAAATCGGGACGATGAACATAGAAACCGGTCCAATAGGGATGAGATCCGTCTCGATTCTCAGTGTATGGAAAGAAGTCACCGCGTAAAACGGAGAAATTTTGACGATCCGCCTTGATAGCGTCGAAATAGTCGGATAAGGTGGAAAATTTGATCTAAATACTCCGATTAAACAATGTTGAGGAAGTGATCACTTGCTTTCATTTGAAAGTCTTCGTTTCCGTTAATATGGTCGATAAGCAGCTTGTAGTTGTTGTACATCTCATTAAAATCGTTTTTACTTGCAAAAAAGAAATCGTCGCCAATCGCTATTAGAAGGTGATTACTAGGATAGTAAGTTTTCAACTTCTTGTATTGTTCGGTCAACATTTTTGCACTAAGCACAACTAATTTGTTTGTCAAAAAAAAGCGAACTTACTATTTAGAGAGTGTTGTGTGGTTGATATTCGCACGTTCTCCACAGAGCGATCGTGCATTCCCGAATTCGAACTGACAGCAAACAGAAGTGTCCGGTCCACACGCATCGGATGTCGTGTAATATGTTCGTGGTAACGAGCTAATTAATGGCAAGTTACCTTCAGCTCCCTAAATGCGTCAAAGATCTAATTTCATTCGGCCCTATTGTTTACTGTATTCCATGGTTGAGCCCAAGAAAACAACAAAGCACTTTGTTTTATCAACTTCTCTTTGACGTGTTTGTTCAAACGCCCAACCACCAAATTATTCACACCCGACAATGAAAGAAGATACGGAGTCATTGCACCGTGACCGAATGGATCGACCGACCTAAAAACATTTGACGAGTAATCGAAATGTCACGATAAAAAACTAACCACGAGTTTTTGACCGTAACATTCAATTCCTCTCGAACGAATTGCTGACCCTCGACTATGTTGTCGATTGTTGCCCAAAAATACGGGGTAGCCTCGTCGGTCATCACCCACCCACCACTAGTTAATTCCAATTGGCCGCTGGATAGGATCCTAAACACTTTTGGTTATTTGTATCTTTTAAACTTAAAACATACGCCAAGAGCTTTTTACGCATCTCTGAATTTGCTTTGCGATACCATAACTCCAAATAGGACATTTCTGACCAAATAAATCGTGAATCTGCATGATCGCTAAGAAAGTTGACTGCGTTGTTGATGATAGTCTCGACTTTCTCGACATAATACTCATCGAATGTTCTTAGCCATCCCGGATCGATATGTGAATGAAAGACAAGATACACGTTTAGATGATCTTTCGATTTTTGCGGAATCGTGTAATCCTCTTCAAACAGCACTTTTTCACCGTCCACCTGAAAGCGAACTTTTTGAACGTAAATTAGCCAATTGAATAAACTCTGATGTCCGTATACTCTTGAGCAAAATCGTGGCATTCTTGACGCGCGAAGTTTGCCATCTTCGAGAGAATGGCTTTGGGATGATCGAATAGCAGAATCTCATTGTCGCTGTTGTTTGGATTCTCAAGATGCAGAATATCAAAAGTGTTTAACTGAAAATTTGTTTCTATTGCACGTATCATCGAAAACAACATACTCGACTGAAACTTGGCAGAACAGAGAAAGTCGGAATCTCCGCATTTTGCAACAGAACCACGTAGACAAGTAGGAAAACAGTGATGAAAATAAAAAGTGGTTTAGTCCATTTACTCATGATTTACGAATCTCGTATTGACATTGAACACGCCTCCTGAAAGTCCTTGTAAAGCGAAACATTTTCGATTCGTTTGTTGAAACCACGTAATCCACTTGACACAAAACCCAACTGTTCAACCCGCGATTTAACTAGACTGTTGGTTTACAAAAAACACTCCGCAATCTTTGATCGGATCATCTGCTAACATTTCGACACTTTGAGATAATAATCCACCGTTTCGTATAAATGCTTGTTGTGACTACAATCGTGTTGCACATAAAACGGAATTGTGATTATGTGTCATGGGTGTTCGTAAAAGGCGAATACATGAGTCGCTATAAACAATCGTTGTTACCAAAACACATTCACTGTTGAAGCATTAGCATAAGGTACTACGGTCTGAAATGATGTGTTTGGATAGGGACTTTAATTCATGCCGAGTATCCAAAAGTAGTTTCCCGGTCAGTCGAAACTCAAATGCCGGAGGTCAACCATTGGAATAGAAAACGTCTTACACAATCCCGTGGGGAAAAATTGAGAGCAAATGAATTTCAGAAGTCCGCATGGGACTCCAAATGCACACTTCAACTTGGAGTTCAGTTCTCAGAGCTGTAGACCAAGTGCTATTCGGGACTTCGTAGGAACCGATTTCTACACGTGATTCTGCGCAAAAGATTCGAAATTAACGTCCGAAGAATTTGCGTCTACTCTTCGTTTCCACAAAAACAACAACAAAACGAGTCGGCGAAACGTGCGCTCCGTGATTATTGTAAATTGAGTGCGTTCAATGGAGCAGAGGTTTTGTGGAAGAATTACACCAATTCTTCCGACTAAAATCTTTTGCACGCAACAAAAACGATTCGAAATTAAACTGTCGAATCTTCGGTACGCGACACAACAAAAAAACTCTTTCGGAATATGCTTGGAAAGCAGAATACACGTTTTGATCGAAGCCTCCTACTCACTCAACGTTTATCAGAACCACACCCTCCGGTCTCAAGAAAAACTTCAACAAGAAACGAAGCAGTAGTATGTAAATGCCATTTCTGGAACGCTCCAACTGTTCCAGTGTCCCTGATTTTGCTGCCTGCATTTGACCAAGTTTTGGTTCTTTTGTAAGCCTAAGCTCAACACAAATTCGAAAGTTCGTTCTTTAAGCCTGAGTTTTGTTCAGAAACCAATTCAACAAAAAGTCGAAAATTTGTGCAAACCCAACCGCTTCCCGAACAATTTTTGAGTCCCTATTAAAAGAATCAAGAACCGTCCGTCTGTTTGTTTGTCTGTGTGCGACCGAATTGTGCACATTTACAGGGTGTCCAGCCACAATCGGGCGATTTGAAATGCTTATATCTCAGTTATTTCTGAACCGTTTTTTATGCGGTTTCTTGTTGTTGATAAATTGGACTAAGCAGTTTTGTTTGGCGTCGAGAAAATTTGCAATCTTCAACGGCAAATGCCGGAAATTTGCATTTTGGCGAAAAGTCGCAAAATTTGACGAAATTTCCCAATGATGAGCATTCGAAACGATTTCTTGCTCAAAAATGGGTTGGTCAAATGAAGAGAAGGCATTTTGTGTGATCGAATACGCAAAGTCAAAAAGTCCGATTACGGTACAGCGAGCTTTTCGACGTCACTTTAACCTCAGTGCACATGCTCCTGTTCCTAGCACTGCAAGCTTTCCGATTTGGCTTAAGAAATTCTTGGAGCAAGGGAACGTTGAAAAGAAGCAACGAGAATATGAAAGGTTTGACAGTCCTTTCAGCTTTGACTGCTCTTGTTCCAGAACGGCTAGAACAGCAGATACGGTAGCCGAAGTTTTCCGTTTGATTCGTGAGAACGCTAATTTATCGGTTTGAGCACTCGCGAGACTTGAGGGAATGCCGTCAAAATCAACGATTCATCAAATTCTAACAGCAAGTCCAAATGTTTGAATCATGTGTTTGTTCAGAATGAAGGTTATCATCCATACAAGATGCGTTTGCTTCAAGCTTTAACCTCTGAAAATTGGGCTACTCGTGTGAATTTTGCTCGTTCTCAATTGCAACTTCTCAACAACAATCACGATTTTCTATCGAATCTGATGTTTTCGGACGAGGCGCATTTTGCCATTCATGGATCCGTAAACCGGCATAACTTTCGTTATTGGACAGATACGAATCCCAACTGGCAAGTCTCAATCAACAACAAGATTAATCTCACAACTTAGGTACCGAGAAACCCCTCTCCATTCTCCTCGACTGACTGTTTGGGCAGCAATCGGGAAAATGGGAGTGGTCGGGCCGTTTTTCACGCGTGACAACGTGAATGGCGAATCGTATCTTCGACTACTCCAAGATCGGTTCTACCCCACTCTCGAATCTTGGGGACTCCAAGACCTCGTCGTGTTTATGCACGATGGGGCGCCGGCCCATTTCACACTTCGAGTTCGTGATTGGTTGAACAATCAGTTCCCGGGGCGTTGGATGGGTCGTGGTGGAGGCAATTTTGTTGCTCCATATCCGTGGCCACCTTACAGCCCGGATTTAACTCCGTGCGACTTCTTTCTTTGGGGATATCTCAAAGATCGGGTTTATCGGACAGAGCCAGCGAACTTGGACGACTTGGAAGCACGAATCGAACGAGAATTCGCAAATTTGGATCAAGAAATGATTGATAGAGCAGTGGACGATTTTAAACGACCAATGCAAAAGTCATTGAGAATAACGGAAAAAGTGTTGAAATTAACTGATAAACAATTGAGAAAAAGAGCGACCAGAATGCTCATCATTGGGAAATTTCGTCAAATTTTGCGACTTTTCGCCAAAATGCAAATTTCCGGCATTTGCCGTTGAAGATTGCAAATTTTCTCGACGCCAAACAAAACTGCTTAGTCCAATTTATCAACAACAAGAAACCGCATAAAAAACGGTTCAGAAATAACTGAGATATAAGCATTTCAAATCGCCCGATTGTGGCTGGACACCCTGTATTTTGAAATGAGCACTCTTCTTTTATGCTAATTTGGTGTTTGGTTTGTGCTCGTCTCGTGCTCGAAATTGTCGAAGTCAAATGATCGAGAAAATGTTCAAGTCGCTGTTTTGATATCATCAACAGCCATTAGATTTGTGCTATCGGTTTTGACATTCGATGCTGTAGAAAGAAGATTAGAGTTTGGACTTGAATGCTAGCCCATGAAAAGATTTTGGTTTGATCGTTAGCAAATTAACTCGTAGTTGAAAGACGTTGTTAATGGTTTTGAATGAGAATTGCAAGGGTAAAGAGATGTAATGATAAGTTGAGAGCAAGCGAAATTGTTGATAGATATTAAGATAGGTTTGATAGTTGTTTAGCGTGTCTCCATTGTGTTTGGTATCGAAACAGAAGATGATTGATTTTTGAGATAAAAGAATGTTTTGGAAGTTGAGCGTGTATTACTTGAATAGACGACATCTATCGTTTTTGTTGAAGTGGAGGAAGGCCCCCCGGAGAGAAAGCCGACCGCTGATTTACTTGTAAACCAAAATGATTTTAGTCCTCAAGTGTAAATGATAAAAGCATCGCCAAAGCCCGAACTGAGCTCGTTTTTGAGCCTTCGGATGCCAAAGCAAGCGAATTAAAGTTAGACACCATCGAAAAGACCAACGTGAGTCTCTAAATTTACTACTTGTCTAAGTCCTTTCGACCAAAAATCTGATTCCCAATGAGTCTAACGAAATTTTGGGAAACAAAGATTTAAGGATCTTGTTTTAGAGAAACTGTTTACCCAGTTTACATGCAATAAATTTACCTCTCAATTTTGTACATGGTTATTTGTTGCAGCAAACTTATAGGTTCGCCAAGCAGTGTGCGCGCATTTATTCAACTTAATCAAGTTCGCTTGAAATTTGGCTAAAGTCTTTGCGCGAACGCAGTTATACTCTGCGTTTTTGTCCAACAATTTCGGCGGACAAATTCCAGCGAAGGAATTGTGCTCAAGCGTTTAGATGCTGCTTCTTTGTAAGGAACGAGCTGCCAATTTTTAAAAACTTTTTGTTGTTGAATTTAATTCATGTAGACGACTCTCGATTTACACAAATTCGAAAGTTTTTTATCTTCGGAAACTAAAAAATGCATCTTGAAATTCTTGAATTTTTAGTTGTTATCTTACTCACAAGTAATTTATCTTCAAATTTTAGGTCTTATTTTGATAGCCCGTTTAATCATATTTGATTTTTTAGGCAATGTACTTGAAGCTTTATCTATGCGACAAGACGGCCACTGGACTACACCGTTCGAGACAAGTACCATTCGACGATCAGGTAGTTTGTTACTTTATTTAAATGAAAGCCAGCATTATCACTTTTAAATTTTCGCCTCTCCGGAAAACGACCAATTGACTGGGGAATTGGCCCGTTTTACTGTCGATTTGACATTCGATGTCTATTACCGGATATTTGCAATCAATTAGTGGCATGATCGGTTGCATTGGAGATAAAGTTTCCAATTGACTTTTAACAAAGTTACTTTCACTTATGATTTAATGAATCCGTAAACTTGCTGTCCCGATCTTAGTTGACTCTTAAAAGTCTTATCGCGACACCGACCACCAGGCCAATCCATCATCTTCGCTGGCTGCCTGCCGTTCAGTTGTGAGTCGTTTTTAAGATCTTTTTCTATTTTTTCCCCACCTAATATTGTTGTCGTCTCTTTTCTAGTACCCAATAAATCCGTTATTCAACTGAACATAACCCACAACGGAACACTTGCTTCCCAAGAACAACTACATCAAAAGTTGAGCTCATTAATTGAATCGCACAGTTTATTTCAACGGCCTTACAAAAACAATCGACGTAGTAAACTCGCTTTTTCCATTTGAGATCTAACAACAATAAGGTGTAATGATCGTGCAAAGCACCCCTCGCAAAACATTTCTTGTAAATCAGGGTAGGCAAGATGAACGATTCAATTTGTCTCGTCGACGAATATTTTCCCAATAGTTCGTTGTCCAAATACGGTTGCCCATTTGTTTTTGTCGCCCCTATCCTAGCTATTGTCGTATCAGCGAACGAGATCGAACCTTTACCCCCGGGTGCAACAAATCCCGCGCGTCACCATTTGGCCAAAAAATGTATAGAATTTAGATGCCGCAGGAGGTGCATTATTTCGAAAAAAATGAGCTTTGTGATTTCAGAATTTTATTTCGGGTTCAAAATCTGGAGTAAATTATTGAGCCCGTGTATATTTTCTCGAACTCTTATTGTGGTGTGGTTTATTTATGAGGTGAACACAGATAGAGCCTAGTAGCGACGCTTTGGTGCAGCTTCATCTTCTTCAACTGATTGAACATTGACGGTCTTCATGGAAAGAATTGTGGGCAGTGCAAGGAGTCAAAACAGGTCGCAATTGTGGACTTTTATCACAAAGGAATCAAGCGCCTAGTTTCAGCGAACAATTTGTTCCAGAAATATAATTCAAAGATTGCCTGGTCCGCGAAAGCACGACAGCTTTTTGAAAGTCTCCCGAGGTAGGTAGTAGCAAAGGAGTGTTACACTCGAAAATTTAGTTACACCGCGCTTCAAACGAATACAATCGACTCTCGCAATACGACATGCAACTTTGAAAATACTACTTGTCCAAAAACGATTATAATTTTTTGGTAGGATGTGGTTCAGATTGAACAGGCTATCGCTTTGAGCAGCGCGTATCAAGAGTCGATGGTGTTTGACTGAGTTCATTGTTCTCTTAAACATTCGAATTCTTTTGCAGAGACAACTTTTGGCATTTGGCAAGGACATGGTTGACGGAGACGTAAAACTTCCTGGAAAAAGTCGACACTGCACACGGTTTGATCACCGAACTGAAAACCTTTCTGAAGCAACAAGATGAGACCAGATTTCGAGATTTGGATGTTGAGAAGGATGAAAAAATGTACAACGCTCAAGTGACTGGCGATTTGGGCTTGTACGTTAAGGAAGTAAAAGAAACGCAAACAAATTTCTCTAATAATACTTGATTTTTGGTTGATATCGATAAATGGTTTAAGAGTCGGGCATTCTCATTGGTGTCTCAAAAATGTGTCGGTTGAATTTTGCTAAACTTTTTCGCCCAAATTAAACTCAATGATTGGTATCAAAGACATGTAGCTTCACAATGAAGGATTCAACGCGTAAACGACCCGTCTCTAGACACAAACCGCCATGCAGTTTGATCAACTTCAGAAACGCATCGTTGAAGATCGCTTAATCAATTTCATTGCCTCAAGTGATGGAAATGCAGCGGTTGTAGCCAAGTGATGGACGCTATTGACTGGAAGGTAGGGCTCGCCTTCAAGTCGCTGGTTCAAATCCTTGGTCCCGCAAATTGTACAGTCCGAAAGTAAACTTACACTCTGGCGGGAGGAGCTTCCTTGTTTCCAATATGCTTCGCGTATTAAAAAACTCAAAAATTGTTCGGGAAGCGGTTGGGTTTGCACAAATTTTCGACTTTTTGTTGAATTGGTTTCTGAACAAAACTCAGGCTTAAAGAACGAACTTTCGAATTTGTGTTGAGCTTAGGCTTACAAAAGAACCAAAACTTGGTCAAATGCAGGCAGCAAAATCAGGGACACTGGAACAGTTGGAGCGTTCCAGAAATGGCATTTACATACTACCGAGTTACAAAAACTGACATTTTGAGTTCGCTGGCTACTTGTGTGATCCACGAATCTCAAAATCAATTCGGTCGAACAACAAAATAACATTTCAAATAAACGTAGTGATCAGTAAGAGTTTTGAGTACAGAACAAAGTTATACACTTAGAACAAATACAACTATAAGTACCTTCTTTCTGTCAATAAAAGTCTCCATGAACTCTGGAAAGAGGATATACACGATTGCGTCTAAACGAAAAGATTTTACATTTCTATTGATTTTTTCTAACGGTTTCTGGTTAATTTGTTTGATCAGAACTTTAACAAAAAAGCACTTTTTTTCATCAAACCGAGTGTTTGTAACTTAAAATATTTAGTGTAAACACGACTCGTGAGATAGTGTTTTCTAAACGCCCGCTAAATGCGAGTTGATGTAAAGATCAAAAATTGGTTCAATACCAATGAGTTCAGAAACAATTTTAATTTCTTTGCTAAACCCATAACTATTTGCTTATGCAACGTTTCAATCGAATTGTGTTATACTTCTTCAGTCCCGGGAGCTCCAATCACAAAACTTTCGCCAAATGCAAACAAAAGTTCGGCGGTTAATGAACAAAACCACTTGCTTTGATACTTTAAAACCGTTTATTAAGAATTCTATTTTCCGGCCATAATTGGGTCATGGGAACTAAATTGACTAACTGCCCTCCGTAGACCACGAGTTTACTGTCAGACACGAAATTTCAAAGACCAAAAGAACTTGCCCGGAGTTAATAAGAAAAACGTGAGCTCTTTTCCAATTCTCATGTGGTCGGTAGTCGTGCGACCCTCAATTCGTATTTTTCAACGGTAATTAGTACGTAGCCTGGCAATCGTGCTCATTTGCTTCAGCAAATATTTCAACTCAAAACCGATCACAGTCAATTGGCAGTAGTCTGGTAAAAAGAAACGATCAGATAGCGCTATTAAACTGATCAAATTGTTCGACAAGCATAAGATTGAAAGAGATAGAAAAAGCTTTCATCATAATCACTATTTTGGAATAATCCAATAGTCAAGAAGATATTCAAATAAAAGTAGTTTCTTGTTATTGAAACCATGAAGTTTATTGAGCGAATGAATTGTACGGAGTTCTTGTGGTGAATCACTCATCCTTGCGGGTAAGATCGATGAACGAACATTATGGACAACTGGGCAAACAAACGCTCTTTTATGCAGACCGAGTTCCGTCGGCGGTTCGCTATTACTCTGCACAAAATCCATATCCAATTTTATTGAAAATCCAAAAAAACACAACCATCAAATTCATTGACAGTTTTCACAGCTCAACATCGTTTACATGGTCCTCGTTCATCTCATTCTCTTCGCTCTCCTCCGTTAATTTGCTCAATATTTCTGTAAGGACCATAAATTCCTATATAAGATTAAAACTCACTGTCGTTGGCACAACAAAACTTCAGTCCGCATTTGGAAGCAATGCACATATGTGGCTTCGGACATTTAGCACGTTCGCGGTCTGTTGGATCACAAGTTGTTGCCGAGCCGTCCGTTCGTCTTAGGATAGACCAGCCAGCTGGACAATATGAATCTAAAGCAAATGCAGACTTCAAGTTTTACGTGTACTAACCAGATGAACAAGTGATAGAAACGATGAGAACCACTTTTACAGCCAATATTACAAACAAAAAGTACGAGATTTGCATTTCGAGTTAACAGCACGAAAAGAAAAAGTCAATTTTGTAACATGTACTGGTTAGTCAAGACGATTGAGATCTTTTCGCGCGGCAATTTCGAACGACGTGAAGGTCGAGTCTCAAAGTTGTCAGATGCTGATACTCATTGCTAACCAATTAAGTTGTAGTTGTTCATTTGTAAACTAAAGTTATTGTCTAAGATAAACAATTGCAATTTTATTGCATAACAACAAGGGCGGTTATAAAAGACTACAAAACAAATACAAACTAATCGTCATCACTCTCACTGCTGCTCGAGGACGATTGTGTTTTGTTGTTTCCTTCTTCTTCACTGTCACTTGAGATCTCCAGTTGAGCAGCAGCTTTCGCTATGGTGGCCCGTTGGTTGTCGTTGTCGGAATCGTCGTCTGATGCAGAAGACTCGACTTGTTTCTTGAGTTGCGGTTTTGTTTCTTCGTCTTCTTCGTCATCAGACCCGAAAATGTTGGCGGTGATTGGCGCCTGCAAAGTTCCCAGTGCACTTTTCGAAGCCGACGGGTTTTCGTCATCGGAATCAGAAGAACTCGAAGATGAGTCCGATTCGATGATTGCCTTGGATTTCACTGAAACCTCCAATGGTCACCAAACTTTTGATTTTCATCTCACCTTTTGCTTTACGTCCGCTCTCGTCATCCAAAACCTCTTCCTTCTTTTTCTTTCTTCGACGTGACTTTCCATCATCCGAGTTTCCGTCGTCTATGAAATCTCGATCTTTTTTTCGATTTTGTTTTGCATCCAAGGCCTAAACTCGCGCGTTCTAACAACTCCAGAATCTTCACTAACCTTTCTCTTCTTTCGTATTGCCCGATTCGATTCGTTCTCATCCGAATCGTTGACAAAACCATCGGAGTCGACGGCGTGAGCGCGTTTCCTTTTGCGTCCACCACTTGTAGCGGCAGCTCGTTTCTGCTGCGGTTCTTCTTGAACTTCCACCGGTTTCAGAGCTTCTTTCATTTTGACCATGTAGGCACGTCGATTCAACTTCAACTCGTCCAACCTCTTCTTCTCGATCTCCTGTTCGACCAGCATTTTGAGGTGTTGTTCTTCTGCCAATGCTCGTCGATGAGTTGCCTGTCGATTCAAACGCTCTCGTTCTTCGACGTCCGCTTTCTGAAATAGCAGTCGAATCAAGAGACCACTTTCGTTCTTACCATCGCCCTTTCGACGAACTGTTGAGATTGTCGCAACAAATCGGTGCATTTGCTCGCCAACTCTTTGCATTGTGTTCGACTCAAATAGCGATAAGGTTGGATTTGTTCGACCGGCAACTCGGAGATATCGTGGAACATTTGCTCGGCACTATTCAAACACTCGATAGCGTACTTAACGTCGTCCAATTTCGAGTTCTCATTACTCAGCACACTGCTGGCGAACTGCATCGAAACGAACGCATGATTGTAATGCGAAAGGTAGTTTGTGGGATCTTCGTTCAATGCCTGCAAATAACAATGAGAAATAATGGGCTGATTGTCTGCTTACTCGATCGATCCAATCCAGCGACCTCTGATAATCGTTGAGACGAAATAGAGCGAATGCGGTGTTAGTGAACAGATCGACAAGATCGCGAACAGGAAATCGATGTAGAAACTTTTCGTACATAGTTGCCGCTTGCGCACAATGACCGATATCGAGACGAACATTCGCGATGTTCAGCCAGACATCTGAATAGTCCGAAACATTCTCCCTCACTTGTCCGAAAACATCCAGTGCGTTCGAGAATTCGGCCTTCTGTGCCAGAACACAACCTGAAGATTGTCATCGAATAGGAAGTCGTGAGTTACCTGCGCCATGAGCAGCAAACACGTTTCCCGGATTGACTTTAAGAGCCTTCAAGAAGAACTCCACCGCTCGATTCTGATTCTTCTCGTCGTCTTTGCGCTGTCTATTCGGATTGAACAGCATTTTGAGCCAGATATTTCCCATACAAACCAAAGCTGAGGGATCGTTTTTGGAGTCTCGCAGCTTCAGAGCCTGATCATACTTCTTCTGTGCGGCGCCCAACTCGTTGTTTTCGAAATTGATGTTCCCCAACATAATCCACGGATCGGGATTATTGGAATCCACACCAATGACCTCTTTGAAACAAGCCTCCGCTTTTATCATTTCCTGTTGAGTGAAGTGCATGCAACCCAAACGGAAATGAGCTAAAGCTTACAATCATGTTGTGCTCAACAAATGCTCCTACTAACCGTCAACGTATTTCGGCACTTTCTGGATGATTGCCTTGTAGATGGCTTCGGCTTCTTCCACGCGACCTAACTTCTCGATTGTACGCGCCAAATTGAACGACAAGTTGATCATCGCCGCTTTACTTTTGTCATCTTCAACTCCGACGGTTGTCAGAATGTTTCGACATGTCAAAAACGATTCCTGAAATGGCGCAATAGGAACCAAAAGGAAGACTGTTGACTTGCTCGTGCTTGATCGTAGTTCCTCAGTCCGTAGTGAAGAACACCAATGTTGTTGAGGAGCTGAGCCGGAGCCTCCAGTTTCAGTTCTTTTAGCAGTTCCACTACTTGATTGTAGTATTCGAGAGCTGCCTAAACTTTCGCAAATAAACTCAACTATGAATAGAACCTACAGTTTGATCTGATTTCTGAAGTAGAACGGCCAAATCAATCAAAATTTCTGGGTCCTGTGGTGTTAACGAATGTGCTCGTTGTAACAGTTCCTTAGCTTTTTGTCGTCTTTCTTCACTCAAAGATCGATCTGTAGCGGTGGAAAGAGAAGAACGTGCATATAAAGCACCCAATATCTTCAGTACATCGACGCTGTTCGTTTTTGTCTTGAGAATGTTCTCCAAATAAGAAATCGCCTAAAGACGATCAAATCAAAAACAATTACAAGACAAAACTAACCGCTTCGGGGTCTTTAACCAAAACAGAAGTCTGAGCATAACCGTAGAATGGCAAAACGAATTTCGAGGAACTTTGTTGACAAGCCAAACCGTAGTGCTAAACAGTGGAGATAATGAAATAACGAGATTCGAACGAACTCTATGTGCTTCCGGAATCTCTCCCAACGAGTGATGAACACGCGCCAAGTGAAAGTTGCTTTCGCCCAACGTCTGAACGTTTCGACTCATCGTCAACGCTTTTTCGGCTAATTTCTTCGCTTTTCCCAACGTAGCAGCTTGATCTTTTCCTCCACTCAATTGCTAAAGAAACAAACAGACAATATGAGCAGAAGTCAATGGCTGTACATTTTTGATGATGAAGTGGTTGGCCAAATGGTTGAGGATCAAGGGATATGTGCCATCGCGTTTAAACAAAGTGGCCAACGTCTGAGCTCCAACGGTCGCTTCATCTCTGTCCTGCGGACTTGTCGTCCTCAAAACTGCCAATGCGGCGTGAGCATCAATGTTTGTGGGATCAATTTCGGTTGCTCTCTCAAATGCAATCCTGAACATCGGAATGAGTGAAAAACGAAGAGAACTCACTTTGCTTTCTCAATTGCTCCCAATTTCGAGAAACAATAGCCCATGCCCAAACGAACAATCGCCGGACAACTCGGACTTGTGCTCAGACATCGTCGGAAACAACTCAAACTCGCTTTGAAATCGCCACGTTGATAGAGAATCACTCCCTTTCCAATTAGTGCGGGGATTAAAATACGCAGATCTTCGACAACACCCGGCTGTTCGAGGACAAAATTCAACTGTGCATCAGCCTCGTCGATCTTGTTTTGGAGTAGACAGAAATGCGCACGACCAACGAGATGATTCGGTTCGAAGCGAATTATCTGATCTCCAGCAGCGTAGTGTGTCATTGCCTTATCAAACCATTCCTTTCGTTTGGACGGATCCGATTCGGCACGACCACTTTCGACGTAGAAAGCAGCCAACATGTCGAAAACTCGTAGTCGACAACGATCATCACCGGTTTTATCAGCAGAATTCAACAAGATGCTCACGAAGTCTTGTGTTCGATCTCGACGATAATAAAAAGTCTGAAGAGCAAATCAAAAGAGTTGTTCGTAAACTCACCGCTATCAGGATACGAACAGGCAAAGAAGCTCCCACTTCTTCGAGAACATCGACCAAAAACTGAACGTCCGGTAAAAGTTTCTCTGAAGCGGTTTGTCCCGTCTAAAAACTCAAAACTAACATCTAAATGGCAAGCTTACAATCTCCGATAGTCTCTTCCATATTGTCTCCAGCTCGTAGCTGTTTTCAACGTCATAGTCCATTTAGACTTTCTGCTGAAAAGTCACTACAACAGATCTTCCAACAAAACTGAGCGTCCAAAACGAACGCACAGTTGACACGAAAACTCGACGATCGCAAGTCGAGTTAACTCGTCCACTTCTTCTCGTTGATCAATGTGTCCAACAAGAATTAAAACAATTTCTGTCGTTAAATATCAGTAGTTAGATTAACCGTTGTACTTTGTTGAGTCTCCTTATGACATCATTCGATAGATATTCTAGTCTTTTGTATACAAAGTTTCGGTAAATTTGTTTTATTGCATGTAAAGAGTGAGATACAGGAATTCTATAGTTATCTAACGACTAATAAGATCGACAGTATTAATGAATAGAATACGATTACAAGACTATCTCAACATTATCTATATGTACAAGTAACATTTCATGTTAATAAAATACCCAAAACAGTCAAAAACACAAATCCAGCTGACTTTTCCCGTGGAAATACTCACGAAATCCACGTACAGAAATATCAGTTATGAAATGAGTATTGAGTAGTTGCACAAAGAACCATAAGGTGTCTCCATGATACATCAACTCATAATTTCAACTTAGAAAGAGAGACGAGTAGAGCGCCAATCGCAATGACACTGAATGATATCAAAAGAATAATGTAATTTCGTTTTGACTGAAAATAAACACTATTGAAGATAGTTTCGAAATGGCTTACGTTAATCTCTTTGAAATAGAAAATAGACCATAACGAAGCGACAGCTCCTGAAAAATTCAAATTAAGTTCCTTTGTATTGATGTTATTTACCGGGAATAGTTGTAGTCATGGGATAAACGATAACTTGGCCGAGAATATCGTTAGCAATCACCAATCCACTCATCGATATCGCCCAAATTGTACCTCCCAAAATTGATGGCAAGACGATCTGTTCGTTAACACATGGCTTATTCTTTCTGAATAAGGCGTAAACGATGAAAATTGCCGATGAAGTCAAAAACACGCCAAAGAAATGACTAAACATGTAAGGTAGCCCTGTTCTCGATGAGTTCGGATATAGCTGAGCGTTCTCTTCCATTCGCCAAATTGGTACAAGTGTAAGACAATAAAAGAAGCCGGCAATCAACGCCAAAGAAATACAACTAAACCTCAAATGTCAATCTAACACTCGTATCATATGACAACTCACATAATTCGTTCGGTATGACGTGTAAAAAAGTTGAGTTCTTTACGAGCTTTTTTTTCAATTTTAACAAGATCAGGCATCGATATGCTCTTCTTGTGAACTGATCCACATTCCCCCATTTTGGTTTCCAAATCATTGAGCGGTTGAATTCGATAAGCGTCCGTACTTGGAACTTTGCGAACAAGAGAAAACATTAAACTTCCAAATAAAACGGCCGCCAATCCCAAAACGTTCAAGATTTCGCTTTCGGCTGGTTTTGCCTTCACACCAAATAAACCGAATTTGCCAACTGACCATCCAGTCAAACAGTTCGTTGAGTTCCAAAGTAATAAGCCAACCGCAAGACCGAGTCCGCTAATTACTCTTTGAGAAATACAATTAGCAATACACCAACACGCTCCGCCTAACTGAAACCCAAATCTGTAAACATACACAACGATTGATTACTGACCATAGCCACAGGTTCAAACGGAGGAAATTCGGTGTAAATGTTGATAAAAAAGCCCACACATATCGCTCCGATGCTCATTGCCCACTGCACAAAAAACCCTGAAAAGTAAGCGAGTCAAATTCGAAGTTTCTGGTACGAACCATCGCCCGCTGGAAAAGTTCGAATCGGTACATGGAGAGTCCCGAATCCCAAAACAGTGACAACAACCGCCAGAACTCCATGCCAAGCGGGATCGAAATATCCATCTTGTGCTGCATGTACAATTGCGGTTCCGTTATTCATCGGATATCTAAATCGACAGTAAACTGTTAAGGTTCTAATTACGCAAAACGCATTATCGAAGAAAACAATCTCACGCTAAACTGCTCAAATTCAGGAACTGTAGGGTAAAAGAGAAATTAATTGAGCGATGAAACGAAAAGATCTTGTTCGAGCTCAACATCAATTTTTCAATCTCTAATCATTTGCTTGCTCTTAGATTTCAAAATGATTCACTGCGCACATCCGCATAAAGGATCAACAAAAGCACAACAATTAGTAACCGAACAAGCCGCAATATGACTGGACAATTTCGAGTCCGTTCTATTTAATCTCGCCGCTGCAACCGTCGAGTTCAACTTCTATTGGAAAGGGTTCGCACACTGAAAACTTGATCCCGATCATTCTGTTTAAAAATGCGTGACGCAAGTCATAAGTTCTTTGGGATCAAATGTGTTCAAACGTATTGTATTCGAGTGTTCGAAATCACCAGCATCACTCTGCAATTATTAACAATTTAAAGAGCGGATTAAGTGAAGAAAGTAATTGCAATATCTCAGTTTGGTATTTTAATGCCAAACAACAACTTCAACTCATGTGCTTTTTATCCGAGTGGTGAAAATCGAAAAGAACGACTTTCACAAACTTTTAGAGTTGAGATCGATTTCGAACTACAAAAACGTTCAAGTTTGTTAAGCAAACATTTCATTCACCGGTTTTATTTGCCGACAATAAGGGAAACCTCAGAATCTACGGTAATACAACCAAGTTGTTGACCGTTAAGTCAATTCGGCGAAAGGAACAAGACTGATCAGTTTGAATACCACTATATGAACTTATGCACCGGAAATCAGACGAATGGAATGCAAGAAAGTGCTCGATTTGTTGTAGGCGTATTTAACTTGCATTTCATTGAGAAGAAAACAAAATTCAAATTTGATTGTGTTTTTGAAAACCTTCGTAGTTACATGTTTTGTCGTCTCCGAAAGGCCAACAAGCTGTTTATGCTTTCGACTTATTTCCAGTCGATTGATTGTTTTGATCGGAACGCGAAATTCACAGCAGAACACTATGAGCCACATAAGCGATCAGTTAATCTGTCCGGCACAAATTCTTCTCTAAGCTGTTTGCTTATGCTTTTACTTAGCAAACTGTTTATGTCTGTTAATTCAACCGATGTGAAAAACACGTCCGAGATCAATCAACAATCACAACAAAAATGCAAATCGGGTTTATTCTTGCAAATAAGTTTTTGACCAAATAACATTTGAATTTCTCAGTTGAGAGATTTCGCAAAGAGTGACGCTCTATCCTGCTACGGTGGTAGTAGACGATGCAGTAGTCGTGGATCCAGTGGTCGTTGATCCAGTGGTCGTGGATCCAGTGGTCGTGGATCCAGTGGTCGTTGATCCAGTAGTGGTCGATCCAGTGGTTGTTGATCCAGTGGTCGTGGATCCAGTGGTCGTGGATTCAGTGGCCGAAACAGTGGTTGAGCTTGGAGTGCTGAATTTTAGTTCATGGACCGTTCAATTCGACACCTTACCTTGTCGACGAGCTTTGGGTTGACGTGCTAAAACTCAAATCTCACTTTGTTCAATGAGCAGAACTCACCTGGTACTTGTCGGCGTTGAAGTTGATGAACTGTCCCTAAACATCCAATTGATCACACAACTCAGTAGAATAATAGCGATTTGCTATCTTGTCATAGAAATTAGTTTTACGTAAATAGGCAAAATTTTAAAGTGAAGATGTCTAAACGTAAAAGGAGGTTTGTACGACGATATTGCAAATCGTTATGACGTCTCTGAGTTATGAATGAACGTACGTAGATGTCGACTCAGTTGTTGTGGATTCGTAGTCGCCATAGATCGGAGCACCGTCTAATAAGCAGAAATCAATGTGAAAGATCAACCCGACTTACAGCTTCCATAGTCGTTTGATGGAACTTGCCAGTTGTTGTTGTTGTTGTTGGATGAAGCTTGCCAGTTGTTGTTAGATGAAGCTTGCCAGTTGTTGTTCGATTGTGGTGCTGAAATAAAAATGAGCTCGAACATTTGCCTCGTACTTACCGGGATAATTTTGTTGCGGTCTTCGACCGTAATGTGCAACGACCATGGCACAGCAAACGAGAAGCGAGAGAACGGTAAGTTGATGGAACATTCTGCGAAAGATCTGAAAATCAACTGATAAACTTTCCTTCCTCAATCCACTCACGTAAATCAAATGAGAATGAAAGCCGTGAACTTCCTTGATTTGATTCCGCTTTTATAGTCGATTGTTGATTTTTGTACGACATTTATTGTCGAAACATTTTCACGTTCGAAACTTTGAGTGTTCCCGCGATTAGTGAGTAAACGCAACAAACTTACTAATTTGGCATTTGCTTCAATTTTGATCGCTTTAGTTTTTGTTCGATTGGTGTATTCATATGTCGCGATTCAGCTTCAACGATGACTGAACATTGTCCTTTGAGAACGATTAGTGTGATCTCACTGATGTTCTGACTCATTTTGCGATCGCGGTTCCAATTATAAGTTTATTAAAGAGCGGAACTAATTACAAAGAGCAAACAACGTTAAAAAGATTCGATTGGATACTTTAACTTGAAAACCCGCTCAACACAACAAAAACAAGAGCTAAATAAATGAGCAGTAAAAAGAAGTGTAAACGTTTATTGCACACCAGTCGTCTGTCAAGAAGTGAGTGCGAACAGCAGGAATCTACGACTCCATGGCTTCGGATTCGGCTTCAGCAGTTGGAGCTAAAAAATACAACAGTCATCGGTTGTTATTCGATTCACTGGTATTTACGGGAAGTTAAATGTCAAAAAGACAAACAAATTTGTATGAATGCATATTAGTGTTTGTCCAAATTACCTCGAGTTGTCGTATTTGTAGTTCCACCAAAATTGCCATAGATGTCATGACTTCCTTCGTAGTCTTTGATTTCATCGTAAATAAGCTCTGAAAGTACGAAGAAGAAAATGGTGAATGTTGTTCTTTCAACAACTCACTTTTCCACTCGTCTACGGTATGTTCAACCGACTCAACGGCCGAATCGTAGCGTCCTGATGGTGGCGCATCGACTTCAGCAGCATCGTACCACAAATGAACATAGGGATGATGTAGAGCTTCGGTTACGCTTATGCGATTATTTGGATCGATGACCAGCATTCGTGAAATTAGTTCACGAGCCGTTTGAGCTAAAAGCAGAGATAATGCAACAAGAAAACAATCGAATTTACCAGAAAGACGATCAACAGTCTCTGGAAACGCGGTATCCGGAAAAAGAGTGCGCCAAGGACGTGGTTCGAAACGAGGACGATTCTCGACGTATGTACGAACCGTGTTCTGCAGACGACTTGTGAATTCCGGTCCGGGGGTTCCGACAATTTCAACAATCTTTGTCCATTGATCAATATGATCAGTCCCCGGAAACAATACACGACCACGAATAAGTTCGGCAAAAATACATCCAATCGACCAAACATCAACTAAAAGATTAGAATTGTAAAAAACAGTGTTATTCTAAACCCACCATTCTGACTATAACCAATACCGAGAATGACTTCCGGTGCACGATAGTAACGAGTAACAACGTACGGTGTCATCATTGCCGTCTCACCGGCATTGCGTGCCAAGCCAAAATCCAATATCTTAAGTTGACATTGGAAATTGACTACGATGTTACTTGGCTTCAAATCCTAAACTCAAATTGGTTGGTGAAGAGAATTGCAGTTTTTGATTACGCGATGAATAATTCCCGCCTTGTGCAAATGATGGATTCCACAAAGCATTTGATAGAGAAGGAACGACATGCGCTCATGATCCAATTCCATTTGAATAACTTGGCAAAGATTAGCGTCCATATGCTCCATGACCAGGTACAGATCACTAAACTCGTCAATCGATTGTTGAGGTGTGTATGCATTAAGGAGTTTGATTATCTGAAAAGCAACCAATTAGCTTTCTTGGGTAACGAGAATTTACGTTGCGATGATTGACCAAATTGAGCAAAGCAAATTCCCGATAGGCGCGCTTGGCATGAGTGACATTAGCGAATGGACGAGTGAGTTTCTTGATTGCGACATTCTCTTTAGTTACTTCGTCAAATGCTCCACTAAAAACACACGTTTAAGACCAAACTTTGAATTGCTTACAGAACAAGTCCTTGAGCACCCGATCCGATAACCCGTACATTGTTGTAGCGTCGTAGAATACGACAGCGTGTATCGTTGAATTCGTAGTCGCTGAAGTACCCGTTGGGAACGACATTTGTATTACCACCAGCAGCGGAAGTTGAGGCGTCCATTTTACTCGAAGATTGAAAGCGTTGTGCGTAGGTTGGTTCGAATTTGCTGCCACAACTCTCTAATGTTGCAACACCGTCTTCGGCTTCAGTTGAAGTGCCGAACAACTGAATTTGGAAGTCAGAACAATTACGTGAATCTTTTGTTTACCGGAATTTTCGAAGAAAAAAAGCCCTGTGTTACGGAATCTAAGATGTTGCTCAGATGACCTTTGGTTTCACGAAACAAAGCACCAAATCCGCTGGCCGATGTGGAACTCGACGAACTAGCACTTGGAGGTCCGGAAGCTGCACGCAATGGAGCGGGATCGGTGGATGCGCTTGTTGGGGCCAAGAATGTGGACAACGTCGACTTGCTGACAATTAGCGACCGATGGCTGCTGGGCGGTTCCGTCGAGAGTTGATTCGAAGCAGATGATGGTCCGTTTTGAGCGGTCGGTGTTGTTGTTCGATTACTGCGGTTCTCTTCGTCCGCAAATCGCTCGGGAGACGCTGAAAACGTGAGAAGTCGATTAGTGGGTCGATCACATCGAACATCCAAACACAACACGTGCACCGCATGAATATTCACGATCACAACCTCTAAATAAAAGTGGAAATAAACAAACGCGCACAACCATACGGAAAAATAAACGTGCATCGGAATACGAATAAACTCGAGAGTAATTGGATGTCTAACAAAAAAGTGAGTTTGTTTATGAAGTTCAGGTGGGACTTTCGCTTTTCGATCACACGTTCCGCCGCCACACCTCTCAGCCGTCGTTCCGGTCGATCGTTGCGGAAACAGCGAAAAGCACATCGACGTGAACGTTCCGAGAACGTGCAGCATTTCGGCTTTCCAGACGTCTTTTCGAATACAAAGCATATGCCCCTGTGGCCGCGCAGCATCTTGCAAATACGCAAGCCATAATAAAATTTCGACGCGTTTTGGGCCTCAAAATTTAACGTCTTGACGCACCAGCAACGGCAAATTGACGAAGAGAAACCTCGCATTAATGTACACGTCGCTTCTCCGCACCTTTGGCCTGTTCCTATGGTTTTTTGGTCAAAATTCATTCACCACATTAACGGATTCCAATTTTTAGAATCCCACTCGATCCGGGCAGCAACCATAATACGAACAGTCTAATGGTTGTTTTCGTCAGAAAGCGGAAGTATCAAACCTCTTTGCAAGACGATTGGAACTGACGAAAAAAAGTTTTGCGGATGGGCAAACGCAACGGTTTTACGGTCATGTCGCTCAACAGTCTCTTTATTAACTGCAGCCAAAAGGGGATTAGAAGAACCAGTGGAAAAGCTGCAAATCTCAAGCAAAAAACACCTCATTGGCACTCGTAATGCAAAACCGACGATCGGTGGAAAGCGAGTGGAAGGTCTTCAGTAGTCGTGGTACGTTGACTAATCCCCGTCCAAAAACGTGCAGCCATTTCTTGGAAACGGCGGTTTGAGTGTTCGGTTAAATTAGACAACAAGAACTGGCCCGACAAAACAACGTTCAAAACCAGGTCGTTGTTGAGCGGATTTGCGAACAAACCAACGGATTAAGCTACACACACAGAGAAATATCGCAAGATGCCCTCCACTTCTTGACCAACTTATTCGTTTTGTTGGCCATTGGCTCGTTTCGAGTTCTCAAACGCGTCCCACGAGACGACCCAACGGCACTGTCGATTGCCGTCGGAGGGTAAAAACGGAAAATTAAAAATGCGTACTCGATTGTTTGGACACATTCATCTTATTCAAAAGACCAATTTGTTTGTCCTCAGCACAATCACAACTTCACCAACAACAACTACCATTGATTTTGTATTCTCCTACCCGTTGACGAACTAGCCGTTGGCGATGACATTTGACTCTCTTCGATGGTGCAGTTGATTGATATTCAGAAACCGGTGGACTTGAGCGGCAAAAAGCCGCTCGAGGCGGCGAACGAATGAAGACCACACAGTCAAAATGCGAAATCCCGAAGATCTTGATTTGAATAAAACCCGATGAATTCGTCGATGGACGAAAACGAACCGCAAACCGCGTTAACTGTTGATAGGCTTCTGCGTTGAAATGACAGACAGAATAATAGAACTTAAGACCAAGATCGTGGATGCACACTCTGAAGCAACAGCGAATTCAGCGGCACAAAAGCGACACGCACACGACGTTTTTGCAATTCACAGTTCGCGTAAACGCCAAAAACAAAAAGATCGAAAGCAACGTCTATCTCCCGCCAATCATCAACGCAAAGACAAATCGTCAGGGTTTTGGCTAATCCCATAAACGGAGCAAAACGCTCTTCAGTCCCGGCGCCATGAGATTCGCTGCGGTATTTTTGTTGCGCAATCGCGAATAACTTGCGTGAATAAAAAAATGGTTGGCGTTTGAGTGTCACACGTCATATTGTTTTAAAGGACAGATCGCAACGTTCGACCCGAAAAAATTCGGTACGTGGTTGCGGAAATGACGCGTCCGCAATCTTTTGCTGCGTCGACTCACAAAATTGGAGTCCACAGCCGATAAACGGAACGAGAGCGGCAAAACGCCGACACACGCAGCATGCATTCATTCAGCTGCAGGCCCAGAACGACGCTCTCGACTAAATTTTTGCTTTGCGTCTCGTCGCCCCGCAGCTCAAACACGCAAAGAAGAGAAAAAGGGGACAGAGCGTTTCATCCAATTCGTCCGTTTTACGCTCGAGAATGCACAGAAAAACGAGCGAAGAACCCCAACGACGTTTCACCCTCAAGCCATTTGCCTCCTCATTTCCGCTTCGAGCACGCGGCCTTCCGTCGTTGATTTGCGAACAACGCCGCGATCCTTGGCCCCAAATCTTAATTGTCCAACGGGATTTTAAGTCACGCAAAAACCACAAGTAGCAGCCGATAATCTCGCTCCAATGCTTAACGTCGTTAAGTGACCTCAAACACGAAATACGAAAACGACAATCTTCCTTCGAAAAAACCTCGAATGTGACAATTTAGAGCTTGCAGTCGCAGTTCGTCCATTTACACACTACGAACAAAGAAACTTTGCGAGACCATTTTCGCGCATTCTAATCATCAACACGTTCAAACATCTTCGAGCCAGATGTTCACTCAGAACGACAGCTTATGGGTCCAATTAAAGAAATTCATCTTATTTACCTCAATAGCTCGTCAAACTAGCATTCCCGTTTACTTGAATCTCAAAGCACGTCTAACACAAAACGAACACAACTCTTTTGTATTGCGGTCCTGAACTTTCATGATGATATTCAAAGTCTGCGGTCGTCAAAAGCGAGTTACGAAACAGTTTCATTTGCTTCCGCGGTTATCAGCGATTTGATCTCGTCACTTCGCGGTCCATTTGCTGCTTCTCGTGCATTTAAATAGGCAAACAAGTGGGTATACAGTGGTAATTTCAACTACGTCAATGGCAATCAACGTCACAATCAATTTCAAAACGTGGTCGATGACTAAGACATTCATGTCAGGGGATTTGATTGACTCGAGTTCTCGAACAACAAGCTCTTTGTTCTTCTTTTTGTAAAATTGATAGCAACATTCATGCACCTCATATTTTCGTTCTTTGTTCGTAAATCTTATGACCCACCGCGAGAATTACCGTTCCCTCTTTTTTATTTACTGCTTGCAACGTAAAATAGAAAAGAGAAGTTAAGGAACGTTCTTTTTGCAAAGACATTGTTTAATTAGGATTTTGGGAAAGACAATTTAGAAAGTCATACGAAAAGAACAATAAGAAATACTGAGTTTATGAAGTTTGGCCCGAAATAGTTTATGAAACACTGTAGTCACCACTCTGGACATTCGTCGAACGTGGGCTCATCACAATATTCGTCCCACACGTTTTCTTCCGTCTTTATCGACGGTTCTTGTCGACCGAAATAGGGACTGGACGCACTGAACTGCTCGTCTGTGTAACCGGCCGTTGAGTGCGTGTCGTAAGAATCGCCGTAGATTGCAGCACAAACTTGACATGTGACCGTACGAACTCGGGCACAAGCAAATGCCGTGCTCAGATTTCCGGGCAACGTAACTTCGTAGTTGGCCGAGAACTGATCTAAAAGTAAGGGAGTTAAGGATGATATGGTCGCTTTCACCTCACCCTTTTTACCGTTCAACACGTTTCCTTTGGCATCTTCAGTCCAAACCGCGTATTCCAAATCGACGTGCGGTTCGCTGATTTCGAATGTAACTTCAAAACTGCCGGTCAACAAATCAGATGGAGTGGCGTGAAAGCCATACCAATTGTCCTGATCGAACGGCAAGTTTTCGAATTGACTGATGTGAACTGAGTCTCCTGAATGAGGACGGAAACAGCCTTCCGTAACCGAAACGCGGTAAATGCCGGTAGTAAAAAGTTCACGATGATCGCAGTCAGTCATTCTCGAAAAGATCTGAAAGGTAATTGATGAAAGGAGTAAACGGTTGATCAAAGGTACAGTACATGAAACACGTGATAATCTCGAAAAGAGTTCCGATTAGAGAAAATGGCACGCAAACAACAGAAACCGATCATTTCTATTTTCAAGAACTAGGAATAGTTTTTAAGAATGACAGCGAGCTTAAAATCAGTACCAAAAGCCTTTCAATTCTACTTTTATTCGTTTAATTGGAAGCCAGCAACTAGCCATCCAATCATAAGAAGCCTTCAAATTTGGGCTCCGACAGTTGACTAGCTCTGATTATGTTTCTCTCATCTAAAGTCCTCTATTTCCAGTCCCGATATTCTTGTCATCTCTGAACTCAACTACACTCCGATTGGTATCTCAATATTGAGTCCAAATAAAAGGAAAAGAAATGAAAGAATCTCGCCAGATTTCATTCCCGCTGACAAAACAGAAAACAAACTCTGTGGCAGCAATCTCTCTGACTGCCGACTCGAACTGCCAGCTCGACCTCGTAGGATCTTCGATGCAAAGTCCTATTTCCAATCGAAACCAACATCTTTCGTGTTGTCGATGTACTGAACAGTCGACCATATCGATTGGTATTTTGCGTAACAAAGTTAAAGTAATCACCAAAAAGCAAAATAACCAACGATTCTTAGATTTTTGAACGAAATTCAACGGTTAGTGTTAACCACACAATCACACTTACATTCGTCGATAGATGTCAACAACTGAACGAGTCGAACATCAAATCTGTGGTTATCTTTGACACTAAAACAAACAACAGCGTTAAAGAGCAATTGAATGCCTGGTATGAGAGTTCCATTGTGATAGTGGGCAATTAGGAGCTGCTCTTCAATAGTTACTTTTGTTGGTTGGGAAACAGTCCTTTAGATCTGACAGCAACAATTCCCGAGTTTATTTGAAGTCAATTTTTGGGTTATGACATTTTCTATTCGCAATCCGTTTAGCTCATTGAATTTCAGTATCTTTTGCGTGTACGAGCACAATGACGTCGAGGGGAAATTGGTTGCGCGAATCTGTGTTGAGACGAGTGCGCAAGCGAAAATTAAAGCGGCGACGTTGAGATGCGTTCTCGATTTTGTTTTCCTCAAATTTTAAGCACTTTTGACGTCTTTTATTTCAACGCTTCTTGTCGTCGTTTGTTTCTAACCTCGCGCAATTGTTGTTCATTTCGTTTGTGGACAACGACTGTGCAATCAACGAGAAGACAGAACACTGCGCAAGTACCCAATAAGCAACCTCTAGTCACGTTTGAAGGCGTGCTCTTCTATTGACGTTGTTTTGATGGCACACAAACGCGTATCGACGTGTTTCTTCGCATCGTTCCGAATTTCGCGCACGATAACAAAAACGGCGCAATCGACGTGTTTGCGAATTTTCTTTGTTTGCGTGAATTCGCCGCCTCTGTGCGCTTCCCGACACTTCAAAACCGAAATTGCAAAACCGACGTTTACTGAAGAGTATTTTTAGCGTGTTTTCTAAGCCGTTCGCCAGACACTTGGAGTCGTTTAAAAGCCTCCGATCACGTATTAACAGTTCAGTCGCCTGCTCAAGCAATGCAACAGTTTCGGGCATCTTTGTTGGTTGTTTTGGTCTGTTTACCGTTCAGTTCACAGTTGTCAGAATGTTTGGAACGTAGGATCTGCGGCTCATAAAGCAACCCCACACTTATTTTAGCACGAGATAAAGGCGACAATTCGTGTGGAGAAGCCGGTGGACTAAGATTCTATTTTGATACACGAACTCGACGTTGTCAGCCGTTTATTTACGATGGATGTAACGGCAATCAAAATCGTTTTAAATCGGCCGATGAATGCCGCGACAAGTGTACGGGCGTTAGTGCTGATGACGCCGATGCAGCAAACAACCACGGAATGGTTCTTCCAGTTCGTAAGTTTGTCGTCTGTTAGCCACTAACCTTCTGATACTGTTTAGCCAAATGTCCTGGTGGTGTTAGAGCAGCAGTTGATAGGCAAAATGAGCCGTTGAAATGCGATCAATGTCCGGAGAATCACGAATGCATTGACGAGCACTGTTGTCCCAATAAAGGTAAGAAGTTTGTTAGGAAAGTTGTCGTTGAACATTCATTTTAAGTGTAAAAGGAAGAAATTTCACTCAAATTTGTTCATCAATCAAAATACCGGTTCTGTTTGTAATCAGAAAAAAACACAAGGCGCGTAACATGTTTATGTTTTGTTCTTGCAGAAGCAGCGTGTGATTTGACATATGACACCGGGAAATACGCGTTTCAAGGATCTCATACACCGCGCTACTTTTACAGTCGAAACATAAACAACTGTCTGCTATTCACCTACTATGGAACTGGTGGAAACTCCAACAACTTTGAAAACTATAAGGACTGTATCAAATTCTGTCGTGAAGACTAATTTCTTGGTTGCCCGTCTATTTAATGAGAATCTCGAGCCGGAGATTAGCCCCGTGTTACGATGCCAACAAAACGAGTATTTTTCGTTGTTTTTGTTGAGACTTTGTTTCTACTTTCGTACGGTATTTATTTTACCATCAATAAAAACATTCGGAGTTTAAGTTTGTTTCTGCTTCTATTCAACATTGTAGCACGTCAATACAAGATCCACGAGGTGTTCGTCGTCCACAGAAGTTGCCAAGTCCTCTAGTTGAGCATAAAGAAAATTCAGTTTGTTTTCTTTGGAGATGTGATCTTTTTTGAGACTGAAAACCCACATGTGAGTTTGCTATCGCGGACAAATAAGAACCAAACTAAACAGACAAACACACCAGCACAAGTTGTGATGGTAACTTTTTGGCTTAACAAAGGTTCTTTTATGCTCAAACATCCACGAAGGAATATGTTTTCGACAAACAGAGTTTGCATCAACAATTTCAAATGCTTTCGGTTCATGATGATGCAAACTAATCTCTAGTTGGATCGCCCAACTGATCTATCAGTCTTGTTATTGAATTAAGTACGTTCACGCGGTTACTGTGAATGTAAAAATCGAACTCTTGTCGAAGAATACACGTCTTTATTCTTGTCATCGGTTGAAAGAGTTGAACATTTTACTGTAACAGTAATTGGCGTTTTGAAATGGTGAGTCGACGATCGTAATGCAGAATTAGTCATGTTTACATTTGAAGGACTAGAACAAGATAAATTAACAACAATATTATTGAGGCAAAGAAACAATTTGGCGGAGATATGCGAATTTCTAAGGCACGAGTGAATGACACGTAGAATTCATTGAGCACAATCGTTTAAACTAATGTATCGCCACGTCGGTCTCTGCGTGATCGTGGATATCTGGACTGAACTGGGAAGTCGGTTGACGAGCTACTTGAAGCGTTTTGAGGCGTATTCCGTTTCCGTCTACTGATTTCTGCTTCGATCTCCCCATTACGATGAGGTTTTGAATACTGATCACGCGATGAGTGCTGATATTGCTTTTGGCGTTTGCGCGAAGTCAATTGCTCTTCATCGTCCAGATCGGTTTCCATTTCGATGGTTGCTCTACGGGCACGAAATTTTCCCATTGGTTGAATTGGAATGTCCACGCCGTTGATCGTTGTGCTACTCGAAGTTGATGCTATCGAGTGGTTTCGACGAGCAGAAGCTGGTGGATGGTCGAAAGCAGCCATCGCAAGACTTCCATCGGGGTTTTTATGCCTAAATTTAATCGTTACAAAAGACGTCGAGTACCTGCAATAAATTTTAAATACATAATCAAATAGCAGTTCATCATCGAAGCAATTGTATGAACTTCAACCACATAGTTTATCGTCACTTTGACCTCAAATAGTTTCAGTTTACAGTTAAATCGATTGAAGAAATACAAGAAGGTATTAGAAGTTTTTAGAACAATCGGAGTAACCAAATGTATCGTTTTAAAAGATTGCTCTGCTGTTCATCTTCAATTTTCTGGTCAAGTTTCTGAACACCAGATTGGATTATTGAGTTCGAAGGCCGAAGCGATTCTTTTGACTTGTACTCCCAATTGTCTTCGGAAGAATCGATCTCATTTCCCGACGATGTTTCATAAGAGAACGGCATCGAATTTGGACCCTTAGCCCCGGTTTCGTTGTTGTCGCCAACTGAATCCAACGAAAGAATTTCATAAGTGCGAAAGTTTTCGGCTGATTGTGTCGAAATCGGTTGTCCATGAATTCGGACAAAGATCAACAGAGTAATAAACAGGAATACGTAACTGGAAACTAGGTCGAATGTTTTCATCGCTTAGCGAGAATATGAATCGACTGCCAACTTCGAGTAAACACACGGATGATAGCGGCAAAACACTTAAAATCAACTGGAGATTGCAAACTACGGCCTTAAATAAGACCATTCAGCCGGTTTTCAACATAATCACGAATGTAAATCCTCAACGAAAACTCAAAACATGCGGTTTATTACGAGGAGTCGCATCAGCAGAATCGTCAGTTCTTTGAATTTCATTTGCCACGGTTGGCGTTCATTTGAATTCCGTGTCTCATTCGCAGTTGTCAGGTTTGTTGAATGTCAATGCAAATCTCGATTGTTTCCGCGTTCTTACTATTCTTCCTCTCTGTCGTTACATTCAACACTTGGAGTGATGCCTGTCAACCAACTCCTTCACGCGAACAAATGGAATTCTTACGCGAACGTTTACGCACGGCCCTAATTGTTCTACCACCCGTAGAATTGCGAAATTTAACTTCGGCGCAAATTCAAACATTGAATCAGGTAGCGTTTGTATTCGCAGTTTTGTGTGAAAACAACTTCCAGACAATTGATCGACTAGTTCGCTTACAAACCCTCTCCGACAAAACGCCCATCGATTTGGATCCCGAACTGCTTCGAGCCGCTCAACTCTACGCCAATCAACTGCGATACAACAACGGCAATTGAACTGCTAATCAGCTTTCGATCAACGACTTTTGCTGCGTATTTTCCTTCGATTTTTATGTGATTTTGCAGAAATATCTTTGGAGTTTTGTTGAATAAACATCAGACGTTAACTTACCATCCACTTGGCAGTGGATTGCTGTCTTGATTGACAACAAAACTGTGCATTGTGTTCGTGATTGGCGGTGTTGAATGACGGGAATTCGAGCTGCTATCAGTTGAGCGACTAGTTGGAAACGACATAATCTCCGTCGTTCTTTTATTCGTCGACTCTTGTTCAGAAAATCGAATTGCGGGAATGTTCGTTGAATGTGGCGAGGCCGTCGCTGAGTCGGTTTGTGGTCGATCATCGCTTTTACTTCCGATAAGCGATTTTAAAGCTCGTGGCACACTTAACGAATTAGCGCCGAGAAGTCCCGAAGAACTCTCAGCGTTCGGTGACAATCCGCTTTTTGATGGCGAATAAGAACGAGTACTAGAAGGTACGAAATGAACAACTTCAATCCTTGGATCATCTACCTTGCTGTACGTAAGTGTTCGATGTTCTTGAACAGTGTTCCCTTGGCAATAAGATCACCGAATCCTTGAGTATGCGAAAACGCGTAGCCTGAACGCAACGATCCTCGTCGACTTCGTCGAGTTGCTGCGGTTCGTGGCATTTGAGGTCTAAACACAAAGTTCACTGCGGAGTTTTAAGAACTTTCACTCACTTTGCGGGTTCCGCTTTGTCACGATGTGCATACTCGGGCATTTTTGAACGAACTCGTAGTCGATCAGCATAAGAGGGATGAGTATCGAACCAAAAAAAACGATTCATCATTACGGGCAGAAGAAGAATGACGCAAATTAGAATCAAGGAAAACCAAAAATGCGGAGTTGACATGGCACGTAAAGCAACACCATACGAGATGCCTGATGGAGTTTTGCTAACTAATGGATATGGAATGACTGAAAAATACGGAGATTTAGTGATGCACGAACAACAAACCTTGATAGTAAAGCAGAACAACAGCAAAATAAAAGGCAAGAGAACCCCAAATAACAAAGTGGTTGAACGCTGTCCAAAACGAGGTATCCAAAATAATTTGTCCGGTAACAACTACAACTAACGATGTGAAAACGGTGAATGCTAACATCGGGTAATCGTTCACATCATGACCATTCTTATCGATTCCCAAATAAAGAGCTCCGTAAGGTACAAAAAACAAAACCAATGAGCTAGACATGTTTGAATGCAATCTCATTCATATGTTCATCTCTTACCTAATCATACCATGAATTACCGAATAAGTGAATATCCGCATATTGAAAAATAAATTGTACTGACCAGGTATGTAGAGTTTCGGATAACTGCAATCGAAAATCAATGGGGTTTAGCGATCAAAAACTTACCGAAGTGAATACTCGTCACTGACATCTTGATCGAATACCTAAACAAACGTTCACTAAGATTTATAAATGATAAAATTGACATGTTTTTTCTTATTAGTCAAAACGGAAATGTTCAAGATAGTCACAACTTACGCCCATTGCTAAAACCGGAAGTGCAGTAAAGAACATGTTGTAGCAAGCAATCAAAATTGCATCGTAGACAGTTTGAGCCGAATAACCACAGAAAAAAGAGTACCAAAAATGGGCCAAAGTAAAGGAGAAGTTTTTGTAGAAGAAGTAGCGCAAAAATTTGCACATGCGAAAATATGACCAACGACCGTGAACGAGCAAAAGACGTTGAAGATAACAAAATTGTCCGATACTGTAGTCTGATGCTAGAACTGCTTGCATTCCTTCTTGACCTAAAACAAAAGCTTCGAATTGTTTTGGTCAATCGAATTTACCCGAAATTCCAACTCCAATATGAGCCGTCTTAATCATTGAAACATCGTTGGCTCCATCGCCGATTGAAAGAGTGACTGCTTTCTTGTGTCTTTTGACCAAATCCACGACTTGAGCTTTTTGAAGTGGCGTTACACGACAACAAATTACAGCCTAAATAACACTTACAGAAGAAGGTTAAGAACAAGACTAACCGAACACAAAGATCCAACTTCCAAAAACAGTTTTTCGCATTTTCGTCGAAGTGCGTACACCAACGATTCACCATTAATAACCAAACCATAGCCATCTTGGGGCGGCAATTCGTCTTCCATTAGTCCCGGAGGTGGATTGTTTGGCGTTGTTGGATGATTGGGAATTCCGTCGTCTGTTTGAAATGCAACATTGTTGTGCTCCTTGACTTGTGAAGCTAAAAAAAGATAGAAGATCTTAAGCGATTTGTCAACTTACTTGATCGATTTCCATTGCCAAGACCGTGAGTAAACGTAGATTTGGGATGATCGTAGAAACTACTTGCACCGACCACATTCTACAATATGAAGTTATTTACCATGGGATTCGTATTTGAATAGTTGGCACAAAAGCATTTGTGTTATTAGCAGCAGCTTTATATTGTTAGTTAATTTACACAGATCTCCAACATTTTGGACAAATTACGAACGTAAAGCTGACGGACAACTTGTTAAAAACGAGCATGTTAACGTAAAAACTCAACGTGATTTGTTTCAACTGCAACTCAATCATTTGCCGTCACCAATGCGCAACAGAAACTTCAGCAAAATGTGTTAACATTAGATGGTAAAACTCTTGATGCCCTACAGTGTGCTCGTCGAAGAGTTGATTGTTGCCGTGAAGTGTAACCTTTTGATTGCAAGTCTTTGGACCTTCGACCATTGGAATACTCGATTGTCGTTTGTACAGACGTTGACGTTCTCGTGTCGCCTGTTCTTCTCGTTGTTGCATCTCAGTAACCTTTCGAATCTGCTCACTAATATACGCACGAATGTTAGCCGGCATCCAGTCTTCGGTTGAAGGCCCGGATTTTGAATCGACGGTCTTTTTTTCAGTAAAATTTTTTGAGTTTATAGTTGGAGTTGCGCCCTGCTAAAGAAATAATCACGCTCTTCAATACCGTCAAGCTTCTTAAGCGATGCGAAAACAATTCCTAGTGCATTTGGTGCAAGATATAAACAGATCTCATATACTTTAAAGCTATGAATCAATCTCTGAGAATTTCATAAAAATGTCAATTGGGACATAACAAAAAAGAACTCAACACTAACCGTAAATGTCGCTTTTTCCATGCACCGTTTGATGTCTTTGAGTTGAACTTCAACTTCGATTTCTTTTTTTCCATCGACAATGAAAACTTCTTTCATGTCTTCAGTTAACAGTTGACACGAATAACCGATGTTGATCGCAGTTTCCGTTTTGTCACCAGTCAACACCCAAATCTTAATGTTCGCTTGCGACAGTTTTGAAATCGTTTCTGGCACACCGTCCTGGAGTTTATCTTCGATGGCTGTTGCACCGAGCAATGTCATTCCACTTTCGATCTCTTCGTACAACTCCACCAATCGCTCGTCCTTGTTCTTCACGTCGAGTGCTGCTTCTTGTTGTCGTTCCATCCATTCGAGTACGTAATCAGCATCCAGATCTTTGTATCCAACACATAATGTTCGCAGTCCATCGGCTGCAAACTTGTCCAAATGTTGCATTGTCGCTTGTCGCAGCAAGTCACTTGTATCTTCGCGAATTCGTGCCATAACCATCGTATCGGCACCTTTACAATACAAACGAACTTTTCCGTCTTTCGTTCGCACAATCACGGACATTCGCTTACGAACGTTGTCGAAGTCGAGGATTTGTAGAACCTCAAAAGTCTAAACAAAATGCACGTTACTTTACATTCAGAGTTCAATACTTCTTCTTTTCCTCGAATCTCCAACGTTAAACTGGTCGGCGTACGTGACTTGAATACAAATCCAAAATTGCGAGCAGCTGCTGTGAGTGCCGCTTCATCGGGGCTCTGCGCTTGGTATTCAAGTAGGGTACCAGTTTTTCGCTCGGGCATAACCGTATGGCAAATTGCAAGTAGACGCCAAAACTCTTCAACCTAATAAAGAAAAGATCAAATGCAACAACAAAACGACGTACCTCGGGCACACGGTTCTTCGTGTCGTCGAGCAAGGTTTGGTCGTAAAAACAAAACTTTGGTTCGTGCCATCGATTCCAAGAAAAGTCAAGGGGTTTGGTACTCTAATGAATGTATAACCGAATGTGAATACAAACTTACAGGCGTTATATCAATTAATTCGCCTTGTGGACTCATCAAATCTCCGTAAGATCGACCGTTGATTGAGCATTTGTTAAAAGTCATGATATTTTGAGTAAGAGTTCCCGTCTTGTCGCTGAATATGTACTGAACCTGACCCAGTTCTTCGTTCAGCGTTGTGGTTCGAGCACGTGCTGGTGTATCGGTCTTGGCGTAATACATTTTCATATCCGAATTGATCCAAACTGAATGAGCAAATCGTATGATTTCAACACTAAAATCGTTTTAATTACATCTATTATTGCAATAGTATCTCTTACCTAACATAAAGGGAAATCGGCACAACCGTATTGAGCAATATAATGTACGAGAAGAACATTAGGAACGAGATGATCATAATTTGTTTTGCACCACGGGCTTCGCTACCATCTGAGTTCGTCGACGAAACGATTTTATCCCACTCCAAATAGACGGTAAAGTGACGACCAGTAACCCATTCCCAAATTCCACACAAAATCGTACAAATCAAACACATAGCGATTAGAAAAAGAACAATCTACAACCAGGTAATCATATTCGCCTTCTCTCTCTATTCATCAACTCACACCCATGATCAAAATATTCAGAAATCGATCCAAGCTCGTACGTTTGAATTTCGTCTTTCCACTATTCATCATCAACTTGGTGTCCTTGCCCGCAAAAACGACCAAACCATAACACCAACGAGTATTTCGTAAACGACAACCACGCAGCAGCATTTTGTTGTTGTCCAATGGAATCTGACGACCTTGATAAACGAGTCGTCCCTCAAATCGATCGAGACGATTGTTTGGGGCTTCGCAAATAATTTCACCTAAAAATTTACATTCGTACGTGCGATCTGTTAATCGAAACCAACCATCAAAATCTGAAATGTCCTTTACGATATCGCCCATAACTGCGGTTTCAGGTAGAGCGGATCGAGTTTTTAAATTGGTTTCACCATCTAACTCTGCAGTTTCAATATAACAAATACCATGAGGTTCGGAAGTCGAAAGCAGAAGAAGATCGGCAGCGATAAAATGTTCGTTTTCCATTCGAATCACATCACCGACTTTTACGTTCATCCATCGTTCTTCTTCCAATCGACCGTTTCGAACAACGTACGATATTCGGTTGTTTACTTGACTGTCACTGCGATGTCGTTGCTAAAACAATGTGTTCACAGAAAACCTATGACGACTTACAATGTCATCGTAACCATCTTTTACGGCAGAAACACCGAGCACAACAAACAAAGGAATAGCCGTTGAATACCATGCAATACTTGTGATCCAAGGAATAAGCTACAAAATTGTCATTGATTGCAATGAGGACTTCGAAATCGCTTACTTGAAAAACCATTAAAACCAAAAAGTAAAAGTTGGCAAGACGTTGAAATTGCTCAAAGAGATTCTTTGGCAAAAAGGTCACAGCGTTGTATCTGAAGAAAGAACAATCATTGATAATCTGAAGACAAAAAGAAATCAAACTCACTTTGAGGTTTTAATGTAATTGTCCTAAATGACCAATTAAAGATGTTTTTCGATCGGCAATGACTTACCGCGTATCCAAAATCGGAATTGTAATCTCGATTATTTGCCCGTAAGGTTCGTTGATTATCGCCTGCGGTGCTGTTAGCTCGGTTTCGTTCTCGATTATCGTTCTGTTGTGTACTATCCACCATCGAGCCATCCGAAGTGGGCGCAGTTGAATTGCGCCAGCAGCGCCGCAATCGTTCCAACATCTTCGCATTCCAACCCACTTTTCTGTGGATTGGCGATGTCTGCCACGCCGATTCGCCCAGAAAGAGCGGATTCACGTAGGCCGAGGGCGGAGTGCGAGGTCGTCGACGTGCTGTTACCGGAAACTCAGTGGATCGAGAGGACGACGAAAGTCGACGAGACTCGACCGGGAATGTAGTATCTCCGCTTGACGAACTGCGGTGCACAGCTGAAAACAATAAGTTCAACTAACAGTAAAAACTTCGCTGAACTGCGGACATCGATGTATGTTTCAATAATGACAAGAACTCCGAAAAAGATTTTTTATAAGTTTGAAAGCAAGAAGCAAAAACTAGTGACAGAGTAAAACACCGGAAGTCAAAAATCCGCGTGTTTAGTTACGAGTTGACTTCGTAGCTTGTAAGAATGAATTTGCAGGGTTTAGTCGACTAGAGGACTGCTCTCCAAAGCCCACGAAATCTTCAGATCGATTTAGAAATACCGGGAAATAACCGTGGACATGAAATGATGGCGACTGATCGATTCTGCAGTTCAATAACCGGACCCCCTTATCGTGATTCTTGTTCGCGGATGGTCCCGGAATGGTGGCTGGAGGTTATTTTTATTACCCGAGCGCAACACATGGATCTTCTTTTCGGGTTGTTGACGAGAAGCGGACTGAAGAACGTCAATAACAACGAATTCCAAAACATCCCTCCCAAAATCTCGCTTTTTCGTGTTGAAGTACGAAAGCAGGGATTTCTGTGCGAATCGTAAACACTTCACAGATGATTAGCAAGTTCTCGATCTGTTATACGAATTCAATAAAAACGAATTCGATCGTCGAACAAACTCGAAAGATAAGAAACGTTTTCTTGCCTATGCATCTAATGGAGACGTCAAAACATTAGCGTCGTCTGTTTATAATAACATCGAAATCGAAGGCCAACAGGTGAACGACAAACAGTGAGAAAACGCGAAGAAATTTTCCGCATTACCATGGCGATGTGAAAAAACGTCCCAAAACTAATCACACGGTCGTTACAAAAATATCAACAAACTATCTAAAGATCGTGAACTTAACAGCCATTGTGGCCCTTTAAGATCTATGGATATGAATAAGAAATGACGATTAACAGCAAAAGCAAATCGGTCGTCTACGTCAAACACAATCTCCATCGATATGAAGACCGCAGTTGACAAAAGAGAAACCTTTGTAGTGCGAGTTTTGCATTTTCCTCACTGTTTTCACGACTTTTGCCTTCTCGATTCCACTTGTGCTGCTTTCCACGCGACAATGCACAATACGACGGACGCCGGGAGGGAAGCCAGTCGATGACTAATCTGAATGCGCTCTTCCTCCAATTCATACATCACAAGCAACAACGCGTGCGGCAGAAGAATTGCGGAAACCGCCTGAACACAATCGGCAATCGCAGGTGTGCCCACATGGACCGTCGCCTATCGATGAGTTAGCAGCGAAACAGTCAGCAACATTCTGCTTTTTTGCTTTCTTCCGACCCTCATTTCTGTAATTTCACGGCCCAATCCAATCACTTCTGGCTAATCGACGTCACCGTGAATTAGTTCTTCAAAAGAAAAGATGCGTAGCGGAAATCAATCAGACAAAGTCACGATCAGATTGTTCGCTCGCACAATCGAAAGTCGGACGGCGAAATTCAAACGTTGAAACGAATACATTATCCACTCTCTGAAAGGCGACGATAAGCTCCTTCTCGCACTTATACTCAATCGCTTTGGCGCGAAATTATCCCGAAAGTTCCTTCAAAAGCGAATGATTCAGACTGCGTGACATGTTTTTTGACTTCTACAACTAAAACCTTTGATCTCGAACGTAATCACGTAAAAAATGAAATTCGTATCGAATATTTTTGTCAACGAACAGCCTTTCAGTTCGGTTTCCAGGCCCCAAGGACACTGCAAAGGGAACAGACAATCGAATATGCACGACAGATGCCCGACTGTAACATAATAGTCGAGAGTTTGGAATCATGAAACAATAATTCTGATAGAAAATTACGAACATAATTTCCACAACTCAGAATGCAAGCTAAAGATACCGATAGACGAGCTCAAAAGTTTTCCTGTCGCATCCTGACAATATAAACAAAAAGAATGGGCTGTTTGATGGCTAATCTTGAAGCCAAACCCTTTGACTTGGGTTTCTGATTGACAAAATCACGCTTAATCAATGATTCATGAACATAAGTTCAGCAAAAATCCTTATCAACAAAAGAAAAGTGTGACGTGTGCTTCAAATATGAACATTTAAACATCTCACTTACTCATCGTTAAATGACGTTGAAGCCTTGATTTAGTCGTTGAGTTCGAGTGTAGAATAAATTCAGTGAAAGAAGTTGTTTAGCTTATTTGATCATGTTGTTGAGCAACGACATAAGTTCTGTTTACTATTCTGTTGCAATTGACTCATAGCGTTCACATTCTGGCGGTTCATGACGAAAACGAACTTTCTTTTGTCATTATACAGGGTGTCTCAAAAAAAAGGGCAATCGTGCTGTAACTTTTTAACCAGCCATTGTATGAAGATTCTGTAAAAAGAAACTAAGGTTGTTTTTGGCCGCGGAGTCGATTGGTCTAATTTTCTGCCGGATCGGACAAGTCCGCAGGCTGCTATGGACAATTTTGTACCTCCAAGCGAGTTTAACGCTGCTTCCCATTCTTCATTTTTGTCTTCCTTTTTAAAAGCGCTGGCGGTATCAATAATCAAAGCGAGGCGAAATGGCGTGACGTCGTTATGTCAATTGATGGATGGACTTGATTACAGATTATTTATAACAATTTAAGATTAAAGATTACAGTTTGTTAACAAGATGTTCAATGTGGCCTCCGTGTTCCCGTACTACCAAAGCAATGCGCTTAAGAAACTCATTAACCCACAAATTGCACAATGGAATCTTATACTCTAGTTCTTCCTATGCTTCCAAAATCCGGATTGTCATGAGTGAATTGATAACGACTGACCGTCATAACGAAGACAAAAATGAAGAATGGGAAGCAGCGTTAAACTCGCTTGGAGGTACAAAATTGTCCATAGCAGCCTGCGGACTTGTCCGATCCGGCAGAAAATTAGACCAATCGACTCCGCGGCCAAAAACAACCTTAGTTTCTTTTTACAGAATCTTCATACAATGGCTGGTTAAAAAGTTACAGCACGATTGCCCTTTTTTTTGAGACACCCTGTAGATCGCTGAAACAACTTGTAAACAATCAGCGTGTTTTCGATACAAAAACAAGTTCAATAAACAGGCGAGAAGGTTGAAAATACGCACTTAGCTCACCACCCACTGTGACGCCTTGGTAACGAGAAGCACCACGACATACGCGAATGGACGTACAAAACGTTTGAAAGGTAAAATCCGCACGAAACAAGTTCGAGTCGCTGGCTATTTTCACACACGAGTTTCGGATGATCAGAAATCGTTTCTCGGACGTTTGGAGCGTCTACTCGCGCACACTTTCACAATATTCGCATTTTCAGATGTACCTTCATATTGAAAGTAAACCGCGTCGACCGGAAAGCATGTCGTGTCCCCGGGTTTCCACCAGCGCAAACATTACTTCTCCTTTCTTCCGACCACGGGTTTATCGCAGTTTGTTTGATTCGCGCGTTGTTTGCAGTGAAGAAGCCATGGGTTCGGAATCTTCGACCCCAATTCTTTTCGGCGCAACCAATACCAACCGTTCATCGAAATATAAGATTCGCAATTGTGTCCGTTCAAGTGCCGTGAAAGTAAACATCGCGCTGAAATAGTGACCACCAACAATCAAGACTCTAAACGATTGAACGACCACAAAACTGAAATCTCACCAAAAGAAAAATGTTCCCAACATCAATGTGCTTATTCCATAGTAGTCTGTTAGCAAAAAACTAAGCCGGAAGTCCGATTAAATGACCAATAACTTCGTTTTTCACGAAGGCTCTTAAGTGGCTTAAGTTGAAAACAAGGATTCTGACAAAACTCTCCATTTGTTCAGCTTGGAAAAATCACTAGAAATGTAATTCCCGGTCTATCGTTTTAGTTTTATTGCATCGAAGAGAAGTGTTTAGCGTAATAATCAGTCCGTTAAAACTGCTGTCCAAAATCGTGTATACCTTTTGTCCCAACCCGAAACTGTAATGACAGAACGCCAAGGCGGCGTTCGCGTCCTTGTTGTTAACATGCGTTATTGTAGTTTTGTTTTTATTGTTATTTATTGTTCGTCTAATAAACCTCGCCGGTAACCTACGACGACAGAACAACTGGCGCAGTCAGATGGAGACGACTTGCAAACAGCAAATCGCGAAAGCGAAAAACGAGATCGATTCTCAGGTCGTAAGTTGGAAGAGCCTACAAAGGAAATTTTAGGACAACACCGCAACGGAGGCCGAATGCAAAACTGCGAATCAAATCAGATCCCGCCTGATCCGCAAAGTGGAAATCGTCAACCGCTATGAAGCATTGTGGCTCCAGGAAACAGATGCGGAAAGCCTGTCCGCTTTCACGGCAACAACCGACTTCCACAAAGCGAAAGATGAAGCCGAAGAGACCATAGACGACATCGACTTAGAACTCAAGTCAATCGAAGACCGCGGTCGAAACACAACTCTCGCGTCGATATCCGCAGGCACGACAACAGAAGCCAAAGTCGTTCAGTCACCGATCCAAATCATGGAGGCTATTCAACGAATCCTCGAGAAGTTCACGTATGACCCATTAAACGACAAAACGTTTCAGAAATGGTACGAGCGTTACGAGTCAATGATCAAGGACAGCAAACTGTCCAGCGACAACCACAAGTCGATCGTTCTCAACTCGCTCGGAAGCACGGAGTACGCACGTTTCACCGACTGGTCACTCCCCAACAAACCAGAAACGATGGAGTTCGAGGAACTGATCAAAAAGCTAAGTGAACATTTTAACGATATTGTCACTACATTTCAGCGACGACTGCAGGTTTTGTCCATCCGCCACGAAAACGGAGAATCAATCGAAAACTTGGGAGAGCGAATCAATTCAAAATTCGTTTTGTGCAAATGGTCCACAATGAAGGACGACGACATCAAGTGTCTTCTCTTCGCACTCGCACTCAACCGTCCGGAAGACGCAGCACTTCAAGAAATCGCCTTGAAGGAACTCGACGCCCCGACAACGCCATCACTGGAACGTCTGGTCACCAAATGTCGAGATCAACTGAACCGAGTCGCGAATCGTCAAATGGCCCAACAGCAAACCGAAGGAATCCTTTCAATCAAGAAAGTGGAGAAGAACTCTTCGACACCGAAGTACAAGCAACGCTTCAAATTGAAGAAACAACACAAAGACGTACCGGCAACTCAAACGACTGAAGAATCCAAACCCAAATGTCAAGGGTGTGGATCGTGCAAACATCAACGCTCCGAATGCCCATTCAAAGAAGCAATCTGTCACGGTTGTGGGATAAAAGGACACTTGCAAAAAGTCTGCCGAAAAACTGCAAAACGAATCGAAGTCATCAGCATCAACACAGTGAATGTCCACCGCAGATCAGCCACAATCGAAATCAATGGGCAAAAACTCGAGTTCCAGCTCGACACCGCCGCCGACGAGAACGTTATTGGACTTGAGGAGTGGCAAACGCTTGGCCAACCGGAACTGTTAACAACCCAAATCGCGGCGGTGGGAGTCGACCAGAAGCCACTTCAGATTTTTGGAAGGTTTACGATAACGGCCAACTGGAACGACAAAGCGATTGAAATGCAGCTCTACGTTCTCAATCGTCCAAACTGCGCATTGCTGTCGGCTAAGTCGATGGATCAATTTGGAATGGTCAGCTATGCTAAGGGAATCAATCAAGTACAAACGACACACAGTTACAACGAACAGCTGCAGCGTCAATTCCCGAATGTGTTCGAAGACACGTTAGGTAAGTGCAATCGAATTTCAGCTCAACTTCATGTCGATCCAACGGCCCAAACCGACACATTTGCCACGCCGACCACTTCCGCTAGCAGTTGAACCGCTCGTCAATCAAGAGTTGGATCGGTTGGAAGCCGCAGGAATCATCTCCAAAGTTGACACCGCCAAATGGGGCAACACCCATCGTTATTGCGAAGAAGCCGCAGGGCAAGATTAGAATATGCGCCGATTATTCAACGGGACTCAACGCGGCTCTTCAGGAAGACGCATACCCATTGCCGAACATTGAGGATATTTTCGGGAAGTTGGCGGGTAATTCTATTTTCAGCCAGTTGGACTTAAGGGACGCTTACCTCCAACTCACACTGGCCGAAGACTCGAAACCGTTCACAACAATCAACACGCACCGTGGGCTGTATCAGTACGAGCGCATGAACTTTGGTCTCAAAACAGCTCCGGCAATATTCCAGCGAACCGTCGACCAGATGCTCAACGGACTGGATGGAGTCATTGGATACCTGGACGACATCCTGGTCGTTGGAAACAGCCAAGAGCAACACGATGAAAGACTTCGTAAGGTGCTCCAACGAATTCAGGAGTGGGGATTTAAGATCCAGCTACCGAAGTGTAAGTTCAATCAAACGGAGGTCAAATATTTAGGTTCAATCGTGCACGCTAATGGGATCCGACCAGACCCGGAAAGAATACAAGCTATCAAACAGCTCCGAAAACCAACCACCGTCCCGGAGGTACGAACTCTGCTGGGCCTTGTCAATTACTACGGCAAGTACGTGCATCAACTGCACACGATGAAACAACCGCTAGAGCAACTCACGCTCAAAGATGCCGAATTCAAATGGGCAACCGAACGGGAGAACGCATTCCAACGCATCAAGGCAACACTCCTCAGTCCACTGGCACTCGCGCACTACGATCCCCGACAAGAACTGATTGTTGCAGCCGACGCATCACCCGACGGAATGGGAGCAGTTCTTCAACAACGCTACGCCGATGGATCTGTGAAAGCGGTATATCACATCTCAAAAAAGTTTTTTCAGAAACCCAACGACGCTACTCCCAAATCGAGAAGGAAGCCCTGGCAATCGTGACAGCAGTCGAACGCTTTCATCGCTTCATCTACGGTCGACACTTCACGTTGCTCACCGACCATCGTCCACTGTTAGCAATCTTCCGTACCGACAACACCAAGGGACTTGATGGACGAACCACAAACCGACTAGCTCGATGGGCACTCCGACTTCTCGCCTACGACTTCAAGGTAGAATACGTCAACACCGCCGCTTTCGGATTCGCCGATGCCCTATCGCGACTGCTTCAAGAACGAAAACAAACGAACGATGAAGACATGGAAGAAGTCATCAGCGAATTACAAATTGTTGACAAGGACAACGAACTGATCACAAACGAAACGACAGCTAAACTTGAACCGTTTGTTTCAATTCAAAATATTAACGTTGACACTTCCAGCGATCCCTGTCTTACAGCAGTTCTTGAACGAGTTCGGAATCAATGGTCAGAAGCAGATCGCACCGATCCACTAATCGGAAACTTCTACTCGAAACGCCACGAATTGTACGAAATCAAGGGAATGGTTATGTGGAACGACCGAGTCGTCATCCCAACGAAGATGCGACCACAAGTCTTGGAAACCATCCACAACGGACACCCAGGAATTCAACGGTCCAAACGTCTTGCTCGTCAACATGTCTACTGGCCGGGAATGGACTCCGACATTGAGAAGATGGTCCGTCAATGCAACTCATGTGCCGAGAATGCCGTCACTCCAAGAAAAGCTCCACTGAAACCGTGGCCTCAAACGTCAGAACCGATGCAACGTATACACGCCGACTTTGCCGGCCCTCTTCACGGCCACTACCTCCTCATCGTCGTCGACTCTCACACAAACTTCATTTGGACCTTCAAGACGAAACAGATCACCGCCGAACGCACGACCGAACTTCTTCGTCAACTCTTCTATCAATTTGGTCCACCGGAAACACTGGTAACGGATAACGGAACTCAGTTCACTTCTGAAGCCTTCGCTAATCTCTGCTCCGATTTTAGTATTGTTCACCTCAAATCTCCTCCGTATTGTCCCATGTCGAATGGCCGAGCTGAACGTGCAGTGGCCATGGTCAAAGCGGCAATCGCGAAAGAGGGAAGGGGTTTGGCTCAACTCGACTCAACCATCAGTCAACTCAATTGTCTTCCGTCAGATACCGTCCAGTCCGACTCAAACCCAGCAAGTGCCTTCTTCAATCGTCAAATTCGCACAAAATTGTCACAACTGAATCCGTTGACTCGTCTCGGCAACGCTCAGAAAACTGTCGACTACCGCCGAAGTACTGAGTTCAAGTTCAACCGACATCACGGCGCTCAACGACGACCATTCAAGATAAACGAACGAGTCTACGTGCAACTCCACCCTAAGAAGAAACTCCCGGGAACCATCATCGACTTCAAAGGCAACCGTCTCGCCATTGTCGACACTTCTGCCGGCCAACTGACTAGACACCTCAATCAACTTCACAAACGACAACCAGTCGACAACAACCGACCGCCGACAGTTCAACGTCTTCAGCCGAACCCCCAACTCTGAGCGTAGACGTTCGACCGGAAACCCTCACCGAAGCGAAACCGTCGACTATCCTTCTCTCAATTGTAGGCCTCTTGTTGTACGATCAGCGTCACTAGTGTTGTAAGCCCTTCGGGTACCCTTCTCCGCCTCAGGACATTTCTCTTAAGCCCGGGAGGATTGTCCCAACCCGAAACTGTAATGACAGAACGCCAAGGCGGCGTTCGCGTCCTTGTTGTTAACATGCGTTATTGTAGTTTTGTTTTTATTGTTATTTATTGTTCGTCTAATAAACCTCGCCGGTAACCTACGACGACAGAACACCTTTTATTAAGTATGAAAAATAGCAATCAATTGTTTGATCAAGTCCTTTCTAAACCCTATTGACGGTTGAAATCAACGCAATACAATACTGTTTATTCATCGGCACGAAACTAACTTCAGACTATTCTTTCTCAAACGTTCAGTCAGCAGCTGTCGTTATGTAGAATTGTTGGTGACTGTTTGTTGATAGAATACCTTTAACGAGTTTGTCATTTCTTTCTTCCATTTTGTTCTAAAACAGAAACATTAACTAGTGACTACTAAACGGCGATCAAAACTCCGATTTTGAAACCACGTTTTGATTTGTGTTTCCGTGAGATTCAGCTTCTCTGCAAGCCACGTTCTTTTGTATACACTTAGGTATTTGTCTAACTAAATCTTAATGTACGAACTGTATAATTCACTCACTTACAGCAAATTCGTTCTCCAAAGTTTCGAGCTGCAAAGCCGAATAAGCTTGACGAGGTTTACGATCACCAGCTGACTTTCGATTCCTCTTGTACTCGTGTTTGTGAGCTGTAAAATTGTCATCGATGAAACCGTTTCGGTTCTTACCGTCAAAACCGAACAACATTTGTAGTTCGGTTAAACTCGGCGATTTGATGTCATTGGCAATTGCATAGAGAGCTTTTGCAGCTAAAGAAGTTGAGGTCTGAGATGGAAAGGAAGTCGTAGTAGTTGTATTCAAATGGTTTTCGTTTAGATTGACTTTGGATACAAATTCTGAGTTAAAGATTGATAAACAGCTATTAAATTGAACAAACCCGATTCTTTAGTGTCAATCGTCGGTTTAGAATCCAAAATCTTTTGAATGTTAAAGGACATCGTTTAAGGATTATACAACGATTAGAATACGACGTCGATACGCAAACTTTTTCTTATGCTAAAGGTCAAATTTCTTGGACAATCGGCATTTTGCAAAAAGCAACATTTTTGTTCGACAAACATCAAAGTAGATCGTGGGAGAACATTTAAGCGATTATTTGCATATCTCGTTTATCTTCACTTCCAAACGTGCACCTGTCGTTGCTTAAGATGGTTCGGGTTGTCGTCTTTGTTTGCTTCTAAAGAGCATTTTCAATATCCTTCTTATATTGATGTTTATCGGGATTAAAAGTCAATAAATAAACGACTATTAAAGTCAACGTCCAAAACCAATTATGCTTAAACATCGAAGATGCACGTGAATGCCAAGCCGCAAAGAGGTGAGAACGGAATGCACTTCTTACGATCTGTGTTGTATTGTGGAAGTGGATTCATTCCATATGCACACTGGAAATCAGTAAATACTATTAGATTGAAAGGAAACATACAGGAAGCACGGGAGTTCCTTCCTTGAACCAAAAGTTTTGAACTGATTGTTCACGATTAACATTATTCACCACTGGACCATCGTAATGACCACCGTATTGTGATGTTTTGACAGCAGTTGAAGCTGAAATTTTACATTCTGCTACAAATCGGGTACTGGAATTTACCTGCAGGTGTTGATGGTTCAGTTGGCGGCTTTAAAGTCGTAAAAAGATCCATCATAGGTGGAAAAGTTGGAAGTGGAGGCATTGTGGGCATAGAGAACGCTCCAATACCATCACCCAGCAATGAAGTATGTGAAATCGGTCTTACCATTGGTTCTTGTTGAACTCCTTGAGCTGCTGGTGAGGGTCTGACAACACTTAAATGTTGCAAAAAGGAATAATATAGATACAAATTTTTTCTTACGTTGGAGTTCTTAATTCGGCTGTTTGTACCGGTTGAACAGTTTGTGGTGGCTGGTAGCCAGGACTAAATGACTGCGGTGACGACGAATGACTCATAACAGTTCTCAATCCATCGTTTATTTGTTGCAACGCTTGTTCCATTGGAAACCATTCGGGATGCGCGTCGATGTGGGCCACTAAGTCAAAAACCAGCGTTACGGTTAAGACTTTTACAAAGATCATTGCTATCAGTTGAGGTACAAATTGAGTTCAGTTATCAAGTAGACAGACGAATGGAAGAGGTCGGAATGAATGACTTCCGACTAAAGCCGCAGCGATTTCAATGCGCGTTCATGATCCCCGAGGAGTGTGTCACTTCTTGTACGTGATGAGTCGAGGGACTGCATCTATCGCTAAAACCCGTACGCTATGGCATCAATAACTGAAGCGGTTAGTCGTGGGCGTCAAACGTGCGCGCAAACTGGAAGTATCGGAAATAGCCGATCAACGTCGGAATGTGCCGTCGCAGAAGCGTCAAAAAACGACGGCGAAGAGCGTCGTGAATGCGAAGAGTCGTTCAAAAATATTCGAAATCAACAACCATAAGAATTGTTTTTCGGCGATTCGAGAAACACTTGAAACTGGGCGCCCAATATCTCCGCTCGATTTCATCAAATTAGTTTTCATTAGCAAGAAACGGCAATTAAAAGTATCAGTAATTTGTTTATCTTCCAGTCCTCCACCTGCTAGAGTAATGACTGCACGTCAAGAGCCTTGATTTAAACGTTTTAACTCGAATCGTAGGATTGATTGTCAACATGAACTGTCGATGATCAGATTTCAATTCATAACGAGAACACAATCGAACAAAGAAATTCGCGCATTTCAGGATCGACGACTCACAGTTCTTCATCACCTCTAAATAAGCAACTTCAACGATCAAATCATCAGTTTGCACTTTCCTACTAAGCAAATCGATCAAGATCCAAACTTTTGCTTTTCGTTGTCCATTTGATTCAACACTCAAGACAGAACGTGGTTCTTCTCTAAGTAAGTAGCCGAGATTGACCTGAAATTGCACTTGTTTGCAACTCAATCCTCTAAACTTGTCGATATGCTCGTTAGCTGTTATATTCATTCGTTTCTTCTTGTTCTTATTTTGAAGCAATGTATTCAAAGACTTGTAACCGACATCGTTTATTAGAATTCTGGACACATTTCTGTTTAAAAAAAACAAAGTTAAATACAGTCATTTGGGCACTTTACATTAAGAAAAAAAGTTAGTTGGCATTCTGCCGATAAACGGGAATCTCGGTACCGGAAGCGACATCTCGTTGACGGCGTTTTTCGCGAGCACGGCGATTTTGAAACCAAACTCGAACCTAAAACCAACGATTATCAAGCGTTTCAATTGAAGAACAATCAACGGATCTGGTTCAATATCCCTCCACCACTTCAAGAATCTTAAGGCAACAATCTTCCGGTATTCTACTTCCGCATCTCATTTTCCAATCGATTTTGCCCCAACTTTCCAATTGATAGTTTGAGTTCAGTTTTCATTAGGCGAAATCGCTCGCTTTTCTGTTCGATCGAACTCTTTTTCAGCGGGAAAATATGCAAATTTGAAGGTAGAACAAAGTTAAAGGCTGTTCAAAAATTTGTATCTGTGAATCAAATGTCCGAGTAATTTGCGGTCTGTGAAAAGTGCGTATTGTTGAGAGCGAGAAGTGTGCAAAATCAGCAAACAGTTCACACTGAAAAAAGGTGGTGGAGGGAATAATTCACCAGATCCCAGTTAATAATGAAAGAATAACTAACCTGTTCAGCAGCGACGTTCAACTCACTTGCTAATCTTTTTCGGTTCGACTCGCTGATGTATCGGTCTTGCGCATAAGCTCTCTCCAGTGATTCAAGTTGGCGGCGAGTGTAAACGGCACGTTGCCGTTTGGGCGCGATTGTGGCGGAGTGATTGGGCACCTCCTGTGACGAGGTGTTTTGCGTCCAAATTGAGTTGGGCGCGGTGGGAACATAATGTTGGTTGTTCCAACTAAAATCTGTTTGAGATGATCGTTCGGCCGCTGCACTGGAAGTCGAAGAATTGGTCGAGTCTTGTTGCCAAGAAGCGTTTTGGCCCCAGCAATAGTATTGGGGCCAATAAGAGTTTGGCGCATTGCCACCATTTTGATAGTTATAATAACCAGAATCCATTTGAAAATAACGTATAATCAAAATAAATCAAAATGTGAACCACAATAAGAAAAAAACGCCGAGTGCTACGATCACACGCGTCTAACTGATTGAACGATCTGTAGGCGGGCGAAGATCCGAAGGAGTTTTATTGGGAGTCTGAACGTGTCCAAAATTACCGTTGGTGTTGGCATCATGTCACAAATTATGCGTTCTTGCCGCGAGTAATCAAATCAGCTACTTGTCATTTCTTTGTTCTGATCTATTTTATGACTCTGATGGTTCAACGCCCCTTTTTCCTGAGTCGAGTTAACCCGCGCGTCATTGTTTGCATGCAAAGCACAGAAGACTTAATGACGTTGCTATACGATAGCACAAAGTACAAGAGTAATAAAAAGTGACACTAAATTTGAAACGGAAACGCAATGGTGTGCACATGATCAGCGTCTAGAATGTTTCCAAAACTGATATCGACGTTATGTGAAAGATTTGAGATCATCGATGCTTTCAATTCCCAATACAAAGAGAATTTAAAAGCTTGAAGTTTATGTTGAGTACCGTCAACATTTCAAACTCTTTAACCTCAACTTTTAATTGCTTGCTACTCTAAGATAACAACTGAAACGTTTCTTGGTGATCGTATTTGATAATGAAATGTTTATAGAATCTGATGTCTGAAGGACGAAATGAAAACAACTTGGAGGTTTCAGTTAAAAAGGATTTGCAGATAATCATAGTTGTTGTTTCGATTAGATATCAAGAAAACCGTTTATTTGGTTGATGCTAACCGAGAATATGATTCTATTCATGGTTGCCGATTTCGTAAGCGTTTGTAGCCTCCGCCTTCTTTCGGCAGACGCAAAAACTGAGCAACGATCATCCTCCCAATGTGTTTACAACAATCAAAAGGAAGCATGCAGACAGAAATGAACGAAGAAATGAGTTGCCATTTCGCCGTGTGTACTGATGGAAACATGTCGATCGAGTGCTTTCATTTTTCTTCGATTGTTTCTCACGCGTCTTTAACATCTTTTCAACGGTTTCCTTTTGCTTCTGATTTTATTTGTTTCAGAATCCAATAGGAAACAAAGAGATTAGCACAATGTCTGGCTGTGAGCACGAAGCTCTTTTTACCACTGGTGTTTTCCGTGTCCTAGTTTTTGAAGGTCGTTTTCGACCTCACTCAGAGCAATCTCGACGAATCAGCCGATCATGCACGTTGCAATGGGATCAAGAAAATGCGTTCTTCTTTCGCGGTTCCAAACCATCGCTTATGCACAACGACTACAAGATCAGTTTGAAAGTGGAACGTCCGGAAACTGATCTCGAGTACTCGATGTGGACCGAAGACGAGAATGGAAAAGTCTTGAAAGGAAATAAAGGTAAATCCAATTGCTATCATCGATTTAGCAGTTCTTTTGCAGACATTTTCGCGGCCAATCCCAACATTACTCTCGACGCAAATTTGACAACCTCGTTTGCTTGTGCACGAGTTCGAACTGTCTATTGTCAAGTCTGTGCCGACCGTCACAGACGCTTGGAGGAGTATCGCATGGAAAGCAACAAAAACGTCGAGGTGACGACTACATCAGAAGAGTCCAATTACCTCGGTAAACAACCGAAGAACGACACGATCAACTTATGGGAACAAGACAGCAATCCAGAAACGCCGTTCAAGGATATCGATCCTCCTGAATGGTGAACTTCTCTTAACGTTATTTTCGTTGTGCATAACTTGTGTCAACCTAATCTTCTTTGTTCAATGGCATTCTATTCTCTTATCAAACTTACAGTTAACTCGTTTCTGTTTTCAAGAACACTGCCAACCGCTCCTTAACTTCTCTCTTCTATTTAATGTTATTGCAATCAAGAGGTAAATAAAAAGAGGGAACGGTCATTCGTGATTCATCTATGGTGTGCAGTTTAGTGTATTTCAACTTCATGTAGATTGTTAAATCGGCGCCCGCAAGTGAATTCATGAAGAGAACTTCTTTCATGAAACTCAACACAAACAAAAAGTCGAAATGTGTTTTCCATCGAGTTAATTGGAAAACATTTCGTCTACTCAACGTTTGTGTTGCAACGGAATTCAAAGCATTTTCGTCATCAACTGGGTTAATAGTATGTAGCCAGTATATCAACACGAAACGTTTAGAAGGATCTCAATCTTTACGGCAACCGCAGATCTCAAAGAGACATAAAAGTTTATTCAAGTAACTCGATAAAACAATGACAATAATCCACTCTATTACCCGTTAAACGTCTATCGAACATATTTGTTGTAACCCAAAATATTAAAAACGAAAGGATCGTCAGCAATCGCTCATTTCTGATCAATGGTCCCTGAAATATTCGAATGCTAAGTGAATCATAATCTCGCGATTGTTGGGTAAAAGATTTGGTTTATGATTGAAACAAAAGACCTCACACGTGGACAGAAAAGAACTATCGAAAAAGTGATCTTACGTGTATGTTTTCCATCAGTCGATTCTCCGCTATGTCCACACAACTTCGCTATCCACCGGGTATCTCACGAGCTTCAATGAATGTTCACAAAGTTAGAAAGAAAGTTTGCGTGGTTATTTTTAATCGGATTTTAGAACAATTAGCAAAAGCAGTTTATTGCCAACAAGTTCTGTTAAAATTGCAATTGGAAACATCAAAATGAAGAGTGGCAAAGGCGATACCCTCAAGTAGATTCACAAGGTAACGTGAAGTGGATTATAAGCAAATCGAACAAAACAAAAAGCTTCACATTGAAAGCACACTAAAGCATTGAGGTCGAGTAGTACAATGGCAAAGTGTGCAGCTGTCAGGTTGAAAATGAAAGGATAGAGAAAATTTGTACATATAAAAAAGTTAACCACCGTGTTGTGATGCAAAAAAGATCCAAAAGTTTTGTTCAAGTTGTTTTTCGTGCTGAACCTAAATAGAAAGAACAAAATAAAAATGATCGAAAATTTGTACAGAAAAGGAACGAACATTTAAATGGAAATCGGGTTCGATTGATAATGAGTGTATTCACGGGTTAGACACAATCCACTTAAACATAACAACGATGTTAATTACGCACAGCAACTAGAATTAAGGCACATGAACGCGTTCCGTATTCTTAACATTATTGCATTTAAAGCTACGGTTTGGTTGCTGTCCAATCTCAAATGGAGAACATAAACGACACAAATTACTAGCACATTGGTCACAGCAAACAAGCACAATTGTTCGATGAAAAGTCGAATTTCATGTTTTTACATTTTCATTGTTAGCTCAATATGTAACTACCTACCGGCATAGACAAGGTAATACCTGAAATAAGTCATATAAGTATCATAAAACGTAAGAGAATAGAATACCACCAGTAGACCAAATGAAAGCTGAAATAAGACAGTGGAAATACCCATCGAGACCACTCGTCAATTTTCTTTGCTTGCATTTTACCGAACTCTTTCCTGCAAAAAGCTCAGTTATTTTTTATTTTTGCATCTTTTTCCGACTTGTTTCTTTGAATCTGTCGAACCGCATTGGCAACGGTAGACCACTTCATTGTGCTCGAACCTTGAGAACGTGGACTTGGAGGTTCGGCGCCGTTTACAATTGTCGCTTCTTCGGTTATGGGCGCAGAACGTAAACGTTGAGCGAGAGTTCGTTGAGCCCATGAAAGCGGAATATTCGGTGGTGTAGCGGCCGGTGCTGCCGTATTCTCCATCAAACCATCACAACTGAGTTCTGGTCGAGTCCAATTAGCTAAACGTTCTCCTTCACGTTCACGCCATTGTTGCTCGTAACCGGGAGGTGCTTGCGGTTGTGATGTGATTAATTGCGGCTGACCGTTGGCCACAGCGACTTGTGCAACCACTCGATTGCGTTGTCGACGAATCGATGCCCACGAGCCAATCGAAGAACCATCATCAGCAGCCGATGGCGAAGTATTACCGGTAGCCCAATATGCAGACTTTGCACGTGTTGAACGTTGTCGCAACGGTATTTCTTGGGTTCCTGTTGGGGCAACGTCGCCATTCAGTTCGTGATGCTAAAGAATTCTCGGTGATTTTGAGCTAATCGTTTACACCAACCTCAATCAAATTTCGAAGTTCTGTGCCCGTACGAAATATTCGATTAAGAATATTGCGAGCTCTAGTACCAATTTTCTTTCCAGCATTTTGGTTCTTGTTTCCAGAACCTTGTTTCAAATCCGCTTCTTCGGCCGCCAAACGTGCTAAAACAAAACGTTCCATTTTCCTCTCTGAAAAGATCCAAGAAAGTTCCGTGATTAGAATTATCAAGCAAAAGCATTACCTTTGAGATTGTTATAGTAGTTAGGCGTTTTAAGCTTTCGGTTAAATGAGTTTAGTTAGAAATTAGAATCCGCAAGAACACATCAAACAAACCTTTTCGCTGCGTGTAATTGGTAACGACGAACTCGATCATCACACCGAATACAAAGCTGAATTGAAATGAATGTCCTCTCCAATAAACAAACTCACAGGACACTAATCGTCAAAAATATGTCGATTGACCGCATGTACGAAACTTCTGGTAAAGTTGTACGCACCGAGTTCGCCTGAGTTGATAATGTGAGCAAAGTCGTTATCGCGAGAGAAACTCTTGCCGGCACCTATAGTACTTGACGTTAATTGTGAAAACATTGTTGTCTCTTAAGCCCCCAAACTGCAGTGGATTCCCGATCTCATTTTCGTCTTTTGTTTACTTTTCCGAGTAAAATCTTCGTCCCAAACCACCCAGTATTCTATCAAAGAACTAAATAAAAACTTAACGGCTTCTTGATCTAATCCGAGCCAGAAACTGAACCATGAAATGATGACAATCAACGACGTTGGCACATAAGTTTGCATGATGTAAAACATTGAAATAACGATTGTCTGTAGAAACGCTTGACGACCGTAAAATGAGCGATTTCGTAGAAAATTTTCCTTTAAAATCGCAAACTTTTCGCTCGTTCTTACAGTCGTAACGCATTTCTGCTAACGATCATTATTTTAACCACTTATATGATGGGTTATTTCTCGACTGACGAAAAACTCTGCCGTCACGCAGCTCCACACTCCAGTGCTGTAGTTGCCATCACAAATGCCAGGGTCCAAGCGCGCAATATTCATATCCGGGAGTGTAATATTGGGATTTCGAGTTATTGGATCAACTTCCATCCACTAAAAAGTACAAGGATAGAAGGGTCTAGAACTGAAGAATTACTGCTATTATCAGTTGATCCTGATCATAAGCGTCTGCAAACGAACATAAGCCGAATACAATCGTACACAAACTTACAACTGAGCATTCGTAGATTGCACCATTGACTGTCTGTATACGAGTTACGACTCTTGCTCTTTGACACAAATTCACACAAACTTTTTGTAAGATTGCAAAATAAGCTCAGATTCAATAAGGTCAGCAAAAAATGCAATAACTGATTCAGATTTTTGGCAGAGGAGCTCTTAGATTGCAAGCCAACAAGGAATGTCAAAGAGTAAGTATCTCTCATAAACCAAAAGCTACTCACCCATTGGATAGTGATGCAACTGAAAGACAAATAGTTAGCAAGAAGGACGGCTATTTGATCGAAATAGTTTCAAGCAACAACTCACTTGCATCGCACAAATCACGACCATCGAGACACGCGTATCGTAGAGAATGGAACCGTCTGGTTCAATCCAAAGTAAAAAGTTCGCTTGTGTTACATCGTGAAATTCGGCGATTCGAGAATTGGCGAAATACACGTCTGGCCGCCACATTTTCTAAAATTGAAGGCTTTAGGGTTAGTACAACCGATTCTACCTACTTGTAGAATATCCGGATCTCGAATAAGAATTCTTCTAAAAACAACCATTTTAAAGTTTCTTCTATTTTTCTTACTTTGTTTCGTTATGAGCAAGTCGAGGATCACGCCAGTACTGCTGGAAGTATACGTCCAATTGAAAGTCCATCGTCTGCGTCCGAAAACTTGATATACCTTCTATATACATCGTGAGGTTAACAATCGTAGGAACACCTTAACAGTCTTAATATTGACACGTTTTCGAATCATACCTTCAATTTGAGTTGGAGTGGATTGTTTGTCGTATACCATTCGACCCGCATTCAAACGATCTTCAATATAAATTGGAATCGATACGCTTCTCGAACTGCCAGCCACATGAACGAAGAGGCCACAAAGAACAATAATCCAAACACTAAACAACTTTGTTTGGATTCGAAAACTGTCCGATAGGTGCATTTCTCAGTCGTTTCATTAATCGTTACATCGACATTTACGTGTGATTGCGCTCTAAAACAATGAACTCATTAAATAGAAAGGTAAAAATTTTACAACAAAGATCGCGATTAACCGAACATAATATTCGAATCATTTCTTAAGCGTCGAAATCGAGAGCAATTGGAATCGATCACATGTGAGTAGTCGTCGATGGTTAGTCTTCCAAAAAGAAACAATATGAAACAAACTGTGTCATGACATATTGTCCAAAATCTGCGCACTCAATCGTTGACTATTTTCGATGATACGAAGTGAAAATTGAATTCTAAATGGCGGTCAGAGTCGAAAAGACTGCGGTTATTCGTCAATTTGATTCCACACGTTCACCGCATCTCTTCTCGCTAGACATCCCAAGATAATCTTGAGAAGCTTTTCGGTTCTTAACGTTCCTACTTCCCCATCACCCAACCGTTTAAACGTCCGCGAAGCAATCAACTGTCCGTCTTAAATCAATTCTCTCGCAACTTACGTTTATTTTTATAGACTCTGTCCATTTAAATTTCGGTTCGAAACAACAAAGTGGATTTTCGAAGGCAAACGATTTCGGCGATGGCACGCAAGCCACCAAATTTCGATTAGTCTCGAATTGGAGAACTTCTAATGATTTGATTTAATGTTTCAAAATAAGCGACAGACAAAAGACCACAGATTAGAATTCTCGACAGACCGCTTTCAGACTCGTACGCTGAACTGAGCTGCTGACAGTGTTTCGTATTGTTGTTTTGAGGGAAATGTCACTCGTGCCCACTATTTGACTTATTCACATCATCAACGGAAACACGTGAGATAAGGACGCGTGGATTGAATTTAACGGGAAAGTTTGAATGGGTAGTAACATCAAATTCTCAACACTAATCGTTAGGACAATTCACAAAGTCAATGCTACGACGTCAAATAATCCTCGACATATAATTTTGGAAGCGGTCGTACTGAACGAACACAGTAAATGAAGAGAGTACAGTTCCAGAAACCGCCACTCCCGCAGTGCCAATTCACGTGTTAGAAGGCGGATGGTAGACGTCAAATTGTAATTGGTTTGCACAAAAAGGAAGTGAGCGAAAGCTTCGAACGATTATCTTTTGAACGTTTGGTCGAAGAAGAGTGCGGGCCTTCAAATTTTGTTGGAATGCTAAAACCGCAAGAACTCGATTTGTTCGAAGACAATGGCCGTTTTTATTAGAACGCCGATCACTTGTCAGCTGGTTTGTGGAGTTTGTTAGAGATGCGAATTATGAGTGTCTCTTAACAAACTTCACACCTCTTCCCGTTGCCTCAGGCTCGTACTCAACTATCAGTCTCGGCAGACGCCGCGGAAGTGTCGTTACGAAGACAGAATCCGAAAACACACGTCTGCGCGCAAACAGTTCAACAGAAACTCTCGTATTTGCAGACAATAATGTGGGAGCCAACATAAAGAATGAACTCAGGTTGAGTAATCAGACGCAATCAATCAAAATTTTGCCCTACTGCTCTTGGAGACCGATTTTCATGGGTCTTGTTGGAAAATGAGCGGCCAGAAATTGGTCTCACAATCGCACTTTGACACACGACTCAAGAAAAAAGAAGAAACAAAAGGTACACGCTATTAAGAGCTGAACGGCACGTAAGATGATCGATAGCTATTCTGACGTTTAAAAGAGCAACCACTCGGCGTGTGGCTTAAGCGCAAGAAATCAGATCGAAATATTGTAGAACAACAGTACGTATAACATGGTATCCAAAAGCCATCATTTCATGCAGAAACGACCGGTACCGTTCGACACGAAATCCGAGATTTTGCGGTCATGTCAATTCGTCCCGGAAATTGGGTTTTAAAAAACAATTTGGAATGTCGAGAGTACGTGAGTGTTTATACTTCTCCAAAAGTTTCGATTTTTTGTTGTCAAAGTCGCAAAGTTCAGTTCGCTCGTGTGTATTCGATACAACGAGCACGAAGCAACGTTGTTCGACATCTGATGTTTACAACGAATCTACAAAAAAGCGAACAGGTCGATGGAAATCGGTCTGGAAGCATGCGAAAATTTTTGCTCGATTTCCGCAAGCAATCGAAGAAGGCGAAGAGGCGTGGGAAACCCCGAACGATGCCAATGAGTTGGAAAGAACAATATGAATGAGCAGCAAAAGTCGACCTCCAAAATGCTCTTGCTTCAAAGAAGACAATTTCAGAATTGATGAGCTCTGAGTGCAAAACGCTTATAATTACATGTTTAGAAATTATAACGACCTCTCAACCTAAAACTTCGCCCACAACCTCGTAGTTCACTTATTGCTAATTCGATAGTTGTTTCAGAGCACCAAGGTCTCAAATTTCAATCGTCTGTTCGTATCTGAGCAACAGGTATTTTCCGGTGTCAGTGAAGTTTTCGAAAAGTTTGAAGGTTGTCGAACACTAAAAGAGCATCCTGTATTATGACGGTGTTGAATGATATTCGGTTACAGTCGTGGGAAAATCTGAAGAGCGACAATCCCTTAAACACTCGTTTCTGATTGACAGCTTGCAAATGAACACTCATGTCAATTAAGGCCAAGCTTAAAGAATCAAATTTATTCGAATCAGGTTATTATCATGCTTCTGGTTTTCTGAACAAAATTTGCTGCGCTTTTACGTTATCCTCTCCGTGAGTTACCCATCTGTAAAAATCCTCTGGTGAGGTTTCTGAATCGTTTGGATCCTAAAAATTTCCATCAACAGTAGAAAGTCCAACAACTTACACTATTCACTTTATTAGGCGGTGGAGTCAAAAGCGATTTGGTTACTGGAACATCATTCTCCGGCGGATTGATTACTTCGAATTCAGCGGGCGGATGAACGGGTATCACATTCACAACATGAGGAATCGGATCGCCGTCTTCCACGACCATTGGAATCACCGGTTCAGTCAGAGGTGGAGGCAGCTAGAAATTATGTTATAGTTGCACGTTGACTCTCAACTCACATCATTTTTTGGCACCTCTTGCAACGGCTTCTCTTCGCTAATCTCGATTTTCTTTTGGGGACATGGTTTGTAGCAACAAAGTCGCGTTCGCCACAACATTCGAGCAGTTTTCCGATAGCAATAAGTGTGTAGAACAAAAACCAATGGACCGAATAACACACATTCGGCCAAGTAGACTGCCGCTAACCATATCAATTGCATATCGATAGCAAACAGTAAGGTGAAGAAACAAAATGAAAACATGAGCAGTGTAAGCGGTAAACCACGACCTGTTTTTCTATAGAATTAAAGCATCAGTTAAGTCTTCAGTTTACGTACTTTGCCCAAAATAACTGTCCTTCATTGACATCATTTCGTGTCATATCACACGCCGTGAATCCAAGTTGCCCAATGAAAATTGCTATATAAATGATAATAGCAAAAGGGAACGCAAAGGTCCAAAACATTTTGCTGAAAATCTCAGAGAAACAACTAAAAACTCAAGATGCTTGACTGTTTGAACATTAGCACTCACTGAACACCGTTGTTGTCATATTCGTCTTTTAACGGGAAATACACACCACACGTGTATCCGGTAGCAATTGCAAATGGCCACAAGTAAAAAAAGAAAGCAACAAAGCCGCTTAATCGACTTGCACCTCCACGAATCAAACTGAAAACGGAATTCAATGTCGAGCACGTTCAAAGCTTACATTGTAACAAAAATCGCCTGAACAACTGCAATCACTAAGACAAAAATTGATGCTGCATGTAGGACGATCTGTGTAGCTCTGCACATTCCCTAAGATAGTGAACGTAAAATTTAACTCAACCAATTTTATCGTACCGACCAATTTGGCCGAAGGACAAAGAAGCCCATGAAAATAAAAGAGACAATCAACGCGACTTCTTGCATCAAATCGAGCAGACGATTAAATCCAAAGGTTCGACAGCAAAGATTAATCAAAATCGTAAGACACAACCAGAAAAGCACGTAACTCGATCCTACGTATAAAAGAATTTGAGTCGTTTTCTTGTCATTAGCTGAGAAAACTTCGGTTGCACAAACGCCAAAGGTTATGGTCTCTAAAATCAGAGATCACATACAAAATTATGTCCGTAAATATACCGCTGTCATTTGAAGTTGTTGCACTAACAGTGGAACCGGGAGTTGAAGTCATTGTGCTTGTTGATGTTGATGTGGAAGTTGACGTTGATGTAGAAGTTGATGTAGAGGTTGAAGTAATGGTCGACGTCTGAATAGTTGTAACAACTGGAACAATCGCTATTGAAGATGTACCGGCAGAAACTACTGAGATGTTGTTAACTACGGGATTTAAAGTTGATGAAGTAAGATTTGACACTACTGTAGCGTTTAACAAAGAACCCAAAGTGGCATTTAAGTTTGTGTCAGTTAAATTGGCTAATAACGCCGAAGTCGAATTGCTTAATGTCGTTGAGCTGTTGGTCAAAAGATCATTAATTCCCTGAGTTAGTTGTTCGGCCGTGATTTGACGTTTCCTTCTGCAGTCAACGCAGCTTATTGTAAGAAAATTGACATCATCGGAGGTTTCTTTCTGTATCACCGCAGTTCCGTTCAGACGCAAATTATCGGGATTTACAGTGCAATCAATAAAATAGAGAAATAACGCGATTCCAATCCTAAACAACATGTTCGAACATTTGAACACAACTCATGTTGCAAAATAGGAGACTTTGTTGTGACAGTTTGGATTTCGTGTTCGATTTATTTCCACTTAACAACCGCTGTTTTGGCGGTTTCGTGGAGATTCCTAACAACCACCCGCATCCAATTGTTCACATCAACATGTTGTTCTCTTCGGGTGTTTTGAGTTTATCGCGAAGGAAGTTCAAGAGCAAAAAAAGACAATGCACGTATGCGGTTTAGTCATCAAAAAGACATAGCAGCGTTTATTATATTATACAAGAAGAAAGACTATTGGCAAACAAACTACAATCGCCGATAGACTAGTTAATGAACGAATTCACTTTCACAATTAGAAATAAACGAATTAACATCAGCGCATTTCAAGACGGGATCATAGCGTTCTAGAAAATCACAATGTTCCAAGGCAAAAGATCGCAAATCTCCGACTCCAAATTTGTGTGCAAATGCCCGAAGAATACCACAACGACTGTTGTTCGGTGTGTGTGTTTTGATTGTCTGCAAGTTAAGATACGTAGCTGCAATTGTAACTATTAACTACCTCTCCTGGTTTGGGTTTTTCTGATTGACAATGGAGTACGAAGAGCAAGAAGACGAGTGCCCCTTCGCGAAAATCGATCGTCAGTTTCGTCGGACTCATTGATAGCACTTTCTTCTGGTTCACCTGCACTTCCACCGCGTGTTGCTAGTGCATTTTCGCGATTGTATCGTTCTTCCAATTCGCGAAGTGTCGGTGCTCGAAGAGCAGCAGAATGATCTTCATTGGATGATGTGTCTACGACCGATGTTTCCTCGACGTGAAATGATCGGGAGTTTGTTGTTGGTAACGGAGTAGTTGTTGTTTTAATTTCCTTGGTAGTTTTCGGTTTTTGTGTTGTGGTTTCTTCAGCGGATTCAACGGCAACAAGCTTATATCTTCGACCATCGAGTAGGATTTCAGCAGCCGTCTTTTGTGTTGTACGTTTCGTTGTTGTTTGCATTGTTGGTTTGATTGTGGTGCCTGCAATCGTGATCTTTTTGGTTGATGGTTTGGGAGTTGTCGTAATTTCTACTTCAGCATCCTCGGCAGAAGACTCTTCTTCGAACTGTTGAACAAAAGCGCCATCATTTGATCCAACGGAAATACTTGAAGGTTTTCGTGTTGTGGGTTCGACTTGAACATTATCAGGGATCGGGACAACTGTTGTCATTGGTTTAACGGTAGGCAACGCAGTGGTTTTGATTTGGAATTGACCTGTGGATATAATTCGATTTACTGTATCGGATAGATCACGCATATCATTGAACGGAACTTGAAGCGCCGGACCGTTGGCTTGTGGAATAATCAAAAGAGGTACGGCAACCCTAAACGAAAGTTCTACCATATCATATTTTCAATCATACATTTTTCCATCACGCAAAACTTGTTGAGTTGTGATTTTTGGCGGTCCAGCAACCGAGATAACCGGTGCTGGTGGTGGAGCAGTAGACGTTTCAATTGAGTGGTTTTGCAGTGAAGCAATAAAACTCTGTAAGTCTTTTGCGTTAGTATCATGACCAGTCAACGTGAAATCAAAAGCCGATGGACTAGCGGCGGAAGACGATGATGAAACAGAGGATTCGTATTTTGACGCCGGCTCTTCTCCCGGTTTAATATATCCAGCATCTGTGGCTAAGCGGGTTACAATATCGGCCGGCAAATGGAACAATCGCTCCATGTCTTGGTTACTCGGAGTTGCAAAGAATCGAGAGAATTGCTGTGCAATGTTCGTCTGACTATCGGCAGCAGCTCCAAAACGACGATCAACTTCACTAATAACTCCACCGTTATAAGTCGTCGAACCGTACGCGTGTCGAGGATAAGCAGACGGTTGAGCCATTGTCATCGGTTGTTGTTGATATTGCGCTTGAACCAGCGGGTTCATTTGAGTGGGTTGAATAAGCTCTTTTGGAGCGGGATATGAACGCATAACATCCAAAGCGTCCTAAATCTCCGGTTTATTGAATGAAGAAGGTCGTTTACCTTAATTAGCCCACGAACATCAACAATTGATGCCGAAGGTCCCGATGATAAGTCGGATGTTCGTTGTTCGGCACATGTTGCAACTGTTGCTAGAGCGAACCAAAGCGGCCACATCATCCAATGCGACATCTAAACGAACAAAGTTTTTTCTAATTTCACACTCTTGATTGCTGCAAAAACTTGTAAGAGAACAACAATCGAGAGTCGTTCTCGCACTCGCAAAGCGACCGGTTCGAGATCTGTGCCGTAGAAGGCGGACGGCAGTTCAACGGATTTGTCAAAAGTGAAAATTAGCGCTCGGCGCTGGAGGCGGACCCAACTCCTGATTCTCGTGCATATACGTGAGGCCGATCGACGTTTTGGGGCATAATCTCCGTGCGATTCGAATGGCGTCCGTTGGTCTCACGTCGAATTTTGATCACGTGCCGTGGCATTCCTTTGTGCGCGGAAACGCAAAGTCTCCGGATTTCGTAGTGCAAAACGTCAATTGCCGTCAATCGTTTCGATGCGCAAAACTCCCGAGAACTTTCGATTTCGCGCGGATAACCCAATTTGATGGAGTGGTCGCGTTTATGGCGAACGATTCCGTTGAGTTTATTCAAATCGCCCGAAATTCAGAGTTACAGTCAGTGAAAGAACACAAGCACAACCATCTTTTTATGTGCAACTAGTAGAACGTTATGGCAGTCCCTTATAATCAAATTCCTGTCTCCATAATTGAACACTTACTGTGCTTATTCGGGAATATCGATGTAATCTTTAATTGATAAAAGTTGCATGCATATATACAATGAATAGGCAGCGACGTTTTGAAATGGCTTCACCGTATCCTGCTCTCTTGTAAAACCAAAGAGAATCACATCGAACGATGTTTGAGAAGAAGTCTGTTGTGTTCACAAGAATGGTCTAGAAAACTGCACTTTCCACTCGACGAAATTCACCATAAATGCAACGCAGACAACTTTTCATCGATGCATTACTCGAAGAGTTGGAATCAACGAATGACGACGAGCCGGGAGACATCGTGGACTTCATCTTTGTCTTTCATTTCTTTTTGCACATCACCGGATAAAGTGTGGTGAGTGTGGAAACTTGCTGGTCGAAAAGAGATTTTACCTGTAAACGATGAATTGGGTTGACAGTTGATTACACATTGGTTTGATTTCCGCCCTCTCTCACTCCGCTTCTAGTTTTACCTTTCAAACTGAGAGACATAAATAACATTTGCAGAACGCGTTTTCATTCACAGTTGTTATCGTTTGCTTAACATGGTGAGTGTAGCAAAATAAAGGGTCTTAATGATTCGATTTTTTAGTCTCAGGCACCTACCGTGGTTATACCCGTACCGTTTAGAAGTCACTTAACTCACCCATTAGAAGCTGGACAAACGATTTCTATACACGGGCACGTCAAGGAGGATGCTAAAGAGTTTCAGTTGAATTTGTTGTCCGGCTCGAGCAGCATCGATCCGCAAAGTGTTGTTGCTTTGCATTGTCAATTTCGATTCGACGAAAACAAACTCGTTTTGAACTCCTTACAATCCGGGAAATGGGAGAAAGAGGAGAGAAAGAAGAACACTTTACACAAAGGCGAACCTTTTGATTTGCGAATTCGTGTCCACGATGATCGATATGAAATTTTGGTCAACGGAAAAGAAGTCGCCGAATTCACTCATCGTGTTGGCAAGTTTAACATAAGCACAATAGAAACTTCGCTTTAGCCATTCAACAGATTGATCATTTGGAAATCCGAGGTGATGTGCAATTAAATACTGTTAAAAAAGGCGGTCGCTATCATCAGATTCCGTACGAAACATCGTTTCATGGAGGCGAATTGAAAACCGGTAAAATTACAGAACAAACGAATTATTTATATTAAGGCCAATCGATTCTGATTAGCGGTATTCCGACCGGAGATCGTTTTGAAATCAACTTGATTGATCGACAGGGCAACATCGTGTTCCACTTGAATCCCAGACTTAACGAAAAGAAAGTCGTTCGTTCGGCTTTTATTAATGGGGAATGGGGTCCTGAAGAAAGAGAGGGTCCACAGCCATTTAAGAAGGATACAGCCTTCGATATTGTCATTCAAAACCAGCCTTATTCCCTTCAAGTTTTTGTGAATGGACAGCGTTTTACCGCCTTCGCACATCGCACTGCAGACCCACAAACAATATCATATTATGCAATGAAGATCGATGGGAATGTCGAAATAACAGGACTTGAAGTCTCCTACCCGCAAGATAACAATGTGTACGAATACTAAATCGAAGTTGTTGCCAATTTTTATTCAAACAATAACCAATAGTTCACTAATAAACGAATTTAACGATCAGACCGAAAATCCGAGCACATCGAAGTTGATGTAACCTTTTAAGAGACTCGTACCTTTCGACCACTCATCGTTGCTAAGTTTGCTTTTGCATTTCTTGACCAAGTTTTTGGACAACTTCAACGTGAATTTCTTGTTTGCGAATTGGTATGCAGTTGTAGTCTTAGCCGTGTCTCCGTTTGCTTGCTTGATCTTCTTCGTAATCTTGAAAACAATCCGAGTTGCTTGATTAGATGGACAAACAACCTTTGGATAGAGTTTTAGAAGAGTTGGAGCAGCACCGTTGATGCAGTTCTGAATTGTTGAGTTAATTTTCGAATATGAACCAAATTTCCCAGCAGCTGAGAGGAGCAGACTGGACCCCTTGGCATACTGAGTCGTGGTGAGAGATTTCAGAGCAGCATTAAGGACAGCTAAACGATATGGTTATGTAGAAGTAGACAAAACGACTACCATCTACTATCTCTGAGCTGTTAGCATTTTTGATAACTTGGCCTATTGCTGCATCTGCGTACTGTAAACCGAGAATTAAATGGTCAGTGTATGCATAACTTACCGTGCCGATTTGATTTGAAGAAAAGAACGTAGAGAAGAACTTCAAAAACTTGTTTACACACGAAGTCTTCGGATCTGTGGCTGCAACTTGTGTAGTTAAAAGAACACAAACTGTTGCGAAGATAAACAAATTCAACCGCATCGTATCTTTGCTCGATAATCGACTGTTTGAGTGAAAACACAACATTTTTGTTTTGATAAATCGTTAAATACGTTTTTGTTTCACCCATTAAAGCGTCAATGTACACGTTAAAAGACTGTACTGCGAACTGTTGTTGGATTCAAAGAACGAAGGGATTTGTCGCGCATTCAATAAAAGTGAGACGATTGAACTCAATCGTGTTGATCTCGATTTTCATAAAATCCATTTTGCGAACACCGTTTCTGCACAACAACTAATTGGTATTGAGCTTAAATGTTACAAATTCTACAAAACGGTTGAAATTGTTCTCACGTGAGCAAGAATGGAAATCAGAATACGATTGAACGTTCAACTACAATTCATTGGTCGTACCATGTGACATTTCAATTCGCAGAACGCGATGAAAAATGAAGTTAATGAACATTTTGTCTTAAATTAGATCATCGACATCATTTCGTCATTCTCCAGTCGCACAAGCAAATTCGATGTCCATCTTATTGCATCGAAGCATTTCGCTCAGCTCAATAGCACTGTAGCTTGTTGTATTGGATCATTTAGGTTGAGTGAAGGCAAAGAAAACGATCTGTTTAACCTAAAACCTGATTATTGAACAGTTCTACAAAGAAATCCTATTCATCCTTCGACATATTTAAATAAACAATTATACCAATAAACTACTCGATCCAATTCTCACTATTCTCTGTATTTCACAGTATCGCCGATATGTTGTTCAGTTGATTAGTTGCAAAAATTAGAAAGAATATTCAATAGCTGTTTCCTCCAACTCTCATTCTTTAAATGCCAAACCACTTAGAAGCATTTATTCGTGTGAAAATGTAACAATACGATCAATAAATTCCCTCACTGTCCGCTTTGTTCGACTTATTTAGCTAAATGGATGGGTGTTCACGAGCCTCTTTAGCTATTTAGTTGAACACATGGTTTCACAGTGCGGAGTAAACGCATTGGCATAGGTTCTTATGCGCTCACAAGACCAAAACGCAGCCTCTGGTGAACAAGATTCGAATTGAAACTGCCAGCAGCTTATGTAGGAATCCATGTATCTAAATAGACAAATAACCGAAGAAAACTATTCAACCTACTGGCAAGAGTTTTTTGGATCTTTCAACAGACTTTGTTCAAAATCCAAAGTACATTGATTTAAAATCGCAAATTGATCCACGTATGTTTGAACTGGAAATCAGAACTTATAATCATAATTCTAATCTCTTGATTATTGTTTTAATTTAATGACAACCGAACTTTAAAACGACAAAAAACTACCTACCCATACAGTCTTCATTGTACAGAAAACTTGTAAGACCGGCTCCACACGCGAAATTTAACGACGCGTAAAGTCCATCAAGCGAATTCGAAATCGTTTTGTCGAAACCATTTTCTATCCAGAACGATGATGTTGAGCAGGATGGATAGGCCAAGTCAAGACAGTTCTTCAGTCCTGAGAAAGCACTAAAAATTTTGTGTTTATATTTGTCGAATGCATGACTAATCCAACTCGCAAACCGTAAAAACACCTTCTTTTCCATAACCGTAGAAGGCCACATCCAATGCCTTGTTGACACATTGCGGATCTTCATTGGTTTTCTTTCCTGCACATGCCGAAACAATTCCGACTGCTTTTTGAAATTCTGCATCGCAACACTCGTAGATGTCCGGATCACATTCTCTGTATTGTGGTCGTGGACAGTTGGCTTTCACTTGGACACAAACTGAAATATGACTGTACAAGATTCAGATGTCATTTAAAGTTACCCAAAAAAAGAACAATTATAAACCACATTTAGGCTTTGAGACAAAATTGCAATTAACATTCTGGTTGTTATGAAGTTTTATTCGTTTCAACGGTACTCTTATCAGTTGGGTTCGCTTCCTTTACACCTTTTATTTCCGTTTTTTATGAACACAAAGAATTCACTGCATATTCGTATTTTTATTGCTAAACGATCAATTGCTCAATCGGTTTCATAGACTGAGAGCTAAAGGCCAAGTGATTGGTGTGACTTCTCAATCCAATATAACTTACTGCATGAGCGGAAAAACCCGATCTGCTTTCACAAACAAACTAATTCATTTCAGGCAAACTTCCGAAGTTTTGGTTGTGAGATCTAAGCAATTTCGAAGATGACAAAATTTGCATTGCGGAGTCGTCATAATCAACGAATAAAAACATTTATTTTGCAGTATACGAAGCATCTGACTGATATTAATCTAGAGAGTAGACTGGTGATTGGGAACCGAAAAAGAGATCTTCAACCCGTTGTTTTTTGCATCAAAATCTCAACATTTGTCTAAGGTTCGAATGAATAGCGGACGATAAGAGAGAGGTTGAGAGTTGATTAAATCAATGCGTTGGGCCGATACATCCAATCGATAGGTCGTACTTGGTCTCAATCCCTTCACGGAAGTCTGCATCGGATAGTTGTTAACATCGGAGAGTATGAAATGTGACTGAGTCAACGGTTCGGTTTCGTTCGAATAGAAACAAACTGCTTTTCTACCAACATTCATTTCAGCAAAACACATTTGTGTTCGCTCGTGTACAACATGGGCAAAGTAGTCGGGACGAGATTCGTGAAATTGAACGTTTAAATCACCAATCGAATTTTCAACTTATCTGTTGATGAACACAATATCGCAAGTTTTCGTCTGCTTCAACGCGCGACCACTCTAAAAGTACCGAATTGCAACTTCGACTCAAAGAGCGGATGCTTCTGTCTTCGGGCAGATTTGCATATGGCGATCTTTGGAAATTTCGACTCATCCAAATCCAGTAGTCAACGGGAACACGATCGTCGTTAATAACACTCACTTGCAAGTGTTCGCTTTCGTTGATCACAAACTGACGAAGACCAACAAAATCATTGCTCCTTTCAAGCAAAATGTCATTCTTGTACAATGCCACTCGAATATGACCATTGCAAGCGTGCACAACCAAAAGTAACTTCCCATTGCCTTGGAGGTTAGCTGGTGGCACGTAAATATATTCGTTCGCATTATTTTTCGGTTGGACAACAACATGTTTCATAAGAACATTATCGGGAAGGTTCTTAAATTCCCTTCATATAAACACTAAACTTATGACTTACTTTAGTTAATCCTTTGATTTCCAATGAATCCTCATTAGAAGTTTTTTTATTCAATTCGGGGGTTCGAAATTCGATTGGATGATACGCCGAACTTCCACCGCTTTTCTGGTTGTGCAAGTGAACAGTCGCATAATAGCGATGATTGGGTCTGTAAAAGAGATTGGAATTAGGAATTGATGGCATTAAGTGAACCGAAGATTTGGAATGCGCAGGAATGTTTGTTTCGTACAATGCATTGAATCGATGTCGTCATTTGGTTCATCACAAATTGCATGATGAGGTTGTTTCATCGATACTAATACGCAAAATCGATGTTTTGAACGGTCTTTGACATCTAACCACTGCTCTGGTTCAAACCAATTCAGCCTCACTTCGAACTAAAGTGGAGATTGATGCATAAGCCTAAGTCTTAACTTACAGTTTCATTGTCTTTTGTTGATAAAGAATAGTCGACCGTTGCATTTTTGGGTAATGTTGGGTAGATGGCATTACGTTTCGATTTTGTTGTTGTCGCAAAAACTTTCAACATTGTATTGCCATTTGACCACACATTCAACAGAACATACTCCGCTTCGATTGAACTCGCATAGAAATCCATTCTTTTTTCATTCTCTTCACCAGCCAAGAGTATGAGTTTGTCTTTTTGTTGCGGTTCTTCGGGCAATTCGATCAATGGTGGAATTCGTAAGTGGAGAACATGTCTGAGATGATCGGTTCGCGGGTGGATGTTCGGTTGAGTAGCTGAAAATAACATTGATTTCTAGTGATCGTAAAACGACTTTTACCGAAATTATTTGGAATTCGGATCTGCCAATGAACGGGTTTTTGACAAGGAGTGAACGTCAAGAAAAGCGGTTGATTTGGAGCGGGCATTCGAATCACATAAAAGTAATCGCCCTGACTGTTAACCGTCAAAGAGTGTTCAACGTCCAATGTCAGATCTTCAAAGAAGGGATGATTGTTAGGAGAGTCGGTGGGTAGTCGCTGAATCGTCTCCTCATCAACAGCTTGTGCCATCAATGACAATAAAATAAGCGAAACGAAAGTCGTGCTGATCATCGCCAAGTCTACAAAGTTTATGTTCAAACTTATACGAGAACACGACAACTAAAAAGAACGCTCTGAACACTCGAATGTTTTTTGAAGTATTCGAGACAGTAAACTCGGGGGTTTCGTTTGCGTAGATTTCGGACAATCAAAAGTAATTTTCGCGCCTTTAACATGAAAGACATCGCCAGAGGGCACACGTGAAGGTTTACGGTGAAAAACGAGATGATAGGAGAGAATCGCGTGGGAATGAAGTCTCCGTGTTTATGTTCGTTTGACGGTGGTCACAGGAATTTTGCAAACAAAATTTACGGCAGCTCCCATCTCATCATTCGTAAACAAGTTGACTTTGAAAAGTTGACTTGAAAGTAGAAGCTTAACTGTCAACAGATTCATAGTCGAAGATTGAGGAGGACGAAAGAACGTCGTGTCGGATATTAAATGAACGCGAAGCTGCCAAAATTCGCGTACGGAAATCCCGTGTTTCCTTAACTTTCAAACAAGTGAAGCGAACGAAATTGCGTGAGAAAAGGTCGTTACTTGCCGTTAAGCGATGCTTCGGAATTTTGTCCAAAAAACTAACGGCGATTTGTAGGCGCCGTGTTTCGAGTGCTCGCGGCATATTTTGCGGTTTGTCAGAATCCAACACTCCAGTCGCCTCTCAACACGGGAGTTTTGAAAGTTGGAGTGAAAACGATGAAACACGTGGGCGCGTGGAAACAATTGTATTCGAGGATGGATAATGGACAGGGTTCGTTTCAACATCTAATTTCATTAGTTTGCCAGAAAGAAATCCGGTCTTCGACGTCCTTTAATTTCCGTCCCAAGATCAACTATACAAAACCGCCGAGGAAAACAATCACGATAAACATCCGGAAGAGGGTTTCAGTTGACAGAATTGCGGTTTTTGTCGATGGAGAGGTGCCGTTTCCCATGAGATATGTGCTGGCTGCGAGAAGAAGGAAATCCAAATACGAAAACACGCTTAAAGACAAAGATGAGCATCTGAAGAAGAAACAAATCGTACAAAGAAAAACTATACACACGACTAAATGCCTCATATTTACGTTAATGTCCGCTTTCAACCGCACGGATCTTTGTGTAAAGAACATGTGTGGCCAATTCACCTCCAATTGACAAGCGGACCGCAAACTTTAATCTCGCTGTTGGAATGAAAAGAACGGAAGCAATTTCGACCAAAGCGAGCTCCGCGTTTTTCTGAATGCCGACGACATTTGAATTGACAGTTGCAATTGGAAGCAAAGATATTCTTCGGAACTCAGTTCCCTTTTCAATGCTCGACAGTCTGCTAATTTAACCAGAAACTAATAAATTTATAAGCACTTGGAGCACCACTATAGTGACGCTCATCGATTCGAGCCTAAACTACAAGGTGGCGCCAAATGAACTCCCAATTTCGTTTTCCCGAGAAAAAATTTTGGAATGAAAATGTGAAAAAATCGGTTTGTTTTGTTGTTTTCGTCATGGGCTACAGTCACCAGAAAAAGGCGAAGTTTGTTGTTTTGTTCGTTTAGGAGGCGTACTGTTACGTCAAGTTTGGCAATCGCATTTGTTGTGATGCCGAAGATAAGAATGCTCGTGTTCCCCGATCGCAAAAGCATCCAAAAATGGTTGGACGACTTCCTCATCAGTGGTTCTGTGCACGGCGAGCGCGGTGTGCACAAGTCCAAATGAGGTCGAGTTTTGCTTTGTTTTCATTGCCCTTTAGATGTGTTCAAACCGCAGAAGCAATTGAAGATGTTTGAGCAGCTTTCGGGGCCAACCCACAACTTTCAACGAGTTGAAGACGGCAATCGTGGAAGTTGCCGACCAATTAAGACAAGATCGACCAATGCGCGAACGAGTCATGGCCAACTATCAACGGCGTCTTCAAATCTGCCTGGAACGACAAGAGGGACAAGTGGAAGTCCGGTGAACTCATTACGGTTAATAAATTCTGATCTCAAAATGAAAACAGACGATTTTCCATTCCAAAATTTTTTCGGAAAAAGGAATTGGGAGTTCATTTTGCGCCACCCTGTAGAATCATTGCAATGACCGTGGGCTAATAATAAACCAAGAGCTTGCAACAAAATAGCGAAGGTGAGCAAACGATCATTATTCACGGCGTGTTTTCGCCGTCACACGTGAATGTAACGAGAAGACGCCATTGAGTGCTAAACATACCTTTGTTCTTTTGATCCAAATTCATGAGTCAGATTTTGAAGAAATGGATATCGAGTTGTTTATTTGGTTCTACACAATAGCCGACACTACCAAAATGTCAAAAAACAAACAATACAAATAACGTTAGAGTAAACGAAAGAAGGAAGATAGAATCCAAACAAAAGTACTCAATGGTGTTCATCGACGGGGATTTCATTGTCGATCTTCGCATCCCATCAAATCGAGCAGCATATTCGATCGTTTTAACGAACATTTCTTCGGCTTTCAACGGTGGAGTTCGCAATTTCTGTCGTAAAACATTCAAATTTTTTCGAATTTGTTCGCTTTGCAAAACTTCTCGCAGTGCAGCAATCAAGCTTTTAGTAGATATCGTTTTTCTATCGACTGCAACGGCAATTCCTCGTTCGATAGCACTGGCACTGTTGTACGGTTGGTCTCCAAAGAAAGGTATAGCTACGATTGGAACTGCAAAATAAGCCGCTTCATTCAATCCATTGACTCCGACATGTGTAATAAATGCCTTGGTTTTAGGATGTGCTAAAACCGATTGCTGATCTATCCACTCAACAGTCTTCACATTTGGATAGTTGGCCAGAAGGTCGTTAACGGTCGAATTGGCTGAACTGAACTTCCAGATGAATGTGTATTCAGGAAACTCGGTAAACGTTTCCAGAAATGTGCGAAGAAACGGGATTTTGATGTCTGCACTGTCGATTAACGAACCAAATGAAACCAAAACAACTCCCTTCTTTGAGTTTTCAAGCATCGACTTTGTCCCCTGAAACCTATTGCTAGTTTGCTTATTTTCAGATTACATTGTTCAATTGGTTGTTTGGGGTAACGGCAATTCCACCTATAAAAATGAACTTGCTGCTGACAGGTCGAGAGAATTCCAGTTGCTGATTTGTGTTAACGAAAACGTACGATACGTCTCGAAGAAGTTCGCTTAGTGATGGAAACTCTGGGTTGATTAGTCGTTTAAACACTTCATCCTGAAAAGGAAAATTTTGCCGCAATTCTTTTACTTTTACCGTTGGTCTCATTAGCTCCGGGGCAATGAACCAATTATATCGCAGATTAAAGTACAGATTTCTTGCTCGTTCCAGTGGATTAGACAACGGAGTTAGTTGCTCCTGATTACTCATAGCTAAAATGGCGAGTTGTTAGTCAAGCTCCGGCTTATTACATGGAATGTAACTTGTGGTGGAAGACAATCCGTGAATGTAGGCAGTTTGCTCACAGATGGTAATGGCGCTTAATTGAATCGTTGAATAAACACGCAGAACTCTGAAGAGACCAAATGAACTGAAACATGAAAAAAGCATCCAGATTATAGAAATGCAATTTGTTTGCTTACCATCCGTCGTAGTATTCTGCGAATCCAACGGCGTATTTCTGACGTCGTAAATAGTCCATAAGAACCTTATCTTCTAACACGGCTGCACAAAGAATTCAACTTTTAGATTCCAAACTCACATTCACAATGAAATCTGAACGCTTCGCCAAACGCTGCGATGTTCTTCGAATTACCAATATCCGCGTTTTCGTTGAATAAATCGACTTTCATCGGCGTGAGTGCATTGGCAATTTGCCACATTTTTTTACCTTCGTACCTAATAACATTGGCCAATTTACTGCCATTCGACTTCTCAAATGGATTCCAAACGGGTACGATAAAGTCGACGTCATGTCCCGCCTGAACTAACAGATCAGCCAAAAGACCATTGAACTTAAGATGACTAAAAGACTTGAAATTATAAGGGACGTTGAATCACAAGAACCTAAATCCAACTGTTGGCGAAAAGAATAGAACCTTGAAACCAAGGGACGAGGAAAACAATGTTAAGACGTACAAACACGTAAGAATCATTTCGCTAGCCTTTCGTTTTGTGTAACTTCGGTTCTTATACTGCGCAGTAAACTTTTGTGCCTACCACAAAGTTCGTGATCATTTATTGGTTGACAAAAATAAACTTCATTTTATTGTGATATTCTTTTTCAATTGTTTCTCTAAACTTTTTGTGCAGTGACTTTCATGTTCCTCCCGCATTTATGAAAGCACATTCTTCGGAGGGTACTGGAATTGTTGGTTTTTCAAAATATCGGCATTCCCGTTGTTCTCATTTTATCGACCAACCTTTGGCGATGTCAGCAGCCGTTGAGTTTTCAGCACTTGGCACCATGCAAATCAATGTGAAATTCAAAGCAAACAGTTATATCAGACAAAATCGACGTCACCTCTATAACTAAACCACACCCAAAAAACCCCTGACCAAAAATTCTTCCAGATTCCAAATTTCAAATAAAATTCTGATCATTGTCTACAAAAACATACCGTAAAAATGCCCTTTTTGCGGTCATTCAAAAAGTCGGTGAATGGCAATAACGGAGTCCTTTGAAGAGAGTATCGAGTCGAAACAATATCTGAGAGCAGCATTTCACGATGTTTTGGAAACGTAATTTTCGTTGATGAAAACGGTATTTCTTATGTCCGAGGATTTAAAGGAAAGTGGATAACGACTGTCGAACTGATATTCCTTGAGAGCTCTTTTTTTCTCGTTTTGCACTAAAGTTAAAAAGAAGGAGTAAGAAAAAGAAATAGTTATAATCCTACTCTTTGATCTTAGCCGATTGATTTTCGTAGCCGCCTTTTTTAGGCATTTTTAGATAGGAACAACAACAAAGAATGGGATAAAAGTAGAAAGAATGCATAAGAAAATAGCAACACTTAAAAGCAATGGCACACACCACAATTCGATTCGAAAACGACGCCCAAAAACCGACAGAAGAACGCGAAACAAGGAAAAAAGCGCGCAAATGTGGAAGTGCGGCCATACGATAAACAAATCGTTAACGGCGATCGTGACTCATTCACCTCCGACTTGTCGAACATATCCAAGCCAAAATCAAAATAAAGTAACGATAGTAATCAAATAACACAAACGATCCAACTTTACGTTCCATTCCAAATAGTAAACTCAAACCAACATATCATCTTTTTTTTGATTACTTTTGAATATCGTTTTTAGCCATCAAAATTGAGTTCTTAAAACCGCCAACAGCAAAACGAGTAGTGATTACAAAGAAGTCGACTGAAACCGAACGACCGAACTTTTTCGTTGCGTCGTCTTTGATCGAAAGTTCAGTTCGAACTGTCAGAAACTAAGAAGAAATCAAATTGGTCGTTTGATATAATCAAAGTTTTATTAACAGCTTGGAAGATACACGATCACGGCAAATTATCCAATTTCTTTATAGTGCGAAGAATAGGATTGTAGAGGTCGTCAGTTGATCTGATTCCCCAAACAAAATCTGAAACTTCAAGTTGAACACAAAGATTTTTATGCTATACCAACCTAAGTGACTGTAATCCTCGAGAATCACGTGTTCTTGCACCACATTGGGGTTCAAATTGGGAATAAGATAGTTGTTGATGTCATCAGCTAAAAGAACAGTTTGATTATGAAGAACTTTTACAACTCACGATCTGCAAGCGTGTCGGCTTTGCTCGAATACAAATGAATTTTCACGTTTTCGATTTGAGTTAAATCGTAGAATGGCGGCTGAGATCTCCCGTAATGTTTCCTATTTTCTTTTTGATCTCGAAAATCGTACATCTGCATAAATCCACTTATGACCATTTGCGTCCAGTGAAGAAAATTCTCAGTCGAGGTTCCAGCTGGTGCATGGCTTGTGATAACACCCATTCGAGTTTGGTTCAGGTTTGAAGTCTCAGGACCAGCAACAAGGAATATTATGTTTGCGCATATAGGCTCGAATTCTCCATCACAAACGTACTTGCTGATCAATTTCATGAGCCAGTTGCTTGGTAGAAATTCGCCGTCTCCGAGTAGTTGGAAGATCCAGCCTACGTACGGGTATACATAATCGGCCAAATAGAGCAACATTCCCTTAATGGTCTTGACCGTTGCAACAGGAGCTAATGCAAAGAAACGCTTTACTCGTTGACGAAACTCTGGATCAAGTGACAGTTTGGCAAACATCGTAAGCGTTCCTTGCGAATGTCCCATGTAATAGATTTCGTGTTGACCTGTCACTTCTTCAATCGTGTCGAACATCGCTTCCAGATCATATTTTGACATTTCATCCCACGAGAATCTCCAGAATTGTCGGTCATCTGTTGTCAATTTCGTGTGTTCCTTTCCTAATATCCCATAAACGTCAATCGAAAGTGTTTACTATACCATATGTGTTGCCGCGAAAGTTTCCGAGCCAAACATCATATCCCGCATCTGCGAACACATAAGCAGCGGATTGATACGGCAAATTTATGACCCAACAATCCGAAGCAGCTTCTAAGCCATGCTGCATCAAGATAACAGGACGACTATCATTGTATTTTTTTGGAGAGTCTAAATCAACAAATATTCCTTTTCATTTGTACACTTCTTACTAATTCCAAATGGAATTCTGTGCATTTGAAGTATGAAACCATCGTTTGTAGTCGCGAAATGGGTTTCACTTGGATATCCATGGAAACTTATGATTTCGGGCGTAGTCATATCTTCTTCCGGAAGATGCACATCCTTCTGAATAGGAATCGCATTCACTATCACAAACAAGAAGAACAAAGATAAACGTTCGCGCATTTTCACGGTCTGGCTGATTCTTTTCTTTCATTTTATATTCGAATGTTGAGCAGCATTTGTGTTTTATCAGTAATTATTTGGCTTCTAAGAAACAACTAGCGAATCCTTCCTTATCTTTGCGATTGACACGTGTGTTCCATTACAAAGTATCGTTTTACCATTCCCGATCATTTACGAACTCTCTCGAGTGAAAACATTCCGCAAAGCTTGCAAGCCGATGGGCCATTTCATCGAAAGATTACTAGTCTATTAAAAAACTGTTCATTACAATTAAACGATAAAATTCGAAGCACCTTACGAGTAGTTAGTTTAAAGAAACAAACGGAAAGATAGGCGAGTTATCGGAAGGTATACAACTGCACAATTATGCGCTAACTGGGATTTATTGCTGAAAGAGAGCAAACGAACCGCCTTCAATGTAAATGTCTTAACCGAATCTAAAGGCTTGTTATAATTAATGAAAGCCCTGAGAGAGAAGTCGGGATTTTGAACTCGGCACAAAATAAACAAAATTTACAACACGAATTTGTTTTCTTCACATTTACGCTTCTAAACTCAACTCTTCGAGTAAGTCTAGATCTCCAATGTTCGCAGAAGTTACAAACGTCCAGTGACTGGATGTTCAATTGGCTCCCAAACGTAAGTTTGTTCTCCGGATAGCTGAATCAACACGAACAATGTGAAGCAAATTTTGTCTTACCATATTCGGTGTAACAATGAAAGAAAGCTGTTGAGCTGTGGCTATGGCGGTGCCATCCGATTGTTCAAACGGATAGTTGACTTTTACAAGGGTTGAAGTGCCGTTTGACACGTCTAATTCGTTCTCTCGAATTATTCCCTCAGATGAAGATTGTTGGGCCATGTGCATCTCCTTAAAACTAAGAGTCAAGATTCGAAACCTCTACCTCACTTGTTTTTCGTACTCCACAGTCGAATAGCTTTGATTCGTGGGCTCCTTTTGTCGACGTTTTTTGGTTGGCTTCTCATCATTCGACTTCAAACGTTCTCTTTTGTTCAGATAGTATCTTGAAAAAAGGATATCAAACAATAGGCTGATTGCCTGAACTTACTGTTTCTGCTTCAGTAGTCTCTCTTCACGGTTTTCTTTGTAACGTGCGGCCAGAATCTCCTTTCTGCTTTGATAATACGCTTTTCGATAGCAGGATCTAAAAACCAAGTTTAAAAACCTCTCAATAAACTCAATAAGAAAGTCAATAGGTAGCTTAGATTATAAATCGAAATAATGAAACAACTACAAAAAAAGCGACCAAAAAACTCCGGTTTTTGTTGCGGTCAGTCGACCTTCAGCCCCGAAAATTGATTCTACACTCACTTGCAAGTTCCATCGGACTTTAGATCTCTGGGAAACACGGCTTGATGACAATTCTGACACGTTTTCGATGGTTCCGGATCCATTGAAGCTCCAATTCTTAAGATAATCGACCCAACTCACGTTTTATAGCGACAGCGCGGGCCATTTGCCGATCGAAGTTGAGTGCAGTTTACGGCGTATGTTATGCAAACTGCGACCAAAAACAACCCATTCAACTGGTAATTACTTTCAATTCATCGATTTCTTATTAAGGCGCTTTGTAGGATTCTGAACGCGTTAACCAAATGGAACCTGCGTTTTCTGTATTAATGCTTTATTGTAAACCTTGCTCCTTAAGTTCTACAATGCGCAAATATCAATTGAATAAGTGGAACGTTAACCGCAAATTGGCACTGGAGTTAAGAGCACGGGCTTCCCGTTGACACAAAAGGTGGCCAAATCGGTGCAAAATAGTCCCGAGCCCAATTTGATTGTTTTCATTTCTTTACTCGTCGTATCGTATCCCACAATATCATGTCTATCGCAATATTCACCGACCCAATTTACATCGCAAACGCAATAGTAATCTACTTTAATCTGAGTGATTGGTTGTTGGCCGCAGGAATCACTTGGGACACAAACTTTCACATTCTGAGGAATTGCCATTACCCCTGAATAACATCGAAATTAAAGTTTTTCAATCAATATACGCAATCACCTACTGAACTAAACCATCCAACACACAAGATCGCAACCCACATCATCTCTTGTTTCGAACGTTGGTGTTCGAGTTAATGAATAAATATACTCCGATCGCCTTCTAATTTGATGATAAGCAATTCCCGTCGACTGAATACTCTCAGCCACGTTTGTAATCGGAAGCGTTTATTTGAACAGTCAGTGTCAGACGAAAATGATCGCATTGAAGTTCTTCAAATGACTTGCATTGCTATGGAAAGTTTGTGTGAAGTTACAAATCAGTTCGTCCATTGAGTGTATTAACGAAAACGAATACTCACAACTAAACGTATGTTTTCAATAGCGTTGATTCCGGGGACCGACAAAAAGCTTAATCCATTCGGTTGTTAAGTGAGTCGTTTGCGGTTTTGTTTTTCGATAGCCGACGGTTATTGTTCGTTGGGTCTGCAACGGGACGATTTCCGTTCGTCTGTTTTCCTAATTTGGAATCGAGGCAAATCGATACGCGGATAATGCATCTGCCTTTGATTTATGGCCCAGCCATCCCGCGCGAACTCAATTGGCCAAAACACGTACGCGCATTTGAAGCGGCGCGTAATTGCAGGTTTGGATTCGATGTTGGTTTGAATTTTCGAGTGAGAGCCATTAAGAGAGTTGTTGGTCTTCTTTGAGCTGTCGGGAGTTGATGTATGAGCTATTGAATTACAAAGAAAATATCCGTTTAGTGTTCGAATTCGATGAGGTCGCTACGACCTTCAACTTTGCGTCAAGTCCGTTGGTTCGTTTGCTTGCACTTCGTTGATGCGCTTGTGCACGAGCTGTGAGATTACTGTAAATTTTTAATTCGATCTTCTTGTTCTCGGCGCATTGGAAACATTTTTGGCGCAATTTGAACTCGAAAGGATTTGTGGTGAGACGGCGATTTGCGCGTTGAAGTGGCCGGATGACTCGAGGCGTTGAAAGTCGAGAGTTGAGGACGAAATTCGCTACCTAAAACGCGAAACGCGCTGAACGAGGTGCTGAAGCGTCGGCGGGCGAAATCAGTTTTTTGCGCTCGATCCGGTCGTCATGAACCTGCCCACGAGCACGGTCAACAAAAAGCGTCGACACTTTTTGTTTCGAAGTGAATTTTCCGCCCGAACTCGAGGACCTGAAGTTGCGTGCCGCGGTTTGTATTCAAATTTGCAGATTGCGCGGAAGATGCGTAGAATTTATGCGAATTCCATTATTGAGCACGCGATTAGTGTTTGTTTTACCGAGTATCCGTGGAGACCAATTAAAATTGCAATTCGCTTGTGCGTCGACCGCTGCAGCTTCGAATTAATGCGATTTGACGAGGCGGAAATTGCGAGCTGATTTTTTCGAATTTGTTTGTCGATTGGTGTCCAGGAGAGAACGGGCCGTTTACGCGGATTTCCACTCCGCCGAGACCTTGGCGATTGTTAAAAGTCGATACGACAACGTGTTGTTTGCGTTAAAATCACTGGACAAACAAGCGAGAGTTGTGAAACGCGCGGATTTTCCAAAGCGAATTTCGCTAAACATTTTCGTGGGCCTACGAACCACAACAGGACGATAATCAGCTGGAAGTTCGTCTTTCAGTTATCAGGTTCTTGAAATGCTGTTGGTGAGATTGTAAGTCAGCTCTTTGTTATGGCCGGAACGTAGAAGGAGTTCCCGTTAAAGACGGTAAATGTGTTTGGTGAGATTGCTAGGCAACCAAAGAACTGCAAAGGCATTTCGCTGTGAAAGAGTCTCGGGTTAGCGTACTTTCACAAACATGTTCACTGGCTTTGACGGGTCAACATGTTCTTCTCGCTGGTTATCCTGTGGTTTCCTGACACACCTGTTGTTTCCCCTGCAACTTTTGCGAATCGTTTTTTGCGCCAGAAAGTTGATCGTCTAATGCGCGGTAATCCGTGGCCGTCGCGAGTCAACGAACCGGCTGCCGAACGTTCGAATTTCAATCGCTGGACGCGCGTTTTTGTGGTCTTGACCGTCGCCCGTAGGCTTAAAGCGTGAAATTGCGACAACGCAAAGCGGAAATCAAATTTTACGGCCGTCAAACGACGACGTCGATTCAACGACCGCGCACTCAAAAAGTTTGCAGTTGATTTTTCTTTAACTCGCTTCCAACGCAACAAATCGACGGGCAAAAAAACCGGCGGACTGCGAAACGTTTGAGTTTCTCGGTGGACGTTCGATTGTCAAGCGGCGTTTTATAAGTCGGCCCATCAAACTGACGACCAATTTTCCCGTCATCTTTTAAACGCCAAAGCCGCTGGCATCTGAAATTGATGAGTTGCCTTCACCGTTCGCTCATTTGTTATCATCACACTCCGAGAGTTGGCCTCTTGACCTGCACGACTGAAGGATTTGAGGTTTAATTACGAATACACGCGTGGATGTTTGCAGGAGCACGTGCGTGGACGTGGTTTCTATGAGTCTGCGATCTGAAATGCAGTCGGTAGTAGACCGCAAACTTCACACCAATGTTTAAAGTGAAAGTTTTAAGGTCATTTCCGTGACACTTCAATGTCTCGTTCGTGTGCACATTTAGAAAAGACGAGCTGATTAAACTTCGCTGAACCGTTTTCCGCTGCCACTTGTTTTTAATGACCGTGTTTTTAAGGTTTTTTCTTGATTTACAACTTTCACTTCTTTTCCGTTTATTACCGTCTTTGCATGCACTCATATTCCTATGGCGTCCCAACAAACTTTCCAAGTTGTGATTTTATCTTAATGATTTGAGTAATAAGCAAACAAGAAACTTTTTTCCATCTACAAATTTAAGTTTTGCTAACCAAACGTCTACAGAACACGAATCATGCATCGTTTTTTACTTTTAATCGCGTCTTGATATCATCGCAAACGCAATCTCAATGCTTCAAAAAGGCTACCGTATCGATAGCTTTTTGTTACCTCTTATGCACGAGTCAATTGAAGTCATTCATGAGGCGAACACGAACAATGGAGTTGACTTCCGTAAAATCAAGTAGCCAAACAGTTGAATCCGAAAAAGCTTAACGCTTTTGTTTGTAGTATCTCAAGGTTTTCGTTTAAATTTCCGGGCCTTTAGGAATCATACTCTTTCTTGGTTGTTGTTTTTATCAATCGATAACAGTGATGGTAATGAATCATCAATCAGTGCTAAAGATATCAATGTCATAATGAAAGCACATTGTGTCCGTCAAATTTACATGCAAAGTTTATTTGATTAAAAGTACACGTGTATTCATTGGTTTTCTGACGCTTGCGAGCCGCATGATCCGATAAATTTGCAAATCGACGTTGCGTCATTGCCAACGGCCAGTCCAGAGATAATCACGTTTATTTGTGTCTCCAGGAATTGAAGGCATTGTGTTTCGATTTGTGGAAGTCCAAAAGAGACGTCTTGACAGATACGATTCGACATCTGCAAAAAATTGATTGTCCAATAAACGATTCATGCTCACATCTTGAAAGCTGCTCGAATTGAGTTGTCTTTGCACGTCTTCAACAATCCAACCGCAAAATGTGCACAAAATCCGATCGGATGAAACGTTAGTTTGAGCTACGATCGTTACCGCGAAAAGCAAAACAAAGACAATCGATTTGGACCACATGTTATTCTTTGGCGAATATAACAACTGAAAGAAAACTTGGAGAGCTCCATTTTCGTTATAACTTTGATTCAACATCCTTTTCATTTTTTGTGATTCACTTTTCAACGAAGTGAAACTTCAAAGTTTATTTCTCAAAGCGTACAAGTGGTGTTCAAGTATGTGAAATAGGAAGCGGAATCAAACAAGCAATCAGCATTGTCCCAAATCTTGGCAAACTTGCTCACTACTCTCTCCGCTCTTAATTCCATTGACAATTCCGTCGAGTTCCGAATCGACGAAATTAATGCATAGATTGTAAAGTTCTGTGCTGCCAAACGTGATGTCCTTGCAAACTGCAATCAAATAAGAAAACTTACAATCTGAGACCCTTACTTTTATATGCGTCTCCTAAAAGAGTTAGTAGTAAAAGATCTATGATGTTCAGTTACCGAGAATGTCAGTTGAGTTGATAAATGGACCGACTTTATCTACAAACTTCTCACAGATAGTACAGAAGATTCCAGCGTGTACCACAGTGGCAACTATGACAAAAAGAGTGACAGTGACAAAGATAAGTTTCATAGTTTCCAATTAGTTAATGCAAAAAGTATGCAAACTAAACTAAAGCATTATGTCGTTTGTTTTATAAGAAAAAGCTGCACCCAAAAGTGAACGTCCTTTAATTTGATATGCGCAATTGCCGTAGGACCATTTCCTGTTTTTGTGCAAACCAACCGAATCCTTATCAATCGACGCTGGTGCAGTAATGAATGCGATTTGTTTGAAGGTTGAATTATTACGGATGGGTCTCTTCAAGAACTGACAATTGTGTACATTGTTCGGTGACTGAAAGTTAATCCGACTTTAATGAATGATCAGTAACAAACATCAGGAAGTTTGGAATGGACTTTGACATGTGCTCAAAATACATCTTTTGTTCTTGATTTCTAACGTAACCTTGCGAAAACATTCAAAACTGCTCGTTGGCACATCGTTTGTTTTCGCGTCGTCGCAAGTCGTTCGGAGATTCAATTTGGAAGACACGTGTGCTTTGAGTCTTTCAACAAGCACCACTCGTTGATCTTCAAAGAGAAGTCGGCATGAAATCTTTTTGTTTGATAACAAATTTGCTAAACACTCTTATGAAGCGCTTAAACTTCCGAGCTTTCGACCAACTACTTACCAGGTGCTCTTTTTCAGATGCGCAATGACGATGTTTAGAAGAATGAGCTAAAGAGCATGCAAATTGCGGTAATTCCATCAGCTCAGAGCTTTTCACACGGTTTCTGTTTTCGTCCTATTCCTGTTGCTTTGTCGCTTATTCGATGGTCTTTTGTTAAGTAAAAACAACAGTTTTAGTGTGCGAATGAATCTGTCGGAAGTGCAAAAGTCGTAATTGAATTCCATTTTAGTTGTATTGAACATGCGCTCCAAAAAACGCTATCAATTCCACCGATTGTTTTGTGCGGAGTCCCGGACTGTTCCTCGACGGCCAAACAGCTCCCGTTCTGCTCCAGCGCACACAAAAAACGTCTCACGACATCGCCGAAGTTTGAAAGCAACGGCAAAACGGAAACGAGACGAAATTTGCGCGGCATTCAACGACAAACCATGTCGATTGGCGAAAAGCCTGTGGCCGAGAAGAGCGGGCCGCGTCGTTGTTTGAATTATTCCGACCGTTTGGCCGAAGAAACACGTGGAGAAGAGTGCGAAGGACGATGGCTTGTGGCTTCACGTCCGCCTGTGCCGTGGACTTTTCATTCCGCCGCTTTTTTTGAGTTTGTCGATGCGTCGAAAAACAAAAATGAAACCTTCATGTCCACTGAACTTGTTCACATACTCATAAGCTGCAAACGTTTCCAATTCGCTTCGATAGTTTTTGGTGCGCGGACTTCGAATTCAATTCCCTTAGCGTTCCAATGATCGTGTTAATGCGTTTATCTTCCTTTCTTTGTTACTAATTTCGTTAGCTGCAGATGCTTCGTTTTGTCTTTCTGTTGGCATCGCCGTTGCTCGTTCTCACATACAGAGAAAAACTAACGGACGAGGAATATAACGCACTTATTCCCTTAGCTGATATTCCCATCGGATGTAGTTCGCCTAAAGACGGTAAACCCCAAGCTTAATTGTCTTTTATGTCTGTTCTAGACTACGCCATTGTCGATGGAAAACTGGAAAAATGTAGCAGATTCTTGGAAACGGGTGAAAATGAACAACTTGCTTATGAAAAGTTCAAATGCAAACATTTGCGCGGTGAGTCTCTCGTTTATTGTCTTTAATGCGGAGTTTAGTTCATGGCAAATTGAATGAGAATGGAAAATGCCAATGCGATTCCAAGTATCAAGGACCGGTTTGCAACGATTTCGTGGGATGTCCTAACGACATGACACTTTTCAACCGCGTTTGTGCACCGCATTGTCGACACAACGGAACGTTGGCTTTCTCATCACGCAATGTTGAATGCATTTGCCCCGTTCCTTGGGACGGGCGGTTCTGTGATCGCTTGGCATGTTGGCGAATGGCTCCGAAAGAACATGAACGAAGGTACAGAAATGCCGGAGATCATTGCGAATGCTCGAAAAATCATAAAGGAGAGAATTGCGAAGAAATTGTATCGTGTGAGAACGGCGAGTTGATTAGTGGCCGTTGCCAATGTGTTGAGGGCTACAAGGGCGAAACATGCGCAATCAAATGCGGTGCCACGTAAGTCGTTCTTATTCGACAAGTTTATTTTACAAACTTTAGATGTGGAAGTGGATCGTTGAGTAGTGGCATCACACTTAGCCTCTTATCTCTTCTCGTTTTAGCCGTCTTCTGGTGTCGGTAGTTTGACTGAAAACGTATATTTAGGATTATTTGTTTCTCATTCCAAACCCGGTCAATTGTTGTCCCACTTGTTGTAATAGTCAGCATTAGCATACTGCAATTAACTCGAATTTATAGTCTGCTTTTTGTCGCAAAAGCTCAACAACAAACTTCGCATCTGAATGCGATTTGTATGTAAATTTTCGAACATTTCAATTATTCCACTTCCTTTTAACTTTACCGCAGTGATCGAACTCTTAAAGTCTGATCAACTCTCTTCGCAAAAAGCTTATGCTTTTCAGCTCCAAGTTCACACAAAGTTGGTGAATTGAAACGGTGACAGACGTTCTTCTTTTAACTCTGATAGCTCTTCTCGTATATTCACTCGTCGTTATCGTCTAGGTAATCACTTCATAGTTGTTTTAGAATCAAAAATGATTCCCGTAGTTTTTCTTGTTGTTAAACCCACGAGCTTTTCGATTTGTTTCCTATAAGTTTGCGTAGTTGAGATTCTTGAGTGTAAAGTCTTTTCGATTTTGTTGTTTGTTACGCATCCAAACTGTTTGCTCATGTTTATTGGCAAAAAGAGCAAAACTGCCGAGCGTTTGCGGCGATTATCAATCGGCTAGTGAGAATGCGTTCTTCATTGAATTGAAAGTATCGTTGCTTTAACTACTGCCGTTGAATGTGAAATAAAACTCCGATGAACAAAGAACGCTTGTAAGTGGAAGAAACGTGACTTTGGAGAACATTCTCACTAACGAAGCCAATTACTGAAACATTGGAGATGAATTGAAGTTCAATAGGAATCAGTAAAATGATTTAAAGTAACGATTGTTCATAAGACAAAAGCCGTGAATATGATCGACGAAGCGCATGTGTTATGTGCGAATTCGAATTGCCATCTCGAATTCAAACAGGAAGCAAACTCAGCGGATATTTGAGCAAACTGCGTAACGACTCAATTTTCATGGATACAATCGACGGACCTAATCTCTGGTTGGTGCTTTAGAAATGAGAATACTCAACAAGTAGAATTATGATGACCGTCATGCTTTCAGTCTTATTATGTTGTTTATACATAGTTTAGATGCTGAAGACCAAATGATGTGGCATTTTCACTGTTCACAGTGGACTGGTTTTTAATCATTCCGAACTGTTCGTAGGGTCTGTAGAAGCCGAAGAATATACGGGAACATGTGCTAGTTTTATAGGATTTGGTTTTTTATTTTCGTTTGCAATTAGTTGTCACGTCAACAACCCAAATATGCACCTGCTTCTTTGCGTGAATATGCCACGATGAAAAGTCGATGTGTTGCTTAGGCTTGTAAATGGATTAGCATTTGTTCTAATGTTCTGTGCAAATAATTTCCAAACAAAGAGTTTTCGCTTCTTGACGTTATTGCATTAGTGTAATCGTTGCTATTAGTTCGCGATACTCGGTAAAACTAATCTCGAAATAGGCGAGAGGAACCAATTTGCTGAATGCAAGTGTGATCGTACAATCTCGATGATGTGCATCAGATGATGGTTGTTTACTTGAGAATGAAACTTCCGAGAATAAAAGAAACGTTACATACGAGTGTTGTTGATCTAAAGAACCCACTGAAATAGACCTCCGTCGTCCAAGTTGTGATGTCCGGATAATAAGACATATTTTTGTTTATGTTCGATCTTCAGATTAAAAGCTCATCGTCTTTTGTGCGAGGATTTATCCTACTGACAAACAATATCAACGTTGTCTTGTTGTTGACAGACTCCAGCAACATGATGTCTAGAAGAGGAATCTGAACGTCCTATACTTTCAAGCATCATCCATTACTTTTTTTGAATTAGTTGACAAAAATGACAAGTTTTCTACGTTAACAAACGCTTTTAATTTAAAAGGAATGTTCGCGAAATGACCACTTTTTTCACGCTTCTTATGATGTGATGGCTATTTGCTCTAAAATGCATTATAAATGATTATCTCCAATTATTACTTTGACAGATTGTCCGCAATTTTGCAGCTGATCCCGCGGACGATAGGTGGAGCTTCGATACGATGCGGAACCAACGCAGAAGTATACGATGAGAAAATTCACTAATCCGTCGTACGGTCTTCAACGAAACGCGAGATTTCTATAATCCTTGTTGCTCTCTTGATTACGGACGAACTAAAATGGTCCACATCGTCTAAATTGTTGTGGTCATTCGGTTCACATTCGTATTGCCTCCTGCAATCGGAACGTAAATCGTTTTTGTCTAAATGTCCTTAAGTTTCTTTCATTCCACGAATCCCGAATGTCCTTTCGATAACAAAGTTTTTCCAAATCAATTACTCGGTCTGGAGTACATTTCTTATATTCGCTTCTCCTGTCGCCACTACACTCAGTGTTCTCTATGCACCACTTTAATTCGAATTCTCTTGTGTTAAATCTTATTCGAAGTTCAAAGAATTTGCGTGTTTATAATTGAAGGCGTTCAAAACTTAACGTTTTAGTTCGCAAAATGTGGGCTGTGAATTGGACAACATCAGCATGGATTCTTGCTTACGTTGTTCTTCTTTCATTGATTGGTTTACTCATGAATGCCGTTGTTATAGTACGAATGAGACGTCTACAACGAAGATCCCCCGAACAGGTACGTTCATTTTCGCGTTGTCATGCCAATCGGTATTTGGAATAGTTAGCAGAGGAGACATTTTGAGCGTCGCATCAGAGTACTTTTAATTAAAAACTAACAGATTAGACACCATTTTTCAATCCGTCTGATCCGCCATTCTCTTGAATGTTGTCATTCTGTCTAAGTTCGTGTGACTAAGCTTTCAATTCGCTTTTGACTAGAATCATGCTTTACCGTAACACCTTGATTCATCGGTGTCGCTTAAGTCGTAAACTAAAAGCCATGTGGTCGAGTGGAAAACAATTGGCCTCACGGCTTAGCGCTGTACGAAAGCAAATCCATACATAAAGAACGGATTTGCTTGTTTATATCTTCAAGTTACCGTACGAAATCAGAACTTGCACTATAGGACTTGAGTTGAGTTAGTAATTCGAACAAGGAAATGAATTTTGATTTCACGAAAACAGAAGATAATTTTCAATTACGAGATTGAATTTCAGCACAGAAATGGCGTCGGTCTTTGTCTTCACATTCTAGCAATCATGGATGTTGTCTCATTAGTGGTTTTCGTCATTCAACTATTTGCTCTCGAATATGTATTCAAACTGTTCAATGAACAAATCTCTACGCTTTCTTGCAAGGTAACCAACGTAAATAAGTCGAAAATGCGAATCCAAATTGTAGACATTAGCATTCATTGCTCATCTAGTCTATTCGGAATCAATGTGGTCCTACGGTATAATGTCAATTCTAAGATTCTTGGCCACAAAGAGACCCCTGCAGTATACAACTTTATGGCGTATTCCAATTTATTGCATGAGTTCAATCTTCATCATTGCAACACTTTTGAACTCGTGGCTATTGATCAGTGTTTCGTATGACACACAGACTCAAACGTGTGTTCAAGAATATTCGGTAAAAGCAACAGAGATCTCACTTAGCAAGTTTATTTCTTAGACCACAACTCAGATTCATCGAATTGTCGATGTTGTTCTCTCGTTTTTCCTTCCAACTTTGCTTGTTGTTTACATGGACTTCTCGGTCCTATGCTGTCGAATTCAATCACCGCTTAGAGACGATCCCATGCTTCAGATCGTAATAAATCGTCCGACTTCCGAAAAAGTTCGTCAAATTCGAATTTTCGGAAATAATTGTTTGTTTTAGCGCAAATCAATCAATCGTTTTCTCATCATCACCGTCTCTTGTATATCCCTAAACCTACCCGAAATGCTTTTTCGTTTGATCTCCGCTTTGAATGAAAGCTTGATTCAAGAATCAGTTTCAGTCGAGTTGATTGTTCTCTCGAAAGCGATGTTCTATTCACAGGTGGGTTTTTTGATCGTTCTTATGCAAACGACAAACTCGAAGCATTTGATGGGTTAATCGGATAATTGGATTAGTCGTTTGCTTAAAATTGTCGTCCAGTTAATTTGCATTTGCATTTTCTTGGTATCTATGACGCTAAAAAAGGAAAGGGATGTTGGGAAGACCTTTAATCCTCTTGACGATTCACGCATCTAATAATTGATATTTCAGTTTGTCTTCAAATCTTTCTATTTAACAACTTTCGTTTACCACCGCAGTGTGTTGAGCAAAACCAACTCGTCACGTCAATTGAGTTTAAGTTTTCGCCAACGTCTGGAAGAAAATTCGCATATGATTCGAGAACGAGCGAATACGTATAGCTACTACAGAACGTCATCTCCTATTCCACAACAAATATTGGCGAGAAACGCGAGCTGCGCGGCGTTGGATCAGCTAGTGCCTGGAAAATACTCTTTCTAACTGTGTCATAATCAAAAGCATGATATGTACAATTAAACGATATAAATGAAAGAACTCAACAATTTACTCGTATTATTCAACGGGTTTGCTCGAACAACAAAGAAATTCTACAACAAATCGGATCAGAGATTGAAAGTGAAAGCGTTGGATGGAAACCTTTAAACACACCGAATGACTACCAGTCAAGAAGTTTTGCAGCAATACTTTTGGGTCTATTGCGTAGAATGTACTTTCGGAGCTCAGATACAAACATAATGATTAAACCGGTAACAACTCCAAAGCCCCAAACAAATAACGGAGGCTGGCAGATCCCCAACAAATCTCTTGTAAACGAAGTATAAATGAAGATACACAGCAACATCAATTCTAACAACGCTGCCAATGGTACAGCCCAGGAAGATATTCCTTGATTGATAAAGGACCTACGACGTGTTGTGCACATAAACAAATGGAAAATCTGCGCCACAACGAGAGTTATCTGCCATGCTGCGGATGCTTGACCACGGAACTGTAGTTGAAGAGTAGCGTTATAAACTACGTTTTTGCGGTCGTCGATCAAATCATTTGCTTTCCCATGCCAAAAATCACCCGCATGAAAAAACAGATGTTCTAAATTAACACCGTTGTACCTAAAACAAGAATATAACGACAAGTAAAATACTTTTAAATTACATGTAAACTGAAATGTATGACAAGAAACAGCCACTTGTAATGATTGAACCAATGAGTACATAAGAATATGCAAGCAAATTAATGCTCACAAGTCTTGACGACGGTTGCCTCGGCTGACATTTCATTATGTTTCGTTCGTGTTTTCGATCGTAAGCCAACGCAATTGCGGGTGGCAACTCACAAAGCAAGTCGATGGTTAGAATTTGCATAGGCGTAATTCCGAGCGGTAAACCCAAGGTAAAATTTAAGATAATTGGAAAGACTTCAGGTCCCAAATGTGCAAGCTGAAAAGTCAATTGTACTATGAGGTAGTTGATAAGGATTACCGTGTATGCTATTGACAGTTGCAGGTTTTCGAATAATAGTCGTCCAGATTCAACTCCACGCAAAATTAATGTCAGAGATTGTTCGTCAAGAACGATATCAGCTGATTTAACAGCTATATCCGTCGTTTGTTTAGATGCAATCCCAATGTTCGCTTGAAGTAAAGCGGGAGCATCAGTCACTGAGTTGCCCACAAATGCGATAATTTCACCTCGTGCTTGAGTTTCTTCAACAATCGTCAACGATTGATCTGGTCTTGTTCTAAACATTTTAGTTCAGTTCCTCACTCTTATTCGAAATACCGAGCAAAAATGACACAAGCTTTTGACATCAGCATATCGATCTCTTTTGGTGACATTGAACTCAACAAACCACCATGAATAACTGCCCAATCGTTTCCGAGTTTCAGCGTATCTTCAAAAATCTGTTCTTCTTGTGGAACTATTCCTATTCGTTTTCCAAATGCCATCGCAGAACGTGGATGATCTCCAGTGACGATTAGAAGCTTGATACCAGCTTCTCGTAATTCACGTACTTCGTTGACGACATTCGAACGTGGTTGATCCAGAAGGGCCGTCATACCCAGAAAGATCAATCCATTTTCTGGGAAATTATTTTCGACTGCACTAAACTTGCAGTCTACGGGTCCAATCCAATAACGCAATGCAAAGGCTATGGTTCGATTGCCAAGTGCTGCATAGTGATGAAAGGTCGACAAACAATTGTCGATGAATTCTTCATCGACGAGCCGTATACCAAGCTCATCGTCAAAATACGAACTAGATCGTTTTAGAATCGTCTCGACTTCTCCTTTCACAAACACCACGTAAACAGCTTCATCGGATGTTGTTTCTTCGAGTGGGAAAAGCGGTGTGTCAAGACGAGTTAAACAACGACAAATCAACAACTGCCATCGACGAATCGAATTATAAGGAATTTCATAAATAGGCTATAACAAAGATTATTTAGTCTCAAAAAAGATTTGAATACCTTGTAATGTCGAGACAAACGTTCAAATGATTGAATTCCAGTACTTTCCGCATATCGCCGTAATGCATCGTCAGACGGGTTTCTGCAGGTCGGTTCAATAGTGTTGGCAGTGAATACTGGTTTGTCTTCTAATTCGTTTAGCGTTCCAACATTCAGTTCGTTTAATTCGCTGTTTGTTATACCCGGACGTTTATTAAACTCTCCCGGTGCAAGTATCGATTCTTCACCAGTTTGATGCCTAAAAACAAGTAATGTACATAAATTTTTAACTTACACAACAGTAAAACGTTTTCGACGTAGTGGTTGAAACGCCGATTCACGACGTTGATTTGCTGCAATCAACGACGCAGCTCGAGCTCTTCGCACTGAGTGATAACCAACACCTCGTCTCCACACTCGACTACACATTCCGATAACCGTGTGCAGAGCCTCCAACGCTTTGGATTGATCGTCTGAGCGTGATTTCCAGTACTTCGGTTTGTTCTTCATTGGTTCCATTGAAACTAAAGAAACAAATGATGTAAATTGCGGCTACACTTCTAACTTTTATGGTTCTTGCGGTTGACGAACACGTTTGTCACAGTCAAAGAATTCTCCGTAAACATTCCAGCCTTATAAGAACAAACCACTGTTGCTGCTCCCAATTCATCGATTGTATCAAGGTTCTTGATGAAGATTGACTTTGCTCGCAATCTTTGTGTTGTAATAGTTAAATAGGTCATAACGGCCGGAGCCATCCCTTAAATTAATTACGCTCATGAATATAAACACTAAAGAATCTTAAAACCTTGAGGAACATTTGCCACAACGATAACCAGAAATCCAACGATGAAGTAGTAAATCACGTTCTGAAAACTAAAATCGCAAGTTTTTGAAGTCGAAAATATCTTACCGTGAAACAACCACACCAATGACAAAGAAAATAAGAGCCATCGAACATGCAATCGTACTTATGATGTGAACAGTCTGTTTTATGTCACGACGAAGCAAACTCGTTGCATTAACTTTCTTCGCAATATTATCAGAAACACTGCCAAGAAACTAAACAACATTAAGTCATGTTGCTGCTCAATTACAAACCGTAAATTGTCCCGTCTTTATAACCAAACCCAATCCATCGCCTTCGACCACGAATGTACCTTGAAATGCGAGGTTCTTTGCATCGAAACACGACACATCTCCGCTGACTGCATCGCTGTGACATTCAACCAAAGTATTTCTGCCTGAAGCGCAAGTCATGAAATTGAACTTATTACTTACCTGTTACAGAAGAGTTGTCGATTTTCAATGCATTGGACTGAAGAATTCGACAATCTGCTGATACTCTCTGACCGGCGAACAAGAATACTAAATCTCCAGTAACCAAGCTCTCGGCCGGTATTATACGACTATGTGAATCGCGTATAACAGTGCAGTTTTGTGGTGTTAACTGATTGATTTCAATGGAATTCTGAGTTCTTCTCTCTTGCCAAAACGATAGGGCAGACATTAGAACAACAACGGGAATGAGTATATAGGCCGTAGTTGGGTTGATTGTCACATCATCATCGGGAGTGAAGTCTCGAAACACGTGAGTTCCAATGCTAATAAAAGAAGCGGCTAAAAGTCTCAAGTTAATGTAAGAATCCGCTCACGTGTCTACCAAGCAGAAGAATCCAAAACTTATAAAAATGTTGATTGAGCAACAAATTCAATCCTGTTGGTCCATTTCGGCTTTGAGGAAGGTTCGATTCTCCATCTTTTGCTCGTTTGCTTAAAGAATCTCTGGCCTAAGGCTTGGAGTCTAATTGAACTTATCAGCTTCTGTACATGAGAGACCATCGCTTAGCTCCGGTTGCAGAACATCAATGTAACTGTCAGCGTAAATCTCTTGCAATTGGGCGATCGTTAATCTGTGCTCCACAAAAGACGGTCCGAACTCACGACGTCTTTCGCTGTTCACCGATGTTGAGTCGACATCGCTTTTCGATTTAGCACACAGACGGCGAAGTAGATTGAGCATACAAGTCAGCCGAAATAAAACCGAAAATGAAAACACGATCAGCGCACCAAAACGATTATAGATCAAAGGTGAGTGCACAAAATTGTACGAAAATAAATGACTCAATGAACACCGTTGTTTTTGCTTCATCAAGTGAATCACTAAATTCGGTCAACTTTCTGATTGAAAATACAAGAAAAACATGGAAAGTAATAAGTCGAACTTCACGAAATGATCTTCGTACGTAAAACTGGCGATGACATTGAGAGCTGAGCGCACAATACGAGTGATTGTTCGACGGTCAGATTCCTGACCACCGGAGACGTGCGAACGAGATCCTCGGCCACACATAATGTGCACAAGAAGATACGAGAGCGGTGTTCGAAATCATCATCGCGCAAGTCAATGACTTCGAACTAAAAATTTCGAGAACTCTGCGATTTTTTCGTCTACCGATCGTTTGTCGGGATCGACGTTTTTGATGTTCACTGATCGCGCTCTCAATTCGGTTGGCTTTGCGTTTTGATCGCAGAATTTACATCACATTAACGGACAACTCGTTCAAGAGCCACTTCCTCGACATTGTTTCCGATTATCATGAACGAAGAGACAAGTTCCGATCACTCTCGTACCAACCGCCATTGTCGACCCATTGATTAGCAGGCGAATCGAGAGTTTGGAACCGCAAACAGCGGTGAGAGTTGAACTATTAAACGAGTTGTTGTTATTAGCCGGGGAGCCCAAATGACGACGTTCATCAAACACCATGACGAACACGTTCGTTCGTGTCAATCACATGGCGCATTAGTTTTGTTGTTTATGCCTTCGAGAGCGGAGATTCTCGCCCAACGGGAACTCTGGTTGAACGTGCAAAACTCACAGAAACGTGTAAACGACAAGCAACCAAAACTTCGTAATTGCACCACAGAAACAGTTTTCCTTCTCTATCGACAATAAATCAGTACACGCGGTCTGCAATGGTTGGATACGACTCTCTGAGCGTTTTCGCTCTTTGAACATTGCGACGCCCGAATTCTTCGTTCCCTTCAATCATGAAACTTTCGACTAAACTTTTGAAATCCCGTTTTAAAGGTGATCATTACGTTCAAGAATCTGCTTTCTTACTCTTTGCTTTTAGATCATTACAAACTTTTGGTGTGTGGCAGCGGTGCTGGTGGGAGTTCAATTGCTTCCTATTTCTCTCGTTGCAACTTCGATTCCGCAATCATCGAACCAAATGAGGTAATTGAAGTCGAGTTGTATTTTGTCTAATTGTTCAGGAACATCATTATCAACCAGGCTACACACTGCTCGCTTCCGGCCTTGTTGAAGCGAAGAAACTCGTCAGGAAACGTCAGGATTACCTGCCGAAAGGAGTCGATTGGTACAAAAACTCGGTGGAAAAATTTCATCCAAAAGAAAATGCCGTTGAATTGAACGATGGAGTCAAAATACACTACGACTATCTTGTTATTGCTACCGGTATTCAACTTCGATACGACCTGGTGAGTATTTTTAATAACAAGCTAAAAACGAGCATATGTTTTCGATTGAGGGTCTTTCTGAAGCATTTGATACACCGGGTGTGTGTTCGATTTATCGATATGATTTGGCCAAGAAAACGTGGTCAGAATTGAGAACCTTTGCCGGTGGAACTGCGCTCTTCACTTATCCCAACACCCCAATCAAGTGTGCTGGAGCCCCTCAGAAGATCGCGTATTTGGCAGAAGACATTTTTCGAGAGGTTCGTTCGAACTCCACAGTACAATGATTCTTATTGACATTGTAGAGGAAGGTGCGTGATAAGTCGGTTATTATCTACAACACGACAATCGGCAAAATCTTCGGCGTTGAAAAGTATCGAAAGGTGTTGGACAAAATCATTCAAGAGAAAGGAATCATTTTCAATGGTCGTCACAATTTGTTCAAAGTGGATGCCAAAAAGAGGATTGCATATTTCGAGATTTTGGATGACAGCGGAAACTCCACGGGCAAACAAGAGGAAATCAAGGTAAACGCCATTTTTGGTTAAACTGACAGTTAGATAGTTCGAGTTTTTACACGTCGCTCCACCATGTTCTCCTGTGCTGGCACTTCGAAATTTGGCAGCGACCGGCGATCCGTTAACGGACGAAAAGGGTTGGGTCGATGTGTCGCATAAAACTCTTCAATCGAAAACATATCCGAACATTTTTGCTTTGGGTGATTGTATATCGGCGCCTTGCGGAAAAACGGCTGCAGCTGTTTGTAAGTTGCCGTTTTCATTTAACAATCACGTGTTTTCCAGCAAGTCAGTTTAACATTGTCAAACACAATCTGTTGAACTTCATGAATCAAAAACCTCTAAATCATGAATACGATGGTTATGCTTCGTGTCCACTTCTAGTTGATCGTAAACATGTTGTACTTGCGGAATTTAATTACAAGGGACCGCTGGAAACGTTGCCATTTAATCAGGCAAAGCCACGTTACATTCAGTAAGTAGAAAATTAAGAAGACGGTTCTATCATCTTGTGTATTTAGATACCTAATGAAGGCCTACTTGATGCCATTTATCTATTGGCGTTTGTTGTTGAAGGGTCGCTGGAACGGTCCATCCACGGTCCGCAAACTTTTGCATTTGGGCTTCGGAAAGTGATTTGCAGGTTTTACTTCTATACATGTTTTCAATTACAATTTTCGAAACAAAGGAAAACTAATTTACTTCAGCAGATTGCAAGTTGTTTACAAATTGATGAACACTAAAAAATAAATTAACAAAAAACTTCTCCGATTCACGAATAATTAAACGAGAACGCAGATCAACGAAAAGAGTACCGGTGCTTTTGAATTAACACTTTTTCAAGCACAAACAGCAGCCATGGAAACCGCTGTATCATAAATTTTTACTTAGCTGACAGGGAACGTAAACTACGACGATTGATGGCCTCAAAGTCGGTGGAACAACGTTTACGAGTCGACTCGGTCATCGAGTGACTGTCTTCGCCGAGTTGTCTTTGACGTCGATAGCCGGAACGACGTCTCGCTCTGTCTTCATAGTTGCTATGCAGAAGCCGTACAAAAACGGCCAGTGCCGGAAACTGTAGAAGATAGATAACGTAGAATATGGCATCGCACCTAAAATCGAATTCATGGTCAAATTCCAGCCTTCAAACGGACCACAAATAGAAGCTGATGTACATTTCGCTTGTACGCAATTCACCAAACTCATCAATTAACTGCAACAAGTAATTCGGAACATTTAACATCAGTTGTGTAGTGGCTAGAACCAAACATCGTCGAACTGCGTGTCGACGTCGTTTGTGAGAAGCCCGTAGACCTTCTTCAGATTGAATCTTTAACGACAAAGGCATCTGTACGTCGCTGTTTTTGATCGATTGTGAGCTGACAGTTGTAAACCATTTGCTTTCGCGTGTAAACGCAAGAACAGCAATATCCGTGAGAACGGTAATGACTAATGGGATCAAATAAGTCCAGACACTTTCAACTACGGCAATCCATTTGAAAAGTTCGGGATTAATCAATGACTGATCTGGCCCACAATACATCGCTTCTATCGATCCGTTGGTACTTGGTACGACGCGTAGTTCTTTCATCAAAATAGGTGCCCATACCTGCGTGATCAACGCCATAATTCCGGTTAAAATAAGCAAACGCCGAGAGTCTTCAATAAAAGTCAAACCACCATTTTTGGGACGATGTACAGAGAAAAAAATGTGAGCAAATCGTTGAGTGAACATCATAACCCACAACCAGTTAACATAGCAAGTTGTTGTATTGGTGATGAAAGCTGTGAGTTTGCACATTGCACTTCCTGAATTTGACAAAGACCTACTACTTTTGTTCATTTACTGACCTCGTGCAAATGAGATAGAGTCCGAAAGTAGATTGACGACGATACTTGAGATCATACAAATGTTAAGGATGAGCATTGCGGTCATAAAGTCAAAGTAGTTGGAACGTTTGTATTTGGTCAACATGCAATACAAAGCGTGCAACAGAATCGGAAAACTGAAACCCGACACAACTAACACCGTCCACCTAAAAAACAACAATTTATAAAACATCTAAACTAAACGTACCACAGTGTTTGAGAGATTGTGGCCCAAAGCGTAACATGATCGTGATTGTGTTGCACGTGATTAGAATTCGGTGCAACAACCGGGCTTTCAACCGCCATAACACTGTTCGTTTTTATATCGTTTTCTGTCGAGACGAGGCTAACGGTTGTCGCAGTCGCCGTGCTCAGAGCCAGTGTAAACAGCACGTAAAGAATAACAATCGAAGAGCGAATATTTAGATTCAAAAACCTCATCATAGCTGTCACAATTCTGCTCGTCTTCATGGCAACCATCATTTCCTCAATCTTTTCGATCATCTTTGGACGCAATTTGGTCGAACGTTTCTTTTCGGTTCTCATCTTCTGTTGTGACAAGCGCAGCGATCCCGAAGACTTCATTTCGGGGGATTCTGAAAAACTCGACTTGTAGATCAAAGTCCTTATTTCCAATCAAATACAAAATGAACGTCGCGAACACATCGAAACCACGTAGTTGTACATCTGTTCTTCCAAATCGAACATTCTGGCGAAATTACTTTTGAACAGTAAATTGATTTCAAGAGCAAAGAGCTTCGTTCACAAACCTCCTCCTTTAACCCAATTACCGTAGGAAAGAAGCATGAACGAAATTTTAAAACATTCGTAACTAACGTGTACATTTCAAAATGAAATGGCAAGCGAAACCAAACAGCTGCTTGTTGTACATGAGATTTTGTCGAATTCTAAGGCGAATTCGTGTGTACGAGCAGCCAAATCACCTGCTCGTTTCGACTGTGTTCTCGCTAATCGACAGTCAATTTCGCGTCGACGGCACCAACTTGACATTTTGGTCTATAAAGGCGACTTTGTTTATAAAAACAATTCCACAAAAACCCAGATTTCGTTTTCTTCTCACTTTTGTTTTCCGTTATAGTGAACCTCAGATTTCCTTCGTCATTCGACTTGTCGTTAAATGACGTCAACTCAAACGAATCAAAAGAATCGAATATGAAAGTAAATATTCGATTATCGAAAGCCAATTGAGGTGACGATATTCTGGACGCGTGAATTAGAACTGAATGTTAAGCAATCGTAAATGGACATATAATGATCCTATCGGAAGATTCTCGATTCTAGAATGCGGTTTGTCAAATTTCCAGAAGTCGTTGGCTCAGTATTTGAAGGTCGCGTTCTTGCGAACAATTCAATTTTACGATTCAATGGCAATAGTGTGATATCTAATGCCATTTCTATTCACCATGAGCAGAGTTCCTTGCATAGTTATAGAGAAAGTAATAGCGGACGATAATTAGCAAACAAATCCGTTGGCTCAACAGAAATCGAGTTCAATAAACGCGCCAGCTAATGTGACAAAATTTTCTGGAATCGAGCCAACACAACGGGATGTGCCACAACAGATCTCAATAGAGATATAAAAATGAAAGCATCAAGGACCGTTAGTTCTACAACTAAAGATCAGGAACTGTGCGCTCATTCACCTGTTCAATGAAAAGATCGAAATCAACAAAAGAAAGAAAATTTGTTCAGAGCTACGAGATTAACTTTCACGGTGACATTTTTCATCGGCCGAATTTGAATACTGAAACAAAATTAGCACTCATATTTGTGTTCAACGTAAACAAAATGAACCGTTTAATTTCAGAGACACTACGCTCAAAGTGGGTATGTAAGTAGTGACGATCGAACTGCATGAAAGGAGTACCCAAGTTGAAGACTATCGTGAATTGAGGTGTTAAAATACGTAAACTGTCGAACAATCATGCAATCGAAACAATGAAAAGCAGACTAACACATTGTCAACGATTCACGGCGACCACTTGTCAGTCGTAGGTAAGAGACACGCAATGAATGTTCTGACCGTTGAAAAGAAACCAAAAAACCAGCTTCATTCCGGTGGTGAAATGTAATTTTACTAATCGAATAACTGCGACAACGTATCACACACTACGAGCAAACTGATATGCGGAAGAATTTCGCTTCGTACAACACTAACTTACTCACTTGGCGTCCTTGTTCATATTAGTATTGTTCGGAGTGAAAGCACACGTAGAAATTCATAATTAATGACCAGAGTTCTGTCGATTTAACCCACGTACTAATCTCCGTCAGAAATGGGCCCTTTATAGTTATCCATTAATCGGAAATCGAAAACAATAGGCTCGACTGGTTATACACGAAAGAAACATCATCGACAATTATGCCAACAACGAACCTTTGTTCGAGATAAAAAGAACCCAACACTTTTCTTGCTAGACATCTTTGCACTATGTGTATTGGTTTTAAATAAACGAATTTTCTCATGAGTATGAATTTTGCGTAATCGAACTTCATGCAAACACTTGTTTTTGTAGTAAACTCATTAAACAACTTGCTTATTCAGAAACTTAACCGCCTGACGAAAACAAGTAGGTTGTTCAAATACTAAGAGTTCTAGTCATTCGAAAACCCAACAGTGATTTCAATCCAAAGATTGTTCGAACAAGAAATCTCCTGTTATTCTTAAGTTACGCAAATTTATTCCTTTTTTAAACATTTCGTATCTTCTTCATCGACCGGTTCCATATCCAGTTTTTTCTCGAATACAGATACCTCGGCATTGATTGACTGAACTTCCGCCATCGGTTCGGCACTTGCTCTGGAATTGCTCGCACTTGTATGTGGTGAGTTTTCTTCGAGCGATTCGCAGACCCTGCAAAGTTGATGAAATGGAATTGGTTTAGGGAATTCCGTTGATATTTGTGATTGTCGTAGCGATCCGAATCGTTGGCTAAACCTGATTTTAACCTAATTGTGAGTCTTATGTCACCTTCTTGCATCACAAAATCGACCGCCGTTAACTGGAGTTGAGAAAGCGGAGTCGTTCATTGTGGTCATTTGTTTGATCAGCGTTCGCCGTCTTGCTCGATTCAATTGATAGTTGAGGTCGTTAGTTGTTCGACTCATATCCAAGTCAGCAACCGATCCTTCATAGGGTCGATTGCGATGAAATAGTCCAGGACTCTTGACCATACTATCCAACGGTATTATAGGGTTTGAGAACGACCAAAATGGGTCAACCTCTTGAACAGGAAAATGAGTGTTATCAACAATTGCAAGTCCCGTCGAAAATAATCAGACTATTATGAAATACAAAAATGAAAACAAACCGTAAGATTTCGATCAATTATCGCGTTAACCTCGAAATGATCATCGGCAAGACCAAACGGATTGATCAAAACCGCTGCGACATTCACCCAAGCGGACATCAGAATGAATTCGATGAGTGCAACGTATGGAAAACCAAGTAACGGGAAGTCCTAGAACAATACTTCAGACAATCGGAAGATTTTTTACCTTTCCGACGAGTATTTGCGCGGTTATGAGTGTGAGACCAAAGTAACAACGAATTGCTATCCAGATGATTTGCGAGTAACTGAAATGACCACAGAATAATACAAATGTCCACGTGACTAACGCCAATGGCACTGGAACCCAATCGTACTGAGCCAGTTTGTGAAGATTGTTACGAAACTCCCGAATCTTCTATAACTAATCATTGGAATTCACAACGATGACAGTAAAAGAGTTTGTTTTGAATGTGTTTGTTTTGTCGTTTAATTTGCGTAGCTACATATGCAGAAACTGATTGAGACCAAACCACTCTAAAGATGATCAATTTTTCTTTTGGACTTACTTCTTGGATGTTCCACATGACCATATCGGCCACTATTTTGCCGTCTTCTCGTGCTTTCACAACCAAATTCAACGCCCATTGAATTGGAATCCAAAATTTACTGCTGGGCAGATTCTGAGCTTCGTAGATATCGTGTTCGGTGGTTGTCATTAGTCCTGAACATTTGTGTACAATTTTGAAAGTTCGTATTAATTACCGCAGTCAATAAGCGATTCAACGTCTGGAAACCGTTTTCTTGCTTGCAACGATATGTCACGAAACAGAAGAGATTGAGATAGAACGCAATATCGAACGATGTTTCTTTTAAGTATTCGAGTTTCGGTGTCTGTTCCTTTCACGTTTGATGCTACCGCAAGAGCCAATCTAATCACGGACCTCTTAATCCAATATCAACGAAACTTACGAGTCCACAAAACCAATGTACTAAATAGGCTTTTAAGTTGGGCACAATAGTTAATACCAACCTGAAAAATCGCAACCCATCGGCTGAACACAACATTAGAAAAGAAACCGACTATGAATACAATAGGATACCCTTTCATTCGTTCACTGAGATTCTTTTGAAATAATTTAAAGTTCGCTTGTTGAGAATCGTTGCAAAACTGTCGAAGAAAAACGTTGATTAGCGTATATGCAGTGGCCCAGACGATTACATCCCATGCGATGCTTTTCCAGACGGAAGCTCTCCACCTTAGTAGCAACGAAAAAGGTGAAATGAAAGGTATTTTGTATGAAATTGAAATCAAAATTACTTTTGCTATCCCACTCCACGTGTTAACATCACAATTGTAACTGACTGTCATGTTGAAATGTAAACTGAATAAACCAATTTGTTAATAGAGAATGTAAGAGACGTGATTTAAGAAACAAATGCGTTTCTTAATCTCTAACTTTAAAATTTAACGAACGTGATTCGACACGTCTTGTTGCAATACAAAACGTTGAATCACATTCTGTTCAATAGTTCATGTTGATTGTTTTTTCGAACGTGGACATTCTGGAGTTTTCAGACACTCGTTTACTTCTTCGTTGACAATTGAAAGGCTTCGAACATGTTTGCATTCAACAAAATCTTGTTTACAAGTCGATTTATGTACTAACGTTCATTAGGTTTTGATTTTTGGTCCAAGAATTCATTGCGAATTCACGATTTGCGTACGAAATGTTTCTTCATTTCACGAAACGTCAGTGCCATTTCACCGAAGAGCGTAGGCACGTGAATTCGAGTGAAACTTGTGATTACGAGCACATTCATGATCGAAAACCGTCCGTGACAGTTTGCAGAACCAAAATAAACGCTTTTTGTTTCAAACACAAGTTCGGATGACCAACTTAAGGCCTTAAGTTCTATGTTGCTTGAAATTAGCGGCTTTTGATCAGTTCATTATGAAGTCAATTCACAAGATCCGTTTTGAAGGATGTTTTATGGTCTTCTAATTGAAATCGTCGGTCCTCCAATTATCATCGTTTGGGGCGTGACGAAAACTGTGGCTGAGGAAAATGTGGTTATTAAGAAAGGGTTCGCACTCTCAGAACTCATCGATTGAGGTCGACGATATAATCGCAGTTGAGAAGATTTCTCTAGTGATCAGTCAGCTGCTCTCATGATGATCATTGATTTTAACAAATCTTGGCCCCGTGTTATTCACAACATTTCCGAGTTGACTGCGGTGACTTTGGGAATCCTATTCAATACACTGTTGTTGATTATTGTAAAGAAGCAGAGAGATGGTGCTTTGGTTGAGTTTGGGCGAATCGTCACCATAAACACGGTTTGTGACCAAAGTCTATAGCGAGTCAACCGAAGTTCCAAATCGCCTTCTGGCGAGGAGATAAAAAGATTGGAAAGTCAGTTGAACTCGAATTCTCGTTGTTCACATCCAATAAACTAATACTCGCAACTTTAGATTATCGATTTTTTTTTGACGCTCACGACTTTGATCGGTGGAGTTCAAACCGACGGACAAGATGGAGCCATGTTTTTGATCGCAGATTCCTACTTCTCAACTTTTGTTCCATCAAATTTTCATTTTTACATCAACTACTTGTGGTGTATAGGTCTAGGATTCAGCATTCTCTACCAACCTGTACCATTCTATCATCGCTACAATACCATTGTCAAGTAAGTACAGGGAATTAAAGCTTATCTATTGTTGACGATTAGAAACGAGCATATGAACACTAAGCAGAGTATTTTGTTGGTTGCCCTTCCAATGATAGCTGCATTTTGGAATACTAGTTGGATGGTTTTCGGCATGTCCAAGATCACGCACCCAGAATCCTATAAACATTTGATTGATTATCCGATTTGGAAACAACCAACCAACAAAATACCGTTTTTCAGCGTTTCCGATGCGGTTAGTTGATGAAGCGTTTGATTCTTCTAATCTCATTTAATTTAAGAGACATTGGCCCACTTTAGTATTCTACTTATCGTGCTCTATCACGTTCCCGTTGGCCACTGGTCTTGCTCTGTACTTCTATTCTGCTATTCATACGCAGCTCAAAAACAACTTGTCGAATATGTCAGAAAAAACCCAGAAACTGCAACGACAGCTGAATAGGGCTCTTCTGTCTCAAATTATCTTTCCATGCGTTTTTGGCATATTCCCGATGGTTATCTTTATGGCCATGTTGTTGTTTCGAACTCATTACCACATTGTCAGTATCTTCGTTACAGCTTTGTTCTCTTTCATTCCGGTTATCAATCCACTTCTGAACATTATTTTGGTCACCGCTTATCGTCATACTTTTGTTTCATTCTTCTTCTGCTCTCGAAAAACGAAAGTTCGAGTGGTCAGTACGAGTGATGGTTTGAAAACGAATGTGCATAGCGAGATTCGTATAACAAAAGTGATTTCCCCTCCGTGAACATAAGAATATGTTTATAGCCAAATTTACCTCTGTTATTGTTCTCGCTAATCAAACTCAGCTATTTTATGGAACAAAAGCTCATTTTCTACCCATCTACCAACTTTACAATAAACAAAATTGCATACCTTGACTCAGGCGATTAGCAAGAAAGCTAATAATGAATGGTTTGAACAAACGGAGATATTTACTTGCAATCAAAGTGTTCCGAAAAGGATTTGTCAACGAGAATTTGTTCCTATTTACAGTGTTCAAGAGAAAAAAGAATAGTGGCAAATTGTGGAGACCAAAAAATAGTTCTGAAGGTGTTAATCAATTGATTGTCTTGTTTGTTTTGTCAACAGCTTTTTTATTTGCTAACAAGAAGTAGTTTCGTCCAGGAATTCCAAGCAAAGTTGTTGATATTCGTCTCGGTGTTGTCGAAAATGGGACACGTGATTCGAATTCGACCAACGTTTAGAGCGGACGTTAGCTCCGGATTTTTTCTGATACTCAATAAACCAATTGACATGTTGATAGTCAATTATTGAGTCCCGCTCCGAATACAAGAAAAGTTGATCTTTGGGCAAATCGAGTTCTTGCAAGCGATAGTATGCATAGTAATCGTTGAAACGCGACGGTCGAACAACAAGCGACTGCAAGTGGGCCGAAGCACGCTGAGCAGCAAAATAAGCGTAGAAATACGCATAAGCACCGGTACGCAGAGCCACATTCAATGGTTTTTTACTCGGTGGAACAGCTGTAGATGACAAGGCCGCAGCACTTCTCGACAGATCGCAATCTGATGGACAACTAAATTGATTTGCAATTTAAATTCATCGGGTTTACTTACCTATCAAAGATGATTCCTTTAACGCGCGACTTCAACTCTTGTCCAGCCACAGACTTACTCCATAGCTCCCAAAGTGCTGTAAACAAAATACAACCGTTCATTGAAAACAAATGGAAAATAATTGGTCTCGTTTTTTCATACTCTGAAACACTCGCATGAAACTCGGCAGCAAACGGATGAGCACGAGCCAACGATGGCGCCCTGAGCAATGGAGCTATATAGCGACTGACATCGCATCCTTGATTTTCGTAGATTTTTGAGTATTGATGTAAATGTTTGTCTAAGCAACCGCCGTAACCAAACATATAGATTTGTGTTGCATCCACAGAGTTATTAGAAACACTGCAGTTTAGTTCACCCATCAGCGTCTTAGGAACAACAATTTGTGGTTGAACAACTTCGTCCAACAAACCACCAACTGCAATGCCATGTGGTGCGTTGTTTACACTCGATGTCGAAGCCAATCGTAAAAGACTTATGCTTTTTGGGTTTTGAAGCCAAAACATTTGACGTGACATTGCAGCGACGATCATCGTTCCAGTGATAATCTGAAATTCTCATAACAGCTAATTGCATAATATAATCACTCGATTAAACACACGCAACTCACGGGTAATAAAATGGAATTCCTCGAATTGAAGACGTCAAAATGTTTGTTTAACAACTAATTCCCGGATTCTCAAAAGCACGTCGAAGAACGTTAACGGGTACGTCCGGACGAAAAACAACCTCCTAGATGTTGGTTGTCGAGTAGTCTGCCTAATTAGCCAAACACCAATGCATCATTGGTATAATCAACTGATGTAAACAAAACAGTTCGTGGTGTTAGTCAGTAGTCTGATTGGACTCCTTCCGCTTATTTAAATACAGTAATAGATTGACCATTCAATCCTTTCGAACTGATGTTTTCGGTGGAGTTAAAGCAAGTCAACGAGTTCACCTCGACGCTTTTAAAATCGACTGTCCGCCGAGCACTTCGCTTGAACTTCTGATGATTCGAAGTAAGAAATGGCAAAGCTTTTAGAATTTCGACATCGATTCGAATGCTGACAAATATGGCGAGCTGCGAACAAAAGCGTTCGAGCATAATTAACGTAATCAAGGTCGACAAAAAGTGGCGCGTAACCCTCGAACTTAAACAGAACGATTAAAGTCTTACCCTTTATATTCTGTAGCATGCCCGAGTTGTTCGTTCTTTTACCCAAGTTTCGAGAATAAACTGCGCACGTAATTGAATTAAATCTTCACCTACAGTTTTTTTCGTTTCAGACTAAAACATCAACAAGAACCGTTTGCTGCTTCTTCTTTTTATTGGCAGCATTCATTCGCACGAGCTTGTTTTCGTTTAAATCGACTTCTCAAGTTGCGTATTGGTCGACAAACGCTTTTCATTTTTAGTTCCTAAGCAATCATAATGTCTGAAGAACAAGTGACTTCTGTTGCGCCCACTCATCGCAAGTACAATACCTATCGATTACATGGTAAAGTAGCTATGATCACCGGTGGTACAATGGGGCGAGTTAATTGAGAAGTTTGTTCATTAATCAATTCAATGCTTTAAGAATTGGGTTAGCAGTTGCGGAACGGTTAGGTCAAGAAGGCTGTAAGCTTGTTGTGAGTAGTAGACGTCAAACAAATGTCGACAAAGCGGTTCAAACTTTGATTCAATTGGGAATTCCGGTCGAAAACGTTACTGGATGTGTTTGTCACGTTGGAAATGCCACTCATCGTCGGGCGTTGGTTGATTTCACTGTTGGGACTTTCAAACGCATCGATGTTTTATTTCACAATGCAGGTGTTAATCCGGCAATGGGACATATTTTGGAGGTTAGTGAACCAATGTTCGATAAGATTCTCGACACGAACATTACTTCTGCTTTCTTCTTAACAAAACTCGCTGTTCCTCATATGGCACCGTAAGCAAACTCAAACAAATTACTTTAACATTTCATTATTTCAGCGGTTCATCAATCATCTTCAATTCGTCCGTAAGCGCTTATTTCACGACAAAAGGCATTTTGACATATGGAGCTGTAAAGGTTGATGCGATATGAGATTGCTAATTAGCACGAAGTTTTTGCAGTCAGCATTAATAACACTAACATCATCACTCTCTCGTGAATTAGCACATCGCGGAATTCGAGTTAATTGCATTGCTCCAGCGACGACGAGAACGAAAATGGCGGGAGTTTTGTATCGAGAAGACCACGAAAAGCATGATGTTGTTCATAAAGAAAAAGTTCAGCTTTTACCTCGCATTGCTGAGCCCGAAGAAGTGGCCGGTGGAGTTGCGTATCTTGCGAGCGATGATGCCAGTTTCGTTTCTGGTAATTATTCTTTTGCGTAATTAACCAACAACTTGCTTACAGGTGAGACTCATCTTATCAGTGGAGGTAAGTGATAGGTAGTTTGTGCTTTGAAGAATAGGTACTCTAATTCATCTTGCTAATAAGCGAAAAACCATATTCTTCAAGTACAAATGTCGAGTGCATAAAAAAGCAAGTTTTACATTTGCAGGTGTCGACTGTCGATTGTAATGTCTTCTGCCATGATTTTGAACTTTTATATGTTACCTAATTAAAATGTTTGGTTTATGAACTGTAGCCATCGAATTTGTCAGTAAGCGTGTTAATGTACTAATGAAGTGATTAAAACAAGATTTACTTCCGTTTTCACATAGGATTCTCGAATTAAGTGCAATTAGAAGTTTCTAGACGAATTTCGCTCGGCTTGCTGTTCCTGTTCTTTCAGGTTCCGAGCGTATAAGCTTCTCAGGTGTGCATGTACACATGCTTTCACGTCGTTAGGCACGTCATTAAGTAACCAATAGGTTATGAGATCGGTTACAACATCATAATTTTGGATGGAAAGGTAGCTGAGAACGTTACAAAGGAAGAAGATTAAGCAATGCCAATCCTAAACATTAAAGGAAAATTAAATAGTTGACATTATCCCTTACTTTGTACGCGGTTTTTGGAGAAGAGTCGCTAGTTGATTCTAACGAATAGACTTCGAACCAAGAAATCAATGCCTTCTTCGAAGCCAGCGGTTTTTTGAACATCATCATGTATGCGTGCAAAAGATAAAGCAGTTGAGAAACGTCCAAGTCATCCAACGCTGCGGTCATTTCCGATACTCGAACTCGTTGAAATTGTTCGATCAGTAGTTGATCTTTTTCGTAGGGAAATCCGGCGATTTGAACGAGAACATTGACAATATAACGATTTTTCGCTCGCCTGAATTGCATCTTAAAGTTTGTTTATCGAGAAATAAGTACCCTTTGTGAGTGAAAACATTTTTCCAGTCAACACTCAACTCTCCAAATGTACACGAATGAACGTGATGTTTGCCGGGCACCGGTTTAAATCTCACACCATTTGGCTCGAACAGATCTTTTAACAAACGACAAGAAATTAAGTAAATTAGCTTCGGAATATGCGGCTAAACAAGATGGTAACAGATCGTACTGAAGAACTCACATATTTTCGAGCTTCTGTGTTCGGTAGAAAAGCATTTTGCCAAACAAAATACGAGCTCAAAGTTTCGTTGGCAGTGATCGGTAATACACGGGCGTGTAATTGTGTTAACTCTTCAATCTGTTCAACAATTTCGACTTGGACCGCAGTTTGTATTGAGTTCGGACTGAAACGAACGTTCCACTTCAAAACGATCATGTGAAACCAACCGTGCTCCTCGAACCTTGATTATCGCTTCCTCAGCACTAAGACCTTGAGTCATAACCAAATAAGATGCAATAACTGCTCCTGTTCGACCCAGACCAGCATGACAATGGATTGCAATCTTTTCGTCAGAGTGAAAAGAGATCACTTTCAAGATGTCCAAGAGGACTTCAATCGTGCAGAACTCGAAATCGAAAATTGGGTAGTTGTAATAGTAAACTGAAATGTCTCCGGCTATATAATCTCCAATGGTATTCCTTACTGCCGTTTTTCATTAACAATTCGGGATCATACGAAAACCCGCACTTTAACAATGGCTGAGCGCCACAATACGAGTGTTCATTTTGACATTGTAAATTGAAAACGGCAACGATCTTCTTCCTAAAAGTTCACCATATGCTCAGTTAAGTGAATAAGTCGTCTACTCTTTGAATTGTTTAATAATATCAAACTTCTCGATTGCTAAATGAGTCAAACGTGCCATTGCTAAAATATCATCAGTGACCCTTAAAATCGTTGTATATCTCGTTGCAATGAACTGAACTCACCAATTCGAATAGAGGCCATCGATGGCCATTTGTTCTTTAGTCCACGCCTTCCAACCGCAATAACGACAATTCTGACCTCGACAGTACAATTTGCATTTCATCGTTTCGGGTGTGAAACGAATTATTCCGGCACGAATAGTCGAATATCCGTTGGTTCGAATCGACGATGACTCACTAATCAACGAAAGTGCGGCGGCAGCAGCAACTCGGGGTGTTCTCAGGTCGGGACTTGTGTTTTGTTTGGGGCGACTTTCTCGCTGTTGTCGTTTATCTCGCGAATTGTCTTCTCTAAATTCGTCCTCCTCCTCACTTGTCGTTACGGTCGAGTAGGTGCTACGTCTGCGAGGCCCTGAAATTGTTGAAGTATTATAATAGATTGAAAAGAAAGCGTAGAATCCAACCCAACAAACATCTCGTTCTAATCCCCGTTTATGTCAACGAAAAAGGTTGAGGCTTGTTGCCGGTGTAAATAGCAAAAAAACAAGACATCACGCTATTCCAATGCCTACTGAATCGCGAACACACGCAAAATTTCAATTAACAAAAATTTCACATGTCCCTCAATATTTGTTCTCGATCTTAATTGTGAAATTACAAGCATGGCGTGTTGGTGTTTTTAGAAGTGCGTTAGTCTTGTGAGAAAAACATACCGTTACCTCTAACCATCGTTTCAGTAGAAGTAGACATATTGGATGGGACAAAGATTATCAGCAGTTGAAGTAGCAAACCGGTTCAAAGTGAGAATTCAGCAGAAAACCAAACGTTCTTTATACAATAGAAGCGAAAGAATACCGTTGCATAGTCTCCATATGTTTTTGTTCGGCGAACAATTCGCATACATTAAACCGATCGTTCAACTTCATTCATCGTTCTTGGGAGTTTATCTCGTGCGTATGTGAAAAGCCACTTTTTAGTCGCCTGTTTTTTCACATCCGCCTCCCTGACCAAATCTCCATGGTGACTAGAGAACGAGAGCCAATAGGTAAACCAGCGATAAAGTTCAACAACTCAAAAAAGCGTTCTGTTACAAGAACGCAAACTTCAACAAAAGTATCCTATGAATTTGCAGGGTTTTTGTACGTCAACGAGTCAAACAAAAGAGTTTTGTTAACTTTTGTATTGCAAAGAACTTTAATGTGTGGCCATAACAAAACTAGTCGATGATCAATTTGACTTGACAGACGAAAATCCCAACTCGCTGTTTTCCAGATCGTATGTCACACAGTAGCGGCGCAAAAACGGTTCCCCTAAACGAAATTGTGTTTCGAATTCTTCTCCAAGATCCTGAAATTTGAAATCATTACTGAAGACACGAAATTTTGTTACATCAACTAAAAGTAAGCAATAATCAGATGAAGAACTTTGTTGAATAGAAAAGTCCTCGGCCTTCAAACTGTAATAGCTGCCTCCGATCTTAACGTCCAATGTAATTTGCTTAAGATCCGAACAATAGACGCTTGTGCTTGAGGTAGAGCCGGTGGCTACGCGCATCAAAGCTTTGTAGATTGTTGTTGGAAGACCAATGTAACGATAGGTTGGATCAATTACTGCATCCAACTCACGATGAGCAACAAAAGTGGCATATCGGATTCTATAAATCGTATTGTATATCACACATTTAAATACATACTTTTGAACGACAAACGTAAAATCATCAGTGCCAACGGATGAGTATTTCGTATCAGTGTTACATTTGTCAGTGTTCGCTTTTCCAAAGGTCACCGTTCCATAGCGATCGTCATTTGATGTTGCTTGATTGAGCCACATTTGAAGGGTCTTGTCATTAGAGAATTTTAAGATCGAATCGACTGGCGAAGGAAGTTGTTTCTTTCCACGTGTATGTCCAAGAAAACTCAATCCCAAAACACCGTCGTAAATGACCTGCAGAACAATAAAAACCCGTTCATTGTGTTAAAACTTACTGTTGAAAATTTCGAATCCCCAGTGACGAGAACGGAAAATCCAACGTCTGTTGCATTTATTCCATCGACGAGAATAGTGTCTGTATGCATTTGTAAACAAAACTTTTGACCAACCCGTTTTCTCGGTTATTTTTGAACGGACTTTGAAATTTGTACCAAATTTAAATGGTATAGTAATGAACTTATGTGTGAAAAATTATGGTTATAGTTGTCGGATTGAAATCAAATTGTGGAGTTATAGGTCTCTAATAATCCAATGAATATTTGGTATGAATTTCAAAGAACTTCGTTCAGAAATAAGCGGGAAAATGTGGTGATTAAAAGTTTTTCTACCTGTGTAGTATTCTCCTTTGACCGTTCCGGTTCCATACTCCACCTTGGCGGCTTCTCCAACGTCTTTCGACGTCGAGGATTTTGAAGGATCGTAAATTGTTCGGTTTTTATAATGATTTTGACAATTGTAACTGCTGCATTTGGGACCGGCAAGTAGGGCATCTTCCAAATGTAAGTCGATGAGAAGTTTAAAGTCCTTTCCAGGCGTTCCAATAGACATTGATGAGTAGAGATTCGGTGCTGAAGAATATTTTGATAGATTTCATTTCTGCTCACTTACCATTCCAACCATCGTTTTCTTGCGAGCTTTGTGGAATCTGACGCGAGAAGGCGTAGATGGACAAATTAAAAAGCAAAGTCAATTCCAACGTCGACTTCATTTTGCGTTAAACGAATCGACAAAGTTGTTTGAATCAAAGAAACCAAACGTCTTGCTTAATATTCGCTCTTGAAACACGTAGGCGGCTATTGATGTCAAGTTGGAGGCGTGTATTGTGGTTGTCTTATCAGTCCAACAAAATGGCATATACTGGTTTTTCTCGACGCTCCTTCTTTATCAAACAGTCGTTGTTATACTCAAGGAAATGAACGAGTTTGCTAATTATGTTTGCGCCCTTCAGATCCGTTTTGTTTGGTAGCCGCTCCTCATTTAACCTTTTCTAAATTGATAGCAGAACTGAACGTCAAACGTGGTCTAAGACAAAAATACTGATCACTTAATTTTAAAGCTTCGATTCAAATCACATCGTGCACTTGCAATCTGTGGCTAAAATTGTAAAACAAAAGTTAGACGAAATGTTTATTTTCATTACACAAACTCTCAAAGTGAGATTTCGCTTCGAACACGATTCGCTTCTTTGATGTAATCGAGATAGTTGACGGCAATTGGACACACTGGTTGTCCTAAATTCATTAATTATGGCTTTTCAACATGTAATCACGAACTTCCGTCTTCGTCGTACAAATCGTATTCTTTGGCAAGCAGCATAGTCAACAAAATATGGCCAGTTTTCTCGTGAACCTTCGAATCATTAGCAATTGCTACTATGCATTTGCCCGCAAACTCTATGGACTCGGCGTTTGCGTAAGTTTTTGCCACCGCTTCTTTGCTCAAAAGACCAACATCATCAGTGAAGAGTTCCGTTCGCACGGGTCCCGGATACAAACAAATCGAAGTCACATTGAACTCTTTCAATTCAATTCCCATATCAGCTGCCATTCTGTCACACTAAAATTTCAGTTATTTGCTTTTAACTTCCTTTAAAATACCCCGGCCTTATTGATTCCATAAGCCACGTTAAAAACGTAGTTGATTCCACCCGGTGAGCTTATCGTCACAATCAAGCCTTTGCGTCGTGGAACCATCAACAACGCCGCTTGTCTTGCCGTCAGGTAATGGCCACGAAGCTAAAAGTAATATGTTTATATCCAAAGGAAGTAATCGAATGTGAAAAGTTCGAAAAACGAACTCCTGTTTCATTGCAAACATCGTAGATGTTTTCTGGCAAATCGAAGAATTTGGAATGCATCTTAGTTAACATCGTCTAAAGGTTCGATCGTCACAAAACTTGAAATATTTGACTTACCGTAACCGCTGAAAATGCATTCAAGACTACGATGTCCAATCGTCTTTTTTGTTCGAAAGCGATTCGACGAAAAAGCTCTTCAATTTGCTTAGAATCCGAGTGATCGCAATAAATCGGAATACATTGACCTCCGAGTTCATCCACTTCTTTGGCTACTTGTTGAAGGTTCGGAAGTTTCTGTTGCAACGATTGAATAATTGGATCTTCGTTCTCTTCCCTTAATGCCGTGATGTAAACTGTCGCTCCCGCCTTGCCAAGCTGATGCGCGATCCCACGACCACAACCGCGAGATGCTCCGGTAACCAATGCGACTTGGCCTTTCAGTGACATTCTAAATAACGCAATTATACGAACAATTATTTGAAGTTCAATAAAACGAAATCTAAACTCTCGACCTTAACTCTTTTGTTTGACTAATCAAAGAAGATGGATGACATGCTTAGCGAGTCGATTCGTTCGTAATCTTCAAAATTTATATTAATCTGTAGAAGAACGTGAATTCACAACGTCCAGACATCAAATCTTAGGCGCCAAATCGCTGAAGGAACCGAGGATTAACGAGAGTGATAAGCAGTTTGCGAGTTTGAATGGCGCTGATTAGCAGACCACCGTGTTCCGTCTACGCAAAACTTGTTTCCAATTATCACTGTAAAAACGATCAGTTGACTTCAAATCATTTAAACAAACACAACTTGATTAGTTGACGAACAAAAACCTTTTGTCCAAACTGTCCTTTGACCATGTTCCTTGAACTTCTTTCAGAAATGTTTTCTACGCCGAAGATTAACGTTCTTCGGTTTAGTAGGTGCAAACTTGAACGTTGAGAATTCGAGATAAAAATCGAAACCATTCGAAGGTTGTCTTTCGAAACGTAATTTTTGCGTTTGAAATAAACTTCCACAAAGTCATGCAACTTCGTTAGACACGTTGTAACTTCTGTAGGGTGTGTACGATGTTTGCATGATTAACTGTGTGACGTTTATCGTTACTACAAACTACAATCGATTTCAAATCGCCTTCAAGGTTTGTAGATTATCTTTGCTGCAAGGACCTAAAACGGAAGACAACACGTGCGATCATCCACAGGCCGTTAAATTTGACGATTGCGAGCAGCTGGTTGCTGTCTAGACCACGTAAAAGGGCAGTTCACTTTTGTTCGTTCGAAAGATTTTAGCGCCCGCGCAAACGACTCATTTCGTTGATTTGCGGCCTTTAAATTCGAAGAGCACAGCGTCTGAGAGTTTTCTTTTGTGTCATCGATCTTCAGTCTGTCAGTTTCGTCGGATTGAATTTATGCAAAATTTCCGGTTACTTCAGCCCACACACGGATTTTGTATCAGAAGCTGATTGTTCTCTGTTTGTCGACTGCTCTTTCGTCATGAATTTCCATTAAACGTTTATGCTAATGATGGGTAAAAAAGATCGATGTTTGGTCTCCGTGTTTGTTTCACTGAACTGAAACATACGATAACGTCCGGTCTAACGGTTACAAGACCAAAAATCGTGGGTTGATCGGGGAACTGTTATCAAAACGTGAACAAAATGCAAATGAGAGTCGATTTTTACCCTAAAACCGTTTGATGGAAACAACAATCTGCGCCAAATCCGTGTAAAGGTTTCGAATCGTGTGGAGAAACGCACATGCTTTTGTCCGACAAACCACAGGAATGCAATCGATTCGAAAACCGCACGTATGCCAACAGGAGTTTCGATTTCCAGAAACTTTTGTGCGTCGGACGTTTGACGTCAGGGAGCGAATCAAAGGTCATTGGGGCTTATAACACAATAACACTTCGACCCCCTGCGTTGATTTCTGCTGTTTTTATTTATAATTGAACGATCGTCGGCTCAGCTGGGTCGTTTGCATTTGAGTTCATCAACTAGTTCCGCGGTTAATTTGAAATTCCGGGACCGTGCGCATGTGCTTCAATTTGTCCATGTTTTTGTTTTCCCCCTCTTTCCGCATGTCAACTTCCGTTTCTGGGAAAAACTAAACGAGCATGTGCCAACAACCAGACGGAGTGGCGCGACAGCCGTTGGCTCAGAAGGACGACGAAAAAAAGTCCGAAAAAACTGCTGACTGCAATGTGCCAAGTCCCTGCTTCGTGGAAAAGTGGAGAGTTCGATAGCACAAAATCGTACGGTCGAATCTCACACGGTAGTTGTCGTCCAAACGGACTCGTCGACTGTAAACCGCTAAAAGTTGGACATGAAAGGTTGTTAATGAAAATTGATGAAGTCGCAAAGTCACAGGCGATTCGTCAATTTGCATCAAGATTAAAAAGTGGACTCTTGAATTTGTGTTCATTCATGAAAAGCCAAGTTGATTTGAACACAAATCCGGTAAACAAGTTGGAGCGCGTGGTTCCTTTCATCAGCTGGTTTTTATTCATAATAAGATTTCCTCGTATTCGTATGTTCACATGATAACAACGTTGACGTCGACAACCGCGTGCCTCCTACAGCTTATGGGCCTCAAAAATGAATCCGAACAACAAATCTGATACCGAAAACTAAACGCGGAACTTCGATTGCAGCTCCTGCCAATTCATTAACCAGACGGTAACATTTGGACAGTTCTGTTAATAACCGATTTAACTTTCAGCTTGTTTTTAATATTCAAAAAAGGAACTTTTGTTTCAAAAGTTTCGGTTCAATTCCTTTTTTTGACCTTTCACTTTTTTGCATCTTTTCATTTCAATTACGATGGCCGCTATACGAACCTTAAATGTCGTTGTTCGAAGAACTTTTGTTTCTATTTTCGTTCACACAATTTTCCGAATATAATTCTCGTATTCTCGTATACAACGAATTTACCAGTAAAATGCTCATTTCGTATTCAACTCATAACATCTGCTCGTTGTTGAAAGGCCACGTGCCGTGTTTTCACCATCCATATCGTACGTTGGAGTTGAACGATGAAAAATCGACTTTGCGAGAATTTCATTAAGCTCTCATATTCCGCGAAAATGTCAAAGACGAAGTAGCACAAGATCTTGGCAATATCGCCGACTAAAACATCCGGTGGCACACTTCCTAATGGATTAGCGATAAAAAAAGACTGTGCTGACTAATGTCAATACACGAGATCTGATTCCAACTAAAAAACAAGGGATTTGAGCAATGAATTCGCCCGTTTTTTGCAATGCGTGTGATAGTTAAGTCGATTACGAGAGCTAATCGATACCTTCACTGAGTGGTTACTCTACGACAAAATTTAACCAAAAGCTCTGACTGGTTATTTTTCCTTGTTCATTCTCGATATAAACAAATCATGACTAAGCATGTTAGTCGTTTTTCCTGTCGCTTTGAAGATCGACATTCACACCGAGATGTAAGTACTTAGTGGATGGCTGACATCATTTTGTCAGCCCTGTACAATGCAATCTCGAGTCTTTCGTTCACTACATTTGGAATCAGTGCGAATGCCCACCAGCATAATACCCGACGATTCTATTTTGGGGGTGAAGTAGAACCGAAAACTTTGTGTTTATGTTCGAATGAAACCTCAACAACTTTGTTATCAGCGCGCAGCAATTGATCGGAACTGCGGAGTCAGCGAAATTCGTTTGAGTAGAAAACAATTATTGCTCTCCGTTGGTCGTAAATTCTTCGTTGTCAATTCCCAACGTCAAGTTCGAGTCGTCGACAAATGCACTTTGTTGCGTAGTGATTCGTTTGAAATAATTGCACAGATGTTCATTTGGATCTCGAATATGCTCCTTGACGTCACAAGGTTTCCGGTAGTTTGCGAATTCTGTGCGGTATATCCACCTGTTCGAGTACAAACAATTCACGTCATGTGACGCAAAGTTACAGTTTGATGGAAGTTCAACAAAGAGTTTCAGTTCTTTTTGCAATCACATAAACGGTAGGCTCTTTAAACTTGGCGCCAGTAAGGACAATTGACAGCGTCTTCTGTTGGGCTGATAAGAACTCGCGGTTCCCGAAAAAGAAATTCTGAAATCAGCAGTTTTGGATTATTGAAAGAAAAAGCATTGTGATCGGACGATAAGAAGGGTTTCAGCCTACAGGAATCGCAGTTTCTAGAAGTTTCGTTTCAATGAGCGCAACGTTGACTTGTCATTCTTTTGAGCTTAAACATCGCTAATCACTTATTGGGGTTTCCTTTCATGCGTGAGCACTTTGGACTTTGAAATCGTTTCGTTCATGAAACCTCTAAAAATGAACCGCGCGTGTGTATCTTGCTACCGCCTAACAAACTACTCACTTGTTTACGCGACTTCCTTACTTTTCGCGGTTGATGAAAATCGGGTACGAAATTTGTCGAGAAAAAACATTTAGCTCGAACCCTGTGGTCCTGTTTTTGCACTTATCAGACGAGGCATTCCAATCAAAAGTTTTCGAAGTGAATGCAATAATCAACCATTACATCAGGCGAAATGAAAATTAATAACTTACTCTCGATCTATCCGTTAACTGTGTAGGTACTCGCTTTTTGCATTTGAATTCGCAATTAAGCTCTGTTTTATGTGACCTTCTACTTTTGTTTCGAAACCTTATGACCGCTGCAAATTTGACATTTCGCTGAACATCTTGAGATCGTTGTAAATGGCAGGACTCAAGATTCCCCTTTTTGTCATTTAACTTCTCCAGTATCTGATTTTTAGTTGGATGGTGAAAAGACTAAATACGAAGTTAGAATGTAAGGCGTTTTTTGTTTTACTAAAAAATCATTTGACGGATCTGTGAGCTTATGAGCAGGATGTTCGCAAGTGCTGGGAAGGCCGTTGAATGTAAACAAATTCACGTCATTTTTGCGCCTCAATTTGATTGACTCATACGTTCGTCTATCAACGAGTGTATTGTTTATTCCCATCTAATGTCTGAAGTGTGCTGACCCGAAATTGTGTGCTGAACCTCTCGAGTGACCAGCTTTTCCATTCGATACTTTGTTTTGGTCCAGTAAGTTGGACGGTCGATGCGGAACTTTGTTTCTTGAAATTCGGAAACAGTTCGAAAGGTGAGAAGCGCAAACAAACGCGGTAATTTGGTGCGCGAGAGCGTCGATCGGGAGCTTCCGATTGTCGTTTCGCTTATTTCCGCGGTTTGCTTGGGCCACAGGTTTGTTCTGCTCGCGATAACAACGGACGGATCACGAGGTGCGATGGACATGTAAAACTGTCTTGTGCGCAACTAACCGCTGAACAAACAGAAGCGGTCGGATCTTATTGTGAAAGACGGTGGACATCAGCTACTGCGTCGCAGCACGACGACAACCGCACAATGCGCTTCACGGCGCACCAAATTCGTGGATTTTTTGCGGCGATCGAAACAAAAAACTTCGACATGTCCGCGACGTCGATGACCAGCGGGCTTTCTCTTTCTTGGCGCTCTTGATTCAGTTCGCAAAGTCAAGTGATCAGAAAAAGTGTTCTTTTGGCTTGCGCAGCTTATGGTCATTTCACTACGAGTTACTGCAACTTGTCAGCAGGGTTCGTGGTTCAAATGTACAAGCTTCCGGAATGGCAATAACTTCGCGTAATTCAATAGTGCGGATGCTTCGTTTTTGCTCATCGCAGTCACGTGTTGGAGGGATTCAGTGGCATCGAGTGTTGAAAGTTCCGTTTAACCGCACACTCATCACATGATTGACTCTTAACGATAGGCGAATTGGAAGTTTTGTTTGTGCAGAAGGGAATCGACGTCATAAAATCAAGCGAGCAGCTCACGAATTGATTTCGAAGTTCGCCAACTTTCTTTCGAGTAAGCAGCTCATTTCGCACCCATTTGTTTGTTTTACCGTACTTATGGGGATCAAATTCGTGGGCGTTTTGGGATGCACGGGAAACGGAATTGGGTTTCGATTAGGCCGATTTTGTGCGAATCATGCGACTCGACTGTTGCGCTTCATAAAACGGTCTCTGATTTCGTTGGCTTTGTTTTTCGATTGAGCCGCTTAGAGCAAACATTCTCGATTTATGTAAAACACGTGATGGTGGGCGGACATTTGGCCGGTGCGGTTGATCGCATTTGGCAAATTTGTTTCTGATGTTCGTCGTTTGGCCAGCGGTTTGCTTGAGACTCGTGATTGGCGCCAAATGGCCTACAAAATACACGCGCAACGGTTCGACTTTTGAGCACGTTTTTGTTTGTTCAGTCGTGATCAGCAGTTTGACGTGAAGTTGTGTGTCCTCAAGCTCATTTGTCGATCGGGCTCGTGCCACAAGCGAATTGCAGCGCTTTACAATCGACGTGGTTTAATGTAAGAAGTGATGCGTCCGAACCAACAAAGCCCCCTTCTTTTCCATACGCAACAACCACCTTCAAATCAGCTGCGTCGATCAATTTGTGTACCGGCGTTGCAGAGAGAGAGGGAGAATACCCGCGTTTTTGGTTCGACGTCCTCGTAATCTGATGATGAGAATGCGTCGACTGCCGAGATTTTGGCGTTTGCATTTTTTTACTCATCGGATCACAGAGCGGTTTGCAAGTCGCATTCCATGGACTTGCAAAATCCAACTCACTGGTATGCATGGAAAGTGAAGATCATAATTCACAGTAGAAGATGCACACGTCCAACTGCTAGCAATAAAAAGAACCTTTCAAATTGGCCAAACGATTCGATTAAAAAAGACGACCCGTCGAGTTGAACGATTGGCTTCGAACCGTTTCTGCAATAAATTATCTGCAAGGGAATTGGATTCACGATCCTTGGCCCTTCGATTTATCTTTTCTTGCTGTTACTGTGCACTTTTGATTGGCATTTTTTGGACCAACTGATAAGGAAATGATCGAGAAGACTTCGAGTTCTGTGAGCAATCAGTTTACGAGCGTGAAATTTGCAACCGTTAGTGTCGATGTGAACTTGTCAGTTAACCCAACATTGATCTCGACCGCCTAATTGAAATGCGCTCAATCATCAGGTGTTTTTTCGGTCGAGTTCCTTCCGTTTAACTGCGGCGACCCCCAGACGAGTCACATGTTTCATGTGTGGTGCGCGAACTACGGTTGTTGTTGTTGTTTTCTCAGCGCGCATTCCGATGCTTCGAAGTTTGTGTGACACGTGAGTTGAAGCTCGTCGGTTGATCAATTGGTTAATTGGGTAGAAGAGCGAAGTTTGTGCGACAGTTTGGCGCGTAGTTGCGTGTTTTCTGCTATTTGTCACCGCTTATCATCACTTGAATTGGGCGTTGCGATTCATGGCCCCACTTAATCGAACGGGGGTCTTCTGTTTTCACTAAAAAACTCATGAGAAACGGCGTCTTTTCAATGTGCCGCCCTCTCGTTTATCAGCACCGGCCGTTCGCTGCCGATTTCTTTTGCTGTCGAATTTGATGTCCGCTCTTCTTCGAGGCTTCCGTCCAATTCAATAGATGGCTTTCCGGCTCCTACGATTTTCCTTCCGCAATCCGCCGATCGTTCTGATTCGTCGAAGTTCATTATTTTCGGTGTTTAGTTCCGGCTAGAGGTAATCTTTTTGTTTTTCAATGGTCGCTATTTTCGCCGACTTGTACTTCCGATCGCTCGACAACAAGTCGAGACACACGTGCATGTGCAATTCGCCGAAACCGCGGCTTTAATATTATTTTCGAACTGCTTTTCGCAGAACATCGGGGCGCAAGATCACTAGTGTCGTTTAATCCCGTCAATCTCACGCCTCTTCGGAGCTATTATGCAAATGAGTGACAACAATCCGTCCCAAAGGTTGCTCGAGTGAGCGAAAGCGCAAAGGCGATCAAACGGTTTAGCGGGTCTGAAGGACGGTCTTCAGCGAAAACAACTTCTGTTTCCGCCTTCGATTGATATTTAAATCGCTGGAGAGGATGAGAATTCTCGCGATTTCAAAACTCGCGATTTCGAAATCGCGAGCGCTGATGTCCGACTTGCGAGCGAAACGCTTTTCGCAGTCTTTCGCTCGTCTTCTCTTCGCAATTGAAAAAGAAAACCACGCCCCCAAACACATCGCCGTTTTCATCGTTCGCGTTTTCTTGTGCGTCAGCTCGAAAGGCGGAGACTGGGAGACTCGATTCCCTTCGTTCATTCGCAGCGCTCGGTCGTCATTTTTGGTGAGTTTTATTGCGATCGGTTTGTGTCGATTAATTTTTGGCAAATGCACTAGTTTGTCTTTTCACGTCATTCACGAACTCCTCGTTCGGTCATCCACGGCCACACTCTTCCATATCTTGCCCGGTCCTCGTATATCTTTCCTAATCTCGAAGTTGGAAATACGCCGGAATGCCTTTGAATCATCAACTTTTGTTCGGCCGCTGATCAAGCTTTTCGATTTGAACTGCAAGGTCAATGGGTTACTTTTGCTATTGGAATTCGCGAGTGGTAGTGCGCGTAACGCGATTGTTTCGACAAAAATCGGCGATTGGCGGTGAAGACCATTTCTTGCGCGCGTTTCTGCGGAATTTTTCTCGACGGCAGCGATTTCGAAACAACATGCGATTTGATTCCACGGTGGGTTTCGCGCGCTTGCTGACCGTTCACCTCAAAGACCGTCGATTTTGAAGACGTGAGAAACGATCGGCAGATTGGGCGCCAACCTTACACGCCAAATGACCACGCGCTGCGAGTGCTCGTTAGACTATTGCCAAAACGTGAACCCGCCAATTAGCTAAACGATCTCGTCACGAGCCGCGAACTCGGTAGTGACCATTTTTGTTATGTTCGCCGAAATTGCGGTTTGTTTTTCATGCGATTCGCTTCGTTTGTTTGGTAATCAAGCCGCGACACGTGACCAATGGACATGCGTTGATGTAAAACGTGGGACGGCAAGAGTTTTTTGCTCGAGGCTTGAAGGACGCTTGTCACGTGGGTTTTTTGCCGTCAACTTCCGGGGCTTTCGTCTTCTCATTCGCAACAACGACGCCCAATGTTCGCTTCTTTTTGTTCGCTTTTTTGTCATACTCGCAGCTTAACAACGATAACCGTTTCGAATCGTGCGGTTTTGTTTTTTGCCGCAGGCAAGAGTGTCACGTGGCTTTTTCAGTGGTTCTCTATCTTTAGTCTTGAAACCGGAGGGACCTTTTCCCGCTAGCTTGCCGCCACTCTTATGGCTCGACTCCACTCGCTATTTGGGACCTCGCACACTAGCAACTCGAATGACTGCTAGTGGCTCGAAAGGACTTTTGGCCGTTGCGTCTTTTACTTCGCATTTGGCCGCTCAATGTCTGATAAAAACGCTAAAATTTCCATTTCGCACTCGCTGTTCCACGTTTTTCAGTGCTCGCAAAGGCGTTTTGCGGTTCGCGTTTTTCACAACGACGTCACGTGCATTTTTTCCGTTGCTCTTTCTGCGTTTTTTTGTTTCGCGTGCGCAATGTTGGAACTCGTGATTCTGTGGAAGGCGATTCCATCGACTTCGAATCTCCTCACTTTTGAACTTTTAGACGGCGAAACACTTCGTACGCACTAACGTTTGCGTGCGTTGAATTCAGTGGACGCGAATTGTAACCCAAAGGGCCACCACTATCAAATTGACGTTCCAAACGCCGCTTTCACAATGACGGTGAACGGTTCGGATATTCACGAACTTTATCACTTCAAACGCAAATACAAACTCGGTCCGGAGATTGGTCGCGGTGGTTTCGGTAAGCGAATGAAGAACGTTAAAACGTTTTCACGTCTTTTTGTTTCAGGCGTCGTTTATGCTGGCTATCGCGTCGAGGATCAGTTGAGTGTTGCAGTTAAATACGTTGCGAGACGCAATGTAACCGAATGGTCAACAATCAACGGTCGAAATGTTCCACTCGAAATTGCGCTGTTGGAAGCATGTAAAAACGTTTCGGGAGTCATTCGCACAATCGATTGGTACGAACGACAAGACGGCTATTTCGTGGTTATGGAACGTCCAACTCCGTTTTGCGATCTGTTTGATTTTATTTCTGATCGTGGACCACTCGAAGAAACTCTTGCTCGTTCGCTCTTTCGTCAGATTGCCGAAACCGCGATTGCATGCGCGAATTTGGGCGTCGTACATCGGGACATCAAGGACGAGAATCTGATTCTCGACATCAGCAATGGCAACGTCAAACTCGTCGACTTCGGTTCGGGAGCTTTCATGCGCAAAGGCGACTACACTGACTTCGAGGGTGGGTTCTATATTTTGAAAGCTTTTTTGTCGGCTGTTTGAAAGCGAAAATCACGTGTCTGATTTCTTGAAACGGGTTCTCTTCAAGTCCGAAAATTCCGCAGCTCATGATCCCAACGGCAGATATAAGCGGGATGTTTTTTCGGTTGATTGAGGGTGCCAGCGACAGCTGATAAGTTTGGCTGCTGGCGGGAAGACGGCTGTTTTGCGATTTTATTCAAAAACGTCCTTCTGACCGTTAGCTTTATGGCCAAAGTGGTTGAGTCCGAGTGACAAAAACGAATCAAAATGAAGCGCCAGAAAAGGCGCAGCTGTTGGGCTGAAGAGCGCTCGCAGAAAATTCGCTCAGCTTTTGCGTTGCGAAAGCCCGTGGGCTTTTGCGGTTTCGCCGGTCCTTTTGTTTTATGTAAAAGTCGAGAGGACAGGCGAATTCCCGAACGCATCAATTTCGGCTTATTCGCCGCGATAATCAACAGAAACGCAAAAAATTTACAAGCTTTATTGACCGTAGGAAATAAAAAGTTTCTTTTTCTCGAAGCTGATTGTCACGCCGAAGGCCGCTCACGATGAAGCGGCGGTTAAAAAGCGCGCCGAAATTGGCGTGGAATTCTTGTATCGCTTTTTTATTTTGATGATTTTTTTTGATCGTATCGGCGCTCAATGCGTTTATGAAATGTAAGGAGACGATGTCGCCTCTCCCCTTCGCTATTTGGGTGTTCCTTCCTACAGTTTTTTGCGTTCACTTCTTTCTGTCGTTTCTTTTTGGCGCAAACGAAAGACTCGTTGGACCGCTGCCAAGGAAGTAATGCGCGGCGACGTTTGGTGCTATTTTGTGTCAGTCCACGCATCGTCCCCGGCGAAAAAAACCGAAACAAAAAGAAAAGCGGACGCGCACTTTAACGATCCGTTCGAATCGCGGTTTTCGCGCGCTTTTCCTTGAAACAACCGTATACTTCAACTAACAATACAACTTTCAGGTACTCGAGTCTATAGTCCTCCCGAATGGATTCTGCATCAACGATACGACGGACTGAAAGCAACGGTATGGTCATTGGGCATCTTGCTTTACGGTAAGCAACAGGAATCGATCAAAAACTTATTGTTTTTGTTTCAGACATGATGGCTGGTGATATTCCTTTTCATCACGACACTGAAATCTGTGCCGGGAATATCAACTGGAAGACGCATATCAGTTCGGATTGTCGCGATCTGATTCAACGTTGTCTGACCGTCGATCCACGAAGACGCTGCTCACTCGCCGATGTTTTGCAACACAAGTGGACTCAGGGTCGAATTCGCGCATTGAATAATCGTGACCTGCAGATGCGTCGACGTCCAATTCAAGGAATCAAAGCAACTCGTCCCGAAGAACAAGACCTTGAAATGATGCAAATCGCTCAAAACAACAGCACTTCACCGCCGAATGCCGACGAACTTTTGCGTTTGGAACAAGAGAAATCTCGACATCAAGCACCACAACAACTACCGACTGTTACACCGCTTTCGGTAGTCACATCGGACCTTTCGGCTACAACAATCGTGCGTGAGCAATCGTTGAGTCCATCGAGTGTCGTCGTTCCGAAAAGCCAAACAACTGAGACCGACGAAGAAATTGACGTTGTTGGAAGCAGCGAAACAAGTCGTCATAACAGCGAAACGGTAGTCGACGTGGAAACAGTCGACGATGAACGTACGCAGTTAGACGATTCGTTAGCTTGCGATATGAATTCCAAAACCGAATGCGCCAAAACCTCTCGAACTGCTAAATTCGGCCTTCGACCACACGACATGATCGGAAGCCCTCGACGCAGTCAAGTGGAGTTGTCGATGCTAAACAACAACGATGACATGCCGTTATGGTGGAGAATGGCAATTGGTGCAATGGTCGATGATCAGAACGGAAACGACAACTTACTTCGAAGCCCGAACCAACCCAAGACTCCGGGCTTTTACTTTCAAACCGCCAAAAGTGATACAAGTCTGCCTTCGGCCGTTCTTTTCGAAGGTGCGCCAACAATTCCGCTTCCACGTTTGTCGACTCGCGAAAAGACTCGCAAACAGCAGCCACTCATTTACGACAAAGACAAACCGTATTGGGATGATGAAGACGAGAATGCGTTGATTGCTGCAATTTCTCCAGCTTCATCGACCAAGAACACCACAACTCAAACACCGGCACCAATTCAACCGATTGCCGTCGATCGTCCACTCACTCGACATGCCGAATCTAAGAAACCACCACTTTGTACCGGTTTCTACTCAACCAGCTCCATGAACATCACACAACCAATCTACAGAAAGACCAATCAAACGGCGGTCTATCCAGCCACGATTGCTGGCTTCAATGGGGTTTTCTGTCGACGTCCTCCACACACTCGTTCCAACGGCCAACGACCGCATCATCATCGACCGAACAAGAATACGAAGTCGAAAACATCCGTGGATTCGGGCTTCAGTTCTGGATCTAATGGATACATGAGCGGTTCACCGCCGGGTGGAAGTTTCATTCTTGGTAGCTATTAATAGACTAATTGTGTGTGTGCTAACGTCTTTCTTATGTTCGGCCTTTTACGTCGCAAATGGCTTGGCAATATGCCGGTGCGTTTCTGTTCGCATATCCGTCCATTTTTGTTAGATTTCATTGCTCAGACTCTTTTTCTATTTATGCATGTTGCTCAATACAAATACACAATCCAAACGCGTTTTCCTTCGAAAATTTCTAATACGTCTGTCTTGCAAACTTAGTCCCAACGTCTCTAATTGCTCATTTGCTCTCGATCTTCTGTCCGATCAAAAGCCGAGTTTCACGTTGCCGTTCATTCAAATTCGCGAAAGCGACAGTCGTAAAATGCTGATCCTCATTTCTCTGCGACAAACGTGACGACCATTGCGTTTGTTTGCTCAACTTGTCGCTCGCCAACAATGATCACGGTCGTGTTAGTTTTTGCTTTGCTCTCGCAATGTCTCTTCTCGACTACAAACTCCAATGAAGAACCTCCGCTTTGTTCGCAGCACGTGGTTCCTTTTTGTATTGGAATTTACGTCGCAAAAACTTCAATTTTGCTCAAAAATCAACGGCGTATTTCGAGAGCTTAGACGGGAAACTCGGCAAAGAAACCTAGAAATTTTTAAACACAATTCCAAACTGTACATATTTTCGCTCTTTCGATACTTTTAATGGTTGTACATATAAAGTTCTCTGAAAGTATTCTCAACTGTTCGGATGGAATGACCAATCTTGAAACTCCTCACACCAACCACAGCTTATTCTTGTACATACTCAAGGAAGACAGCTCTTTCTCCACCGTTCTCGTGTACATATTTGTGTTGTATATAGTGTACAGAAGAATCTACGTTATTCTAATCTAATTTATTTGTCTCTAAACACAACAAAAGCATAGGTACGGCTTTCAAGCGTCCTTAAAATCTTTCATCAATATTCCACTTTGTTCCATCTCTCGAAATCGGCCTTCTTATCAACTCTCCCGCTCTTTCAATCACTCATCTTCATTTCCACTGTAAAAATCTTCATCTCTTCGAACGTCCGCTTTCAATTCCAACAAATCAAAACACATGGTGACCTTTCGCTCCATTTCCTTTAGTAACTTTGTTCCTCTCTCTAAACAATGAGCTTTGTTTTCGTATTCTACGATTTTTGTATGAAAAAACTGTGATATTCTGAATTATGAATAATATGATATTGTCTATTCAAAAATAAACATTTCGAGAGAACATGCTCATTTAGAGTACAATCGAAATAGTTCGCGACGAAAGAAGTCTGCGGACTTTGATCGCCGTTGTTGAATCAGCTGAGAGCGACCTTTGAAGACGACGGACAGCCGAAGGCGTTTTATCGATTTCCGCTGATCATTGCGGCGTTTTCATTTGGTCTTATGATTCGCAAAAATTTACGTGCAAAAATTGAATGTGCAAACCGATTCCAAGGTTGTTCACGAGCAAATTCGCTTGAAACTCGTAAATGAACTGCTGAATCGGATGCGATGACTCAGCTCGGTTGTGCTAATTCTCATCATAAAAACCAATGAGTTTTTCTCGAAAAAGAGTGGTGGACCAGCGCAATGGGGGATTCTGCGTTCTTCTACATCGTGGATTTGGATTAGAAATCCTCGCCTTTGGCTGCTAGTAGTTCCGAGGGATTCTGTTTTGTGGAAGTGAATTCATCGACGAAAAACATCATCGTGGAATGCAGCCCAAAAATACGGGTCGGAAAAAAGCGCCCTTGTCGAAGATACTGATCATTTGAATTGAATTCCAATCCGCGTAAGTGTTCGGATATGGTAACCATTGATCGACAACATTAGCTGAGTATTGAACACTCCGAAAACTCGGTTTGACGTTTCAAACACAGGCTCGAACTCACGTGTCCAAACAAAAGCCGTTCCTTTTCGCTTTCACTCGCAAAAACTTCTGATGACGTAGATCGGCGTGGGGCTTTGGAATGCGTTTACGATGACTTTAAAGTTTTATGAGTTCGCTTGCAATTGGAGAGCAAATTGAACAAACAATTCAAGTCACGTTCTTGCTGTGGGTGGATGACAACATCGAGATGTTCCATGAGAAACTTCATGGAACTGTAATTAATCATGAACTCAATGGATTGCTCAGCTCAGTTGTCACACTTTGTTTCACATGTCGAGACGTTTTCTTCAAAAAAACTTCTGAACGTGGCCAACAAAGTTCGGAGAGGGCGAGGGATATTCGAGTGAAACGTTCGCGTGTCGTCATGATGAGCTTTACGAGCGTCTTTGTCGTCAGCGAATTGGAATGCAAAATTCGTCAGAAATTTGGGTGGGTGGCTCGTCGCATAATGCGACTTCACGTCCCCCGCATCATACGTGATTCACGCGCTCAGAAGAATACAAAACTTCGGTTGACCTCTTAAAGTTTCTGAAATTGATATCGACGCAAGAGGTTTTTGAAATTCTGTTTGCTAATAATCGGGAGATTACTCAACAAATCAGGAGATTGATTTGTCGTCGAGATTCCGCTGACGCATTTGATTACTGTGAGATCAAACAAAAACCGGACGTTCTTCGAGTGCGCATGACGACTCGTATTGTTAGCGAATTGCGATCAAAAGACAAGTGATCGAATGACTCATTTCACTCAATTCAATGACTCAACACATGGCTTCTTTCGAGTCACACGTTGACCCCCGCAAGCAACCGCACTTCCGATCGCTCATCACATTGCTGCGCACATTAAAAACAACCCCATGAAATAGTGCACCTACAGTAGCCAATGAAAATACGACCATCAATTCTGATCACTTTGTTTGTGTCTCACTCCTTCAACACAACCAGATATGCAGGTGTAAGTGTAAAGACACGAAATCAATGTTGAATGCATTTCGGCTTATGATTGGAATTCTCGTGGACGTTCAACTGAAAATAACAAACCTACTAGTCAGGACAAATGAGCTCTTGGATGAACTCAAATACGAAGACTTGGCTTTCCGACTTATAAGCGAACTTAAAAAAACAAATAAGAAACCTCAGTTGTTATCGTTTAGTTGACATTTTGCGGCAATAATGTTTTTGAATTCATTAGCAACGATATCAGTTCGCATATAACATTCTGTACTTTGTTCCAACCAGAGGTTTTGGTGTCTAACCTTCATTTTCCTGTGAAAATCTTCTAAGGTCAAGAAATCTGATTAAGATCTATGCAGAGAACACTCAATTTGGAGTTGGGGACGTAATTTGAGAGGAAGTGTTCCGATGAAGAAAGCTCATTATTTACTTCAAGCGTTTCAATGAAATTCGCAGAGGTCTTCTTTGCTCACGGTTGTTTCGATGAAATTTCTGTTTCGATCGACAACGATGAATTCAATCAATTGATATTACTTTTCCCGGAAGAAGTGATTTGCGCCATTCTTTCACAATTATGATTGATTTCGCCCAATTTGCGGTTATCAACAAGATCGAAGCAAACGAGGTCGTCGGCTTGATGGAATCGGATAATAAGTTGAGTTAGCGAAAAGCCGTGACTCGGAAACTTGCAGTTCTCCGATCACTTTGTACATGTGATCGAAAAAGCAAGTGAACGCAAAACGATGACGATCACAAATGACGTTTAGTTTATCATCGACAGACAAACGCAAACATTGAGACAGAATCCATTCGAAGAGATTCGACAATAAAACGTGCTTAACGTCACTACACAAGAATCTTTGGAACGTTCCAATGTGCGTCAAATGTGCAACTAGCCACTTGGTTGCTTGTACAAACACAACCAATTCAGTTTCCAACAAGTTGCGAGTTTTGATTTCGTTTGATTAGTTCGCAGACCCTTCAAATATGTGAACTTGTTTGTTTTGTGAAAAGACTTTTTAACTTTCCTCTAAGTGCTCGCAACTGAATGACCATCGACCTTAAAAGGAATAAAAGAAATGTTGCGAATTCGCTCGCTTTTACGCATCGTATTCTCCCATTGATCGATCATGACTAGCGAGTTGACGACTATTTCCAAAACTTTTCTGTCGACTGGCACGAAGGCGAACGAATCGCGCGTAAGGGGGAGACGTGAAGGCGAAGTCCGCGCGAAGAAACGTGACAAAAAGCAGCGCCAACTAACCGCCCAAAGTCGAAGAGTAACCGTTGGAATTTGCTGGAAAAACTCGAAAACAAAAGTTGCGGTGTAATCGCCAGCAATCAGATGAGAGCAGCTGGACTTTGTAATGAGTAATCTCGAGCACATTGATTAGGTTTCTCGAGAGTTTAAATCAACAACATTACCGGCTAAATGGTTTGAATTTGGACAAAGAAACCAATCGGCTAACCAAGAGCGTAAATGCTTCGAAGAGAAAGGTGAAATGACAGAGAACAGGAGGCACGCGAAAAGATCGTTTCTCTCTCACACTCTGCACTCGTTCGCGACCGATCAGTCGGCAAGTTGGTTTGATTGAATGACAGAAGTCGAGTGGGCGCTTTCGTTGAGGTGCTGATGATGATCCTAATTAATGATAGGAAGAGCAAGCTGGATCAGTGCATTGACACGACAGATACCAAGGATTCTGAAGCTCCACGAAAAGTCAATAGACTTAAATTTTTGTTTATTGCTGCGCTCCCAGCAAAATAATTGAGACTTCAACAGTAGAGGCGTGAAAAGACGAGGAATTTAAGTTCACACTATTTCATGTTGTTTTATTTTCGCTATGAAAAAACAATATCGTAAGGTAAGGAAGAGGAATGTCGGGAAGAGATCAACGATTTCGAACAATAACACCAAGTGGTTGTGTTTGCATGGACAATGCTAAACGGATCGAAAAGATTTGGTGGTAATTTTGGCATTAAGTATATACGGTGCGACACAAGACGTTTTATGTAATTAGTTTCCGTATTGATGACGGGAAGACGGCGGTACGTTTGGTTCTAATGATGAGCGTTGGCACACAATACAATGGACGGCAAGTAATTGGAATGCTGGAAACACTTGTACTGAAGTTATTTGCTTATTAATTACCGTCTGTTTAACCGAATCTAATGTGTGGCGCTCCATTGGCACGATAAGCACGTCCAAAGCGAATTAACGGAGAAGCGCTTAAGCGTTTTTCCGATCGTTTGCCGAAGCGAATCAAGGGATCAGTGACGAGTTGCTGTAAGATCAGAACAATTAGCGTTTATTGTTAGAAGAACAAAACTTACATTTCGAATGTCACGAAACATGTTTTCGCGCTTTCCGAACCTAATCAAAGGAGAAGCATAAGGACTTCGTTTTTCAGCCTCTTCAATTCCATCAGTCCATTCGTAGGAGCCATCACGCTTGTTCACTAAAATCGATTTGAACGAAATCAACCTAATGAACTGCAATTTACCTTGTTGTAATTGCTCCTCAACCCATGGACTTTGAGACGAATTGACACCCACGTTGTTGAAGACCACACACAAAAACATCAGGAATGGAACGGCAACTATTGAGAACGACATTTTGGTCTAGACCAACGGTTTCCAATCGATAGACGAACACGACGAGCGTGAGTAAAACCCTGAAGTTATCGTTGGTTATGAAGTGAACTAACGTTTGTGATAACACGCAGCTTAAAAGCAAAGCTGGAACGCGATTAGCTAATGAAAACTGATGCATCAATTGGAATGCTGATGGAAATTCTGCAGTTCTTATAACACTTCATTGGATGAAATCATTGGCAAACATCACGGTGCCATTTGCACTTTAATCGTTTAGTCGACTAAAACCCCGTGCTAAAAACTTTAACGTCCATTTGCACATTCCTTCTGCAATCATAATCTTAATAAACCGAATCGATCCGCTTCATCTCGTTGCATTCCACAAGAAAACGAATCCAAAACAAACATCTTCAATGTCATCGACATAAGAACGGTCAATTCGAACGAACTAATCGCTTCGTGGAATAAGAAAAGATTTAAACGAAAACACATGGTTTGCAATGTCTCCGCCCGGAATCCAAACAATCTCAGAAATTGGAATCGACTTGGTAATTGAATATAAGTCATTGAGTAAATTGAAGGAGATTGTTGAAGTTCATTTTGCTTGAACCGACTAATCCCACTCACAAGCCCCAAAATCTTTGGGTTACGCCCCAATTCGTTTGAGTGTTGCAATTGAAATTCAACCAAAACGCCCGAAACTGGAAATCTGAGAAGTGACAAACAAAAGGAATCTCTCATTTGAACGACATAGCAATTTGAATACAATAACCCTCATGCAGAACTGCGTGATTGTGCAGATACCGAAATCATGACAAGTTGGTCAACAACTGATGTTGGAGATCTTGTTTTTACGGAAATTTTCCGTTTCCGTTCAGATGCCGTGAATTTCGAAGCCGAGACCCAATTATCATCGTCAGCCGCCTACGAGACGCAAACTAATCAAGCAAATTTCTTCGACCACAAACCGGAAATCAGTCGAATTGAATTCCGGTATCTTGTTTTGCTAAAATTGACTTCCAATTTCGCTCGATGACGTCGGTCAACTACTACGAAATCGCTTACAAAGTAATCCATTAACGAATCTTCTAGCGCTGTCTTACGCACAATCGTCCAAAATTTCCAGTGTGTTGATTCATTCCAGTTGTTTTAACAACTGACAACTGTGTAGTTTATTGACGTAACACAGAAATGTAATCTAATCGTCTTCAATTTCAACTGCTTTTATGACCAAAGTTTCTACCCAGACATCAATACCTAAAATTTGCATTTCGACTGCTGGTCCTCAGCTGAAACGAAGTTCATGTTCTCAGCAAACAAGTGATCATAATTGGAGGTTTAAGATGACCAAAAGTTATTGTCAATGCATTTGTTGCACACGCGAAGATAAACAAAAAGGAATTTCTCACTTCTACGGTTTGAATTGGTTGCTCTCGATGTTGAAGTTCAAAGCTGACTTGTTGCAATTCGAGTTTATTTCCGTTATTTGAACTGATGTCACACGTAAATAAAATTATTAGCTCTAGTTTCCGTTCGTGTACTTGAAATCGACTTTCAGGTTTTCAAACAACATGTTTCTCGTTGATTGTAACTCTTCTGACATGTCGGACTGTTTCTGCCAATAGCTGGATATACGGTTCCGATGAAGACCTTTCCGTTCTGTGATTGTTCGTAGGATTGAACGGCGACGTTGCAACCGTCAATCACAGCCTAAAGCCGATTCAAATGGATGGAATCGAATACAACCACTTACAAAACACTTGTTTCCAGGACCTCTATGAGCCAAAAAGCACGCGGTTAAAAACGAGAAATCGAATGCGGGACTCGAATTGGCCAAGAAACTTCCTTGTGGTTTCTCGACTCCTCTCCACATGAGATTAACTTCGGCTATGACATCAAAGTTCTTGCGCATAAAACCTCTGTCTATAAGGTTGTTGGTTATTGCAATTCGAAGTACAACACGATAGATATTAATAGATACTTACAATTGAAATTTTCCGACGGTGTTCGTTCGAGATCAGCCATCACCGCCCTGAAAAAAAGATAATTTCAACGTAAAACTGTTCTTACCAATTATGCATTCCAGATACCTCTTGATTCTTGACTTCTCCGAAAAAGACGTGCTCGAAAGCTGAGGAATCCAATCTGCCTTTAGCACGAGAGAATGTGTCGAACCAAATCGACATGATCGCTTGTCGAAATGTGTTCGAATCTTTAGCCCACGGATGGTCTGTGTGTTTTGTTTTTACAAACTAGGAAGTCAGTTTGACTTACTGTGCGCTCTCACGAACTCAATAAGCTTCTTGAATGGCCCAGAATTCCAAACCGTTTCAAAGAAGTCTTTGATGGCTTGAATTTTGGCTTGACTTTGAACTTCTGCTACTCCAGTTGATGGATTGAAATGTTTTCGCAAGGCCAACAACTTTGCAAAACTAGGACGCTTGAACAACGCGGGATTCACAGACTTGAACAAACTGAAGCAAATGATAGTTTGAATTATCTAAGCTGAAAAATCACTCACTTGTTTGGGGCCGCTTCTCTCCCGTTGAATTGATTCTGATAATTTAGATGAACATCGCAGAAATTTGGCTTCTCCGTGTCAGCTTCCCTCATCATGTTGACCAACTGAACGATTGCATCATCGCTGACTTTGAAATCGGGAATTGCGTTCAATGAGTTCACTAAGGACAGAAATCCTAATGAGCATACCAAAACAGTCGCCTTCATTTCGTTGGCAATTGTCTTCGATTACCAAGTAGTTTTGGTTCGACGATCGTTGCTTTTGAATGAACTGATGTTGCAACAGACAAGTCACATTGCTGCTGTTTAAACAGAACTTTGTCGATTAAGCAGCTGTCTAAGAGAACAAAGAATGTGCATTGAACTCCATCGTAGACGTCAACAGTTTTCATAAACTAATTTTTCTGCTGCAAACATCAGCATACAATTGAGCTTTGGACAGACCAACCTGACAAGTTTCTGTTATGTACACAAAGATTTCGAATCTAAAAAATTGTATCTTTCAACTTTGGATATCAATTTTGTCGTATAACATGTTTTGTGCCGTGTAGAAAACGGATTTGATCTTTAAATTCAAACAAGAACCTAGTTCAGATTTCATAAGTAATTCGGGGATAAAGAGTTGACTTGTTGTTCCGAGATTCGCTTGACCGATGAAAATAGCATAAACTTGTAATTAGAAAACGAATAATAAATTCACTAAGATAACGACCATACGCGACGTTTCTTTTATGGCAACCATTGGGTTCAACGGGTGCTCATTCGAGTATACACGGTTATTCCTAAACGATACTTCGTGAAAGGGTTTCTGAATGCAAATTCACATGAACAAAAATTGCATGTAGATCTTGAACCCAAAAACTTTTCTTTATTATTGAAGTATTCAGTTTTTTCGTTTGCGTGTTTAGTCGATCTTTTGTTTAAGATGTTTTACTCGAATAACGGTGACTGTCTAGATACTCGATTTGAACTATCTACGTAGAATGTTGTCGTACGAAACGATTGAGAAGGTGGTTTTTGCCCAACGAATAATCGAATTCTCGTCGTGCATAATCTGCTTTGCTTTAAACATTTACTTTGCACAGAAGTTCGGAAAGATAAGTATTTTGAACTCAAATCTTCGTATTCTGTTGGTGTGAGTTTTCGTGGTTTATTTCATTACCCAACGGCTGTTTTAGTTCAATTCACATCACTACTGCTGTTATTGCACTGATACATCCCACCGTTCAATTGATCCCTCTATCGTGGTATACGGTTGCTAATGGACACGTATTTAAAGCCATTCTCATTTACTCACTCCACTATGTAACACAAGTATGTGTCTATTTGATAGATACCAAGTTCTTGATGCTTTCTATTGAACGTCACATTGCGATTCATCAACGGGCAAATTATGAGAAAAAAGATGGAACTTTGGCCAAACGGATTTTGTTGTGGACGGTAAGAATTTAAAAGAAGTTGAGATTAAAAGACTCAGAATTTATAGACTGTCGCCATTTGTATCATATTGATTCTGCGGACAATTCTCGTATTCAATTTTTTCAAGGAAACATCGTTAGATGAACGGCTGCAGCTTTCTTTAAACATTGAATACTCACCCGCACAGTTGATCTTACCTCATATAGTCGCCGTGATGTGCTGGTTTATTGGGGCAGTGGTAAGTAGCATTTGATGTTTGGCCCTAATGAGATCCATTAACGTTCAAGTCTTAGCCATTCACAATTATATGGTTTTAGAAGTTCCATTACTTGCAAATTTTTACACAGAAAAACTACTACAATGGAGCAACACTCAGCGAAGCTTATCAAATAAAACAAGTCAATGCCGTGATTAAAATTCTCAAACCGCTGATCGTAGCTTATGCATTACTCGTAATGTTTTGTTGTTCTTTACTAGTCACGGTGTTGTATTTCGTTTACATTCGTGGCATTTCTCTTCATTCGCCTTTTGGATTGATTTTCGTGAACGTAAGTAATTGATGCTCAATCATCCTTATATTTTATTTAGGCCATTTACATAAACGTTGCTTGGTAAGTTGTGGTCTGAAGACAGAACAGTATGGTTCATATTTGAGATCTTTGAGCCTTTAACTTAAGAGTCTACTAAACTATCAATTCAATTAACTATTTACAGGTACAACCTTTTTTCGACCGGTTTTCTCTTCGTCCACTACAGACCTTTGCGCAATGCTCTGATCAAAGACATTTATACAATCTCGGGAATTCGTTTGAAACAAAACGAAGTTGTTCCCAAAGAACAACTGAATGCTGACGTCATTCGAGAGAATCATTTTGAATATCTGCGTAGTGTTTGGAAATAACCGTCCAATTATAGTCTTTTTAATAAAAACCACAAAAATATTTTGTGCAATATTTAAAACAACAAAGAGCAATCTGAGGATCAAATGAGTAATTGAATCATTTACAGGGTTTTGCTTAATGCTGTAGCTATAACCCCTATTAATGTAATGCTAATTGACAAGAACAAGAAAACTAGATTTTTCGTACCCTAAAAGAACACTATTAGTACTAACTTCCATGCAACGTAAAACCTTGATTTCTTTAAAATAGACGACGCTCCAAATAGCAGCCACGCATGCGGGAAACGTACTTCCTGTAAACTTTGTTTTTCACATCGACATATTTTCTCTATTACCAATAGGTCCAGATACAGATTGAGAAAGATGTTTGATCGACACGATAAACAGAAACTGAGCGATTGACCAAAGTGTACCGGAAGCTAAAGACGCTAACGTGATTTCTGCGCTTACAAACGGTTTGTTTTTTCTAAATGCAGGAACGTGTAATATCCATCACTTATTCACTTACTTGATTATACAATAAGCGATGAAAATCAGGCTAGATGTAAAAAAAATACCACTGAAGTGGGACATAACATAGCTCTGACCATTTTGAGGTGCTTCTTTGAAGTTGTTTTTTTTACAATGATTACAATGATTTATTCGGTTCAATCAACAAATCAACAACAAGATAAAATGAAAGATGGTAGAAGATAGTTAATTTGTTGATGCGAATACTTCGACCGCTTTTTTCCAGTCGCTTCGGTTTTGAGCGATTTGTTGCCATCCGTTTCCCAACAGATTCAAGTCTCGGCGCCAACGGTGAGGTGGTCTTCCAATTGGTCTGGTCCAACCATAAGGCCACCAGAAAGTTGTTCTTGTTGACCATCGGTTGTCGTTTCTTCTTGCGACATGTCCGGCCCATCGAAACTTACGTTTTAATGCGTCGTGAACGGCGTCTTTAAACTTTGTTTGTGTTCTGATTTCAACACTTCTGACTTCATCGCGTAGTCGAATGCCAAGAGTTCTTCTTTCCATTGCTCTTTGCGTCGTTGTTAATTTGGTACGTTCGGTTTTCCGCATCGTCCAAACTTCAGATCCATAATTGAGTGCTGGTAGTACAACTGAGTTGAAGAGTTGAGCTCGAATTTTGACGTCTTTTGTCTTCTTCAGGACTTCTTGGATGTTTTTGAATCCAAACCATCCGGCCGATCGTCGCCTTCGAATTTCCCCATCAATGGTGTGGTTTTCAGAGATTTCTTGACCTAAATAAACGTATTTACTTACCAATTTAATAGGTGCGTCCTTGATCAAGATCCTTCCCACTTCACAACTTGGATTTGCCATGACTTGCGTCTTTTTACGGTTAATACGAAGTCCAATTTGCGATCCCACGTCATCCAGTTCGTTGAGCATAAGTTCAGCTGTTTGAAAGTCGTGCGCAAAAAGGACAATGTCATCAGCAAATCGAAGATGGTGGAGTCGTTCGCCGTCAATCCGAATTCCATAATTGCTCCAATCCAACTGACGAAAAACGTCTTCCAGTGTGGCAGTGAAGAGCTTCGGTGATATTGTGTCACCTTGTCTCACACCTCGGCTAACAGGTACTTCAATTGGTTGATAGAAGAGTTGGAATGTGGTGGAGCAATTGGTGTTGATGTTCTTGAGCGTTCGCGTGTATTTGCTGGAAATGTTCTGGTGGATCAGTGAGTTGATAACCGCGTTGATTTCCACGGAATCAAATGCCTTTTCGTAGTCTACAAAAACTAAACAAAGTGGCATTTTTACCTCACGACAGCGTTCCATCACTTGGTTTACTGTTTGAAGGTGATCCATAGTTGAGAACCCAGAACGAAAACCAGCTTGTTCTCGCGGTTGCTCGAAGTCCAGTTGCGACGTCATTCGATTGACCAGTACTTTGGTGAAAAGTTTGTAGACAGTTGGCAAGAGCGCGATGGGTCGATAGTTTCGAAGATCTTCAAGGTCGCCTTTCTTTGGGAGAATGACTGTTCTTGAAGTTTTCCATTGTGCTGGAACATCTTCGTGCTGCAGGCAGTCGTTGAACATTGATGTCAAGGTGGTCCATAAAAGAAAACCACCATTTTTGAGCATCTCGTTCGTAATTCCATCGGGCCCAGGTGCTTTGTCGTTTTTCAAACTTTCCACGGCTGCACGAACTTCAGAGACAAGAATGTTAGAGACTGATTCTTGTTCACGATTGTCAATTTCTGGCGGAACGTCTATTTTAGATGCAAAAAGATCCGTGTAGAACTTTGAAGTTGTCTTGGTAGTAAATAACAGGAACGACATTCACTCCGTAAAAGAAGCCGGCAACTAGCGATCCGATAACTGACAAAATGCGCTTCACGTTGAATCGTTCAACCGAGATGTTGACCATTTGATTTCCAGTAGCAGGTAAATTGAACTCAATTTGATTTAACACATCCGTTTTTTCGTTAGATATCATTCCGGTCATTGAGGATTGACTTGTTGGCGTCGGTAAATTGGGCCGTTTCAGGTCTGATTTGATGAAAAACATGAGTATACCGCCGAGTAGCAAAAAAATTAAGCCAACGTAGTTCAAGATTGAATTCTTCGGAGGTCTGGCCTTTGTGAGCCCAATGAAACCATAGTTACCAATGATCCAGTTAGTTAAGCAGTTTGTAAAACTGTAGAGAAGAACTGTAAGACCGAGACCAATTTGGCCGACACATGGAAGGACAATCAGATTTGCTACAATACGATAATTTTACATCGAAGAAACTCACTTACCAATGGCCCAGAGTGATCCTCCAAGCATAACAACGGGAAAGAATTGATTTTCGTTCAGAATAAATACCACAAATCCAACGAGAAGAATGACGATTGATCGTAGCTGCAGTGAATAGACTCCATCTCCAAAGTTTTTCCCTTTTAATGGAACGAATGCAGATCCGTATAGCAACGTTGAGATAATACACCAGAATAATCCCGTTGTTACAGCATCCATTTGAATTTGTGAAGGTCCTTTCAACTAATCAACCACCAACTGTCCGATCAGCTTTCCGTCTTAACGACTTTTTGTAGGGTCCGGTTTGAGGCTTCGGGCGTGGTTTTTTGAGCTCAACGTTCTCGACACTTTCGACAGATTTTTCGAAGTCCCCGCATATCTCAAACAACGCCCCATTCAATTGGTTTGAGAGTTTAGAAATGCGAAGTGATCATTCTATGAGCTGGTACCGTATGGTCAACTATAAACGTTCAGTCGATTGTTTAACTTTCAATTTGATCGTTTCCTTTGTAATTTCTATTTACTCAGTTCTCAACATAACGCTCTTTTATTTCTCTTAGATGGTTTTTATAAGTCGAATCTCGAAAAAAAGCCGTTTGATTTCTGTACTTTATCCGACAAATTCAATCCTGCAAGTTTGTACCATTCAAAAAGAATATCGCAAGAACGCACGAATTCTTGCAATCGATTTCCTTGCATTTCAATATTCGGTGTATGCTTGACGATCGTTAAACATATACCAGGAACGAAAATTGTAATAATGAACTCCTTTTGATTTTCTGACCTATGATCTCGACGTTAACTTCTTTAGTCAAATACACAAACGCCATTTCAAAACTCGAATTGCGCACTTTAAAAACGTTCTTCGTTCGAAACCAATCGCATGTAATGAGCAAACATTGTCGATCTCAAGTGCTGTTAATGTGAACACGTGTTTCTGAGCTCAATTTCCGCCTTTGCTGTTTAACAAGTGGTTTGAGCACTTGAAAAGCGGATTGTTGATGTTGAAATCATGAATTCAACGTGCGTCCCAATAAATTGTTTGCTTATCGTCTGCATGGCAAGCAGCTGCATTGAACAACGCGTAAAGAACAACTTTTGTTCAATGAACTAAAAACGAGAACGTTTGGTGCTTGACACTCTTTCAAGAACTACAAACAGAATAAAAGCTTCTATAGACCTTGATTGTTAGTAAACTCGAAGTCAATCACATAAAACAGTAACTATGCTGAACCGCAGAGTATTGTTGAAATCAACGAGATCAACTAATCCAACAACAAACATTGAATCGAATGTTTCTCGTTAATGTTTGCTGAATAGATGGTCGTTGACTTTAAAATTCATGGGTCTTAAGTGTCATATCGACTGTCATCATAAAGCATCTGAAATATCACAAAGTGAACTTCTCGTTGATCACATGTTCTTTTTCTATAGTTCTTGTATGTTGTCAGGCGCACTGTCTAATGAAAGGTATCGGACATCAATCAAACCGACATACTTATGACTTGGTCTCTTGACAATTTTGCAGTTGAAGTACATCGCGTGTAAGATAATCTGTTGGTATTAGTTAATAAGACGTTTCCTCATTAGTTTTGACTGTTTTTTGCACAACTGGTGAGCGGCAATCAATCAGCTTTTGAGGTTTGCAGAAAAGGAAAAAGTGCGTTTTCAGAGTTCGACTAAAAACCGTTTTCCTGCAGCTGGAAGACGTAGGAAAGACTTCTGTTTAGTTTTAATTCCGACGCAAAGTCGACACGAACACAATAACCGTCCACTTTTTCTCATTAAACTTTATTGAATAAGAAGCACGAAACTGTTGGTTGTTTGCTTTCTGCGTCCGTTGAATCCGATCTCTAGCGCTCGACGTGAAATGCTCGTCAAAATCAATGCAACGTTCGTCAGTGGGTTTTTCGATTGCCAGTCAAACGGTCGCTTAAATTGTTTAGGCTTCGACCGCAATCACGTTTGTTTCTGATAAGAAAAAAGTGGTGGTGAGCGAAGAAAAGATCGCAAAATGAATGTTGAGTATCGGAATCAGGTTCGTTTTTACTGTGATTTAACTGAATGATTGTTTTAGAGTTTACCGTTTCAAAAATCGATTTATCGGGGTCTTCCGGTTGATTGTGAAGTACAGTTAGATTGCATTCCATTTCACGGCTCTCAGAAGACATTTTACTTCGAATACAAGAGCACTTTGGACACAATTTTGCGTGTAGAAGTTAATTTGAACGATCAAAACGGGATCTTGCTAAGCACACGAAACAACGAAGTAACTGATTATGAAGAGTGGTTGCCACGCAATGTTGAAGTGGGACAAAAGACCGAGTTTCGTGTCACGGCACGAGATGTGGGATTTGAAGTTCGTTGACCAGAATGTTCAGAATATAATTGTAGGATTTAGATTTCATTAAACGGACAACACCTTCGAGACTTCAATTACCGTCACTCCCTACGTCAAGTGAGCTCATTGGAGATTTCCGGGGATATTCGCATTTTGTGCGTACGTTTCCGCAATTTCAACGATCAGTTGGAGCCGCCTAAGCCCGGTTGTGACGCCGTGTTTCGAGCCGCAGCAAACAATTCCCGACTTCCAATACCCGCTCTTACCATCAATGGAATTCGCGGGAGTAGAATTGTAAATGAATAGCAACCACTCACTTTTCTAAACAATTTTTTATTAAAACAACTTCTAATGAGCCTTGTTGACAACCTTCTTGAGCACGTTAAACAGCTCAAGAATCCTGAATTTGTTTTCCCATCTTAAACTATAAACAACTGTTGTCAGAATACTGCAGCTTCAACACTTTTATTTGACAGTAAACTACACACTGTAAATGGAATCATTGGGAAGCCTCTATTGCAAATTACGATAAAACAGCGGGAGTGGATTGAAATTAGGCGAGTTGCACACATCTTGAACGTTTTTCGATAAAAATAACGGATACTAAAGCGAAAAGTGCACAAACTACTGCACAGGAAAACACGTCGACGTTCTTCGTCGCCAAGAATATTGAAAAACCGCAGATTACAATACTGACTTCACAAAAATAAATGACAATAAATAGCCGACAACCGCTCTAGCTTATGCTGAACTTGTTTCCAAACGCTCTTCGAAATTAGTCGCTTTCTTCAAGCGACAAGTGAGTAATCAAATTGAAGTCGAAAGCTTCCGTTGTGCCTCGTTGGAAAATGTCGAGCACGTCTTGACAGGTGGTCATAAAGTGAGTAGTGGGATCATAGGAACGTGAAATGAAGATTTGCGATTCCGTGCCCATGTCCACCGGTTCGTAGACGTCAGTCACCGAGATAAACCTGAAAATTAACCGCTCAACATCGTCAACATGTACGAACTCACTTGTCGGCAATAGGACCGAGCAATTGAAGACCGGGCAAAATCTCCGCCTCGGGATTGCTGGTTTCAACCGTGGTCGAAACCATAGCAATGTACCAGCCTTTTGGTGCCACTTGATTCGAGTTCGATACGCACGAGATGTAGATATCTACAATGGAACAAACAAATCGAAATTAAAGCAAATTGCGAACTCACCAAAATGACGATCAACCTGCTTTTGTGGAATAATAATTTGGCACGACGCTGCATCGTTCGTATTCGGAATGGGGTGGTTCAAGAGACAAATGGCACGCACCACTTGACCACTCTTCTTGACTCGATCGGTGTCTTTTATGTAAGTCGGATCGCAATACAATTGCTTGCATTTAGCAACTTCATTTCCACTACGAACACCAACAACGCGACCATTTTCGAAAACGATCTCATCCACCGGCTTATCCAACATGTAAGTACCGCCATAGATAGCGGACAAACGAGCGAATCCTTGTGGCAATTCACCCAAACCGTAAAGCGGATACAAGTACGGTGATTTACCGTAACGCGCCAATGAATCACTATATAAGCGAATCTTTTCGACAGTTTTCGGATACGGTTGTTGTTTGTAATGATCATCACGATACAACGCCAATGCGTGCCCAGTGAAATCGGCTGTATTTTCATCCAAACCGAACTTATCATAAACCTGTTGCATGGTTGCGGTTTTCGGATCCAAGTCGTTCCAAGTCGATGAGTTGTTAGCATCGAAGCTTTGAACCCAAACGAGGAACTTTTTGAAACGTCGCTTTTCAAACATTCCCATCAAGCCTAAATATAAAATTAAATAGGATAATCAAGTTTTAAACTAACTAGTCGAAAGTGCTTCCATTTCGTCGGCGGGGACTTTGTAGACTTTTCCGCCTTTGTAGACATATGAACCCTCAATGGACTTGAACTCCAAATAACGAGTAACACCGGTGTGAATCAACAATTTCACCAGATCTCCATTGGCCATCAAGAATTTGGGAATCAAATCGACGTTCCAATCGCGTCCACGTCCCATATCAGCTGGTGGTTTGCTCTTTTCACCGCGAAAATGCTCGTATAATTGTTCCAATGGAGTCAACGACGCCGATTCCCCACCGTAGTAGTTGTTTCGATCGATATGAAGCACCTTCTTACCCGAAACCGATAACATTCCCGACAAGATGCATTCCTAAATAGAAAGTTGTAAATAAAAAACATTAGCTACTCACCTTCAAACCGGTACCAAGCACAATTGCGTCGTACTGTTCATCCATTTCGGAGTAATTGAAAAAGCTGAGAGCTCAAAAACTAAAGAAACATTTAAACATTAACGAACATGTGAAAAAGGTATTCAAATTGTAACAAACAAGTTGTCTGTGTCATCAGAATTGGCAATAAATAAGGAGAATCGTTTATTTTGCTCTATACAAAAGTCCTATGTGTTCATGGTTTACGCGCCAATAACGCGTAGTTAACTTGATTCAATACAAACCATGCCCATTCATTGACTAATGGGTCGTAGAATAGACCTCGATCATAAGCAACTTGAAAGTTGTTATCTAGGAGAAGACTGCGCAGTTCGCGCGGTGTAACAAACTTGTTCCAATCATGAGTTCCTTTTGGAGTCAAGTTCAGACCCTAGAGTGAAGTGTCAAACGACTTTCCATCATTCAACACACCTCAGCCAATTCAACAGCAACAACTTGACTCAGAAATGTGCGGTTGATAGTCGAAAAGAAGATCGCTGATCGCGGCTTCAAAAGCCGATGACACGATCTAATGAACAGATTCGGATTTGGAACGTGTTCGATGACTTCGGATGCAACAATTGCGTCGTATGCTAAACAGTATCGTTGTAAATATGAAATTAGGTTCATACATGCCTTCAATATTTTCTTGCTCTCCTGCAAATTGCTCAACTGAAGAGCAGACGAATCTTGCAGATGAGCGCAATTCTTCGGGTAATATACGATCCGCTATCGAAGTACCCGCATCAACACAACCCTGAACAACATCCAAACCGACTACTTGAGCTCCTGTCAACAGTCTTATTATCCAATTGTCTAATCAAGCATACCAAGACGAAGGAGTGGAAACGATAAGATACCAGAACCACAACCCACATCCAAGATTCGCAATCCTTGAAGTGGAAGAGCATCGTTCACTGACGATTTTTGCTAAAATTAATAACATACAATAGACCTTGTATTAATGGTAACTTACTTTTTTTAATTCGTCAAGAATCCACGGAACTCGAATTCTATTGAACGAATGCAGCGCCTTCAAAGAGCCATTTTCGTCCATCCATTCGTTAACCAGTTGCGAAAAATGCTCCACCTCTTCGGGATCGACAGAAGACCTAAGGTGTACGGCCTTCGGTAAAGTGCCCGCTGACGGAACAACTGTAGAGTATAAACGCAACGAAATAATGTTACGATAAAAGAAATTTCTTCCCAACATCTTAAGTCCCACACCCTCCTGAACATTCGAACCGATGAACATCGAAAACTTGAAAGAAAATAAGTTCAATGGTCACTTATCACCATGCCAACTTCTCCGCCACAATAAAACCCAAACAGGAAAATCCCGAATCAATTCATTTGAGCAAACTGCTTGCACATATCATTTACAAGAATCCTACAACGTGAAGAAGAATAAACGCAACTGCGTTTAACTTCCGGACAAAAACTGTGATAAGAAATCCTTGGCCTTCGGGTCGATGTTCTCACGGAACAAGTAGTTGCGAACATGCTCCGGATTATAGTAAGCCATTTGAACGGCTTCGATGTCCTGCAATTATCAAGAGATCAAAATGCAAAACAACAGAACTAACCTTGTAACATTCGGCTACTTTACGATCGATAATACGAAGGTCCGAGTGATGAGCGTTCTTGGTGAATTCGTTTTTGAGAACATTACGAAAAACGGGCAACGGAATGTCGACAAGATTGTAGTCGAACCAAAATTTGGGCGTAATCTTCTGCCTGAAATGACCTTCGTTACATGACTTCGGAGTCCTCGGCGACTCGACGTATCGTATGTTCGCGGTTTTGTTGACGTGTAATTATCGATGGCCATGAAGACAAACCGATATTACGTTTGCATAATTAAACAACAGCGAACCTGAAGGCCGCTGACAGAAAGTGGGGAGCGCAGAATGCATTTTACCACAACATAAAAGGACCAAAGAGTTGGAGAATACGAACGGAGCACGCTGAAAACTAACGAGCAAAAAAGAGGAACGAGACACCAAAATGTTCCCGTAGAAATGGACGCACTCATTCTCATCCATGCCTCTCGCTTATTTCGCGTTTTGACGTGGCTACGCACTGCGTATTGGAGCGGAAAGTGCGTGTTTTTGTTTTTTTGGATTGCACGCACTCTGCGCGTTGTGAAAAAGAAAAACAAAACAAATGAACCCGCTTGCCGACTATCGTGACATATCCCGTGTGCGTGCATGAGAATCGAGAAGATTCATGGCAACAAATCCCTCACTCCACGCCATCCATCACACACCAATTAAAGCAAACGGTCATCAGCTTCGCAACATTCCCATTATTTCAAACCAAACAAATCATTTAATGGGAATCGAACTTACAAGTTTTTGTACACTTGCAAAACGCCCAATCGAGCTTGTTCGGGAGTACGAGAGCTGACTGGCGTAACAGATTTCACCACCGTTTCGGCTCCAAGACGAGCGACACGTGTACTGGCCATTTCAAAACCTAATTGAGAGTTTCTCCACGTGTAAGCTAAAAACCGAACAATTATCGTAGACTGTCTATTGGCTTTCTTCGAGCTTCCAAAAACTCTCCAAATAGATAAACTTACATTCGCTTCCAAGAACTCGACTTTACGCTCGAGACGAGTGACTTTGTCGTTCAAAGTGGCGAGTTTGTTTTGAGACGACAGATCTGAAATTAAAACAAAAACGAGAAAATGAAAACAACACAGCAACTTACAGAATTGTCCAACGGTATCGGCAATTCGTTTCACGTACTCGGAAATAACGTAATTGAACTCTCGGTTATCCCAATCGGCGCTCAATTGCTGTTGAATCGAAGTCGTAGCGCCGGCGTTGAAAGGCATCCAATCGCAGAACGAATGGACAAAACTAAAAGTGTGACGTGAAAAACAACAAGAAGCCACGATCAAATAAACAAAAACCAGCGGAAAATTGTATCAAACATTCTCTACAAAATTAACACTTTGTTTTAATTAATGATCTCAAAACAATGCTCGCAGCTTCGAATGCACAGTCATCGCTGCTTGGCGTTGTTTTGCTTCAATTCACGATCGATCGTTGTCGTGGCTTTCCGTCACAGTGAACGCCCTCAAACACTCCCAACGAAAAACCTTTGGAAAGAAATGAAATCTTCTTGAACTCTAGTCGTGAAATAGAAGTGGATTATGAGAACACGAACTTTTAATTCTAGTGTTAAGATGAATTTGTTGTCATTTTAATGTCGAAATTCAGCGGGATAATGAGAAGGCAAATGTCCAATAAAAGTTCTCTTTGATATCGTTCAGTTGAAAGCACTTTGTGACGTGAAGGTCTTGAACGACGTTCAAGAGAAAACTAAAACAACCGAAAACACAAAAGCATTCGACTTTGCATCTGTGGTGTTTAGATCGAAGAGTTGAATTTGAATTACGTTAGTTTTTGCAGCACAAAACATTTGAGCTATTTCGCGAGTTTGTTTTTACGAAGTGCGATCAGAATGAGTCTTCAGACGAGCAGGACTCAAAGATATCAACAGATTTGTTTGTTAAAATCTATTTATTCATCAAATAACAGATGCATAGTAAGACTAAACGTGACCCTCACCAGTGCCGTCACAGTTCGGTTAGTTTACATAACTAGATATAGCAATTAATAGCGAGTACTCTCGTCGTTTTCTTCTTGATCACGCAAAGATGTGAATGCTGGTGCACCTCCGATCTTTGCAACCTGAGTCGTCGAAACGGTGCCACTGCGGTTCGAGCAAAAGCCATTGGGAAAGAAGCTCTTCATAATTTCACGACGCATTGTTCTGTTCAAGAAGAGATAAATGAAAACAGCACCTCCGTGTGAGGATTGCCACGTCACTTGTCCAACGATTATCATGTAGCTGGGAGTACTAAAGAGAATTGATTAAGAGTCTAATAGGTTGATCGCTCACTCAAAGAATTGCATTCGAACATAGATAGTCGCCGCAATCAAAATCAAAGCACAAATTAACGTCGCTTGGGCAATGATCTAAACAGTTCATTTTAGCAATATACGATGTGAAAAGCAACGTGCTTGTCGTTGCATGACGCTCATTCCGTGTCGATTCGTCGAATGACCCATGTTCTGAGCAACTCGTCCCCTCATACAAACGTAGACGCAAACACACGAGTAAGCAGAGCACAGAATCACGATAACAACGCAATTGTTGGCGGTGTGTGGCATGAAAAGTTTCGATTAAAATAGCGAATCAAAGTTAATTAACTACGAAAGAATCTGAATGATCTGTAAAATTACCATGAGGTATACAGCTCAGCATCTGCTTTATCCGTCCCAGTAAATGGATCAAAAAAAGCGGCATTATAAATTGAAGTGTAAATGAGTGGAGGTGTAAAGACAATGAAATAAAGACCATAGATAGTTGGCACCAGCAACCACCAGTAAGTTCGACTTCCACCGAATAGTGTTTCCATCCAATTCGGTCGGAGCAGGTCACAACAGCGATTTAAGGCCAAAAGCACTATAAAAAATAAGGTTTAGTGAACCTCCACGATGTTATTATTTTATGGTTACAGCAACTTATATACTCAAGACTAAATTAATCCTCACCGCAAGCACAGCACGCTGAAAACCATAAACCAGTAGATATCCCACCAGATATGTACATCAAAGTTGGATGATCACAGAAAACTGCACCTTCATATGTGAAAATACCACTTAGAATTGAGTTTATAAATATGCAAGCAACATCAATCACACCTATAAACCGCAGTATTACGGAAATCTCATTGTGAAAGTACCGAGAAAATACATGATCTTGTAGCATGACAGTTTCAAAAAACGGTTCGAACCCATAACATAAAGACAGGGAAAGCTGAAAATAATCTGATGAAACATTGCATTTACAGTTGCAATTCACTAAAGAATCTCATACATTAGACCAATAGCAATGTAAATTGCAGCAATTCCAATACTCGAACTACCAAATGCATGCCATTCCTAAATGTTCAATACGCTTTTTAAATCTCTAAGATCACACCTCTGGAGTATGTGTAGAACAATTGTAAAACTTGTTGTAAAAGTCGGGATTGAACAAGAACTTCTCCATTTCTTCAGCTCACAGTTACGGTAAACTAAATTCAACGTCTACGTAACCAGTCAGTCCTTTTATATGCCCTTGATTTCATTGGCTATCGGATTTGTCAAAAGTGAGAATAACAGTCGTGAATACGATGAAGATTTCCGTTTTGCAATACAAAGACACGACTGTGATTTCCGTTCAATTGTTCTCAGCGACATTCATCTGTTGTTGAATAGCATTGAAGAAGTTAATTGCATTTCTTATAAGAGGCTTCTCACCTTTTTTAAGACAAAGAGTAGTGAGAGTGAAGTTCAAATGCCATAATGGATGTCTTGCATAAAAACATAAAATTTTCAATCGTTCACTCATTAATCTTTTATATGATATCACAGCATTTAAGAACGGGCGTGGCACTGTTGCTCTGAGATCAGTAGCACAGCAGAAACAGTAAAAATTCGTTGGAATTTCATGATAAGTGCAAATAGAAATAATCACATTACAATCAAATTTGACGTCAAGAATTGCTCGCAAACGCCCAATTTTCAAGAGATTATTGAGCAAACAGAATTGACTATTAGGTGTGTGCCAACGAACAAATAGATAGTGATCCAAATTCGCGTCCATTGCACAATTGCGTTCCATTAAATTACCGATAAGGTTTCTGTATAAAACATCGGCTCTGTCAAATGTACTATAGAAAAATGAAGGTTCTGTACTTCACTGTTGTGTTTCTTCTGTTCGACTTTGTAACCCCTCGTATTCTTCCAATTGATCCACATGGTCGATGGATTGGAGAATCGCAAAAGCACTTTGAGTCCGCGTCTATAAGCATTAATGTCTCAACTGATAGTCCAGTCATTGTTGGAAACGTTACTAAAGTTCAGAATGTCAGCGATTTGCCTACGACAACCGAATTATCACATCCAGAAACAAGTGATTCCCCAATTGGCAATTCGTCTCAATTTCCCGGAAACTACACTATTGAACCAGTAAGTAACTTTACAATTACTAGATATCTTGAAACAACTTATTAGCCACCGTTCAACTCAACGGAATTGCCTATTTATTCTACTCAATCATCTCTTAACTCCACAGAATGGTACTATCAAACTTCAACAGAGGAACCAAGCAATTCAACTTATGATCCAAGAAACTCAACCCTTGGTCCGAGCAACTCAACTGAATTGCCTCAACAACGGTCAAATGACAGTTTGACTTACAATACTGCGTTATTGAAAAGCACACAACAAGGAAATTCGACTGACGCACAATCTCCGATAAATTCGGGTTTTGCTGGAAATACCGAACGTCCAAGCAATTATTCATCTGATAAAGCACCCACCGGTCTTACAATTGCTGAAGAAAATGCTCCGTCGTTGAAGCAAATGCTCGAGATCGTGTTGCTAAATCGTTTCAACAATTCTGAGGCAACAACGAATGCGGAGTCGCCGTACAAAGTTCAAGTCAACTCGTCTGTTGTACTGACCGTTCAATAAGTTTAGAGTCATGTGAACTTTTTATTGAAATAAACCAATCATGCAGTTTGAATCTTCAAATTGGACACCAAAACAAAATTCGAATGTTGGAGTGTAAAGGAAATTTGGAGTTCTTGTTTTTCTTTTTTTACTTTACATCTGCAGAGTTTAGCTTGACTAGAAGTAGCTGCAAAATGTGAGAATAACAATTGATCGAAATCGTTGGGAAGGTTCGAGTAAAAGTAATTTGCGGAAACCTGAAGCTGAACGATACCCTGTGGTACGATCTTTGAGCAGGTGTATGCACAAGAAAGAAGTTGTTCGAAAAATCGACTAAGCAATTCCAGTAAGTTCTCTTCGGAAAAGATCTAAAAATAGAATTGACTAAAAATAAGAACGAAACCTCACATCTTTGTTTGAATCACAATGTAAAATCCATCTTTCGGTTTTTGGGATGACACGTTTCAGTTTAGCTAATTTCTTTGAGACTTTGGAAAGGCGACTTGTTGGACACTTCAAATGAATACATCGAACTGATGCTTGGACAGGGCATTCAGAGCTTAAACACTAAACTTGATTGTCGATTTGGTTTACCGGCTACCTGCAGCTAATTGCCTTTTTAGAAACTAAACTCAAATCTAGTTCCTGTATTCTATGTTTCAACAAGTTGTTTAAATTAACTAAATACAATTTAGCAATGAGTAAAATATGTTGTATGAACTGTACCTGTTTGACGGCTGCTCATATCGTTGTTTTTGTAATAACAGAGACTCAATGACTCAATGTCATACAAATAGTCGATGGCGCATTCCAACCGTATATTCGGTCTCATCATTTGTAACAAATTAGCAAATTCGAGAGTAGTTGTTGCTTCTTCAATTACTAGCTCAGTGGCTTCTGGAGTTTTCTTTTTAATTCGTGAATATGCTTTTGAACTGACCGTTCGCTAATTCGAGCAGCCATTGAGGAACGAAGCGTTGGAAACTGCCCACTAATATGCCGAAATACAGTGGTCGATAAAGTTCGAGAATCAAATTCTTGATTTCAGAACTCGCGTAAACTTTTGCTCCAAGACCTCGATTTAGGTGTAAAATGTTCTGTTTTCCATCATTTTGTTCGGAGATACGAACGTTTTCAAAAAGGCGTTTTAAAGCCGGAATGTTTGCTTGACACAACAACTAAACCGTTGTTGATTACAATAATCATTGATCACATACCATACTGTTGTATAGCCAGTTGTTTCTATCGTGTGACGGTTTGCAGAGGTCAAGACCAAGAGGTTTATTATACGGCCAATAATGACGTAAAAAGCAATAACGGGCCTCAGCAGTTAGTTGCATACTTCAAAACAAGTACTCAAAGGTTTGGATTCGTTCAGTGAACACACCGATCTGCGTTGTTGTTTGCACAGTCGCGTTTGATATCGTGAGTTTTCGGTTGTTCGGTTTTCATAATCCTCCAACTCTGATTGTCATCAAAAACGTAAATAGTTTTATTGAGTTCGAATCAATAAGCTAATTGGTTGTTGAATACTCAATAACAACAAGAATCAAGAGCCCGTAATGAAGAATAGCTGTGCAACGGCAATGACCGAGAAAATATGTACAAACGAAAATTGAGAACATGAACCGTAGATGAGAAAGAATAAGAATTCACATGTGGAATATGCAGTAGAAAGGGCGAATAGCAGTGATCAAAATTTTGGTAGTTTTAGTCGTGCAACTGCGGTTAGTACATGAGCTAACTGATTGGACAATAACGCAGTACGAAAGAAGGTACAGAGCAATAGAAGAACATCGAAGCGTTTGTCCCAAGCTCTAAACTAGCAGCAGAAACACAAAGCAAACACGAAAAGAACAACAGACATCGGGACGTTAGATTGGCTAAGATGAAGGCATCTCGGTGATTGTCGACAACTCAAAGTTGTTTCAACGTTCACAAATCGGCAAGAACACCGAAACGTCTAAACAACTTTGGTGCACACAACAATAAACAAATAAAGTTATCAATCTCTGAGTTGTTCGACGGAATTCGTACGATTGGTTTCCGTTGGCGAACATCGTTCGAGTTGTCCGTTCAGTTCGTTCTCCAGCACTCTGTTGTATTGATGTTGAAGATGAGCGCCGGTCAACGGTCGGTATGCTGTGCAGGATTCGTAAGGTGGAGGTGCTGAAAACAAAAGTAATCAATTTCAAGCTTTTAAGTCGATTTCGTTGTTTCTATTTTAAGACGACCTCAACAGTGGGCTTTTGATGATTAAGTCGAAAAGCAAATTGTTGTTGTTACACTCCCGCTTTTGTGATTTGGGAAATTGGAGTTTTTACGTTCCCCCGCAGACGGTTTCTTGACGTCTCAAGTTCCGAAGCGTCCGCTTTCAAACTTGGCCGCAGAAATTCAATTTGTTGCGGCAGAGAATCACGCGATTCGTTTCCGTCCGACGGATGAAATTTCGACTTGTTTTTGAAGACAATCGCACAAATCACGGTCACAAGGCCCGTGTGCCTTTCCGGTTAATACAAAGCCAACTTGTGTTGCAGTTAATCCAATGGACGAATTGTGATATCATACGAAGAGTACAAACGTCGGAGTTTAGGCCCCTTACCTTCATAAGCATTTGGTGGCTTATTGAGTTGAGGTGGTGAAGAATTGAGAGCATTAAATGTGGTTGAGTGCCGGCTGACGGGTGGCTGTTGATCTACGGGTCGGTAGTATCGTGATGCGCCGTGAATCGACGAAGTTTGGAAACTTGATCCCGAATTCAAATCTAAAAACAAACAATCATATGCTTCATTTGACTAGCCAACTAACACGACGCCTTGGAGTGATGAAGTGGACAGAATCGAACTCGTTTGCAGATCATGGATGCAATTACGATGCCGAGAATGGCCAAACTAATCGTCACAATAATAATTACGGCCAGATATCTAAAAGCAATCACGTTTGGTGGAATTTGTTTGTTTACAATTTTTATCGCTTTTGGCCGACGGGCATTTTGCTTGTCGTTTTCATCGACGGAAATCGCTGCATTTTCACAAACGTTTTGTTTTCACCGAATTGTCGAGGGAGCGTTGGCTGTCGATGAAAATCTGTTCGAATTTGATTAGACCGCACAGCCAAGTTCCGTTTCGGTTCCCGACTGTCGCAACGACAAGCAAAAAAGTGCTGCGAATTTGGGCACAACCAAAGCATTCACTTCGTGGGTCCTCCGATTAAGCTCCAACAAAAAACTGAATACGAAAGACGAAGAAGAGTAGTGCCTGCAAATCCGCGGTCTCAACGATGTGACGACACATCTCGCGCGTGTGTTGAAGACAGCCCAAAGAAGCCATTCCGACAACTGTCGTGACAATTTCGTCGAAGTGTCCAAAAATTTCAATCCACGACTAAGATAAGCAACAAATGAAAAAGAAATGTTCCAGCTCTTCGATAGTCAGCTACGCGTGAAGAGCACAGTGCCAACAGATACCGAACTGTCACTGATTTTGTGTTCCTCATATTCGTTTGTTGCAATGACAACAACAAACGACTAAACTGAAGAACACGCCGATTACCCGCCCTCTAAAACAACACAACAACCCACTGCGCTATGAGGTCAACTGCAAATCGAGCAGTTGAACGATGTTAAAGGTTGAAATGTTTTGTAATTTGAAAACTCACTTCTTGACAAACTGCTTGCGTCGTTCAGAGGCGATTTCCGATTCAATTTGATGTTTCTGATTGAGTGTACAGCAATAAAAAGAGCCGAATGTGATCCTCGAAGGACAACAATGACTTTGGTCCTCATCATCTTTGAAGTCGGGACAACTTTTTGGTTTCAGCAAAAGCTTTTTCACCGGTCCAACCGCATTGTCTCCAGAAGCTGTGGCAGTTGTCGGCGTGTCAGTTGGGTTTTCGATGGGACAGACTTCAGCATCAATGGTAAGAATCATTAGTGCCGTTATCGTAATTAGATGCTCCAAAAGATCGGGCGGTGGACGCATTTCGGACAACACTGTTGAATGTAGAGATAGCAACTAGAAACGAGTAATCAAAAGACTGGAAATGTAAAGGAAAAGTCACTTGATAAGCGCACACGACCCGGAAAACGATCGAAGAGGACGAAAAGTGCAAACAGTCGAGATTCTCGCCCGTGCATTTCATTAGTGCGCGGGAATCACATTCGGGAACAACCGAAAAACGACGGTGGCGATTTGCGAAAAATCCAATTCGTCCCTCCGTTCGAAGCACAAACAAAACACGCCCGTTAGACGCACTTACGCCAACGGAAGAAAATTCAAAACGCCGAAAGGGAGCAGCGAACGAAGAGCGAGTCGGCTTCCGCTCCCGATCACGAGCCTCTCCAGCTTCAAGAAACGGCGAAATGAAACCGTAAGCTTGGGGCATCAATGGTAAGAAGTTTGAGAAAAGTGGGCGGCGCAGTCGTTCGGCCAAAAAACATTTTCGGATTCTGCGCCGCGACTTTCAGTCAAAAAAGCAGATGACAAAACGGACGGCAATCAACAAGTTGGCGCCGTTGACTAACTTCGTTCAAGCGAAACAGAAACGAGAACGGAACTCTCGTATCAATGTTGTCCGCATTTCGTAAGCGAAAACTGTGAAGCGAATGCTATAATTCGAAAAGACTTAATTCCAACAGAAGACCTTAACAACCAAAATGCGAGAGAAATTACGAAAATCTCGAGGATTAGTGGAAGCTACGTCCATTTGGCTTCGCTAACATGCACAGAGTAATTTTAATACAAAATTCGCTAAGCAGTAGAACGTACAAAAAACCAGAGTACAATCACGTGGCGAACAAGAAGTCTCGTGGTTGAAATGCGCGATAAGTGTGGTTGCGAAACACAACAGAAACCCAAATTACAATGCCCAGTGATTCCCATCGTCGGAAAAGAATAGCAACTGAAACACTATTGATTCTTCGAACTCATCTCGTTTTCCAAACCGGACGCTCGAAATCGTGAAATGCGACGGTTGCGAGCAGGAGATTCCAAGGTCAACGAAAATTTTGACTCGATTGACGTGAACTTTCGATTCGACGTGCTCTCCGACTATCATGTGGACGGTCCATTTATTGCGCGCTGCAGTTTGCTACAACGATTACGAGTCGAAAGATATGTGAAGGTTGTTGGAGAGTGAGTAGAAGGCGAGGAAATTAACGGTTTTGGGCGAGAACCTGTGAAGAAAGAAAACTAAAAATTAATGGAATTTGCGACAAACCAATTGAGCTCTTGAGTGCAGTTGCCTGCAAATCAACTGAACTCAAAGACCAACAGATTTTGTTCTGGAAAGTTTTTGTGCATAAGAAGTGAATAAAGTGGGTGTAATCAGATTCCGAATTTCGTCTTACAGTAAAACGACGTTTAATTAAGATTAGTGGCGAGTAAAGGGTTGATGTTCAGCAACAAAAGTTCGCGAAGTGTGTCGCTTCTGTGGAACCTCAACAGATCGACAATAAAGGAAATTTGGCCATTCGGTCGGTCGGGCACTAAAAACAGAGAAGTGGCACTTGGACCGCTCGTTTTATTTTCATTTTAGTCGCCGTTGTTTTTGCGAAAATGCGGGGAAGAGCGTTGACGGTCGTCGATTAAACGCACCGAAAAGATCACGATCCATTGGGCCGATATCGACGAGAATCGAATGGGCATTTTCGTGCAAACTCATCAGTGGGAAACGACGAAAATCGCTCGTCAACACATGAGAAACAATGAAAAACGGAAGGACGAGACCCCGAAAAAGAACCGCCCAATAGTCCAAAAGTGGTTGGGGGTTAAAAACACAAACTTTGACTTTTTGTCAATGTTCGCAACGCACAACGACGCTCGTTGAGTTTATTAAACAAAGCGACCAACGGAAGCTCTTTGGGTTTTTGCCGAAAAAAGTCGGCGAAAGCCTGAGGCTTTTGATGGTGCGGTCGTTGTTTCAGCTGTTGCGGACTCTAAATGATGAGACGAACGAAAAGCGAGTGCTGATTAGAAAACGACGACCAGTCCGCAGCGGAAGAAAAAGACTTGTTCCCAAAACGTTTGGCCATTACTTACCATTGGTCAACAGCAGTCCAATTGATTTAGAAAGTTTTTGGTTGTTCAATTCGATTTTAAACGGAAAATTGCGGTCAAAACGTCAGGTCGTCAAATCAGTTCTCGAAATGACAAGCGGACATTTCAGAAAAAGTCACAAGCATCCGAATGCCTGGCTGTAAGAGTCGTTGAAATTATGAGCTAATGGTCGGAAGTCGGGGAACGACATTCGTTGCGACTGTTGTGTTCGAAAGCCATAGCATCTGGTTCGATGAACAACAAATGCTATGAAATTAGAGGCTTTAATTGTTATTGATGGAGCAGAATTTACTGTTAACATATGATTCTCGTAAACATGACAACTTGCTCTTTGAAGAATAAAGGTGCGCAATGGTAGGTATTGGTGAGTAAACAAGCTGGCTCTATAAACCGTTTGTATTAATCATTCTGCTCGATGCCTTTTTCTTTTGATATTTACTGCAAAAGAGACCATAGGTTGTCACGTCTTCACGCGAATGTAACCAGCGAACGCCAATATTTTTAGAAGAAGTACAATCCTCTTGGATAGAAATAATACAGAAACTAATTTCAGCTGATTATACAAACAAATTGATCAACTTTCTTTGTAATTGAATATCCTTGGGTTAATATTGTCGCAGCGGAAACCAAAAACCATTGAAAGCAAGTAAGAAGCAACGTATTGATCTTGTGAACAAGTTGTGTGCTTAAACCATAATCGTATCTTTCTGCTTATTATATCAATGGCTTGAAAGAAAAAGTCCGAGAAATATAGAATGGACATTTGCCTCAAAATTTAGCGTATCATTTATTCTCTGAAATAGCGAATTTGAGCTGACAAGTAGTAATTGAAAGAATAAATAAGTTCATGAGATCGTTTGTATAATACTCTTAATTTGGGTGCCATCATTGCACGTTTTCTCATGGTCGTCGATATTCTTTAAGGTATTGAAGAGGTGGTTTCGGAACTCCGCCATGCTCGTTTTCATTCCATTCCTGATTTCGATTGTCCTCGTCTTTTGCATAACTAAAATACAAACAAATTTTAACTACTAATTCGGAGCTTACTTGTCCAATTCTTCTTCCCATTTTCTTCTCTTTTCACCCTTAGCACTTATGGCACTTCCTTTCCAAATTGGACCGTCCGTTTTACGTGGATCCCAAGTTGCTAACTTCTTTGTGCTCTCCAGCTCCCAATAGATGTCACTTCCTTCTCGGGATTCCCATCGATGTCGATCGCTGTCGCCTTTCAGCGGCCATTTTTCGTCACTAGCTGCTCCCTTTCTTTTCAACGAATCTTCAGCTAATAGTCGATCGAGTACATCGCCTGTCGGTTGTTTTGGTCGTTGACGTGGCCACGGCGGTTGGGTTGGATCCTCCGCCCAAGGTGGTCGATTTGGTTGTGAAACCCATGGTGGAGGTTGATTTTGTGTCCAACGTGGAATCGGGCCAATTGGTGGAGCAACGGGTCTTTGACTCATGGGCGAAAACATTGGCGGCGACCCCACTTGTTGTGGACCTTGATTTCGCATTGTCATACGTTGAATAATCGGACCGGATTGCCCATCATTTTCTGGAGTTACTTCTACGTATTTAACCACCTTGACATTCAGCTTTTTCTGTTTTCCTTTTCTTTTTGGTTTCGAGGTTGTCGGTTGCGGCGTAGTAGTTCTAGGTGCTGAAGTACTTGAAGTAGTTGATGGCTGCGGCGGGTTGATTTCTATGTCACGACGCAAATCAGCTATGTTTTGCCATTTCGTATCTCTACGAACCAATTTTTGCACAACGCAATAGCCGTCAGTTTCTTGAACCAAATTGCAAGTGACTTCCCTCTTGGGCAACATAGTACGATAGTCTTTGTAACGACGATTATAAAGAATGCGACGAGCAGGAACAAGAGTACGATAATCGACTCCGGCAACAGTTGAGATAACGTCGTAAAGCAGAAGGATTGTAACACTAAAACAAAAATGTAAAGCCATATCTAAAGATTATGCACTTACATCCACAATGAACGCACCATTTCTGTTGGTCTTCGAATGAACGTTCAATCTTTTGCGTCGAATCGTTTTATATGGTCACGTGTAAGTTTCGTTTACTTAACGAACAATAGATGACCATGAGGTCAAAAATCATTGCTGTTGGACACTCCAATTGCGATCGTGCAAACAGTTTTTTCCGACGTGAGAAAAACGCGTTGCATCAGTTTCCGTGAGGTTCCTTGAGTAAACATCGTTGAATTTGCTGAAACATCGACCAGGTCACTTAAACAACAAAAGCGGTTTTCATTGTTTGACCTTATGTGCATCTTCCTGATCGATTTGTTTATGACAACTTGATCTTAATTTTAGTCGAAAAATTTATTAGACATGAAATACAAGTAACAAGAGACCTGCCTAGAAACAGCAAATAAACTTCATTTGGAGATCAACAAAATGCTTTTTGAATGCCCTTCATTTGCCACTGTTTTTTTGTTGATAAGCCGGATGTTGTCTGTATCGTGTGTACCAGTGATTAGGAGCTCGTTCTTTGATGTCCAAAAGATTGCGAATTGGTTTCGGAGTTGATTGAACGAGACGTCGACGATACGTGTGAAGTGTGCGATTGGAATTTCGTGCTTCCGATGGTGTTAGACATACGATCTTCTCATCCGGAGATGCAAGAGTATCGGAACGTGGGATTCGTGTTGTTGAATGAAGTACAACACCATTACGTGGTGGAAAATAAAGCGGTTTGTGAACGAGTGGTCTTTTCAGTTTTGGCATATAGTCCATTGATCGGCCGGTGCGAAGCGAGCATTGAGCCGATGGATAACCAATATGCCGAGTGAAAACATGTGTTCTCCTTGTTGATGCTCCACAGTTGATTGGTTTCTTTGATTGAGAGTTCGTCGTTTGGTTCTGCAATCGATCGCATCGTTTACACAATTCGGCACAAAAAACCGGATCGTATACGATCGAACCACGGGGTGATGATTGTGCTTTTAATTGCTCGAGTTGAATTAGTTTGATGAGTTGTGAAGCGGCGGTTTGATCTCGTTTTCGACGACCGCCATTGTTCACTCCATTATTTGCTCCATTATTGGGTTGTATTACCGGTGCTGTGCCATTCAAATTCAATCCCGGAGGACACGGTCCTTGTTGCTGGTTGTTTCGACAACAATTATTACAACATTGGTTGCAACAGCAACCTAAAATCCTTTATTGATAATCTTGAATAAAATCAACCTACAACATGGGCAACATGGACAACAAGGACAACCTAAAAAACGAAATGTAAAAGTTTTTTTCGTACCAAACATACAACATGGACAGCAGGAACAACAAGGACAACCTAAACAAACAGAACAATCACCGGGATTCTTCTAATTGGCGCGCATGTGCATCCGATTTCAGATCGTTTCAAAATTGGGATAAACGTCAAAACGTCTCGTTTTCGAAATTTGAGTCCACAGACTCTGCTTCAGAAACAAGTGCGCATCAATTAGAAGATTTGCGCGTAATCGAACTTTAAACTCACAACAACAGCAAGCCATCGAAACGCCAATCAGTGCGTAGAGAATAGCTAAAATGAATCTGAAATGATTGAGGGTTTTGGTCTTAAAACGACGACTTTGACTTACAATGCTCGTTTCGGAATCGACGATGCCATCGTGTCTGAACACCTCTCAGGCCGTTTATCTTCTGAGTGAGTGGACCGAGAAGCAAATAGTCGGCCCGATTGTAAAATGTTTCTTTTATACGAAGAATTTACAATTTGTTTTTCCAACTCCGTTGTGTACTTTAGCCGCAAGTTAACGTGGTTGATTGACACGGTAACCTTTGCCCATTTGTGTTTGCTCGTCGGCTCCACGACGCGCGATCATGAACAACCCGGACACAATTATGATCGTAGTTCATGATGCAAAGAGTTTAGAGATTGTACGTGTCGAACGAGTTTATCATTGCTAATAACGTACAAATATTTTGAATGGAGATTCAAAGACATTTAACTTTGCAACGGGCAAGAAGCAATTTCGAAAGACAAACAAAACATAAGTGCATGAAAACTACAAGTAATAACGTCTGGATTTGCAGCATTAGACAAAGGTTTTGAACAAACAACACCACTGGTCAGTCATCAGATTAACCAATAAATCGTTCCATTTTGCAATGTGGGCGTATTCTTTTCCGCAGATGTCTTTTCTGTCGATTTCGTTGTACCAAAGTTGGAAGCATCGAAACGTTCCACCGATTTTGAGTTTCCGGGTCGCGGTTTGAAATTTGATTTTGCTTCACCGGACTCATCTTCGAAATCGGGTTCGCCGGTTGAAGTTTTGGGTACGCCGGGAAAGCCAGTAGTTGCTGCGCTATTTCCGTGAGGTGAAATACTTGGAACAGAGATTGAAGACTCAACTTTAGACGAATGTTTGGGTCCAAAATTGTAGTTGTAATTTGAGTTGAAGCCATTGTTCGGGTGCATTCCACCAGTAGTCATTGGAACAAGATTCGGAAGTTGGATTGGATCTCCATTTCGTCCAACCGCAACACGCGCCGTTGCCGTTTGAAGCTGAGTCCACGAGTTCCAGTTTGGTGTTGGAATGTTGGGTAAAAGTTGTCGAAGTGTAGCCAGTGGATCAACGGCCGAATTAACCTGACCATTGTTTTGATTGTTTCCATTTGAAGTTCCGCCTATTCCCATGAAAGGAAATCCATTGCCTGTGTACTCTTTCGAATGTGAAAAATTGAGATGCAACCACTCGGAATATCGAATCAAATTGTCGTTGTTAGTTGACACTTGAGGTTGCATTCCAGCTTCCAAGTTTCCGAAGTTCGGTGTCTGATTTTCGTTTGCTGCACCGTGACGATGCCGATGGCCGCCATTCCGATGAGCAGATGTCAATAAGAATGCGGTAGAGAACAGCGTAAACCTAAACCTTTCATTAAACCAAGGTTTTCAGTTTGTTGTTGGGCCAAATAGCCGTTGGTGATTGTGTCGACAAGCCAAACGTACACCGAAAGTTACAGTTAGAACAAATCTCGTGTAAATTTCGGGATACGATGACTCGTACGAACAATCGAATAGGACCACTAGTACTCAATCAAAAGCACCGGAACTTACATTTCAGAGAAAGACGGCATTTCGCGAAAACGAACGGAGTGACCACGTAGACAAGAAACCACTGAGCAAAACAAGCGATTTGGTTTTGAGGGAAACAAACGGATGGCGTGATTGTGCGCTTCTTTTATACCGTTGAATCGTCGTTGGGACGCGCGAATTTGGACGAAATTCACAGCGCTGAATTGTGTGTCCATTTTTTACACGTTGAAGCGGGAGCAACGCAGTCGAACAACAAAAGCAATTGGGATCGTGGGTGGAGCTGAAGATGAAGCGAATTCGCGGTTCGACTGCAAACGTCTTCGTTTCTTCGAATCAACTCACAGAATTTGCAGCAATTTGGCTCCACGTCGAGCGATACGATCACCCGGAGGTTCCCTCGTTCGTTCGTTTGATTGAACGGCAGAAGTCTGCTTACGATTTTACTCGCTTATTTGCGGTTGTTTTCGTGTTTCACTGCAACTTCAACGGTCACTTTCTGATCACAAAATTCGAATTGATGACGTAGGGAAGCAAACTGTTTGTGGTACTTGATCGTAGTCTTCGCGTCGAATCGGCGTATTAGTTGCGTGAAGACGATTAACGGCGTGATTAAGACCTACGAAAAACTTCCGACTCGAAATAATCGTGTTTATTTTGCAGCAACTGTCAATAAACTCAACGGCTCCAACACTTTTGGTATCAATCCACTTCTTATACAACTGATACAAACCTGCAATCACACTCATCGACCTTCCGTTGCAAACTAAGTCGTTTGCAGCTTGTCGGGATTTTCGTTTTATTCGCTGAAATTCAATTCAACTCCCGAGCGACAAACAACCTCTCCGGTGCTTCAACGTCTTCTGCGTGTTGTTTGTTAGATCATTTCTACGTCTCCGCTTAATTGCGGACAACACAAACATTGTAAGCAGACAGCAATTAGATCATTTTATAAGTCGGCTGAAACAACAACCCGAAAATTGATCGGATACTTTCGCAATAGACTCAAAACGCACTTGTTAACGTGTATTCTCTTCACTTAAAATGAACACCAAGTCCTCAAATTTGTCTACAAAATAGCAACTTGATTTGAAGATACTTGCCTTAAGATCTTCTATGAACACAACGATTACAAGGTTTTTTCAAATGAAACTGTTTATTCGCCTAGAAATCAACCCTACACTTCCGGTAGTGGATAGTTGAATATGAGCCAGTCGTAATAATACATTCGAATCAGCATTCTCATCAACAACGGATCACGGCGAACTCGCAGTTCGTATTTCTGTCGATAAGCAGAAGCTGAAGTCGCGTGAACCGTTCGCGTTCCAAACACTTGACCTTTCAGGAAACCGATGTCCGTTGAGCTCACATTTCGTTGTTGTAAGACGTCGAAGAACTCGCCCCAAAACTTTTTGATGCCATCTGAACTGCTCGAATAGCGAAGGATCTTGAATTTGTTGAAATGGTTTTTGAAGTCGCAACGCCTGAAATCGATAAGATTAACCAACTTTAGAGACGCGTTAAATTACCAGTTTTGTGGGAAAAAGTGCCGATCATCGAAACTATTCAGCGGTTCTCCGCGAGCAAACCGCATCATTCGATCGTATTCTCTGTGGATGAAACAAACGATGCTCGAGCCACAACCATTGCACGCCGTTTTTCGATTAGCTCTCGTGAACGTTCGTTCAATGATACATTTGTCGACGAATCCGGAAATGAAACGTTCAAATGGATCCCGACTTATTGCTAAATGGAGCCATTCGTTGATTTCTCTGAGATCTGTCGATCCATTCATGAAGAACCACGGTTCATTTTGATCCTCACAAAGTCTAAAAACATAAAAGAAAATCGAATAGAAAGCGAAATTACCTTGTTGCATGTACTTCGGTGTTTACGTTTCGATTTTCGGCTTTAAATCTTTCCGGATTGTACAAATAACTAAATCAGTAGAATAATTAGAATCAACTAGTTCACTAATACCACATGATACCCGTAAGAACGGTGTTGGTGTTCTTTTCAATCACACATGCATTGATTTTATGCTTTGGACTCGTCTGAAATTCGCCAACTTCTATTCATTCGGATGTCAAAGCAAACCCGAAAACGCCGTTCGAATAACTGAAAAGGTGGAACGGTTAGCATTATTTCTTGCTGGTTATAGCGACTGTAATCCGGTAATATCACTTTGTCCCTTCCACGAAACAGATAATCGGCAAAGAGCAGAGTGAATAATATGCCGAACAAGAAGAGGTACCAATATTTCTGTAGTGTTAGGATTACGAATCTTGGCGAAAGCTTTGGCATCTGAATTCTCATTGCCGAATGCATTCTCTTCCACGAATAATAACTCTAAGGTTGTCTATGAAAAGACGACAACCTATTTCGTCTTGCGCAGAGAATCAGTTGAGTGCAAATTTAAGTCCGTGAACCGGCTTATGATTACTGAAAGATAAGAATCTAAAACCGAGTTCCAGCGGTTGAAGCAACCAACTTTTTAAAAAGCGACATGTTCGATTTCTCTCTTAAATTGTCATAAAAAGAAGTGAATACGGCAAATGAATGTTCAAGTAATCAAATTGATGCTCATTTATTTTGCAGATACAGAAACATGTTAATCAAAAGGTTAATGGGTTGATCCAAATCATGGCTTTGAACTCGCCTTATTGGGTGGTTGTTCGGATCGAATTCCGCTGACCAATCGAGTCGTCAAACGCTCTCCACCTCTCGCTCCATTGATTTCAGAAGGTCCCGATGCGAGCTCGTAGTCTTTAATGGGCAGTTTACTTGCTTGTTTTTGGTCTTCGTAATCGAACTGAGCTTGGAGCTCCGGTGGAACGTTAACGTCCTTAAGAGTCTTAAACGAAAAAGCGTATTTGTTTGCTTCCACTTCCAAGTTCTCGTCATCGGTCAATCGACGTGTTCGGATCAAATCGTTCAACTGAATTGAACGTTTCTTTTTGCCAGGTGCCACTGTGGTTGTTGTCGTCGTAGTTGAAGTACTTTGAGTTGTCGCAATGACTTGAGGAATATTTAGGTTTTGATAGTTGCAATTTGAACAACACGAACAACAGCAACAATCACATCCACAACAACAACAACTTTTCGTTTCGTGAATCAACGCAACCAATATGAAAAACAACGGAAAGTGTCTAAGAAAATAAAAGAACGTTTCATCGTAAAAAACTTACAACTTGACTCCTCGCATCTTTGGTTCCAAATGCAAACGAATGGGTCCTTATTCTTTGCTTATATACATTCTTTGCTGAGTAATCATTAACGTGAGTTATATGCTCATTGTATACAAGAGTGTTTGTAGATGCCCGACTTGGTTAGTGACAATTGAGTGTGCTTTTTTTGCAAACAACAGTGGTAACTGATAATACGTTCTTTTCAGCCCCACCTAACTAGTTAATCTTTTTTAGTTTTATAGATTGGGATCAACAAATAAAAAGATTATAGTTGAGTGTACAGGTTCAAACTGCAAACTACCTTTCAGTTTGTATTCGATATTACTTTTTTAATCTTGATAATTACTTTGGGCATGTGAGTTCCCACGGTTATTTTTGTAGCAAAGTTTAAGTGCTCAGAGTTTGAGGTTGCTCATATAAAATAAATTTATTGTTCACCGGGTAATAAAAACGAGGACAAGGTATTAAACGGAATCGTTAGTTGAAGGACATGATACTCTGCCAACGCCTTCTTTCGGTGTTGACGGTATTTTACGTTTAGGTGCGGGAATGAAAGGCGATCCAGGTAGTTGCATCGGATTTACCGCACCGATCAGCGAAAGTTTCGGTTTTGATGCTTTCACTTGTCGAAGTCCCAAGTCTTGTTCTAATCCCAATTCTTGTTTATCGATACGCGAATCGTCGTCGGCGTTCATCACTTCAGAGAGGTCGTAATTGTAACGACGAGCTCGGGATTTCGGTTTTCCATCCAACATCTCCGTTATTTTCAAGTAGTCTCTCATTCGCAGTCGACTTGTTTGGGCATTCATGTTTCCATTGCCATTTCCCGTATTATTTGTGTCCTAGAACTTGTACTAATCAACGCTTCTACCAAACTAAATTACCGGCATTACGGTCGTCGACAGTATGGTGTTGGGAATCGGAGGAGGATTGTAGCAACCACAACCGCATCCACCTAAACAAACAGAACAATCACCGGGATTCTTCTAATTGGCGCGCATGTGCATCCGATTTCAGATCGTTTCAAAATTGGGATAAACGTCAAAACGTCTCGTTTTCGAAATTTGAGTCCACAGACTCTGCTTCAGAAACAAGTGCGCATCAATTAGAAGATTTGCGCGTAATCGAACTTTAAACTCACAACAACAACAGCAACAAGCATTTACGGTCACTACGACAGGTCCAAGCAAGATTAAAGCTCTTGACACGTGATTAATCAACAATATTCTTCGCGAACTTACCGTAGAACAAAAAGCATGACGAGAAGAATAAACAAACCTTCACAGCTTTCTTTTGGGTTTATATGAGTTTACGACCGGTTGTGGTGATCTTTTTGATCCCTATTGTGACCAATAAGAACACAATTCCGGTTGATCAGAGCAATTTATTGTCCTAATATGATCACGATGACATTTGGCCGTGTGGTTCCACTCTTTTTTACCTTCGCTGAATGGTGTTGAGCAAACACTGGTAGGAAGTCAATTGTCGGAAGAAACAATCGACAACGATCTCATTCAATAACCAAGTTTGATTATACACATGCGATCTTACGTTTAAAACGATATCATAAAAACAAAGCTTCTGTTTTGCATTTTAACTCCACGAACATCACAGAATAACAACAATTCTTGCAAAGTTTTAACGTCGAAAATTGTAATTTCGAATACAATAACAAACGCAAAATACCACCCAACGGTCCGGAATACAAATGAGAATTCGATCACGTGCAGAAAAGAACGTGGGAAAGCGAAGATTTTGGCTGAACTCGTAGGTATATTGGCAGCAATTTGTACAATCCGCAGCCAAAGTTTAGGGTTTTCGTACGTCCATCTTTGCACGGCTGATGTGAATATAAACTGGCGTTTGAAGAAGCATGATGAAATCACGCAACAACTGGTATCCGTGCAGTGTAGTGAATAATTAAAAGTAATTCGATCTTTCAGTTCGAGTGAAACGGCGGATTTGATTGGTACTCGGAAATTTGATGTTTCATTCTCGGTAACAAAGTTTATCGTCGTATAAACAACGCCAATTGAATTGACCAGTTTCTATGGTAAAACCTGTCGAATTCCTTCATTATCCCAATCAAATTGATTATCCTGGTCAACAAAGACTACGACGATTACGTAGCCGTTTTTTCAAACATTTCTCCGTATTTCATGACATTACTGAGCATCCATTTTTGTCCGTGATTGTCATCGCTAATTGCTATTTATCATTGTTCAACACTTGTAATGCACTTTTCTATTTACGACCGCAAGTTCGCTCTCGTGCTTGTAGGATAATTTCTTGCTTTTTAGTTTGTGAACCAATGAGTTTGAGGTGATGACGTTCTAATCAAATTGGAGGGTCCGTTCGGTCGTGTGTTTACTCATTTTTCTTCTAAACCGGAAATCATTCTTTAGCGCTTGTAACGTTGCAATCCGTTAATTTGACCGCCGTCTAGACCACTTGGTTTGTTCTTTTTATTCAATCAATTCATTGACATTAACATCAGACCTGAAAATGATTGCCCTTTTATTACGTTAAGAGCGTGTAGAATTTTGAAAAGAATTGGAATTCGCGTTAACACTCCCGATTTACAGTCGATGTGTTCGTTGGTTAATTTTCAGTTTTACAGTTCCAACAAGAATGCCGGACGTGATCGAATGGTCGGTGTTCATCTTCACTGTTATCACTATTCCACTGTACTGTTTGATGCTTTCGGTTATACGAGATATTGCATCAAATGAAAAACGATCGAGCGCTTCGTTCTATCTGATTTGTGAGATTGTCGGTTACGTTGATGTTTGTGAGTTGGAAGTTTTTGCGTGTGAAACGATAAATGAGTTTCAGTTTGTTTGCTTAACACATATTTAACATATCAGTTTGCGAAATGGGGATGGTTTGCTGATTTCTATTTGAGCGTTGGAGGAACATTGCTACGCATCGGCTTCTTCATTTCTTGGTCATCGGGAATCTGTCAAGTGCACTCAACCTTATTGTTAGCGTGTAATCGATTCACTGCCATAGTATTTGCGCATAAACATGATCAGGTTTGTGATAACAATGATAAGTGTAATTTGATTGTTTTGTCAGTATTGGCGTCGATCTTCCCGAATTTGGATCTACCTCTTCATTTTGTTACCGTCCATTCTGATGGGAAGTGCAACATTGCTGTCACCTGTCGAATACCAACAAACCAAAAGCGGCGGTTTAATTCAAAAGCTGCAAAAGTAACTGATCGCTCTAAAATCTTTTAATAAATCTCGTTCAGCAAATTCCTGACTCACTTATACTTCGGTCTTATTGGTTTCTTGATGGTAATCTATTCCACCGTGATTTTGTTTCAATACTCGATGATTTTGTATTCTTTACATAAACACCAAAAAAAGAAAACAACAACCACCGGTTAGTTATTTGTGATATTTCTGCAAATTTCTTGAAATTTTAGTTGCAATAACTACCGCCTACGTAAATCGAGCAACAGTCCAACGAAAAAGAGAGCATCGACTTTTGCTTATGTCCTTGTTAGTTTGCTCATTGCAACTAATAGTTACCACCTATATCATCGCCAAGTTTGCTATGGGTTCAGCATTTGATTCGGAATTGAATCTCTATAACTTTTTAGAGTGAGTTTTGATAACCGAAGTATTTCATCGTAACTACATTTTAGTACTCTCTATTCAGCAATCAACCCTTACCTTCTGTTTGGGTTCAGTGATGTGCTTCGTCAACGGATGCTTCGTCGTGCTCTCTGTTGTGTTCGCTTTCTTCTTCGCGTTCATCAACGACCACTTTCTCCGGCCGCTGCTCTTAGTGCAAGAACTTTTCCATTCAACAAAAAGAGTGCCACAGTAACGTAAATATCATCGAATTAATTAACTTGCCATAATAAAATATTTGAACAAAAGTGCAGTCAATATACGCCCGCTATCAGAAACAACTTTAGCAGATCATCTGCAGGGAACAATGTATCTCGTGTGTGATTTTTGTACTAAAAAGTTGTTGCCGTTGAACTCAGCTTGACGAGCGGAGTCCGTTGATGTACAAGCCGATGGAATTATCGTTTAGTAGCTGAAGTGCATTCACTTCGAGGTCTTTGGGAATGCAGATTTGAACGAAACGAATTTAAGCGCTGTTCAAGGATACGTAGTTGTAATCAAATGGTGGAGTGGTCTGCAACGTTGATTATTCAAACTTTCCTTTGATAATAAAACAGGATCTACATAGAATAGTTCCCGCCACTTTTACGCCAAACAAAAAAACCGTCGTATGATAGTTTAAAATTGCATGGGCCAAAAATGAGGAAGATCAGTTCAGTAGTTTTTGTAGGAAAATAGCTCCTATTCGAAGTAAAATGCCCAAAAATAAGATACTTTGAGGTGCGATCATGAAATCATTAGAGACATTCAGAAATATTAATCAAAACCTGTTCACTTGAATTCTGTTTCAAGAAAACTGCTGAGCACAGAATTTTATTTGTACATTCAGTTTATCTAAGAGGAATGCTTGAAAATGCTCAAACCAGGTATCTCAATGGAGATAGTCACGAACGTGTTGACCAATGCCGTGAAATTCTAACATGATAAGTTGAAAAAATTGCAATCAACTGCAGGATACAACGGTAAAAAGAAATCCCGTCGAGTATTCTTTCAGTTTGTTAACAGTCACTGATCCCCAGCCTCAAATTTACAACCCAAATTGCTAGTGTTTTCTAAGTCCACCGTCCTTTGATCGATCCGACGCTCGCAATCAAAACTCGCGGCAATGCCACCAATCAGCAGTCATTTCTTCGACGCATTTTTGGTTGCGAACGTCTATTTGAAATTCAAAACGCAATATCCCTTGAAGTCCCAATCTATGCGATAAGATAAGCTAAGCCGTGTCAACTGACAGATTTGAAGCTGCGTATAAACCGCAGCCACCAGTCGGTAGCAAGTCGTTTTTACTAATCGATTCGGACTGAACGTCATCAAAAGATTTGCGTTCTTTGCTCGTGTTTGCAACTGTTCACTTTCCTCGTTGTACAGTGTGTCCCAGCGAAAAGTCCGGATTTAAAACGTCTAGCACTTTGTAAGGAGTTGATGGATTTTCCTGCGTTTTTTTGATTGGAAATTTATGGCAATTTTGCGTGATATCTTTTTTATAGCTTCAATTTAATGTTAAAAAATGATAATTGCATTTTCGCCGAATGCTTGCTTTTTCGACCCGCTTTTCGCACTCTTTTTCCAGTAATGCGCTTGAAAGTGAAAAAAGTCGAAAATTTCTTTGATCGGTTTACCGTTAAATTTCAACTGTTTTGCCGTCATTGTCTATCACCTTCTTAAGTCTACGTTCATAGTCCTTAATTGCTTGATTCACCATCACTTGCGGCAAATTTTTAAATTCTTGTTCAGTGCGACCTTCGAGTTCATCGAGGTTGGGGTCGTTTCGAATTGCTTCCAAGACTGCATCAAGCATTTCTGGATTTTGTTCAGAACTGGAAAACAATCATGAGAAGAAGTTGAGGGCAAACCGAGAAGTTTCTCTTTTCTTCGATTCACAAGATTCACGATTCAACAGATTTTCAGTCCAAACGGCAAAATTTTCGGTACTCGAGACTGCAGCACGCCAACTGAGGTTAAAATGACGGCGAAATGAATGTTAAAAGGCAACTGAACTTTGCGTTTGGGCGAACTTCAAAACGCAAAACTCCTTTTCTTGTGGTGACCAACTCATTTAACCACTGGAAAAAGAGTGCGAAAAGCGGGTCGAAAAAGCAAGCATTCGGCGAAAATGCAATTATCATTTTTTAACATTAAATTGAAGCTATAAAAAAGATATCACGCAAAATTGCCATAAATTTCCAATCAAAAAAACGCAGGAAAATCCATCAACTCCTTACAAAGTGCTAGACGTTTCAAATTCGAACTTTTCGCTGAGACACACTGCATTCCACCATTCGTAATAACTGTTTATGTCGAGTATGAAATCTTGACTAATAATTGACATACAATCGCTAATTTCGCGTGGATAGTTGTGTCGTTTAGCGCGCAAAAAAGTTGCAGCGGCGTTTGAGTTTTCTCGTTGTCCTTTATAATCTTTCGGCTTCTTCTTAGGTTTCGAAAACATGAGCGATGTCGTACAACGAGAAGAAGCCACGAAAGAAGAAGGAGAAACCACAAGGTTAGCGGATGAAATTGAAAATATTGAGTCTATTACTATTGAAGTTCCACTTTGTTCTATTGAGTCGGATGAAGAAGCAGCGCGGCGTATTCTCGTGGCTCCAGGTTAGTTCAATTGTTTTCTTACAAATTTATCGTTTTTTAGATGTTGATGATCCTGTCGAATTCTATCATTTACTGCATCCACGAGCCAACACCGCAGCATTGTATTATATTGGAAAGCAGGAGGTGTACGAAGTCTTGCAAAAGGATATGGAGAAAAGATCGTGTTTTTTCAATGATTCGGTAATTAATCCGACCAAGATCAGTTTCCTGACACCAATACATCCATTTTTTTTGATAATTCCATATCTTCTTAAACAGGTTTGTTTAAAGCGTCTGAAAACATTCAATTTCATTATTTTTAGCCAAAGGGAACTCGTTTCAAATTGACGAATATACTCAATGAAGACGCGTTTCCGGCCTTGTCGTTGATTTCAGCCATGCCGTCAACTTCTACGGTCATGAGCTTAGTGAATGATGTTCACGAAAATGGGGAATACGAGCGAAACGAACAGAAGTTGATTGGATGGTTGAAAAGTCGATTTGATAAGTTGCTTGGTCTACTGAAATCAACTGTTATCGTGTCAAAACCTATCAAAGAAGATGGTAAACATTAAGTTCTTGTAACATTAATGAACAGTCAATTTTAGCTGAAGCTTTGAGATACTATGCTTTTGACAACTTCTTTGCGGATAATCTACCAAAAACGTTTTCGAGTTTTCTCCAACATGAATGGTACATTCGTGAAGTGATTGTTGAGAAGAAGACACCGAAGAACAAACGAACGATGGAATCGATGCACAGTGAAAAGGTTAAGCAAATTTGTTGAATTTATTGTTGTTTTGCAATTTTAGAAAGCAACTGCTGTAGCGGCAACTAAGAAGCGCAAACTGATGAAAGCAGCCGACGGAACAATGAAAATCACAAACTTTTTCAAATAAGTACACGGATCTCGTCTTTTAATTCTTAAAAATTGTACTTTTATTTGAATGCGAACAAAATAAACTCTTAAAACATTAATTGATTATATACAAGGAAAAACTAAACGGTTATTTTAAGCGTGTGTAGATTGATTATTTGAGCTTTTCACTGCTTGTAGTTCGTTTTTGTGGCCCTAAAATTATCAGTCACTTTGACATTTGATAAATAACTGTACCACTGGAAAAGTCACCAAACGGATTCTCACTCAGGTTCCCATCACCAAATGGGTTTTGTGAGAATGAAGACTTTCGATCCTCGTCTCCCAACTTCCGTTCTCCCGCGGGCATATGTGACTTCTTTCGTCGATCTTTTACTTTTTCTGTCAACTTCTCTGTTACAAACACACTTCCTTGTAGAAGAGTCAACACCGACAAACCCAACCAAATGCCTAATGTACCACCTAATTCCGATACAAACGAAACAAAACTTTCGTATTTGTAACCTCAAATCATTCATTAGCAGAATGAGTTCAATGAACTTACTTTGCTCCATATGTAAAAATTCAAAAGCACCCCATTGGAGAAGGAACGTAGTTTGATTTGGAAACAACATTGGATGTCCTTCTCGTAGTCCAATTGATGGACGATTATTGAGTTGTTTGATTGAATAACGTGTCATCGTACATCCATGCCGACATTTCGCAACACATCGCTTTTCGTTCATTGTCTTCGAGTTGTTCCTAAACTTAAAATAAAATTAATTTGCTTATTCGATAACGAACCCAATATTACAAGTAGCATAATCGCAAACTGGATAGATATCCATGTCCTTATACTCCTTCACCAAATGATAAGTTGAAATTGGAGTGCAATGACAAAGTTCCTAAACGAATAACTATTAGATGTTTGTTCGCTTCAATATACTCTAATCAAGTCGGCTCTACATCTTCCTTGGCATTCAAAAACGGGTGTGAACTCTGTTTGATTTGGACTCTCGTCTTCGTCCTCATCGTCATCAATAGAAACACACGCCGTTCCTTCTTCTTCATTTTCGAGCAATTCGTACCTGAAAGATGATTGCGACAGTTTTAAACGACTCAACTGTCTTACACGGTACGAATTTCGACGAGAAGATCGGAAATAGTTCCCGCCTAAATACACGATTGTTTTCAACATATTTGCGTGAAGATGTACCTTAATTCCATTGTTAACACCTTCGGTTGTATGACCTCCAGAGTCCTAAAGCTCACTTGATTGTTAGATTTTATTTGTAGAAAAAACCCTAAATTCGGCCATGTTCGCGTCTCGGCCATTTAAATCGATTATCAAATGTTGTTGTGAATCAACTTTTCGAGGATCGTGACCGATTTTCATGTGAAAAAATTGTCCCTAAGTGCTAACGATTAAATGAAATTACTTGAGAACACAAACTTGGGTTGTAACCAATTGACTTCCATTTCCACTGAACTGCGGTTGAAAACAGATATTTGGCTCACTAATCCATGTCACTTTGTAAGTCGCGTTGAAATAATCCTCGTTATCCATAGATGATCTGATAGCCTTCTTGACCATTCTGAACAGATTCTTTTTTGACATCAACATAATGAAACATACCTTTTCAGCACTTCATTGCCAGTTTTCTGTACAAAATCTACGAATTCCACCTTTCTTTCCGCCAAATGCTTCTGCCATTGCTAAACACTGTGATTTGTTGCAATAGAACTCGTAACGTACCTGAATTTTCTTCAACTGTTTTGTTTTTGAGTTTTGCTTCTGAAGTTTCTTGATTTCGTTTCCAACGTATGAATCGTCTGTTTCGCGCTCAATTGAATGAATCTTCGCTATAGTTCGATACGCGTCTTCAACCAAACGCCAATCCCAATCACGTTTCAAGAACACATCAGCCGTTTGCATCTGTTCAAGTTCGTTCTAAAAACCGTTAGCTCAAATGTGATCGACGATTTAATGCGAACACCTGAATGACGTGCGACGTCTTCTTATCGTCCGGAGTGTTGAAGAGCGTCGAGTTGAAAATCGACAAAACCATTGGAGTTGGAATACAGACGGTAAAAACGGGCAACTTCATGGTATCATTGAACACAAACCCCATGTCAGCCAATTTGGGATTCTCGATGTACTCACCAAATAACAACCAAACCTAAAAAAATGAATACGTTTTCTTAAAAAGGATCTCATCCTCACATCATGGACAGTCAATGCCGTTAACAATGCAACTGAAAAACACAATCCTCAACTTTGGCATCCGACTAAGCTCTTACTCAACGACCAGAATGCATATGCTCGCACTTTTTCCGAACATAAACCGCAGCAATTGCACATCACGACGACAATTTTGATCTGAACATTCGATTTAAACTGACGCAAAGACGAGTTCAGGTGAAAACCGGCGGTCGACAATTTTTACACTTCGATTCGGGTTTTAATTTGATGAGCAGTCCAATTAAACGGTACACGTCAGCCGACTGTTCCTGTGAACTCGTACGCATCGATTGATTTGATTGAACAAACTTTATTCGCTTAAAACATTGGACAAATATAACAAAAATATAAGGTCAGAAGTTGATGACGAACAAAACGGTGAATAAATTTCAAGTTTACTAAACCACAATGAAATACCGCGTCATTTGTTTTTTGTTAAACCCCAATCGACCCGTGGACTCAACATGATTTTATATTGAGAAGCAAACACAGATATCAAAACTAAAAGAAACAGTATGATTACAATGAGGAATCGTAGTTAAGCGAATGCGAATCCTTCGGTACACTCGCGAACTGCCGTCAGAAGAAGTTTGTGAAGTTGCTCGAAGTTTTCGTATTGCGGCAAATCCAGTTGATTAAAGCACGTGTGAGCACATGGTAGTCGTTCATTGGAGCGAGTATCCATATGAATCGTGAATTTCTGAGCACCGTTCATTCCCTCGAGATGTGCGAACCCTTGGAGCGGGACTTTCGAAGTGCCAGTGACAAATTGAAGGAACTTCGCCAAATCGGCCTTCTCAAACGATCGAAGTGCACGCCAAAACCATTGGATTTGTGGCGAAGTACGAGTGTATTGCTTGTAGTCGGTGTTGTTGTAGAGGTCGTCGATATCGATGTCCGGAAGTCCAGAGATCAGAAGTTCGAGTTCTTGTTCGTTGAAAATTGAGATAAGTTTTCGTGGAATGATCTCGTAGAATCCGGCTAAGAATGCATCGATTTGTTTGCGAACAGCACCGGTCATTTTCATTTGGCACACCAACTTGACGTACTCCTCTTTGTTTTCGTCGGTCACCGCGATCTTCGTGCCTCCTTCCTTCAATTCACGCCATGAACGGACGCCAAATTCCTCGACTTCCAAATTGAAGTTCAGATCTACTCCAGCGTTCTCGATGGGATTCTCCAGCAGAAATTTGAGATTCTTGAAGTAATCCGGATCTTCAGACTCGATGTCTTGATAACGAACAGGCAAGTTCAGAATTTGTTTGTAGAATGCACGGGTGAAATAGCAATCGAGTTGCTTGTTGTCGTAGATGGCTTTCGCAATGATACGTCCGACAAACTAAAAACAAATCAAAATGAGACTGAACTCTTTATTTTGTTACCTTGAAGTAATCCAAATGCTCCGGATTGACGTGTGATGATTTGTTGATCATGTACGTAACTCCATCGCCCGGCGCAGTGATGAAAAGTGCGTAGTTTGGATTGAACACTTCGCGAGTGATAATCGAGTACCATTCACGAAGTAAACCGCCGGCGTCTTGACCTTCTTCGCCTTCGAAAATGATGTAAAATCGTGATTTCCAATCAGATGTCCGAAGACGGAAAAGTTCACGATAACTGTCGGAGAAGAGATGGTTGCGGCGAATGCGTACGGCCACGTCGTCACGACGGAAGCGTGTACGATCGTCCAACTTTTTGATCTCCTTGTAGAAATACTTTCGCTTCACGTCGAAGTCCAACAGTTTAGGGAAGTAAGTGAGTACAGCGAACGCACTATTCTCCATACTGCTTGAGTAGCTAGATCGAAGGATCTGGTTCAACACTGTTCGATGTTTCTCTGAAATACGTGCGTGAATACTTGCTTGAAACGAAATTACCTACCTGCGAAGCTGAGAATCTTTTTCGTGAAACGAGAAGATTTCAGTCCCGGTGCTTCTTCTATTTCCATTGCTTCGGGTATACGAGATGCCTGAAATTGAAAGTTTCGACTATTTCAGTAGTTCAGTTGACTTACCGCCGAAGTTGACGGTTGATCTGATTCGTCGGCTTGTGGTTGAAGTGATTGAGCGGCGATTCCACTTGTTGCATCGGATCCTGGAGCAGAAATCGCCAACGCATGAAGCAAGAAGAACGCTTCGGCTGCGTATTGCAAACTTAAAAGCATTCGGGTATCCGCCGATTGACTGACTTTTTCCAAACAAAACGACAGAACTTCCCACAAAGAATCCAAATCATCCAATACGGTAAACAGCAATTTGTCCTCCTTTTCCAAAGCTTCTTTGTTGAAATCGTTGCTTCGCTCCGATGTGTCCGATTGTTTTCGTCGCTTGTACATTTCGGTCAGCTGGTTTCTCAGATAGGAAACTATGTTCAATGAGCGAAGAAGTTGTTTTGGTTGATTTCGTTTGGAAGTCCTAAGACTTCGCGTTGTAACAACGTCAAGAGTCGCTTCCATGTTTTGCGATGATCCGGCCAAAATGGAAAGTTTTTGCGGAATTCGTTTCTCAACGACTTCCATTGTAGAGTCCTCGCTTTGATCGGCACGCTTCTCGTTGTTCAAACAGTCACGTAGTTCTTCCAACAGTTGAGTTAATCGAATTCCTTGTTCGCGAACAACATCGAAGAGGATCGCGAAGATGGAGAAACGAAGCGATGGGAATGCGTACAACAGTTGAACGAAGAAGTTGCGAAATTCTCGAAGTGATTCTTCGCACGAATAGCCATCGAGAACGGACTGAAATCGAGCTCATTTTTAATGTACAAGTGATCGACGAACTCACGAGAATCAGTTTCTTGAAACGTGACAATAGAAATTCTTTTGTTTCTTCGTTATCGGCCAACGGAATCTCTTTCGTAGAAGCCGTGTTAGCAGGAACGGAAAGAGTCTAAAAGCTTGTGAACTCGAACTTTCTGTTGATCAATTGACTTACCACATGGAAAATGCGCATCGCCTTTTCGAGCAAAGTTGGAGTATTGCAGATGGGGGGTTGAGTGCACAAATCCAGCAATAAACCAAACGGACAATTTCGAATGTCCACATCGGAAACTTCAGTCAAAATCGAGAGTTCTTTTTTTGTCGAGTTTTCGAATTTCGTTCCTTCAATGGCTGATGCATCAATTCTAAATTCACAGTATTGTTGCAGAGATCAATTTACCACTTACTTTCGAACAATATCCCAAAACGCATCGAGAGATTGCGGTTTTTCGTGTTTCGGTACTTCTTTTAACAGATGATAACGCAGTGGAGTGTTGAAGAAGCTAAGACCCGACTGACGAGCCAAAATGTTTAAGGTCTCAAGTGCCCGTGTACACAATTGAACACGAGACAAGTCGTGTACAAACACTGAAATCGAATGATCATCATGATTGAAGAAATTGAAACCAACCGTTGTTATCGTTGACAACCAACGCACGTTCCGGACTATTCAACGCGGTCTGAACTTTCAAGTTACCAGTCCAACGGCCATCAGACGGTGCAACAAACGGATCCTCCTCGTAGTCGATGTTTTGATATGTCGATGCCGCTTTTATCAGTGAGAGCATCGAGCGAATAACGAAGTCAGAAGTACCAGGATGCATACTGATAACTTTCAAAACTCGCTAAAAAAGATCATTGAATTTGTTGGCTAATCAAATAGATTCGTACTTGTGCACGAGTTTGTTGAAAACGTTCGTTTTCAAAGAAGTAAAGTAACGAGAGTGTGGCAATTGATGGTGAGTCCAAGATTTGAACGATGGACGCCGGTGGCACAGATGCTGACGAGTATTGATTACGAAAAGCAACATCGTTTCGCCATCCGCGAAACTCAGGTGGATGATTGTGACGGAAACTACCGGCAGCTCGCAAAATTTCCTAAACGAAAAGTGCCAAATGTTAAGACAAGAGTCGACTTACATCGTGTTCTAAATTTTGACGCATGCGAGAGGCTTCAGCAACCAAATTCTCGGGTAAAATTTGCAAAACTGACTCATCAGCTTCAGCAAGAACTTGCGCTCGAAGCGAAGGCGCCAACGAATCGAGAAGTGCAATAGCATCAGCGGCCGGAGTTGGTGCGTTTGCTTGTTGTTGGACCGCAGCGTTTTGGGCCGCTCTCTCAGCTATGCGACGTTCGTGTTGAAGCAAGACTTCTTCTTGAATTTCCGGTGGTAATGCGGCCATAAAATCGGGGTCCAAAGCATCTTCATCCGTTTCGTCAGCGGACGGTTGAGTATTGACTGCCGGTGTGGGTGGAACATCGTTATTCACATTGGCGTCTTGTGACTGTGAAGTCGATTGTTGTCGTTGACGGCGCTGTTCGCGACTTAAACGCTGCAAACGTCGTTGTCGTTCGTGATCACGAATCAACTCCTGTCGAATATCGTCGGGAAGAGCGGCCAAAAACGTGGGATCGATGCCAATGGACTCGTCAGCTGATTCTTCTTCTTGTTGTAACGATTCAGCTCCCTCATTGGCCATTTCTTCGGGATTCTCTTCGACTCTCGGCGTTTCTTGTTCAACCGCCTGCGTTTCAATTGGAGCCGATGCAACGGTTTGTTCTTCGTCCGCAACGGTCTCGTCCAAATCATTCGAGATTTCGGGTTCATTTTGCGGTGTTCGTTCGCCGTCCGTTTCTGGTTCATTGATTGCGGTGGCATCGATTTGAAGTGCAAGTTCTGACGAATCCACGGACGCTTGATCGACTGATCGAGCTCCTTCTTCCTCATCTGGTGGACGCATACTTTCATTGGTCGATGGTGCGGGCTGAGCAACGTTCGTTGTTTCGGGTTCGACATTCGTTTCATCCTGCAATCCCAAAGTTTATAACAATTTAATGGTTTGTTGTTTACAGAAAGTTTGCAAACTTTGTTTAAGTGAGCGGCGATGACCACGTTGATATATTGCGCGGATTGCGCGTTCAGCATGCGAGTTGTGTCGGACAAACGATCCATAAAGAACGGTACGAACAACTCAGCAATACGACGAAGGAATGGGTTGTCACGAGGTTCCTAAAATGAAAATTAAGTCTGTCGATAATCTATTACTCACTTCGAGTGCTCGCATCAATCCTTGTTCCTCACTGAAGTTCAACAGAGTTTGTATATTCGTGAGTTGTCCGTCGGCGTTTTCGGGTTGTCGTGGTGTCGAATAAGAAATGCCACGCGGATCGTGGCCTAAAACAAAACCATCGTAATAATTACGAGCACGAAGAGCGTTCTGACGTCTCAAACCGTGATGATGTCCAGAACGATGCGTCACAAAACGATGAGTCTGCAACTAAACATCAAATAAATGATGTATGAGTTCGCTTCGCTTACTCGTCCGCGTGGTCCTCCAAATGCTCCAATAGCGTTGATTGCATTTTCGATAGTCGACAAAACCGAACTGTGCATTGGATGTGACGGTCCGTTGCGATCCGAGATGAAAATATTAACCGTTTCACGAACATTTCCGTTCATCCCATTCATAGCTGCATTCTGCGTAGACACTGGAGCCGAACTAGCATTCGAAACGATGCGTGGAGGTCGACGAAGAAGTGGGTGGGATTCCGAACGAGACGCTGCACTTAACGTACCAAATGTTCCTGGAAAATTTGTTTTTAAAACGCCCTTCTCACTCATACAATTGACTTCAAATTTCCACAACAATGAAAAAGCAAATAGTAAAACTAATTTACCTGGACCGTTACTCAACGCCGACTGTGACTGGTTATTGTAGCGAACCCAAGGCGTCGTTCCACCTCGACTGAATGTAACGACCTCTTCATTTCCGTGATCTAACGGTTGCGGTCCACGCTGCCATTCGTTAAGATACTCAGCTAATGCGGCAATCGGATGTGCGAAATCACCGCGATGACTTCGGTTCGTAATCAGCATTCCGCCATCATAAGTCTCGTTTTGAATCTAAACAACAACAAATTAGTTAATTGAAAACGATTTCGGAAGTTCACTTGTAGAAGTCCGTTTTCATGGAAGAAATCGTCTCGATTCATCATATCGTCCATTCGCATCTCGTCGATTACGCTTCGAACAGTGAAAATATCGTTGACTCGATTTGGTGCTTCATCGTCTTCAATTGTACCTTCTTCTTCGTCTTCCATATCCGATTCGGTTTCCATTTCCGTGTCGTTTTCGTCTTCGTGCATTTCATCTCGTCCATTTCCCATATTGTCGGCGGAATCCTCAACGAACTCGGCACTTTCGTTGTTTTCGTTGGTAACGTCTAAAGCAATTTCAACGTGCTCACGATCGGCATCCGAATCGTACATGTTCTGCGCGTCTTCAATTACCATTTGTTGTTCGTTGTTCATCTCCTCATCGGGACCGGAGGACGAAGATTCGGAAGAATTCGAACGCGCACGATTACCAAATTGTGCGTCGTTGAAACCATCGAACGGATCACCGGACTCATCGATTTCGGCGCTGTCCAAATTGTCTTCTTCAGCCACAATTCGATTGACCAACGGAATGATCGCCGGATTCTGTTGCTCCAAATTTGAAGATCCAGCCAACGGTCGTTCATTGGCGTCCGCGTTGTTTGAGGAACCGGCTGGAGCTGTCGAGTTATTGGTGTTGGCTCGTTCATTTGGCGGTGTTGCAAGTTTTGGATGTTCCACGGGTTTCACGATTCCAATTGATCGGGCGTACTCTTCCATCATTCGAAGAACCGAATTCGCAGTTTCGGCAACATGCGGATAGTCGAGCGGAAGTCGACGAATCGCGTGAGCGAAATCGAGAAGAAGATTGCGATCATGAACGACGTGAATGAAAGTGCTTTGAATTCGATCGTGCGTAACGTTGTTCTATAACAGAAAAGTTTGAAAACGAAAAAGAAGATAAAAGATTTACCGTGCAACAGTCACGCAGAATGGCCATGAATTTCGTCAGAGTGTTGATTCGATCGCAAAATTGCTTTCCGTTATCGTTCGCATCACTCGTCTGTTCGGTTAAGTGGACCAAATTCGTCAAAGTGTTTTGCAAAATTTCAACCAAAATCTCGCAACACTTCGGCGATGAATTAGCGGTCATTAGACTCAAGAAAAGGGCGTTGCAAGTGACGATTTGTTCTGTGTTCTGCACATCATTCAGCATCAATTTCTCGATGATCCATTGAAGAAAACGAACGTCATCTTCTTGACGATCAAGTAGAATCTCCGATGCCAAAGGAAAGCTTCGAATCAACTCACTGATGAAGAGAATCAATGTGCTCGGTTGAAGTACGCAATCTTTGTGTTCCGACGGATTCTTGACGTTGACAATCAATTGGTTGAGAATTGCATTCATCACCTAAAATATCCGTTTTCATAGAAGTCAAGTTCATTGACTTACCGTTTTCAAATTGTTCATTTCCGCATGATCAATGGACAACTCTTTGTTGCTCTCGTAGGTTGTTGAGAGTTGGAAATCTTGTTCGTTTCGATGAGTCATAAACGTGGAAGCGACATCAACGTAGGTTGGCAAGTCGTGATCACACAGTGGAAAGAAAAGTCGAAGAACACGACGCCAATCCTTAAGGAATCGTCTTTGTTTCGTAGTCATCGTTTTGCCACTTTGTTCGAAAAGCGACGCCGGAAGTCCGAGTTGAATTTGGCGAATCACGTGTTCAATAGCCGTTCGTGTCAAATTCTCGTTGTGGACGCAATTTCGAAGAATCAAGCAGATGACCGTTGACATCAAAAGCGCGGGGTTTTCACAACGTACGTGTAGCATCGTTTCAACGCCATTCAAATCAATGAAACGTTGAGCCACCGACTTTGAAACCGTGAGGCGATGAACCAAGGACAAAAGTGAAAATGTGACGTCTGATGGACAGTTTCCAGCGTCAGAGAGCAGTTTGAAGAGTTTGACCACAGTGTCGATCAAGTCCGAAGAGTCGTCGCCGTTTTGAAGTTTCAGATCTTCGTTTATGAAATCGTCAATGGAAAAGTTGTCGGGCAATTTCACGTTTCCAAAAATCGGATTGCATTGTAGTGGTCGATCAATGAGTCGTTGAGTCATCGTAGCGAATTCGATAACGTAGTACTTTTCGTTGATCTTCAATTTGCATTCGGAACGACCGGCCTTGAAGGCCGCGTTGATCACTGTTGTGTAAACCGGTGCATATTCGCGCCACTGAATGCCGTTCGTCATCGATCGATCATCATCGGACCAATAGTACCATTGCATTGGGGTATCGATGGCGTTGTTGAAGAGTTGACGTCGAAAACGCAATCTTCCTTCCTTTTTGTACAAGTCGATCCAAAGCAACAACGGAGCTAAAAGTCTGAAAATAAAAGCGATTAAAAAATCGAAAATTCCAAAACTCACGGAGTTTCTGTACGTCTATTTTCGACAACTTTGACCAATAAACTGTAGACCAATTTGTAGATTCCATGTGACTCCAACAAATCGACGTACGTTTCATCGAATGCATTCCACAGCAAACAAATCAAATGCAAATGACTTGCAAATGGAATTGTCAATTCGTTTTCGACACTTTCAAATTCATTCACCAGTCGATTCAAAATGTCTTCAGTATGATCGACAAAGACTTTTTGAACGAACTTAGTTTTCGACCACTCCTTCACCTCGTCTTCTCGAATCAACACGCGAAGCATATCGGCGACGGCGAAAACGATCGCAGGTTCTTCAGCCAGAAGCTCGGTCGTCAACGGGACGAGTGTTTTGCACATATACTCGACGGACTTCTAAAATTTCGTGCTAAAAATGTGTTTCAGACAAAATGAATACCTGGAAATCGATTCCAACGGCATTTTGCAGTTCCAATTTTTTTCCTTGACTTCCGTCAGTTTGTGTTGCCGCAGTTTCGGTACTTGCATCCGTCGATTGGTTTAGTTGTTCAACTGATTGAGTCTCATTGATCATCTAAAATCATTTCTACACATTCGTTTGAATATTCTTCGATACCTCAAGTGGACGTCCAATTGCAGCATCATTGAGATGAGCGGAGGCGTGAAGATCGGAAGCCGGATTGAGTAAGTGATCCATCGCATCGGCAACATTGGTGTACAAAGCTAGCGCTTGAAGTGCTTGTTGACGAGTAAAACCCATTTCAGTGAGAGTATTCACTTTGCTCTGATCGATTTCGCTGGCAACAGAGTCCATCGATGGTCGCGTTTCCTTCGGTTTGTCAGTATTGTGCAGTTGAAAAATTCCTTGAATCAGCTCTTTGAGAAGATCAAAAACGCTTTCCAGAAGCCGAGATTTCTCGCTATTTTCGAGTTTTTTCTCTTTTTTGAGTATGTCACTCAAAATGTTTCCGACGATATTCAAAGCATCCTAAAAACAGAAGTGGATTGATTCTCTCGAATTCAGCACTTACATTTTGAGCCGTCGACATGTACTTGTTCAATGCCTGTTGTTCACGAGAAGAGAAGCGATCACCACGACTTGCTCGTGCCTGTTGCATCGACTCCACAGCAACCAGACGGTGAACTGTCGACAGCCAGATCAACAATGTTGACGTGGAAGATGAAAGGCCGTCTGAAAGAACGAAAGAAATGAATCGTAAAACTGAGTATCTTACCTTTCACCAAATTTTCACCGATTCGAAAAAACGCGTCATGACATCCGCTCTCATAAAATGGTGTCAAAATGAGCGGCTGTGGATAAACGTTTTCATCGAGCAATAAACGACGCAGAACTCCTTGAATGTTCTGGATGTAAATGTATCTGAACCTTAATTTCAATGAAGCTTCGTGAATTTCTCAACTTACCGATTGTCGATTTCCGCGGATTTGTCCAAAGAACGACAGAATCCTTCGAAAATCAATTTGGCGACTTTGATCAGATTGTTCGTGAACGATGTTTCTGTTCCGCGACGATGACGCGTCACATTCAATGCACGTGTAAGTTGACAAAGAACTTCGGCCAATTGCTTTGAAATGTTCACAAGTGCGGTGTTCGAAGTTGGATCGGGAGTAAATGTCAATGAATCGGATTTCGATGTGCCTGCTACTTCGTCTTTTTTCTGTTCTTTCGTTTGTTTTGCATCCGTGAGTTTGGTTTCTGTCGTGCCACTTTCTTCTTTCGAAGATGGAGTATTGAAGAACGAGTGAAAGTGTGCAATACTGCGGTTGACTTTGTAGAGTACATCGAGAAGATCGCCCATGAACTGAACTCCATTGCCTTCAGCCAAATAATGGAACAACTGATTTCGGGTATCGTGATAGTTCGCCAATGCGCCACGAATGAACGACGAGAAAATGGCCATGAGAACGGAAAGTCGATTCAATTGCAAGCTGTGTTGTGGTGCGATGAACTGTTGAAGATCGTCGTGGACTTTCACAGCTTTCAATTGAGTTTGCAGTGTACTGCTCAACAACTCGAAAACGTGAAGAGATCGCGATTGTTGCTAAAATGATCGATTAGTAAAAGATCAAGATAAAAAGTTGACTTACGAAAATCAAACGGAAAACGTTTGGAACAGCATGCAAATAAATGGGGTTGCTCACAACCGGAACCAAACGTTCGATACTCAGGAATCCAAGGATCTGCTCAGGAAGTCCCGCTTCGTACATCACGTTGCTGTTCTCGGTAACTGTGCTGTTACCGAGCATTGATTCAACCATACGAACCAAAAGCACCATGAAATCGTTGATTGGAAGATAGTTACCTTCCTGAACAAACGAGAAAGCCGTTGGCTTCTCGATGCTTGCTTCCGCAACCAAATGAGTTCGACGACTGAAAGAAATGAAAGTAAAATCGAAGAAAACCATCAGCTCACCTTTGTTCCGTTTCGGTTCTCAGTTTTTGGTAACTGGACTCCGAAAACTCTTTCCACTCGTTGATCATACTTTCAAGAGAATCGGGATTCGAGTTTTTTTTCTTCATTTCCGCCGGCGCGGAACTGTCGCGTGAAGATGCGTCTGTTGACTTTAAACACGACATGAAGACGGCACTCGAACTCATCGATTTCGACGAAATGTGAATTTCTTCTCGGCCCGCATCTTTCACCAATTCGCTGATAACTTTCACCATCGAAGTTATTAGATCCTTGCGAAGAGTTGGTTGATGCCGCATCAATTCGTCGAAAGCGCCGCCAATACGTGTAGCTGCATCATCTGAAATTCGAAGCGTGAGTAATCAAAACGAAAAAACGGAATTACTCAATTCATTCTTTCGCTTGCGCAACACTTGCATGAAGGCTGATGAGAAGATGATGCGGAAAATTTGTTCCATTGGTTTGTACTCGTTGAAGATTTTAAGTCCGCGATCGTTCAAACACAACGCCGAGCATGTTGTAGGCAAAGATGTGACGATTTCACGACTGATTGGAAAATGGTCGTGATTCAAGAGATCGAGGATTGCGTGCGACAATCCTCGATCTTGCAGCATGTTGAGTTGTGCCGGTTCTTGATAGATGAACATCGTGGTCAATTCGACTGCTGAAATGCGATCAAATGTAAGTAGAATGTGAATGATTCAACTTACCGCAATGCATAAGCGAAGACCCGTAGTACTGCGGCGTCTTCAGAATATGCGTCAAGGCTTTTGGCAAATCGCCTTCCATAACTAAAAAGCGTAATTAGTCTGTGTTAGGTTGCTCAACTTACTTCGTCGTGCGTGAGTTGCGTTGATTGGATCAGCGATTGCTCGTTTCAAAAAATTCAGAAGCGATTTGATTAAGGCCGATCGATGATGGTGAATGACGAACCGACGATTGGCAGGTTGTTCGTTTTCTTCTATGAATTCGCGGCACTTTTCGACTTCGAAGATCAGTCGACTGACTACGATAGTAATTCCATCGTGTGAAATGAATTCGTTCAAATCGATGTGCGTTAAAATATCGATGATCCGAACAGCACGAGTAGCAAAGCTGATCAGCGAATCGGGTAATTGATTCAAACTGACAACTTCGAGCAAAGTTGGGACCGTCGAAATGCTCACAAGGGCAGGTCCACCTGAAACATTTCGAGACTGATTGTTGTAATTCGAAATGACCAACCGTGTTCCAATCCGGCAATGTGGTAGATCAGCGAGAACAATGAAGTGATAAAGGCCGTTGACTCGACCGAAGTTTCGTTCTGTTTCAAGTTTCGAACAACTCGTTGCATTAAAGTGGCAGCGTATCCAAGGTAGGAATTCAAACCCAACGTGCTGAGTACATGTTGAAGCCTGAAATTTGCAATTATATGCAGAATAGATCAAATGAACTTACTTGGCCGGTTTATCAAGAAAAATGATGCTCGCTAAGGTTTTCAGTGCTTCCGTTCGCAAGTTGTCGATCATTGCATTGAACGATGGATCAAATGAAGTCGGATCCAATTGAATCACTTCGCAGATGTCGTCCAAGACTTTGTTCGAAATGACGCACGCGATGCGCCATTCGTCCAATAAGCATCGAGAGTAAACTGAAATTCGAAATTTAAAATTTTTTCATCGTTCTTAATTTACACAAAACGGCGAGCGACATCAGCCGTTGAATGGCCGAATCCACTCGAGTTTCGAATTTCGTCATGTAGAAGTTGAAACGAAGTTGAGCAAATGCAAATGTGGTTTCCGGATCCGCGGTGTTGTTCTTTTCCTCGTTAGCTTCGTTCAATTTCGCTCTCAACATTCTGTTGGCTTCTTCGATTGACATTCCTTCAACGAACGGAATGACCTCTGATTTTCCATTGACACGAACAGTGATCTTGGAACTCGACTGTACATCTCTGGACTTCACGGCTTCCGCCATTGTTGGTGTGTTGTTTCGGCTCCAGCATTCGTGAACGGCAATAAGTCTTGAACTCAACTTCCTCTGATCAGCTACGTCGACATGTTGTGAGATAAAACGAGAGGTTTTCGAAATGGAGACCAAGAGCTTGAGCGTATGGACGACGATCTTCGGCTTGATGCAATTCAGCAGTTCAACCACTTCCTAAAACCAATTCAATAAAATTCTTGCAAACATTAACGCACCAAAAAAGACGCGTACACCGATCGAAAGAATGTGTTTTCGAACAACGCGGCGGTGAACTTCAAGATGGCGATCACAACGTTGTCCAGGAGATCGCACTGGTCGATTTTCATCAGTCCGTTTGATTCGTGTTTGATGGCATGAGCGAGAATCGAATCGCACATGTTCAGAACCTCGAAATATTGTGAAAACTCGACCTGAAATTCGAAGTAAATTTGATGGCAAAAATTGAGTAGTTACCTTTCCGGTTTGGCCACACAACTCGGTGAGCAATTCCAAGCGGTAGCAAAGCAGCTCGGGTCCGGTTGTTTCGTTGAGCATCGATTTGATGATTTCATTGCACTCCGCTGGCTAAAAATCCGATTATTCCACTGACAAACGAACTCGACTCACTAATTCCGTTGTAAAAGGCTGTTTCAACGATGACTTGTTGATCAGCATTGTGTTTGATTCCAATTACAAAAGAAGGTGAAGTCTAAAAACAAAATTTTGCAAAATTGTCTTCGAGCACGCGACATCAATCAGCGAAACGTTTGAGCGCGTCGTACAATAATCATCACACGGAAGACCCAAAGAACGAACGTTTTTGGCTGCGATTTCTGTTGCTCGCATCAAAATGGGACGCACCCCGAAGCAAAGTCATCATCTCGCACTGCTTCACGAGTCTTAAGGCAAACAAAATGCCAATCCACAAAACTTCCGGGCAATGGGGATCGTCAGCAGCGCGAACGTTTTCCCTCGAATTCTCCAGAAAAACGTTGACCTTCGATTTCTTTCAAAATTCTCATTTTAGTGCAGTCACGGTCGTAACAAGATCGTATTATGAAGACGATTGCGAAAGTAAAATGGTATTCAACTCGCTAGAGATTTGTGGGTTTCAGTCTTTTAGCAGAAGGAAAAACAAGTCGAGACTTCAACTGCAAACACGAAAAGTTGAAGAAAAGAAATTCGAAGGTTGTCGAAAACAAAAGAGACCATCGACTTTAAATGAGTTCAATCGCGTACACGCTTTGTTAAAAGATAAAAAGATCAAACAATAAGATCGAAAAAGCAAAATTCGCAAAAGCTCGTCGGACGCTCTGTATTTTTCCGTCAACAACGATTAGGACGACAAGAAGCCGGTGGTTGAACGCCGTCGATGATCAGCGCGAGTCGCGCAAATGCCAAACTGCTGCCTGAGAGGTGCGTTGTGGGAAACGATTTGGCTACTCGCTCTGCAAAAACTCTCCGAGTGTTTTCCTATCGATTCTGTTCAACCTGGAGCACGAACAGACCGCTGATGTGACAACCAAAACTGCAGTGCGAAATACTTTCCGATCTATTGATTTGACTCAAAATGATTAGCGCTGACCATCTATGTTTTAGTTTGTCAGTCTTTTCGATTAGTCCAATAGGTTTCTTTAAAAGATATTGTTTTTGAACGCTTTCACTTCTAGTTGAGTTTACGATTAATGTTACTTCTTTGTACAGAACATCATTAGAAAGAAAGAAATTAAGTGAACTGTTCAATTGAAAGAAGAACAAAAAACCCTCAGTCACAAAGCCAAAGCTACGAATCAACTGATCTTCCTACAAATTTACTCTACAGATTAGCATCGCCCATTTCGATGAAGCTGATTGGTCAGCTCAAAGTTTTGTGCGTTAATTCTAAATTGCTTCGAGTAATCAGTAAGACTTGATAACGTGGACACCGTGACTGATTGGGTTCAAGAAAGCTACCGAAGCGAACGTCGAAAAACGTGAAAGTCTTCTCACCTTTCACTCAACAGCCTCTTACAAACAATGAGCGCATTGGGATAATCGTCAAAACAGCGAACAATCCGACAAGCAAATTGGTTTCGATTAACTTGCTTATAATCAAAGGTTATTTCACAATTGTCTGCTTTATTCGACGATTGACCAAAATAATGTTACACACCGTTTGTTAATCGGAACACTAAAACTGCCATATTGTTTGAATTCGTCAACGTTATCGTTCCTTTGTCTTTTCAACTAATTCTCCTGAAAACAGTTTTCGTTCACGACAAAAAATGTACTAATTAAAAATTACATATTGGATTTAACGGTTTTTACTCATTCTTGACAATTAATGCTTTTCGCAATCTTAACAGCTGACCGAAACAAACCAATCAAAAGCACATGTCATCCGAGCGAAATGTCATCCAATAGAACAACAACAAAAGAAGCCTTCAGCCACTCGCTTTTCAATGGGTTTTATTCGATTCGTCGGGTTTTACAAGTTGAATTATACGAAACCTTTTTTTTAAATTCAAATTCATCAACTGATTGGTTTCAGTGATGTGGACTTCAAATTGGAGCTCACCAGCCGGTTAGTTGTCGTTGTGGTTTTGTTGTAGCTCGAGCATTTAGTCCCGTTCGATACCTACACTCCACAGGCTTTTAATTCCCTCGCTTCATTCCCAACAAACAGCTACTCTGTTAAATTCACTACGATTCCAAGTGAGTTGGAAAAGAGTTCATGTCGAGATTTTGCGGGTTATTGGACAGATGAGAAATTAGCTTCTGTCGTCTCAACCGAACAGCTAAAGGGTTTTATTCTAGTCGTAAGAATTTGAAAGAAAAAGAGTTTGTTTTCCCACTTATCGCCCACTTTTTGCAGCTTTCTCTGGACAACCGATCGGGGCTCTGGTACTCAAACGACGGAGAAAACGGCGACATCGAAAGCACGCTCTTCAAACCCAAAACTCGGTAATCTGTTGTTTTTGATGCGTTTTGGATTTTCTTTCAGTCTGAGGATCATTCAAATCTTCGGAACTTTGTGACTCCGATCGCTTCCACACCTTCAACGCGCAGTCCAAAGTTCTGGAACTCAATTGCAGACGTTTGCAGCAGTTCGAAAGTAAATTCCTTGCGTATTACCGGAAGTCAAGAGTTGCTTTCGGACATCACAGTCCACAACAAAGAGCCAAATTCGGTTGGCCAGTCGCGCAGACGAAATTAGCGCTCGTCTGTTAATAACGCAGAGCGTTTGCGATGGTCGTGGTGCCCGGCTCATCGCATGCGTCACAACATTGCGGAGTTTTGCTCGTGTTTAACACTAACCGCGCGCGCAAACTTCTTCTTAAACGCTTTTTTCACGCAAAAATAACACCACCGCAGATTATTGCGCACCGAAAGACCGTTATTTGCAGATGTCGACGGAAAGAGCGACTTCTGCCAATGGAAATGCGGATGTGAATTGTGGCTCGTGTCCTGATCTACATCAGCAATTCGATGAAATTGGTTTCAAAGCGATAGAGAACGAACGGGACGACCTCGAGCACGAAGACTATTTTTCTGTGAAGAATCGTCGACGCACAACAACGAACTCTGAAATGTTGACAGCAAACAACCGCGAAAATCGTTCCGACACTCAAATGCGAACGTCCAGTAAGTGGGATTTCTTTTCCTAATTGATAGCCATTCGATTGTTTAGTCTACGAGATCTGTGCGCCTGTTGAGTTTGAAAGCGTCGATCAGTGCGATCTGAATGGTAATAATCACGAAACAGAAGCGATTTCATCGACGGTTCCCAATCCGATGTCTGAACTTGTTACAAAAGAAGTCGATCAAGAAAATGATAGATCTCCAGCTTCATCGAATGATTCTGATTCGGGAACTACGGCTACACAACGATTGGCCGAGAAGTTGCGGCGAGAACTCGAAGATCTCCAATTTCGACACAGTCACGAATGGCAACGAGCTGACGGTTCGGTTATGAAGATCAAAGCGAATCCGCTCTTCGAAACAGAATACTATCCGCAACATGACCAATTCACGCCTTCTCATCTTACGACATACGATTCAACTCAAAATTCGTTTGTGACGAACTCATTGAGATTGAATGAACAGGTAATCTGTGTACTGTTTTTTTTTGATGAAATTGTTGTTTAGAACAATCGTGAGCCCGACTATCACTCTTTTGAATCGGACTATTTTGAAGGAATGAGCATTCGAGTTAATCCATTCGAAGAAGACAACGTGAGTTCCTTCAAGTTTTTTGTTGGTATCTTTTGGCATTTAGGATATGGTTCTTGCCGAAGCTGATTGTCCTCCAGTTTCAAAAATTCAACAATTAGCATGGGCTATACAAAGACAAAAGGAACGCTACAACGATCAAATTCAAACTTCACAGCGTACTTGTTGTTCGCTAATGTAAGAATCTCGTGCGAATCCAGAACTTGCCATTTGTTTGCTTTAAATAAGTTTCAATAAAGATATTTGTTATGAGTTTGGTACAAATTTCGAACAAAGAAAACAAGAATTCGTCTTTATCGACATCAATCGGTTCACTCAAAAACGCCGACCACGAATGAATTCCTATTTGCTTGAGAGTGAGGGAGAGAATCCGATAGACGCTTTTTGCTGGTTAAACGTAGTGCATCTGTTGATGAGAAACGGATAGCCAAGAATCCATCCATTTCCATCGTTATAGTAATTACCGTTGTCAACAAGTAAAAGATTGCAATAGCCCTATAGTTTGTAAGCAACAAAACTGACTTTTCAACTCACATTCGAATCTTTGTAAGTGTAATCGTCTGGACTAATGGAATAGTAGTTCCCGCCAATTTTCAATTGCAAGTCGATTCCGGTTATAGAGGAACAAGAAAAGGCTTTGGGATTATTGATGCCGATAGCGCGCAATATCAACTGATATTCCAAAGATGGAATTGAAATGAAACGGGATGTGAAATCGATTTTCGAGTCTACAGACCTATGTGACTGTACAGATCCAAAGCGAAATCTAAACAGAATGCTACTTTTCTACACTTCAGTTGACTGACTTATCGACGTTAAATGAGTACTCGAAGGATTTTGGATAAAATTGAGGACTGCCTTTACAATATTTTTTATGCGATTGACTGCCAAAGACGATGTGACCGTAGCGATCAGCGTTTGAAGTCGCACTATAAGTAAGAAATAAAACGATTGACTTGTAACTCACTGATTAATCCACACTGTTGCTTGTGGAGTATCCGCGTTTTGGAGAAGAGAGTTGAATGCTGATTTGAATTCACCGTGTGAACGGTAATAATTCTTTAGTGAAAGACCAAACACTCCATCTGCTTTTAAATGATAGAAAGTTGGCGACGCTCTTTTCAACACACCGATTTCCAATGGAACAGCTTTCAAAGTGTCAACCTTAAGAATGTGTTAATCCAACATATTAACACTTTCGTTTACGGTGATTTGTTCGGAAATATATTCGCCCAAAACGATTGAATGGCCATATCGTGACTTCACTTCGAATCCGGTATCATTTGCGGTTGAAGACTTGCTCGGCTTGTAGAAAGTTCGGTTGCCATTCAATTGCTTACATGCAATCCCAACACAGAACTCACCAATGACTAAAACATCTTCATAGTCGGGAGCTACAGCGAATTTAATTTGTTGCGCCGGCGTTCCAAGACTGGCGTTGAATGTGATCAACGGAGCTTCCCAACCTTCATCTGAGCCATCAGAAGCAGCTACGGCGTCAGAGGATAGAAAAGCAAAAAGAAAAATCGAAATGAACATGATTGTGAACGCTTTTTGCTTAACTGATTAGTTTATTCATAACCGAAAAAACCGTCTTATTGTTAAGAAAATGGGTTAGGTGGGTGAATGTTAAGCTCGTGGACGCCAATTAACTCTTTGTTTTATCAGTGACGGCATTCTTTTGTGCAAAGCTTTCAGTTTGTTAACCTTTTTGCGAACAACAACATTGAAATATGGTGTGGGTGGAAAGCAATGAGTTTCCGATTGCTTCTTATCAACTCTTAAATGTCACAAACTGGTTTGGTGAATCGATTGAAATCACTCGCTTGGACGCAGAGAAATTTCAACTTTGAAAGAATCACCGTTTTGCACATATGGCGACTTCGCTACCTTACTTTTCCGTCGATCGTCGCGACCGTTACCTCATAACAAAATAGTCAGTAGAAGTACACATGAGTGTTGATGTTTCGTAGACGTGAGCAATAAAAACGACCTGTTTTGGTCGAAGTTTCAACGATTGCTGCTATTCTTCCGATGAAATCTCGGAAAGCGATCAGTGGTCGTGCTTACATTTTGCAAGCCGATATCAGGCCTTCAAAATGAACGACAAGCAACCATTTTTGCGATCCAAGTAAAGATGGTGCGAAATCGAGAGCCAGAAAGTTGGGCATCGTCAAAGACAACAACTTTTGTTGGGGTTACTTTCAGATGAACGTCATAAACTAAAATCAAGTGGCCAAGCAAAACGACCGGAGATAGAAGTCACTGGTTGATGGTGTCAAAATAAAATGTTCTTTTAACACAAACTTGAACGATTTGCGAAATCACCCCAACTAGCGAATTTGAATTTCCAACCACATTTTGATGATAAATAAAGTGCAAGAATCAGAGTTCGTTTCCCATTCGACGACTATCAGTCTGACAGTTTTATTACTGTATCACAAGACTGCGCATTTACAATCTCAAACGCACCAGAAAGCTCTTAACGTTTTGCAGAATTCAACATTTTTGCTTGATATTAAAGTGCAAAAACAAAGAACAGAATTCGCAACAACCGTCTTTACGACCACCCGATTGCCGTTCTGCGTTTCGAATGAAATAGCCCTAAAGTTTACGATGTACTGAGAGGTCGCATGACGACGCATATCAGAGAAATCGTTCATATAAAACCGTAGATGAGATTGTGAATGAACGTCAATTTGAGTAGAATTCGTATTCTAGCAATAATGAGCAACTGGAGTATTTTTCTCGAAGATTACGACTACGAGCGAATGGCCAGTTGGATGAGTGAACAACATTCGTTTGTGGTGAAATCGATTGTTGCTTATTTGATTGCCATTTTCGGCATCAAGCTCTTCCTTCGTGATCGAAAACCTTTTAAACTTGAACGTATTCTGACGATTTGGAATGCCGGATTAGCGTTGTTCTCGTTGTTGGGAGTCTGGAACATGACTCCTGTGTTGTATCGAGTTATTCGAGACTACGGTTTAGCTCACACCTACACGCATATCAGCGAACTTGAAACGGACAGAAATGCCGGTTACTGGCACTTTCTTTGGGTTTGCAGTAAAATTCCCGGTAATCAATGATAACAAACGAGAGTTAATCGCAAACGTGTTCAGAATTCATTGACACACTTTTCATTGTCCTGCGTAAACGTCCATTGATTGTTATGCATTATTGGCATCATGGTGAGTTTCATAGAATTATTAATTGGCATTATAGATCACTTTGGTATTTTCAGTTGCCAGTGCGTACACTTCTTTTGTCTGTTTCTCAACTGGTAATGCTTTTCTCGTATGGTGTGCGTGGATCAATTACGCAATTCATGCAGTGAGTTGGTCATAGTTTCCATAAAACACACAATAATCTCTCAGGTTATGTATTCCTACTACTCACTGCGTTCAATGGGCTTTCTAGTTCCTCCTCAGATTGCTCAACTAATCACGATGGCACAGATCTTTCAGGTTTATAAATTTTTAATTCATTTTGATTTTTGCGTTTAAGATGATCTTTTGGGACTTTACGTACGTTCATATCGTTTATTTGGCGTTAACCGGTTCGTCTTCTTCGTTGGCCTACACTCCATTTGCTCTTTTATGTGCATCCATAACAACGAACAGTCTTTTGTTTATGTGGTTCCAATTTTACTACCGATCTTACTATCAAAACGGTGGTCAGAAATACGAGAAACACAAACTCAGTCTTCAAACTAAAGTCAGTTTGGCGAGAGTTGGTTAGTCGTTCGGTACAGAGGCTTCAATATGTTTGTATTAAGTTCATTTTGATTGTAAATTTATGAATAAAGCTGACTGAATTTATAATATCCTAATTGATTTTAACTTGTCGATTAGCAATCGGATATACTTTTGCATTTCTCTTGCTTTTTACTGTTAATCGCTCTTAGAATGTCTTTGAAAGGCCAAGTTGCGCTGGTTACCGGAGCGTCTCGTGGTTGTGGTCGTGGAATTGCACTTCAGCTTGGCAACGCAGGAGCAACAGTTTACATCACGGCATTAAAACAACAAGAAGAAGATGAAGTTGTGAAGTCTGTTCAACACAAACTTCCAACTCTCGAGTCTGTGGCTGAAGAAGTACGTTGAAGTTATGCTGACTTGAATGACACACGTTGTTTAGATTACAAAACGGGGCGGCAAAGGAATTGCAGTTTTCTGCGACCATCGAAGTTCTGAACAAGTAGCCGATTTGTTCAAGAAGATCGCGGACGAACAAAATGGTCGACTGGACATTTTAGGTAACGTGAATTTGTTCATGAGTTGCATAAATCGTTTAAGTTAACAACTGTTTCTCAGCGGTTACAGTAAGTTTAAAGAAAGAAATATCGAAATAACTGGTTTAGACTATGATCGGATGTATGCATAACAAATTCTACGAACTGCCCGAAAACGTTTACGATATTTGCTTTGACGCGGGAGTTAGTCTTAAGCATTCGTTCAACAGGGTATTTTGTCGTTTAGCTTCGCGGACATTATATCACTACACGACGGGCAGCGTTGTTGATGATTCCGCGAAAAAACGGACTGATCGTGGAAATCGGCTCTTTAGGTAAAATTAACGATTGAAACTATGTAAATGATCAGTTAAGGTGGAGTAAATTACGTTTTCAACGTGGCTTACGGGATGCAAAAAGCAGCAACCGATCGATTAGCTGCTGATGTTGCTCTCGAATTGAAAGAATTCGGAATCACGTCGATAGCATTAATTTCTGGGCCAGTTAACACCGAATTGTTTTCGACATCGTTGGGTCTTGTTCAAAAGAAGGTACGTCCTTTTAACAGGCCTATTTGATGTTGGAGTCTTTTAGAAGAAAGAACGTGTCAAAGATTATTACAATGAAGCGTCCGAAAGTATCGAATTTCAAGGCAAGTGTTTGGTGGCATTTGCATCCGATGAAAATCGTTTCGAGCGAACCGGACATATTCTCTTTACTCAAGAGTTAGCTAAAGAATATGGTATCTTTGAAGATGATGGCCGTCAACCGTCATGTAAAGTCGCCGACAAACAACTCCTGATTGTGGAGCAGTTGAACAGAATTCGAACTAAGATCCAATACTAACGTCATCGCCTTCACTTTTTTCTTAAATGATTGTTATTTTCTTTCATTGTTTGTTTCCAGTTGAATGAACTACTTTACGGCCATTAAGACAGAATTACATGACAACTGGGACGCTTGAATGGAATTAAAGCGAAGATGAGATTTAAAGTTCGAATGTGTTCAATAAACGGTATCCGGTCGATTCTTCAAGTGCTCTTGGATTTGCGGCAATGCAAAAACGGCGTTACGGTGATAATTTAGTCGTCGGAAGTTCTCGAGTGATTCCAACGATCCGAAACTCACACACATGTCAGTGAAACAAGCGGCCATGAAATCAATCCATGTTAACTAAACGAAAGTAATTCGAAACATAAATCGAATTTACCTTATCGCCAACCAAATAACCAGTATTCGTTTTCTCCAAATGATTTTCGAATACCGGAGCGTAGTCTTGTTGAACTACTGGTATAAAAACACTCGTGGTCAATTCATCCAACTAAAACTTGCTTGTCGTTGAACCAATAAACGAATGTTCTTACACGTTCAGGTGGTGTTAATCCCATCAAGCAATAGACCCAAGGTTTTAACTGATTCTGATACTCAGCGATTCGAGCTCCCAATACATCGCATTGTGCTTTTTCTTCGTCCGATTCACCGTCCAAACCTACAACTCAAAACTCGTCGATTTTTACCAAAATATTCGTACCATGTTTACGAGCTAAATACTTCAAGATTGGCACTGTGTAACAGATCTCAAGTTTTCCATCGACAATCAATTGCGGAAGTCGTGGCATTGGATAACGATCTTTGTTTTTAGCGAATTCATAATAGTTTTCGCGATGATCCTAACAATCAGAGTGACGGTTAGCATTACATTCTCTTACCTCAAAAGACTCTTGAACAAAGTTCAGAAGCAATCTAATTGGTTCACCCTTGGCCCTCAGATTCAAGTATTTCAGTTGATATTTTGGCATCGTCTGAAAGATATCCAAATATTAAAAGTTAGGAATACGTGATATAAGAAGTTCTCAAAAGAGCCAATTGTTCTTCGCAAAAAGGTGGGAGGTCAATTGGTGAGAAGCTGCGGAGGAAACTCGTCAACAACTTTTCATTCTCATGGAAACACTGGCCATTCAATCAAAACAAAAAGTCACAAATTGATCTTCTTTTGTTTAAAAAGTGTGATCACAACTTTCGATTGGAATGTGGAGTCTTGTGTGCTAATCAACTTACAACCAAACCGATCAGATTGTCCAACAAGTGCATTTTCAGAAGACTTATAGAACTGAGTAGGAAGTAAATGGTTTTAACACAGAAAAAAATCTCGAACATTTATACGTAGTCTAAGAGCAGAAGTCAATGGAAAGACGGAAGTGCCAATGAAACGGAAAATTGGAAGCTTGACGACAGAACAAAAAACAAACACAAATCAAAATACACGGTTATGAGTTTTAGTCGATTCCACGCATCAGTTGTGTTCAGACATTCGAACTTTTGATAAAACTGAAGGCTTTTTTATGATCCCCGAAATTTCTGCTCGTCGTCCTTAACCTCCGACAAAAACCATTGGCCACCTGTCCCAGCGGTTGATTGTGTTCAGGTTCTTAAAGAAAAGTTCGCGGAAATATCTGCAAGTGACTCGATGGTTAGCTTTTTTCTCGCAGATCAATTACGTACACGTCATTTACGCTAAAGATTAAGAGTGATTGACTAATTAGATGTGCATAAAAATTGATATAAGAGCAAGTTTAACTGTAAATTCAAAGTAAACAAAATGCACTTAGAACACACAAAAGACAATGAAAATCTTCGGATAATTAACAACCATTATGCGTCTTTTCAACAACCTTGCTTGCAAGTTTAGTTGATGGTTGTGAGTTGTTTGGAAATGGGAAGCGATTCAAGCCAGCAATCACATTTGCTTACTACTAACGGGCATGTGATTCTCAGTGTATCTCCGACCGTTTCCGAAATCGCGATATACGAAGAGAAATTTGTGGCAGCCGATGAAGTACTTGAGGAATTGGGTTTGATTGTAAAATTTAACTGAAAATGAAGTAAGATTCAGGTATCAGAAATCGCGCTGCACTTATTGCTGTTATTTGTAACGCAATGTGTTGGGGTATAAGTCTTATGAGTTTAATGTGCACGTTCGCTTATGATGCCGAATTCAAATGCAACACTAATGATTTGGTTTGTCAAGAGAATCAATGGAAACGCTTCACCATATCCGATCAAGTTGAGTTTTCAAATGACCTAATTACGTGTCTAGCATTTCAGTTTTACGTGAATGAAAGCGCGGATATCAAATGGACGACTACAATCTTTTTCATTGGCAATTTTTTCGGTGGAACGAATTTATGGTGTCTATCTAATCAGTAAGTGGTTAATCAACTTACCGCAAGTTGTCGTCGTTTACTTTTACGAGCGTCTTTCTCATTTGTGTCATTCTTCTTAGCTTGAGCTAACGGAACACCAATCGGTGTTGCAACAGACGGCTGAACGCTATAGTTGACCTCCGTATTCGATTGTTCGCTTGTGACCTCACTATTTTCAATTTGATTTTGTGGTGGAGGAACGAATTCATTGATCGGCTTTTGCACGTTTGCCATCGTGTCCAGCGATTGACTGCTTGGCATGCTCGTCAAAACGCCCGAGTGCAAAGGTTGTGGTGGTGGAGTTGCAAATCTTCGTGGCTCGGACTGCGGGCAAATCGGCGGTAATTGCGGACGAGCACGTGCGTCTTCGGAAGGTGCAACCTTTGTCGGTTCAGCTGGAGGTTGATTACCACGTCGTGTTGTTCGTTTCAGCGGACGCATGTAGCTTGGAAGGTTGGCGTCATCTTCCTGAAATTTGAGCTAATTAGGAAATCAGAAATATGCAAACCGGCTGTGGTTGTGACTTGATCGACATAACAGAATATAAATTTACTGAAGATTTGAATTCAACTTCAGAAAAAAGTTTCAAAAACAGGAAATGGTTTCGAACAAAAATTCTTAGATCGTGCATCGCTTGACTGCGCTTTAACGTTTTTTGCAGCACTGGAAGACGTACTGTTGTCTTCTCGAGTTTGCTTTTAACATCCTTGTTGTCTGTACTGTCAACTTATGTTGCAAACTACAAGTCGTTTTTAACTATAAGGTTTCTTGAAGGAACGTTCTTTACAGTAAGTAATACAGAGAATATTTTCAAACACTATTATTAGACAACGACTGTTACTGCGTGGATTTACGCACTTGAGTGTACGAGTCGAAAACACCATCGGTTGGTTTCGGCAATTTTCGGTATTTTTGGGGTTGTTGGTGTCTGCACGATCCCATTGCTCGTCTGGTTTGTGTCGAATTGGCAGCTCGCAAGAATCGGCATAGCCTTTCTTAGTATTCTTGTGGCTGTGGGCGCGTGGATGTAAGATAAAGAATCAATAATTTGATTGTTGTTGTTTAGTGCAACGTCAGAAAGCTTTCACTTTCTCGTGTTCAACTCAAGACGTCGTGCAACTCAAAGATGGCTCAAAAAAGCTTGTCGACAACGCTTCGAAATTGCCCTTTTAAGCCAATTAGCAGATGAAATTCCAATACGACGTACTTGGCAACACTTTACAAGATTTCTGAGTGCTTATCCTCATTACATAGGATATTTGGTTCTGAGCTCATTTTTGTGGTGAGAAATGTACAACGACACAAATTCGATTTTCTGTTAAGGACGATTGATCTTGGTCTTTTCATCTACTTTACGAAATTCAGCATAGAATTTGGCGCAAATCCAATGATCAATGTTTTGATCTCAGGACTTTTTGAAGTGTGCTTTCATTTGGCATTTCCAATTTTACATCAAAGGTTTCGAGATCTTTACAACAGTCTCATAAGCAACGAATTTAGATTAGGAAGCAAAGCCTGCTACTTTCTTGCTCAATTGATGTCGACTGCAGGGCTATTCGCTTTTCACCTCATCAACCAACGTAAATTCACGACTTATGTTTAGTGGAAATTAAATTGCAGAGAACGAAGACTTGGTTCAGACGTTGAGTTTTGCTACAAAACTGTTCACCACCGCCGCATTCTATTGTTCGCTTTTCTTCGTACTAAAACTCTTTCCAACGTTGATCCGCAGCCACGCACTTGGCTTTTGCATTTTGAGCGGAAGCAGCGGTTTGCTCTTGGGATTGTTTGTGGATACGGTAACTAGCGACGAAGATTACTGAATTGGTTTTCAGACTCAATGGTTCCTCGGTTTTCATTGGTTGTTACTCGGAGTTTTGTCTTCGATTTGTGTGTTATGCATTCTGGTTTTACCGGATATTTTAACACACGACCAACATCTTAGATTCTACAACGTACGATTTTAAATGAGACGATGGTTTTGGAAGAGAACGTGAAATTTACTGCCAATAAACATGTTACCTCAAACTTCTACAGAAAATCAACTTGCAGTTTTATTTTGAATTTAACCGAAAATCGTTTCACAACAGACTCCGTTATAACATTGACCACGTACCCACGAGTTTCTGATCCATAAATTACATCCCAAATTTCCTACTCCACAGGCGCCAATGGGTTGTGCATTGGCCGGACACTGGTTTGCGGGTTGAGTTGGTGGACGTAAACAACAACGTCCATTGCGGCAAGTCGCAATTCTACCCGACTGTTGGAAAGGACATGGTTGGTTGTAGGAACAACTTGTGGTTGTGCGGAATTCACCACGTCTGCATGATGATCGTCTTTTTTGATTAGTTCGTGGAAGACAACAACGAGAATTATGACATTCACCGATTAACAATCGATTTCCATTTCTCCTCGTACACTCGAAGTTTTGTAAACATTGACGTCGGGATCTATGCAGATTTGATGGGCATTGGTTTTGTCGAGTTCTTATTGTACAACAAAAGCCACCCACACAAACACCTTGCAAAATTCCAGATGGAGTTGCGAATTGGCAGCCACCTGCCTGAGAGCACAACCAACCTAGATACTGACCACCGTTTTCACATCTATCTCCAGGTACAATAGCTGGAAACTGTGTGTATAAGCAGTAAACGTAATCAAACTAACGTGCAATTGTTGAAGTACAAAGCAACAGAAATAGAACGAAAAACATTGCAATGAAATGGAGGACCGAAATACAAAACATTGAACTTGAATGATTGTTTGCACAGTCATGTTCACGTAAGATCATAGCTTTAACCTTCATTATCTAAAACCACAAGAATGACGAGGACAATCAGCTACTCGGATATGGAACCGAGGAAAAATGCTCCGGCGATATGGCGCAATAAAGAGAAGGCGAGAAACAGCATTCAAAGGAACAATCAAAACTGACGTGAAATTCAAAATCACGGTCATTGGACTGCCAATTTCGACAGATAATAAGAAAACAAGTCTTGGCACTATGAGACTTAGAAGTGGTAAAATGGGCTGAAAACAATGACGAGTAACGTGATTTGTGTTTTAACTTACTTGAATATAAAAAGCTGCACGAATGTGCATAATCGAACGATTCAATTCGATTTCTGAGCACATTCTAAGAATAGTGCAGTGTCCAAGCAGAAAACCAAGAGCACAACTTCCCAGAAGCACAGTTAGTTCGTAGATAAGGTATATCAAACGAAGTTTACTGTCCTAAACTTATTCTTTGGGTTAACTCAATGTTTTCTTACAATATTGAAATCTAATGTACCAAAATAACCAACGGAGATAGCAACTCCAACCGCCAACATCAACCATGGTATGAGATTCGGTTGGTTCTTGCGTGTAATCAAATAGTATCGATGAAAAGTTTGGACAAGTACAAGAAGACATATCAGTGATCGAATAGAAGTCATACAGACGAGCAAAGTTTCTGTTTTTAAAACTGAAGATCGACTGACTGTTTCTTCCCAGTTCATCAGTCCATTTGTTAACTAAAAACGTCCTTCTATCGGTTAACTTCTGACTTACAAACTGAATCATCCATTCAATCGAAAAATGAAGAAAATCAACGAAAATACAAAACAGAATAAGGTAGTGATGTTGACGGAAAACATCATCTATTTTTGCTCTGACTGCCGCTGCAAGTGTGAGTGACCAGCAAAAGCCACTTAACCAACGTACTGTAATATCGACAGCCGTAGAATTGATCGTCATACCCATCGAGTTCAGTGAAGAGTACTAAGCGCATCTTCACAGTTACGGTAACAAAACGGGTCGCCATTTGATTGGACGTCTTTGCGATCTTAATCCGAAAATTGCTCTCGTTTAAAGTGCGCAAGCGCTCAACACCAGCGAAAGATTTCCTGTCAATTTGCCGCGAAATAAACGTACTCATTGCCTTGAAGTCACAAACTATCGGATGTAACAAAAAGATGATTAAGAAACGATTAAGTTTAACATTTGTTTTGCAATGATTGGCAGGTATCCATGACCCACCACGATGAAGTGCGCATCCAAACCATCTTCTTTTGAAGCTGTCATTTACCGTATGGTTGTCTTTGTGTTATAATAGGCGATGAGTTGTTCGGTTGTTGACAACTAACTCTAAGTTAGAAATACCGTTCTTTCTAAAACTGAATTAGAAATTCCAACTTGTAAAGTTTATTGTAACTTAAGTGAACTTAGATTTCTTTGAAAACAAGTTGAAACTTTCTTACTTACTCCAGAGTTTTTAATTAACAGATTTTTGGTTAAACTTCCTGCTTTGAGATTTCTTTGTCGTTTTTTTGAAAAGTCTATGGACGTACGTTCACTGAGGAGTTGCAAAAGAACGGAGGAATGGCGAGTCATCTCTACGATTATTTTTTAGCGAGAAGCGTCAGTTGGTTTCAACACGGGACTACGAAATGAGCTTTGGCGTTTCGTTACTTTGAGCTCATCGATCGACCGGCGGCATTTGCGCTCAGCGGCTGTTGGTGATTAAACGAAATGTCGGCCAATTTACCCGCTGATTTTGATAGTGATGAGCAGCTTAAGCGAAAGCTTTTGTGGGAGAAGGTCAATGATCCGAGTTTTGTGGAAAGTGAATCTCGACAGAAACGCCAAATCTACCAATCAAACTCGCTGAATCGATCCGGTGTTCCAATGATTCCCGAAGATCTGATTGGCGGATCAACGAATCGTGTCACCGAAAACAAGGTCTTTCGGAACATGAGCATCAATCCGTTGGTTCCATTTGGTATGTTGGCGACCGTTGGCTGTCTAGTTGGTAAGAAATTTCGTATTTTCTGTTTCAACTGAACACTTTAAGGAATGTGTAAAGCGAGCCTAAACAACAACAAGATGAGAACCCAGTATTATATGCGTGGTCGTATTGCTGCTCAGTTCTTTACAGTTTGCGCGTTGGTCGGTGGTGCTATGTACTTGGGTTTGGATCCGCGTGGACCCACGAAACCCGGTGATATTCCAAAAGAACAGGACTCGTTCACACGTTCGATTTTGCGAAATGCGAATTGACTGGCGAGTTGTGTTTTAACAACTTCAGTTTGTACAGAGATGAAGTCGATTGTTAGTTGCATCATAAATATTTGTTTTCAACGTCATTCACTTGTTGCCTTGTGGTTTCGAGTCCACTCGTTTACTGTGAATTCTTCCGATGTTTATGCCTCCCGTTCGATTGCGCGCTTTAATTCGTGCAGTCGGAAATTTGAGATGTTTATTTTCACGCCGTCCGTCGACTCAATTGCCCGCATTGTCGTCGAATCGAACGACTTTGAGACGGAACTCGTTTCGGCAGTTTCATGCGGTGCGCATTGGTCGGTTGTTCGACAGTTAAAGTGGCCGCTCGACTTCTTCACATTGTCTTTTCCATTTGGCCACTTCGCTTTGTCCTTCACGGCTCATAATCTCTCTTCGCTCGTTATCATTAGTCTGCGTGTTGCGGGATTAAATTTGCTTTTTTTTTGGCGTTTTTGTTCTTTCCGCGTATCGTGTTGTTCTTAATTAGCGAGTTAATGAGACGGAAGTTGTTCAAATGCACAGACGAAAGTTCGCATTTTTCAGTTGTTGCCCTTCGAAATGCGTGAATACAAGATCGTAGTACTTGGTGAGTTGATTTCCCTCTTCGATTCAACCTTTTTTAAGGATCCGGAGGTGTTGGAAAGTCCGCATTGACGGTGCAATTTGTTCAAGGAATTTTCGTGGAGAAATACGATCCTACGGTTTGTCTCCAACGTTATTTTATGTTAAAGATTGGGTGTTTAGATTGAGGATAGTTATCGAAAACAAGTGGAAGTCGATGGCCAGCAATGTATGCTCGAAATCCTGGACACCGCCGGAACAGTAAGTTCGAGTTTGTAGAATCGAGATGAAAGCGGTTTTAGGAACAATTTACTGCAATGCGTGATCTCTACATGGTAAGACGCTGACGAATTGATTTCAAGGTAATTGCATGGTTTAGAAAAACGGTATGGGATTTGTGCTCGTCTACTCGATCACTGCTCAGTCCACATTCAACGATCTCGTTGATCTGAGAGACCAAATTTTGCGTGTCAAAGATACTGATGATGTGAGTCGTTTGTTCAATTTTGAACGTTTTTGGTTCTTTCTAGGTTCCAATGATTTTGGTTGGGAACAAATGCGATTTGGAGGACGAGCGAGTGGTCGGAAAGGAGCAAGGACACAACTTGGCACGCGGTTTTAACAGTTCGTTCTTGGAAACATCGGCGAAAGCGAAGATCAACATCAACGAAGTGTTCTACGATCTTGTTCGACAAATCAATCGACGTTATCCGGAGTCTGGTCGACGCAATGGGCAAAAGAAAAAGTGCTGTCACTGTACCATAATGTAAACAATATCCTTTCGTTACTCCAATTTTTTTATCATTTCCTATCTGTTTATGCTCTTCTATTTATTCTCTTGTCTTATCGATTTACCGCGCACTGAATTTGGTGAAAGAATCGCTTTAACGTTGTTTCACGAATCAATGGGATTTCGTATGCGAACTACTCATAACAATTGACACACAAATCAAACATGTTGATCATATGCGAACTAAACGGCTTGGTGTCGGTGGCTCTCATATCTTTCAAATAAAATGCTGATCGTAAAGAACATTTCTTGCTCAACTTATGTTTGTACATATTAAATTCTGCATATTCACTGTAACACCCGGCTATTTTCGTAGAAAAACAAATGGAACGTTGTTAGTAGCATAAACAAATTTGCGGTGCTTTGAACGATTCCGATGAATAAGCGAATTGAACTGCTTTCTGACTATTCGGCCACATAGTCATCTCGACGTCCATTTGTTTTGAATTGCTCCGTTGAAGCAATCAATATTAAGCGCAATACGTCCACGCAGTTTTTGGCGTTGGATCTTGAAGCGGAAGGTAAAAGGAGGTTCTGACAGCTGCTATTGGTGTAAAAAATCGTATCAGTTTGTTGTAATAAAATAACCACGTTGTTTCGAGGGAAATTCGGCGAATGCATTTGCGTCAAAAGCTTCGACATTACAAACAATTTTTAAGTTTTTATTCTTTTTGAGGGATGAAATGCCGAGGACATCGATTCGTCGACTAATCGGTCTCTGCTTGTTTCTCAGTATTGTTTGGCTCTTTCTCTCTCCGTATTCGTGGAACACCGAACTATCATCTCAACGTTCTTTGGCCAACTTTCCAACTATTGCTGTGCCTCATGACTTCCTGCTTCCGAAAATTCTGACAATCGGTCAGGACATAACATCGAAAGAGCATCAAGACAGTCCACTTCATGCGGGAAATTCGTCGGCCGTGAGTTTGCATTTCTTATCAGTTTTTACTTGATGCTCATTTAAACTTTTCTGTTGGCAAATCGAAAACTTCATTTTAAGAATTTCCGTTGTAACCGACGTATTCCGTGTTTTTAGCAATGTAACATACCAAAACTACAAACTAACAACTCGGAAATTGCCCAATTCTTCACATCGCCAAAACCGTTGAACTGCGGTGGAAAACCATTGTGGTTGGAGCTGGACGAGGAGAATCGACTTGTGTTCACCGACTACGCGAAACAACGGTTAGTACACGGTCTATTGGTATTTATTTTTATTTGTGCGATTCAGAGGAAGCAATGTCGTGAACACAAAATGTAGCGTTTACTTCTACGATCGGGTGAACGACAATCATCTTAAATGGACAGCAGTAGAGTCGTTTGAAGTCGGTTCAAAAGCAGAAATAAGCGAAAACTTTGTTGCCAATTGTACATACAAGGAGGAGACATGGTCAGTAGAAAACCGAATTGTAGTGGAAAAACTTTTTTTCAGGAAGCATTTGTACATGAACTTAGTACCAAATCAGACGTTGATCACCAAAAGTCAAACAACAGAACACGCGAAAGATTGGTCGGGACTAAACGTTTTCTTTCTCGGCTTTGATTCCCTCTCGCATCAAGCTTTCCGTAGAAGTCTCCCATTGACAGTCGAATATTTGGAGAAAGAAATGGAGACAGTGGTTTTGAATGGTTGGTAGCATTTTAAAATCACAAGTGATGTCGTGTTTCTAGGATACAACATTGTTGGCGATGGTACTCCTCAAGCGTTTATTCCGATTTTAACTGCACAGACCGAAGAGGAGTTGCCGTTGACTCGCAAACGTTATCCGCAAGCGAATTACGTCGATGTATATCCGTTCATTTGGAAAAACTTTTCGGAAAATGGATATGTCACGGGTTACGGCGAGGATGCTGCTGCAATTGGTATGAGTTTCGATCACTTCCCGACAATATATTCTTCATTCTAGGCACATTTACATATCGATTGAAAGGATTCAGACGTCAGCCAACCGACCATTACACCCGAACATTCTTTCAATTTGCAGAAAAGTAATCATCATCTTCAATGAAACTTTACATCTCTTTTTTAGGTTTGAGAAAAACTGGAAATGCAGTGGTCCTATTCCACAGCACAAGGTACTTTGACAAACGACAACAAAATTTCTGATCAGTTTCGTTTAGATTTGGTTCAAGTATGCAGAGAACTTTATGCGAAAATATCCGTCGAATGTAGCAAAATTTTTGTTGATGCATCACAGTCTTTTATCCCACGATGATATCAACGACGTAAATCACGCGGATGCGGACCTTAAAGACCTACTTCAACGACTACATCAGGATGGATTGTTTGATAAATCAGTTGTGATTGTGATGGCAGATCACGGACATCGGTTTTCAAAACTACGTGGTACTCAACAAGGTAACTAGTTCGATTACATACAACAAATTAGTTTGGGATTTAGGACAATTAGAAGAGCGTTTGCCGTTCTTTTCAATTTATCTTCCGCCATCTTTTCGAAAAACTGAACAGGGAGCTTTGGTTTACAAGAACTTGAAGGCCAATGCTGATCGTTTGTCTACTCCATTTGATATTCATGCAACCCTGTCCGATGTTCTTCATTTACCATCAGTAGATGTGTTGTCAACAGTGCAAAGTGCAGATAAACGCTCCTTGTCGTTGTTCCGCCCAATTCCATCGACGCGAAGTTGTGAACAGGTAAACATCGCGGCTATTTATCTGTGAGATTATCGATTGTTTAAGGCTGGAATTGCTCCACATTGGTGCACGTGTTTATCATGGCAATCAGCACTGGAGAGCGAAGAGCTTCAAGACGTATCCAAAGTTTTGGCCCATTCTCTTGTTCAATCCATCAATGCTTATACTGCGCCCGAACGAAGTTTGTGTTCTGAATTGCGTTTATCAGAAATTTTGGATTCAAAACGGTCAGTTTCACTATTTTTTATCATTGCAATCGTTTCATTTAGACTTGTGCCCGATGAATCTCTGCTTCGCTATTCGGGTGTTAAAGATCAAGATGGATTCATTCCCGATCTGAAAGGAAACGCTAGTACAACATTTGGTTTATATCAAATTCGTCTGAAGACCGTACCCGGATACGCGATTTACGACGTCGGTTTTAATATTTTTAGATACGATTAATGGCATTTATCTTTAGACAACACTTTTCTATGATAGCAATGTCAACGAAGTGACCATTGACTATCGTTCCATTAGTCACATCAACAAATTTGGAGAGGCTCCTCACTGTATAATCGACAAGAACTATTTCCTTGCTACTTATTGCGTTTGCTACGACAAAATTTCGGTTCTATAGATCTGTTTGTTGGGTGCTCGATATTATCAGTTGCCTTTACCTTTAGACGATAGGTATAGTTCTACTTAAACGAGGTCTCTTCTAAAAATTCCATTTCGCATTTTATGATTGTCCCAAAAACGGTGAATAATAAATCATCCTCATAATTGAATGGTCCTATTCTAAGAAGACAGTTGAGTTTTTTGCTCGCATATCAAAAAATACAGCTAACAAACTAGAACTTTAAATTGTTAGATAATGCTCACAGACTTCTTGGACATCTACCCTGTGGCCGCCGAGTTGGTTGAGAATCAGATGGTAGTGAAATGCGAAGCGTGTAATCGAATATTTGCAAATCGTGGAGCACTTCGAATGCACGTCGTAAAGATTCATCGACAAATGACTAATTCCACCGACCTTCCTTTGCATTCATGGACCCAAAGATCGGAACAAAAACAAAAACAACGTTTTCACTGTCCGGCTTCCGAGTGTTCCAAGAATTACAATACGAAACAAAAGCTAGTGCAGCACTATCAAAAAGTCCATTGTCAAAAAAACTATGAGTATGTTCGACTGCAAAGTTGTCATTCTAATCGATTATAGGTGTGTTGAATGTCAAGCAAAATTTGCACTAGAACGGGATCTTCGTTATCATAAAAACAAACTTTGTGCTTCACTTCGAGAGCCATCCGAATCGTCGGCTAAGAAACCGAAAAGAATAGAGTCGAAATCCAGAAGTCAATCAACACAAACTGCACCTTTTCGTCTTTGTCTTTACGTCTCGCGAAGCGTCGACAATTTACAAGAAACATCCACACAAACAAGCGTACCCGACACTCGCATCATTAACTACATGAATCAACAACAACAACCAATGACTTGCGATTTTGGAGGCCAATACGAACAGCCCGAGTTCTCACAATTGGATCAGTCACTTCAATACAATGCAAAGTAAAATCAAAAACGTACTCGGTAATTGAAGCCAAACTTTTAGCGTTTCAACTTACGATCAATCCACGACTTATGAGCCGATTTACTACAACTCACCACCTGAACGAGTCGACGTAAACGTTGGTACGGTCTCGGATGAATTCCCACCATTAAGTGATTACTTGAGCGGTTCATTGGATTATGCCGATGTTCCCACCCAAACACCTCAACAATTTGACTCGGAGTGTTGGGACTCAAATTATGTTGGACCATCCCCTTCACAAACGCATATTTCCACGCAAACACCGTTTTCGTATTGTGAGCAAACTTACGATGCTGCTCAGAACTTCAGCAGTGAATTCGGCTCGATGACAGAGCCCGGCTATTTTCGTTAAGTTTATTTGTTGTGAAAATAAATACAAAGCGTTTTGGTTCAAAAGGGAAAGCTGTTAGTTGGCAACGATAGTTTGCTTCTACATCGATTAACTAGGAGTTGGTGTAAGAATAGGAAAATGAGTGATTCTATTTACACGATTAAAAAACAGTTGATCGAAGGTTGTCGTCGAAGAAATCCGTTGGTTGATCCGTTCCGTAACGAGCAATCAATTGTTCCGAACAGGAACCTTGTTCCAGGCGTTTCATAGCCATTTCGGTGATTCCATGAAAGTGAATGAAGGCCGCCAGAACCACAAATAAATGAAAAAGTTGATGGGAATGACAAACAATATCAAAACGTCCGGGACAACAACGTTCGGGAAATCGGAACGCGTAGATTGCGGCCCCAGTCAAATAGAAAACTCCCATTAAAGCAATCCAATGCAGCGAATCATACTTTATCATGTGATCAAAGCCGTCGGTAATAAGGAGATGAGCACAAGGAACAATGCCTAAATCATTGAAATCAATGAACTATTTGGACCACTTACTACTTAGCCCCATGGCAACGAAAACAATTGCTCGAACCGGACGAAACTTTGGCTCAGCGAATTTATCCCACAATGAGACAACCAGAGCAGCGAATCCCAGAACTGTAATCATCGTAACATAAATTAACATCGGTAGCGTTCGACAATAAAATCCGTAGTAAATGAATGGCAGGAAACTGCCGACTATCAACATTGTGATTCCGGAATAATCAAGTCTAAAACACGCAATGAGTTTCTGTACATACTCAAACTTTACTACTTGCTAAACAACTTTCCCACTCCTTGTGAATGACATTGCACCAAATGGAAAGAGAACGAAAGACCCAGACAAGCGATTGCTCCAACAAAAAAGAACGAAAATACCAACTTGTCTTTCCAATAGATCAGTTCGCTTGGTCGAGTTAAAAAGAAGATCGCGACACCGATGAATGCAACACAACCTGTAAAGGCTCTCGAATTATTCAATTGAAGAGTAAATGTAACCGTAAAGATGAGTCCAAATGTTCCCGGTTTCTGTGTGAATTTGAAAGATTGATTGAAAGCAACTGGTGAATGATGGAAGTGGTGGACGATGTCCTGTATGCAGGAACTCGTTATCCTGAAGTTCAACATGAAAAGAAGTTGTCGAAATTAGCAAACCTGTAACCATGAAGGTAGAAGATGGAAATCCTGAACTTTGTATTTGGATTCCCAAATTCGACGAGCACGAAGAAAACGAGGTGGATTCTGACCAGCAGTAATATTCGTAATTTCTTCTTCGTCGTAAGTGACTTCAATCTCATCGTCTTCGGGATCGAATCGACTGGTTTCAATGAACTGAGTGATCGCTGCTTTATTTTCGGTGTTTGCAGTATAAGGATGCAAACGGTAACGAACCAAGTGCCGTCTATTAGGTCCTTCTTGCTTAAACAACAAACAATGCAAATAAAAGCATATAAAGCAAACCCGAAAGTTGTTTTCTGCCACAATCAACATTGCTTTATCACGATGGTGGGCATTCGGCATTGACCAAGCGCGACGATGTCCTTTCTTGAATCGTGCTTTCATTGTTTGTTGTCCTATAGCTCGCTCAGGACCCTCCGCATCCTTCGCATTAGCAGCATTTTCGGGATCGTAGCTAAGAAACTCGCAGTCCGCCCCATTTTCTAAAACCTCTAAAATCAAAGAAATACACAGCGAAACATTCTCACCTTTTTCAACGACCTTAAACCCTTGAAGTTTAAGCGCGTGATTGACTTCTCTTGCCGCGTCATCTTCGTCACTGCTGTCACCTTCACGGTTCACAACCACATTCTGAATGTTTCTCACGATTACGTCCAATGGATAGGGATATTCGTCGTTTTCATTGGCTTCGGTACTGTCCACCGGTTGGTCATCAGATGTAGAGTGCGCGATTTGATCTGTCGATTTGATCACAACCATTCATACAATTTCACCAAATTAGTGGCTAAACTCAATGTAGATGTGACCGCTGTCAACAGAAAACAGCCGCAGACATGAAACTTTAAGACACCGAGAGTTTTCGTTGTAAGATCCTTTTTCGGATATGCAACCGTTGTTGAAGATTGCCAGTAAGATTTCAAGTACTCTAACTGTGAGATTTAACAATTTCAAATCGCGAAGATTATTCATCTCTCTACCATCAGGCAGTTCAATGAGCCTTTGGTTTCCACACAAAATGAAATCGATTACTGAACTTCATTCTTTCTTCCTAAATAAGCACAACTTATTGAAGACAGTAAGAAAAGTCCAAGATTTCGAAATCACCACAATTTCAGTCAAGTTCTCGTTTGTCTGTGAGATCTAAGCTCTGAACTCGTTCATTTTACTACAAACATTTTCAACAGTTCAACTTTAAAGGTTATGTTGAGATGTGCTGGAATCAACTATTCAATCAATAAGGTTTTGGTCATGGGTTGTTGGACCTTAATATCAGTTCATGTTTCATTTCTGTCGTATATCTAATCAACGGTCAAATTAAATATTCATTAAATTTCCGAAGTTCAACAAACACACAACTAAAATGCAGAAGGAAAGTGCAAAAGAGAATGAAAAAAGTGACAACAATCATAGATCTCAACAAAGTTTCGTTTTCATTGCAAATCTAAGCTTTTGCACATTCGTGTAAGCATCAAAATTGCTGAGCCTTTAGCAAGATAGCATCGGAAATAGTTACCGATGACGTGCTCCGACCGAAATACAGGGTTTTCATCGAGAATTTTAGTGTTGAATGAATCTCATTCATCACTTTTTGTTTGTTGTGAATTTTTTGCAGTTAATTTCTGTCGGCATGCCAGACATTAGTGCTTTTCCTAATCATTCAGACGGCCATTCAACTTTTGCTAAATTGCTTTTTTGTGTTTTCATTTCTTTATGTCAATTACCGCCTACATTTCTCTGTGTGGTCCTCAACTGGAATTCGGTGTTACGGTCACGGCAATTCGGCATTCGAACAATGTGATACGAAACGGAGGTGGAAACTCGTATTGCGCTTTTCCTCTTTAATCGACCGTATTGTGGGCGTTTCCGTTTGATTGTTCAAACTGGAGGGTGTGAAACAAGCATCTACACAGTTGAATGGGTTGAGTGTTTTGCTTCTTCAATTCACCACTTTGATTATAAACATCTCGACTGGTCAACGATGATTATCAAATAAATTCGATGTACGGTATATAACGCGCGAATAAAAAAGGGAGTGGTCTCTACAAAACAATCAGTCAAAAGGACCTATTGCATTGTACTTCCGCGACGATAGGATGAGCCGTTTTGATATGGTCCATAATCAGTCATTCTTGGATTCATTCTCGTTCATGTTCATCAATTTTTCATTTGAATAGTCGCCGTCGATGACAAAAGCGAAGTCTCAATTGAACGGGTTCATTCAAATGAAACAATCCCAAATTTGGTTCAAAGACTGTGCAACATGTTTATTGCACATATTCGAATCGCTAGAACTCGGATGTTACCGTAGTTGAGTTTAACGTCATTTTTCATGTTCTTTTTTCTGATTATTCTAGTGCTTGAGACAAGTGAGTTTGCGTGCTAAAAGTTGTTGGCATCCACAGAAACGCAATAATTCATCCTGACTGAAAAGTCTCGTAATTCGTGGGCCAACAAGATTTCTGACCGCCCTCCTTTCCTTCCACTTAACCGCAACATTTTTCCACCGACCGCCCCGTTTCCACCGTTTTATTTGGTCCTTAAAGACGCGTAATCGTCAAAGAACTTGACCATCTTCTTTACTTAATTTCATATACAAACGACTTGCAGAACAACGGTGGGACAATGTGGTTTCTGACTGTTCGAAGTTTATTCGTCACTTGTTTGCTACTTATGCTACGCATTACCGTAGCCTCAACAGATGGATCAGAACAGACGGACAATCGATTATCTGTGGACAACCCGGTTGGTGGACGATTATTCGATTATCAGAAGCAAATGTTCCTGTCACCGTCCAATGTCTACAAGAATCAACGACGTGAACGACAAATCCAACTCGTAAGTTTTCTAATTAGAGTGTTCCTGTAAAAACGAACACATGCAACGGAGGCTTATACGTAAGAGCAAAACGAGGCCAAATGTTTCGTTTATAGTCTCTATTTTCTCTCGAATCTGTTGGCCACGTATCGAAATGATAATTGCGTTTGTTAGTCTCATCCGAAGTGCACGTTTATTTTGTGTCTGGATTAAGTAGACGAATAAAGTCCCGGAAGTTCAACTAGCTAATATGCCCGCAAAGCACTGATTTCCGGGTAGACGAATGGGGAAATGGAAACTGCCTGGTTCATGAATTGCACTTTTAACATTCGACATTTTATAGACAACGGCAAACGACGATTCTTCAGCTGTTCAGAGCGACTTTTATCTTCCTGAATCGCGGCCCAATCGTGCAACACAACCGAAAATTGGAGGCGGACAAAACTGCTACTTTAGTCCCATTCAATGTCGTTTGTACGCCACTCCGATGCATGGTATTGGTAATCGGTTGGTAAGTAAAATTTCTGCAACAAGTGAACAAATCGTTGGTTTCAGCGCGTTGGAAGAGCCGATGGACACGAAGTTCGTCGGGTTAATCCACAAGATTTGTCTGGTAAACGTCAAACAAATCGAAATAAGTATGCACTGTTGCAACGTTGGCGTACCGAAGGTCTTGCGTCGAGTGGTCTTCGTATGTAAATGGAGAGATTCCTCGAAGGAATCCCGGAATCTGCGTTGTCGCGGGAATTTGGTTTCAACTGTTTGCAAAATAAACAAACGTGAAGAAACGTTATTAAAATTTTCAACAATCGTCTTCAAATGAAAAGAATTCGATACAAATGGGAATGGTTGCTTCCTTGTTCTGTCAGAATAGACATCCGATTGACTGGTCGCTGTCCGTATCCATTAGTTTTACAAGCCACGAGTACCGGCAAACGTTCTTGTCGTCAAGTCGTTTGCAAACCATAGACCTAAGAATTAAAGAGCAAAAATTACAAACCGAACCAATTAGCGGTAGTTGTTTGAGGTATAACAACATTCAATGAGTTTGTTTCTACGTTGGTTTCTATGTTTGGAAGAGTTATTTTGGTTCAAAAAGATCAACGTCCACGTTCCAAAGGCCGGTTGGAATCACTTTATACGTACTTGAAACATAAAGTCCACGATATTTATAAGAATTTTTGAATTTAAAGTAAACGAAAGTGATCAACAACTGAGAGTGTCGACGTTAATACCATCGGATATTACAAGTGATCACGTCGACGACAAACCTAATCTTTGGTATCTTATAAAATTCAAACAATGACGAGCGATCACTGTTCTATTGCTATTCAAATTACTGGAATCCATTGTATTGGCTGATGTTTTAGGAAGCAAATCTTCAAGAAGATTATTAGTCTCTTGAGGATTAGAAAATTTCTCATTTGAATAGCGAAAACATCGAACATTTCCGATCTTTGCTTAAGCACTTATCTGTTTCATATTCTTGTCATTTCGTGACCATCTGACTGGATGATAGCATCGCTAAACACGTAAACAATTGACTCCGCATTTGCTTCTTATTGGCAGTGAACAAATCAAACCGGGTGTCCAATTAATTGTGTATTGGTATCGACATCAAGAGTTTCATGTTAAACTGAATATTCGGAGGTTGGAATCAGGGTCGAGGTTATCAACACTTCAAGAGCAAATTTCCTTTTATCAATCTTGTACTTTTCACTACAGTGTTGGGACAGACGGGGTAATCAAAACGTCGTGGGTGGTGGCGAAAACTAATTGAGATCATTTGTCTCGCTCTTCAAACTCAAAGTGCAATTTAATCACAAACTCAACTGTAAAGTGCATTGGCAGTTTTATAAAAGAAAATCTCGCTTTGAAACAACCGTAGTAGACGAGCGGAGTGTATCGTTCCAAGAACTATCGAACTCACCTTTCAACCCGGAAATAATCGACTGTTGAAGAGAGTGCTTTTAAGTGATGGGCTAATTCATTTAGTCGATTAATTTGTTCGTCTCGTATCTGTTAATCGATTGAAGCGTACAGTAATTTTACGGACTTCGCAATAAATTGTTTTCTCCGTCCATTAGTCTCAATCAGATTACTCACGGCCGAGCAACTCTTCTAACGTGAATCTCAACTCAGCGAATGTTCCATTTGTGAAAATTGCTCTCTTGCGGTTAAGGTTCGCAGCATTTTCGGTGTCTTTGATTTGTAGTGTCTTTTTTTCTTTATACATATTCTCAAGCTCATAGTACGCGATTCAAAGTTCGCTTCGTGCGATGCAACTGGTATGATTTCAAACGCGTGTCATAAACCACCCGAATTTTTAAGAAATTTACGATCAGTCGATGGGAAATCAAATAAAATTGTCTGTTAAACTCATGTTCTTATCGTTTTCAGGGTTTCGCTTTCACAGATGGTTGCCGCTAATTGCTCGTATTTCACCAGTGAAATGCAAGGCGTTGAAGTGCCAGCGCAAATGGATGTTGAACCGAACAACAAATCCACACAATCGACTCAAATACACGAGACATTGGTGTGTCAAAAGCTACAAGCTATTCAATTCGTTCGTTTCAGAAACCACTTCAACGACTTCCGACTTTAGCAGAAATCAAAGCGACAATTCCGGCGAAATGTTTCGAAAAGAACTTGGGTTTATCGCTCTTTTATTTGGTATTCGATTACGCAGCAATCGCCACACTCTACATGTCTGTTTCGTATTTTGAGAACTACGGTGGATGGATAGGACTTCTGTTGTGGTATTATCTCATTGGCATGTTTGGTATGAGTCTTTTCTGTGTAGGTCATGACTGCGGGTTAGTATGAAGATTGTAAGTAAAGTAAACTCGATTTTCAGACACACGACATTTTCCAACTATACATGGGTTAACGATCTTTGTGGTAAGTTCATTTTGCTTTTAATTGCTAACCGAAAGGAAGCACAAAATATAATTAAAAAACAGTCAACGTTTAGGCGAGAGAAAATATCAAACTTTCAAATGAAGAAAATCACTTTTTTACAGGACACCTGGCTCATGCTCCTTTGCAATCACCGTATTGGCCATGGCAAAAGTCACATAGAAAACATCATCAACACACTTCTCATGTCGAAAAAGATCGCTCGCATCCGTGGATTACACAAGAAAGATTTGAACAATCGAATTTCATCCAACGACACTTCCGCAAAATTCCACTTCACGCGTTGTTTCTGTGGGACATTTACACTAAATTGGGAATGCCAGACGGTAGCCACTTTTGGCCCTACTCACCACTTTTTACCAACAACTTCGAGCGTATCCAGTGTCTGATTTCCGGAGCTGCTTGTTTGTTTTCCTCATACGTAAGCTATAGAAACTAAATAGTTGATTGCGGTGTTTGAAGGTTGCTTTTGTATTATGCGATTATAATTACTGGACTTACCTGAAATATTACTATGCTCCAGTAATGTTCTTTAGTCTATGGTTAATGGTTGTGACATTTCTTCAACACAAGGACGAAGAGATTTGTGCATATGACGATAATGCGTGGACATACGTCAAAGGTCAATCCAATACGATCGATAGAACTTATGGCTTCGGCATTGACTATTTGATGCATCACATTTCCGACGGCAAATATCGAAACCATTTGCACTCTAATGAATCAGTTTTAGGTCATGTTGTTCATCATTACTTCTTCACAAAAATACCGCACTACCATTTGCCTAAAGCGACAGAAGCAGTTCGAGAAATTCTGCAGCAATATGGTCTTTACAAACATCAATCAACGTACGATCATCTTTATCAGTTCTTCAGGTAGTCCAGATGAATTAATTGAGAAATTCATGGGTTGCAGATTGAACGTGAAGTTGGAATACATGCTCAGTGCCGGAGCGGGTATTCTAAAGTACAGTGTGTCAAAAGATTTTCAAAAAAAAGAACAATAATGTCTTAGTTGATGTTTACAACTTTAATGTTTTATTGTACTTTACGCTGCAAAGAATGTGTGAATAAAATGGAAGAAGATTGTCCGACGAATAAGTTCAATATTAGTACAAAAAAGTGTAAGACAATGATCAAAAGAGACCGTGATCGTTTATCATCGTCGTGGGTGGTCGATGGGCTGATTTAAGAATCAGTATGTCGACGAAAAAGTCCGAGTTTATGACAAGCTGTGTGGTCGATAGTCATTTTTTCAAACAATAACGTTTGTAGTGTGCATTGCAATTAAATATCCCAACTCTACGGGTATTTCGAATCGTTCTATATTTATTTACGTGGTGATTTCCACTATTGCTGTAAGAATAATCAACTCTTGGTCTGACAGTGCAAATGGAAGCAAATCACAAATACAAAACATTTCGATTGGCCGGGAAAGTAGCAATCTTGACTGCTTCAACTCAAGGGTTTGTTCGTTATTCAAATGCTATGAATCTGTTTTCTAGGATTGGATTAGCAACAGCCGAAAGACTCGGGCATGAAGGATGTAAAGTTGTGATCAGTAGCAGAAATCAAAAGAACGTAGACGAAGCAGTTAAATCGCTTGTTAGATCGGGGCTTCAAGAAGAGAACATCGCAGCAATTGCGTGTCATGTTGGAAATCCCGAACATCGTCGTACTCTGATTCAATTGGCTCTCGATCGTTTTGGACGAATTGACATCGTTTTCCACAATGCGGGAATCAATCCAGCGACTGGAGACGTTCTCAAAGTTACACAACAACAATGGGAAAAGATATTCGATGTGAATGTGAAAGCGCCGTTTCTTTTGAGTCAAATGATTGTACCTCATATGCAAAAAGTTGGGTGGGTTTGCAAACACAATCATCCGGTTCAATGGTCATATTTAGTGGTGGATCCATAATCTTCAATGCGTCTTTATCGGCGTTAAGGAATTCTGAAGGCATTTATGTTTATGGTGAGTATACAGCTTGTACCGTTGATTTGAAACTTAATTGCTATTACATCGACGAAATGATTTAGGAATGTCCAAAACAGCGTTGTTGGCGCTTGTTAAAACAATGTCTATGAGTTTGGCCAAAAAGAATATTCGAGTGAATAGTGTTATACCGGGTCAGATTAAAACCAGAATGAGTCAACAAGTAGGTTGAATATAAATCCGATATTAGCACTGGGATTTCAAGATGTGGGATGAAACACATCCGCGTCATAAAATCGTTAAGCAATCGGTCATCAATTCATTTGGATGGTTGGGACGTATTGGACAACCGGAGGAAATAGCGTCTGCTGTCGCTTACTTGGTCTCAGATGATGGTCGATTCATTACTGGAGAGAATCATTTGGTAAGAACAATAAACAAGTATATTCAGTGTCTGAATAGGTACACGGCGGTTGTGATGCTCGTTTATGATTTCGGTCAGTTTGGTGTTTGATCAGCTGACTTGTATTGTTCATTGAATTTTGAACAAATTTCTTCGTGTAGTTGTTTAAAGCAAATAAACGTTTATTGCAATCGATTTCTCGAATTTGGTTTTAAACGTTAAATTAAACGTTGAGTTTCACCTTTATGTTCTTCAGTCGTTTTGCTAGTAATCGAATTTGGACTTCTTTATTCGTCGTTTTATTTGCTTGTGATTTCGCTAACAGTCAATGTTTCGATCTAGGTCGCAATTGCAAGAAACTTAAACGACTGTGCACCGAACCTGCTTATGTGCAATTTCTTAGGGATCATTGTCCTTTTTCATGCAATCGGTGCACGAGAAACGGCTCACCTTGCCGAGATCAACGTAGAGAGTAAGCCACAACGCCAAAACACATTTATTACATAACTGTAGATGCTCGTTGTGGGCAGCCAATGGTTTCTGCACAAATCCATTCTTCCCGAAATCACAAAAAAAATACCTTTGTGGACTCACTTGTTTGCTATGCAATTAGCCACTTGAGATTGAAGATACCTGACATTTTTATTTCAATAAACAGATAAACTCAACAATCAATTAGTCTTTTCATTATTGTTGGCAAGACGTTTTGTTAATTCACGTTCGAGCAGCTCAGTAGGAACCAAATGACATGGATAGTCAGCAGGATCAATGGATGGCATTGAAGAGCTAGCGCCTCCATCTACACACCAATTGCTTCCGGTTACAAATGATGCAGATGAAGAAGCAAGGAACAAGACCACTTCGGCAACTTCTTTTGACAATCCGGGACGTTTCATCGGTGTAACATAGTCGCTAATGTAATTGAAATACAAATAAGCGACCATCTGAGCTTCAGGAATTTGACTTTTCTTTAAGATCTTCGTGTCGCTTATTATCCCCGGACTAAACAACAAGAATTAAACGAAACGAAGAAGACGAACCTGACTGCATTCACTCGGATTCCTTGTTTTATCAACGCTGTTGCGTAAGATTCGGTCACCGAATTCAAAGCAGCTTTCGATGCAACGTAGAACATGATTTGCGACGTTCGAGCTTCAACTGACGCGGAACTGATGTTGATCACATTTCCTTTGGTTTTCGCAAGATGTGGAGCAGCCAATTGAATTAGTGCCACGGGACTAAAATAAGCAGTCAAAACACATCGTTGAAACAACCAACTCACGTGCGCACATTCAAATTGAAAACATAGTCGAAGTTCTCGAGCAACTCCAATTCACACTCCAAGCCGTCTTTGTGATAACATCCGGCGTTGTTGACCAAGATATCCAAACGACCAAAACGCTCAACCGTTCCATCAATCAACTTACGTTGAGTTTCTTCGATTTCGGCCGGACCTTGAACTTTGTGTATTCGATCAACGGGGATACCGTTTTCATTCAGGAATCTTTCACACTCCTTAGACCCTACAGATTATTCATCCGTCTATTTTGTGTCACCTCTAAACCATTAGCGGATCGTCCATGAATTGTGATCGATGCTCCTTCACGTCCGAATGCCAACGCAATTCCACGCCCAATTCCAAAGCTCGAGCCACTAATAACGACAACTTTTCCACTGAACGACATGATGATTACACAAAACGAACGTTCTTATGCTCGATTTTATATTCGAATTTCAATTACTTTGGTCGGTTCATATCAACGGTCGTCGTATAACTCTCGACTTGAACAGACGACTATGTGGTTGTAAATGGAAGATTTGGGTTCGATTGTTTTCGAATTTTGCACTTTTCTATCAATTTTACGATACAAAATAAACGATCGGTGGAAAGGGTCTTGCAAATTGTACAAATTTGATCGTTACCTTTTTTAGTTTGCAGGACTTTTAGCGCGTGATAACGATTTCCTGTCATGCCCAAAAAAGGTGAAGGACGATTGGTGTAATTTTTATTGTTCCTTTCGTTCACTACTAATGGCTCTGTTTACTAATTGATTTGACGTTTTTAATTACTTCTGTTTAATCTGTTAAGACTTTCGAACGTGGATTCGTAGTTGACATCGAACAGAAAACCACAAAGATGTACAAATTGATTCTGCTTTGGTATTTCACTGCTTGATTAGGTCATGACTGTACGATCGGCGACCAGTGAAATCTTCAAGAATCTCGACGTTGACAACAAAATGACGATGCGATTTGTCGGTAACAAATACACAACATCGAGTATAATTTCCTTCTTGAGATCGACACGAGCATTTTGTTCGCTTTGATTAGGAACTCAAGTCAAGTGCTCAGTCATTGTAGATCAGATTATCGATCTTGAAAAGCAATGGTGTGCAGAATCAACTGCTCGTCCAATAACTTTTTCGTCGATGTTCATATCAACGGTAGACGGCTCGTCAACAGCCTTCTTCATTGCGAAGGCCAAACCAACTGCTCTGGATTTGTAGATTGAATTCGAAAGAAGTATCGTGAACTACGAAGATTGGTGGCTCTTCGTCGTTCCGTTGAATTTGCCTTGAGATTCGGAGGTTGGGAATTTCTGTTCGAATTATTCATTTGTGTGCTGTCGCATTTCAAACACAAACGAGCATTCAAAGTCGCTTGTTGTGCGTAGATGAAACGTGCATTCCGAAAACGCGGAAGAAACCGCGCTGACGCACAATAAACGTCGTCGATCACGTTGCGAATTTGAATTTCGAAAACGGTTTTTGGCTGATCACTCGTCTGTCACTTAATGCTAGATTGGTGATCAGAGAGGATGTTTAACTTTTGTTGATGTGTGAACATTTTCGTTCGTTGATCTCTGACGTTCAAATTGTAACACAACCAATTACACGAAACTAATTTTCGTGTCGAAATCCCCCTCCAACTACATCGACAAAATCGGCGAGATTCGCGCGACCTTCTGAATCACCTCCGTCGCCAATCTTTTTGCAACGTCAGCAAACAAAAACACGTGAAGATGTGTTGGAAATTTCGCAACTCGTTCCAGAAATCTCGTTGATCCACTCGGCTGTTGATGACGCAGAGCGTGAGGCGCACATGAGAATCATTGCGAAGTGACCGCGCAACAGCAAAACACTCGAATGGACGTCACGTTTTTCGAAGGTCAACGGGAGTTGTTTTCGTTTGTTCCGCTCGAAAATGACCCAAATTCTGCGCGAGCAGCTCGCGCAGAGAAAGTCGAAAAACATCCTCCGCGTCTTCTCCACATTCGCCCCGCGTTCGACTGATCAAAGAACGCGCAATAGGCGGGACCAGAAGGCTCTCGAAGTTGACGAGTTTCAACATTCGCGTGTATAAAAACGAATGGACGTCGCTCGTCTCCATAGGAAATTGTTTACGTCTTCTTACATTTCACTTCGTGTTTCAATTGCTGACATCATCAAAATGACCATCGCCCCAGTGCCACAAACTTCTTTCTATCATCCACGTTCGTCCAGTAATCCTATTAGTATGCAGCTGGACGCTTTGCATGCTCGTTTCGCTGTGGATCGGGACGAGAACAACAATCGACTTGGTGCTGGAGATATGGCGTTTTCTTGCAAAGTACATGGCGACAGTCTCATTGTAAATGGCCGCGAAATTGCCGATGGACGAACAACCAAACGCTTCTTCAACGAGTCCTTTGTGTTACCAGAAGACGCCGATTCAAAACGCATTCGATGTTCCTTTCACAACGACGGTCAAATCGAAATCGATGTTCCTCGAGTTCGATTGGAAGCTCAAATTCACGCTGCTTGTCCATTCGACTCAGCAAACACCGGCGGCTTGTGGTGACATTTAATCTTCGAACTGCCGTTTTAAAGTCTTTCTCTTTACATCGTGTGTACATTCTTTGAACTCAATCATTCGCTTTATATCATGTTTGTATTTACGTTATTTGAATTTATTGAAATCAGTTATAATAAAGTGCAATTCTATGAATCTTCGTCAATTAAAACAAAATTGAAGAGTGAGAAGCGTGGAATACGCTCAATTTCCAAGTTCATAAGCGGAACCAATAGCTCAGGTCATTGAATTGAATTGCCTACTTCAGCGCAAAGCCCATTAAGTGAAAGCGGTCAATGGATCGAATCGCCGGAAATGCTTGACGTCAAAAACCGGCTGAACATCACAGGTAGACAGTTCGCAGATTGTAAACGGATGAATTTAAAATGTGTGAAGTTAAGGAGAAAAACGGCTGAGTAGTCAGCAATCCGGTTCAAACTCGTCAGTTGTACTCTGAATGAGGATTTCAGAATTCGATTTAACAAGTTTGCTCGTTTAGTGGCTTCCAAGTTACAGTCTACGCTGATAACTGAAAATGAACGTTTTGAATTCCAACTATTTCCCTTCGTTCTTATTTCTTATTTCAATTTGCTATGTTTGTTCAGTCAATTCTATTCATCAACATACTCTTGATCTCAATTGGCTTAACAGTTTCTATCATCGAGCCGCGGTTATGGCTCTTTTACGAGTAAGTTTGTTTGCTTCTGGACATATAATCAGTTTTGATGCAAAGCACTTTATCGTTTTTGATTAACAAGAGCAATCACACGAATTTAATGAGCAGCTCCTTGGTTGTTTCCTGACAATTTGAAGAGCATTCCTTGGGCGATGTTATTGCAGTCTTTGGGCTGGAAGTGAAGCTCTTGGCGAACTGAGTCAGATGCTTGGCTGATAGCGTCGTTCATTTGTTGGCAAGATTCTTGAAGAGTCAACCCATCGTTTTGATGAATCTCCTGTGATTACGGTCATCTTATTCTCACATTTTATAACTCACCGCCATTTTTGCTGCAATTGGTTTCGCTTCATCCGAAAGTCCAGCGATCTTTTGCTGGAAGTTGTTCTTCATATCTTGGATCTTAGCCAAAGCGTCCTAAGAAAAAGATCAATTATAGAAAATGATTCTGAATCTATACCTTAACACTTTGATCCTGGTTTTTCGCCCAATTTTGCACGTTTTCTTTGATTTGGGCCTTCGACAATGAGCGATCCTCAAAGATTTTTTGTAGCTCCTGACGTTGAGTATCGTTCAAATTGTTGTTGAAAGCAGCACGTGCTTCTTCGAAGTTTGCAAGAGTTCCAACGAAGAACATAGTGAAAAGAACAAGTCCAAAGGTATTCATTCTGTTCGGCTAGCGGATCAAGAGAGTTAAGTGAACTCACGAATGTAGAAATAAACTGCATATTGTCAGCCACCTATCCTTTTTTTATACTCCGATTGGTAATCCGGGGATCAGACTGGGAGCGAAAAAACAATTAGCCAACACGTTGAATAACGGGATTTGAGTTGTTTAATACAGAGCTTTGTGTCTGATCTTCGAATTGGAAGTAAACTCAATTCGCGTGAAATGTCTGCTAAACACAAATCCGTTAAAAGAATTGTTAAAAAGCGGCAATTTCACTATTTATAACTTCAAACTCGCTCATGACTCACAAAATTTTAAAGCTATTTATTTCGAAAACCAATCATAATTGAATACCCAGAAGAGTCAAGACCGTTAACTGCAACCTATGATTCTTGCAATTCGTTGGTTTCTTCTTGTTTTTGATGACGATTTCCACGATGACCACCATGTCGTCGACCGAACGGTTTGCTGCAGTCGCGAGTTTTCAAATGAAGTTCAGTTTTTATGGCTTCAGCCGTTTTTTCAATAATAGCGTTGATTTGTTCGCAAGTCTGAAAGTAGTTACTTATTTGTGTACATCAACGATCATACTTACTTGTCTTCTGGTCAATTGATCATTTTTCCACACCTTCACAAGCTCGGCATCGACCTTCTTTGCTTCTTCTGAGACTTTGCTCAGAAGTTCCTGGTGTTTTTCGGCGTGCTTCTTTTTCCATTCTTCACGTTTCTTTTGGGTTTCGGCGTAATTTTTCTACACGCAGTAAATCAATCTGTTAGTTTTGCTTGGCTACTTACTTGAACGCTTTCGGGTTGTTTTTTAATCCATTCTTCCACTGATTGATGGATCTGAGCACGAGTAGCATCCTGGTCGTGTAGAATGGCCTTCAATTCTTCCCGTTGCTTGTCGTCGAGATTCTTGAAGAGAGAACCGAAACGAGCAAAGGCCACAGCACAGAGAGCAAGGAAAACTAAAACAGTTCGCATCTTCGAAGACGACTAGTGAGTGAGTAATGAACGGAGAAAGCCGTTTACTTGGTCGATTAAAACCCTTCGCTGGTTTCTTTTATAGGCAGTTAACACAAACGTTCATATTTGCTCTACTCGCTAAATCGATCTGTGATGCTAATCAATGTGACGGCTGCGTTTGTTTTTCGAAACAAACACCGTTGTGTTTCCGTTTTGTCGTTGGGATGCCGCAGAAATGCCGCGACTGTTTGCCAAACCAAATTCATCCTTTTTGTTTCTGATCTATATACCGTTGGGTCCACAATTTGCGTTGACTATTCTGCTTTCATAAATTTGAACACCTGCTATTGGTTCCACTGATCTCACTTGGCTACTCGTTACACGACTTTGTTTCCGATCTTTGTTCTTATTTTCAGAGCAAAGCCAATACGCTCAAACGTGTTGTGCCCAATGACGAAACGATCGTATACAGAGAATGCGAACGTTCAGCACGAACAGTCTCACAATTGGCACGTTGTGTGGTTGGTCTTCTTGATGTCCGTGATCGTAATGAAGTCGAGCGACAAACAGACGAATTTGAGCCACGAACACAAAAAGAGTTTTACGAACGTATCACCAAACTTGTTAACGACGTACTTGGCAACCCAAAACGTGACAAAATCCAGAGCAAAATAAGACGAAAAAAGTCCACGAAAACTGCACTTGAAAATTTGCAAACGATTCGTCGATACACAAATCTGGTTGAGCGTTATAGCTCACAGATGCAGAAAATAAACGACGAGAATCAGCGGTTTGTGTTCAATTGGAAATTAGTTCATGAGGTTTCGCTTTAGATTCATTCAGAATGCCGGACTTCCAGTTAAGTTTCAGTTGCAACCAGAAGCCAATCCAACGATGTTGAATGAAGTAATTGAGCTCATCAATCGTTTCCAGGTTATTGCTTTTATGCAATTAAATGCAAAGTTAACTTTCAGCAAAATCAACAAGCCAACAGTAAACTTTCAATACTATCGCCCAGCTTCTTTGCATTCTCTGGTCATCAACGAAAACACCTGCTTTCACCTTCGCTATTCAGTTTACATTCTGATGGTCCACTCTCTTTACCGCAACTATTTCAGGTATGTTGTTTTTATTTATCATCTTAATCTAATTCCAGATGGCATCAATTGGACGTAGAGAAACCGATGAGTGGATTGAAATGCTCTTAACGCTAAGTGGTGCTTCTGCTGTGTTACAGAAAACTGCCGAAAAGCTAGAGCCCAAATTGCACGTGTTGGAACGTGATGTGTATCCTCGACTTCGAGAAATGGAACGATGGCAACGTTCGTGGAAACGAGCCCGTTCGATTCAAACCATTGAGCAGCAACAGAAATTGAAGTCCGATGGCTACGCGTTTTTGAATCCCAACCAGTTAAATCTGATCTACAATAGTCCATGTACGTTCTTTAAGTCATAAACGTTGTAGCAATAGATTTAGTAGCACCGCCGTTAAGCGAACACGCCAAATTGAATGCTCAAATGACCGAAAGTCAACGTGAAGTTCGATTGGAGAATGACATTCGACGTTTAGCTAAATTGGAACAGGAGTTGAGTTGGAAACGCATTAAACGTGCCCTTCTCGACTCATCCACTGAAAAACACCAGAATCCACAAACAGCAATTCCACGAACCCAATTCAATCGATTTGTACACTACGAAGACAAGAAAAATGGAAGCGAATGGGTTGAAATTACACGCGACATCGACGTTAACATTAATCCAAAAGCCCATCATCCAATGTACGCGGAGGCAACGACAGAATCGATAAATTCAACAATCACTACGGAAACCTCACTGACAAACTCTTGTGCTGATACAACAAATTCAGCTCGTTGCAGTCCGCTTTCAACTCCAACATCAACAGTTCCACCTTCGCTTCCACCAAAAAAACATGATAAAGAAAAGGACGAAGAAGAGCTGCCCAAATTCGAGACTTTAGCACCATTTGCATTCGGTAGTCGAATCAATGAAAGTGTAGTCCTTGAAGCACTTACACTAAGTCCTTATGCCTTCTGGAACGAACTTGTTCAGCCCGAGTTTGCGAGTGTGATGACATTAAGTCCAAGAGCTGTAAGCTTGTAATTATGACAAGTAAAATATCCATTTAGTTTGTTGCATCAACGTTGTCCCCGCTGGCTGCCGTCGCTCGTATTTTGACACCAAGCTGTTTAGTAGATGTTAACAAGATTTTTACGGTTTTTTAGCATTCAGATCGGAAATTTTATCCCCACGTACCATGACAGCTTTCGTCCTCTCACCCGAGGCCATGATTCTCGAAGTAAGTTGACGCACGAAATAAACTACTTCTAGCATTTAGATCTTATCTCCAAAAGCCATCGAGGTGGGTTGTTTGACGGTAGTTCATGTTTTCGTTCTAGGTCCGAGTCGCCAGTCCTGAGGCTTTGATCATTCAAATCCTAAGGTAACTAACAATTTTTAAGATTATATCTTATTGTTTTAGTCCAAATGCTGTAAGCGAATTTCAATAAAACATTGAAACATGTTTTCAGCTTGCTCCTAAAATCTATTCTCCAGGTACAACCGCCTTATTGCTCTTGAAAATTTCTGTTTCAGAAGCTCTTGGCCTCCTGATTCTATCTGTGAGTAGATCAATAAACTATAGAGATTTGAGTTTTAGCCGAGTTTTCTTAGCCCTCGAATCAAGAGTCAAGAGAAACTAATGATTGAGGTATAGAAATTTTAGTTTGATTATAAAGGCATTCAGATTCTGTCTCCCAATATCCTCGGTGGATCGGGGTCACATGAAGAAGATACATCCAAGGAGCATGGCCATCACGAGTGTTGTGCCGAGAAAGAAAGTGGAGAACACGTCGACCTTCCGAAACCGCATTCTCCACATGCAATGCGCGATTGGACTTGAAACCATTGACGTATGCAATTGTTCATATGAGTAAATTTGGCAGTTAAACTAATACTACAGTTCGAGCAATTAAAAGTGCACTTTACAGTCAATTTTCTTTCTAAATGTTCAATTTTTACGATTCAAAGGCATTTTACGATGCTAACGTCAGCAGAAGGCTTATCATCGAACTTCCTGCAGACTTCCCCAATTTACGATTCATAACGAGGGTTTTATTTGATTATTGAGCATTTGATTACTTGCAACTTTTGTATATTGATCGTTTTTGATACACGTATCAGATTCGGTCAGAAAACATAAAATGGTTAGTTTATGAAGACGATCGGGTATTTTGGCTCCGAAAGCATCTTCTGAAAAGTGTAGTGTCTTTAGCAGTTAATCAGAAAGTTCAACTTGCACTTTTAAAACTGTGTAGTTAGTTGCTGATCAGCATCGAATTCCTCCGCGTTTTTATTCGACGAAAACTATTTACGTATTTGCATTTGATAGACGTGTTCTCTTGTGTTGTTCCCAAAACCACGACGCTTATCGTGCGTTGTCGAACATCATCGGACATTCGTTTTCACTGTGGAGACGAACGCCGTTTGCTTATCGTTCGAATCAAAACGTGAGTGGTCGTCTCTTTCGTTCCATCACCTGACGATGCTAAAAGGTCAGAATTGAAGAAGGAAGTGATTGTCGTTCTGGGAATCACCGTGTTTATTTGCTAACGCTGTAATACGTTAAGACGCACGGCTGAATTAATTGGCGACGATCAAGAGTGTGCAAAGACGAGTGTTTCCGACCGTGATTTTTCTTCGAATCATTGACGAAATAATGTAAATGCTGATGACAAAAAACATTTCGTTGACAGACTCCGATTCCTAGAAGCGAATTAGACAGTAACCCGCAAATAAACAAACATGATAGCTACTGAACTTCGACTGCTTATCACCTAGAACAGAAGTTTGTTTTTGACTGATTGTTTTATTGTTGTAAATATCAGGTCAACTATCTATCTGGAGCAAAATGACGATTATCGTTATTGAGCTGCAAATAGCAGAAGATCGTTGACGAGATGATGAACTTGATTCCATTGAACTTCCTGCTTATGTCCAAAATTGTTTTGTTCAACTTTCACTCATAATTGCCGAGCACATATAATCTTCGCATAAATAGACCCCAGAAAGATTATCCGTATAGCAACTGAGAGCAAAGATTGCGGACATTTCCTGAAATAACTTTCTTGAAAAAGAAAATTAGTCGATGGGTTCGTGACGTTCAATTGGATTCTGTTTTGACTTTGCAAAGTAAATGAGATTTGTGTGAGTGGGAAATCGCCTTTAGCGTTCGTTGCAATCTAAAATGAAATACGGAACTAAAGTTGTTGTTGTCGATCCATTGGATTAATGCTACTCGTTGTAAAAGTGCATCCAACTCGCAGATTGTTTTTCGAATTGAACGTTTTCACACCGTCGCATGAAAGTGTTACCAGAAGTGGTTGTGTTCATCAAAATTAACGACAATTAAAAACTGTACGTCGACATTCGGGTCTTATCTATCGCTTGTTACGCAAGCAAATAGGGACCATTTGCTTTAACGATCAAACACCGAAACAAAATCACTGTCATTGATCGGCAATGGGAATCGCGTTTTACTTCCGCCTTTTTCTCTCTTGCTAAATTTACACCTCAGAAAGGGTTCTAGGAAAGTTGTGCGTTGTAATTCTGTAACATCAATCACTTAGTGGATTCACTGAAATCATTCGACTACCCGTCGTGATTGGTGCGAAGAAGTTCAAAGTTTGTTCGAACTTTTTGTCAGTTTGTTCCGTGTTTTAGTAGCGACACACTTTTTGGAACACGAATGTTTGGTTTAAAGTACAAACAATCTTATCTTTCCGTTTGTTTATCGGAAAATTTTGCAAAACTTGACTTCAGCTTTAAATTCCTGTAACCATCACTAAACGTTTAATCAATCAGAACACATGATAGTCGAGGTTTTGTCGTTGATGCGATGATCGTTTGATGATTTCAGTGATCGTCTACACACAACTTCCGCTTTGACAATTATTACAGAGATCACATTCTCTTGATAGTGCAATAGCAAGAAATTATTTCAATTAACCGTCTTTTGCGCGCAAACCACGAATTACAAGCTTTCGGTTTAACTGAGACTCTCGACTTTGCATTTTAGCGTGTTCTTCCAACTTGACTATTAGGGACTCTGTGGAAAGTTTGAGAAGTCTGTTCACCGTTTCAAGTCGAAAGAACACTCACTGTTGCCTTAAAAGCTATAGAACCGTACAAATTGATGGTATCACAACAACAGAGCTCATAACATCGGGTTCGGGTTATTCGCATTTATCAGGGGAATTACCACAATTCGGGTCCAAGTGTCTATTGTTCTGAATTAAAAGCTAACTTGCCATTTCCACGTATACGAGCTTATTCTCACGAGACAATCGGTTGTCTTGATTCTTGGTGTGTAAAATCGAGCATAAGTTCCGTTTGATAAACACATTAGTCGAAAAGTCTAACGGTTTAACATTAAAGAATTATATTAGACTACAGGTTATGTTATTATCCCTCTCGTATTGTACTTTAGAACCTCATAATACGACCGTCGTTTTAACTTCTATTCTATAACGGTTGGCTTTGTGTTTTGTGAACTTGTGTACCCAGCAATGAGAAAATCAAAGCGAACGGGTGTGTGAAATGTCAAAAGATCAACTTAAACATTTCGTAGCAAACATCAAAACACACGAGAAAGTTCGTGGTCCAATTAAGCATCGCTTCTAAATGCGAACCAATTTGCTTCGATTTTAAATGATGCTATCGAGTTTGCAATGATTTTCATAGTGGAGTTATTGTCACGTTGCTTACGGAGTTCTCATCTAACATCACAACCGCTTCCGTTTTCATTTCAATGATGGACACAATGGCGAGCGTTAATTTGAAAGTGAGTAGTTAACTGTTCTCGCAGATGCAGTAACATCTCAATCAAAAGGTTGATCAAATCATGGCTCGAACTCATTTTATTGGGTGGTTGTTCGGGTCGAATTCTTGATGTTCATGGAGCACAAAACAAATTGGATGCTGAGTAGATAACTGAACGTGTTTTTTGGCGGCGCAATTGGAAACCATAGAACGTGATGAATCGGCTGAGCGAATGAAAAGACGTAGAAATTGAAAGAACGGCGATGCCAAGAAAAATTTCAATTTGAAATCCAAAAGAACTAACGGACTTCCGGGTTCTGCAATAAACTTCCGGGTCGAAGAACGTGCAGAGCCAAAGAAGTTGATGTTGTTTCTAAGAACTCATGCGATTCCATGTCCTTTATTAGATTGCTGTATTTGGCAAAAACAAATTACTCTTTCCTTCAATTGTTTCTAGTATGGCACGCGCGATCTGTGGTTCTTCGTTCTGATTACGGAGGCTCAACTCGACTTCCGTCGGCCTTCTGATTATGCGGATCTCAACGACGAGACCACAACTGGGCTAATTAACTAAAAACTCTCTAGTGCACACAGCCAGTTCATCAATTAGACAAATATAGATAGTCGAGAGTGTGGAAATCATTTCATTTGAAACGCATGATGTGTGGGTAAAAGCCAGGAATTCACTGTTTGAACAACTCGAATATGTTGCTGAGCATTGTTTGGGAGAACACGATTTAGATCACGAATGCTGTTCAGAACTTGGTATCCAAGTGGTGCAGCTGCAATTTAAGATTTCGTTTTATTTCAACTTCTGTGCAAACATGATCCTCGGAGCTCGAGCTTTTCTGCCCAAAATTAATTATCAAAACTTGCAAAAAAAGTTTGGAAAACGCAATGCTCGGAAGAATGCACTGGGACCTCTGTTTTTTACTCGATTGTTGTCGACAGGAAGTTGAGATTTTGGAAATTTAACTAAAAATAGTTTTTATCGCGTGCTCGTGGATCGAATTCACTTGATCTTTATTCGCAAACGACGTTTAATGGCTGCTGTTAATCAGGTGAATTGGTTTTACGATCACGTTCATCACTTTCTTAACAACACAACTTACATTAAATAATGTACTACGATTCTCTACCGTAGAGGCTTATAACATTGTTTTCGTTAATCATCACAATCCGCCAACCATTCCAAGTGTTTCATCCTCTCCTTCCTTATTGTATTCGATAACAAATTCCTCTACCGTAGACCGCTGTTCCGTCGAATTCGAATCGCGACTTCAATTAGCGTTCGTCCGAGGATTATCGTCCAGAGACAAATCTGTACCATAAATTTGATGTCGACTTTAATCTCCAATGTGGTTTACGTAGTTCATTGGATTTACGCTTCAAGAAACCCTCGAAGTTGTATTGTTTCCGGCAGAATATTTTCGTTTGAAATGTGCCAATCAAATTTCTGCACGTTCTCTTTGAGGAACAAAGTCTTCACGTTGCGAACAGTTGTACTTCTTATTCGCGTTCAATGAAAAGACACACGGAGGTTAAGAGCAATAAGACCGGAAGAAATTGTCTTCAGGATTTTTCTCCAAAGAAATGCGGAAGTAGTTGTTGGCCTCTGACGTTCTCGTGTCGTTTCTTTCGCCGCACTTCGTCTTTTTGGCCAAATGTAAAGTTGCGAGCGAATGTTGAAGACGCGGAACTTTTGCCCCAAACAACATCCGGACACACAATTTGCACTTCGAAACGGCAAATGTTGCGCCGATAGAAGAACATAAACGAATTTTTGTGTGCTTTCTCGTCAAACTCATGATTGTTATATCGAACCAATGTTCACTCTGACCTTACTCAACCGGAATCTCTTCCGCGTTGTCAAACCAAGCACGTGAAGTTTTTCACGTCTTGGCCTACAGTATTGCAAAAGAAACGTCTGTCATTCGCACGCAACTTGCTTAGTATGACAATGTCCAATTGACAGAGTCGTTGAAACGTCCGAACAACTACCGAGTTTTGTTACACGTGTCAAGTCGATGAACCATTTCGGGCGTTTTCACGTCCGCAACTCAATCCTATCAAAAATGCAACTTATGGAAAATACGCAAAGTTGCGGGGTCGACACGCAGCGATCGACAAGTCGCCAATGATAATAGCAACAATACGAAGAGCCAAAAGCTCAAAACAGCGTTTAATCTTCTTAACTCCGCTGCAGGAACTCAATCAGTTTAAAGTCTTGTTATCAGTGATCGCTGAATACACGAACGTCTTGTAGCAAAATTGCTTAATTTGCAAAAACAAATTCTGCAATCAACGCGGAAGTAGATGATCTGTGAATAAAACTATCCGATGTACTTTTGTCGCTGTTAAAATATTACCGTAAGACCTCAAACGTTCACGGCACTTAAACAAATCAAATTTATCACCTGTTTCCGAATAAGTGGATTTTTGATTTCTGAGCCTCGGCAGTTTGTTTTTTGTAATTGTGTTTGAATTTGAAAAATCAAGTAGCAAACAACTTCAACAACTCAAACTGGTGCTCGATATTTGTTTCTGCAATCAAGTTATTAGGTTATCTAAATTGGATTCTTTCGTCACACCGCTTCTCAGAACATCGACTAACTAGCTGAACTCTCAACTACCGTAACATTTGATCCGCTGAACTTCCCAACATTCCATCAATTCAAACGGTTGATCAATCGGTGAAGTGGTGATGCATCGTTTTTGGTGTGCGAACTTCTGTGTAATTTCCGTCAAAAAGACGATCCCAAGAAACGCAAACGAGTGACTGATTGATTCGAAAAGTACGACAGTTAGTCTCCAGTCTGTGATGTTTGAATGTTGAATTGAATTACTTAAAAATCCAGGAAATGGGAAGATGTTTATTATATGAATGCGGTTATTTTTGGCTTCTTCTTTGTTGTGATTCGAAATCTCAACAAATTAGTTGGGGTTTCTTTTTCCTCTTGCAACAACCTAATTATGAGTTTCGAAGAAAGCGACAGTATGACTTCGTTCTTAATCAAGCAGTTCAAGTGACTACCTGCCACTCTTGAATTCAATTTGATATCAACAGATCAGATAACATAAATTGTTAACTTCTTGTTGTTTGAGCCAATTGGACTTATTGTTTTCTTAGCAGTCAATTTTCCGTGCCGTTCCGGAACTTGATTACGGCTGACAGACGATAAAGCTACGCACGCAAATCTATCGTTTGATAAGTTTTTTACCGGAGTGAAATAAACCAAATGAATAGACTAGCAATTGGGTGCATGTTACTGTCACGTTGTAATGAATTTTGTTTTGATTTCCGCCCAGTAATAAAGCTCATGCAATGTCGGACTATTAGTTCCGTGTTTTTTGATCCTTTGCATGCGTGATATAGTTGAATTGAAAAGCTGTACGACTTGAGGAGTACAATTGTTCATGACTTTAAGTCTTCTTCGAAGTTACTCTTTCGCCACAATAACAGAATTTGTTTGACGGAGATTTTGTTTCTCGGATTTAAATTCTGAGAACTCTCGTCGTTGTTCCTCCAAACCATTCGAATGCAAAACTTCCAAAATCTGTTGCATCATTTCCCAACAATGATTCGCGATGTCGTGCGCGTAATCAGATACAATTGGTGTGTAGATACGGAACATATTTCTCTTATGACTGCTTGTTTCTTGATTTACATAATCCACGAATTAGAACATTTCCACTCGGTCATAAGCCGATCAAACGTCGTAGAGTGCCGAGTACTCACGCACTCGTAGCTGATAATTGTAATCCCGCATTGTTCTTGGACCCGGAAACATTTTGTGAAAAGACCACTTGGTGTTTCTTGTTTTCGACGGCCTCAGTCCCGCCTTTCTGTTTGCTCGGAACGTTGAAAGAACAGTCAAACTCCGCCCATTCTCTCGACCATGAAACTTCGGTGGCAAAACACGATAATTTAGTTTTGTTGCGAGATTTGTGATCAAAAATCTTCTGGTTTTGACATCTGGACACGCCTTCTCGTCCACTGGTCGGGGTTTTCCCAAACATTAATTCAGTTCAATTTCAACACGTGTTGATGAGCGGTAGCTTTGGAATTCAAGCTCCCGAATTTTCGCATTCGCTTATAATGTTCTCAAGGAGTACAGTGCTCTTTTATACGCTGTCTGTTTTCTTCCTACTGTACTTTTTCTTTTACACGCCTTCAAGTCGTGATACAACTTTTCGTGTATGCTGTCTTTTTCAATATTTAAATTCAACGTTTAGAATTTTGACAAAATGTGTTTCGACTTTTCTTCGACCTCACTTCTTCTTCCACAACCCGCTCAACAGTCGTCGGCGTTGATCGAAGAACTTAAACTCAAGGAGTTAGCTACTGCATCAAATATGCTACTTCATATGCTCAATGAACATCTTGCTCAATTGAACGGTCCACTTGTTGATATGCCTCAAACGTTGAACACTCAATCAGTTGTGCCAATCAGTGAGCCTCATGTCACGTCAACTCCATCACCTCTTTCACCAACTACCTCCACTGGAACGATCTCACCGTCAACCTCGTCGATGGACGGAAGTCTCGAAGACGATCGTCGTCCACACCAATGTCCGGAGTGTTTGAAACGTTTTCGCTTTAAGTCGAATTTGTTCGAGGTAAGAAAATAGTGTGCTTTACAATTTTCTGATTGTTCTCTTTTCAGCATCGATCTCTTCATCAACAATCGACTCCTTTTGTCTGCCCATTTTGCTCTAAAACGTGTCGACTCAAAGGAAACCTCAAAAAACATTTGGCAGTGCACGTGACGTCTTCTGAAGCGTTGGAAGAATTGTGGAAGGCTCGTTTCTCGCGTTCAAGTGGCCGACCACGTAAACAACCACCGACTCAACATCCCAATTTACATCAACAACAACTTCCCACTCCAATGGCTACCTATCCGTTAGCCATTGGATGCACAACTCTGCCACAATCAAACGTTGGATTACAACAAGCGCTGTTGAATTTCAATTCGCTCACTGCATTCAATCGTTTTTAACTTCTTTTCCTATCTCTTTTACTCATGACCAATTCACCTCCTTTCTCATTTTGTTTTGTGACATCGCATGTCATTTAATCGGAACTGTGCAATAAATCGTATTCACTATAATCTCATAAAAAGAAACGCCTTCATTGAACTTCCTGGTTTATGGCACGCGAAACCAATCGACAATAAACGGGACGTGGTGTTTGAAACGGATTAGACACGAAGGTCAAGCAAAATAGACACCTGAAGCGACAAGCTTGCTTCCTTGAATGTCAATAGCAAAAACCAGAATTTAAAATAGTGAACAGAATTTCAGGATTTAACAAAAGTACGGTCAATCAAAGCATTAAAGTTCATTATGCTTAACAGTATGATCATTATCTTCAGCAAATCGCGTAAACACTTCTGTTTCTTTGAATACTATTTCTAAAAATATTAATTGGAACCATTTTGTTACTTACGTCAAAAACATTGACGTCCGGACAAGCGGTTAATTAGAAGTTTCCACCCTCAAATGAATCGGTTGAGGGTGTGTAAAAAGATTTTGTTTCTATTCAGCTTTTCTATAGTCCAATTGATTGTTGGTCATTTAGCTATTTATTACCGTAGTTAAGGGATCTTGCGCGTCACTCGTTTACTCCCGAGATAACGAGAATTAAAGCTGCTAAGTCTTTCGAGAGTGATCTTTAAGTTTTAAGTTCGTATGTTACAACAAATAATCATCTTAACCGACTACCCATGTTCACGTAGCTACTTGCCGATATTAAAAGGTCAAAAGAATCGACTAGACTGAGGATTTTAACGCAAATTAAGCACAACGTTAGTGGTTGTTTCCGCGAACGGTAAGAAATTTAATTTGATTTTCACTTCAGTTCGTTGATTTTTAACCTTACCCATCGTGTTAAACGAATCAATTACTTGACCGTGTTTCTGAACTTTCTGCATAGTTTTGTGGTGATTCGCTGGGATCGACATAACAGACAGAGTTCCTAATGAGTTTATTACCGAAATACACCGCCATTTCGAATGAGCAAACGAAAAAAATACCCGAGCTTTGGCGCATTACAACAAAAATATCCATAAAGTAATTTCGAGTAGACGGCAAGAAACTGCTGAGAAAAAAACTAGTAAGTTAAATTTCATTGCAACGGCAAACATCCTCCAAGAGTCTGATTCCGCCGCAAGGGTTGTTTGTGATTAGTGGAGTGGCAGTTAGACGACCACGTTGATGAACTTGATCCCAAAATACACGCGTCCGAAGTTCTAATTGAACTACCTTGTCCTTTGAGGTTCTGATTTCAATTGTTGGTGTAAACTCAATATCAAAAAGCTCGTGATTCTCGAGTTTTGGTTCTTCGTGTTTTTGCAAATAAGTACGCCATTCGGACAGGTACCGAATTCCAATACGTGACATCACAGAGATTGTGTACGGAGTGTATGTGTCCGGTTTGGTAATCGTATGCGATTTGATGCACGTGGTTTCAGCAAAAAAGCTTTCAACTTCCGACTTCAAAACATCAAATATGTCTTCCTGAAACAAGAGCCGATTATAACCACCAATAATCGTGTGTGAAATTAAGCGCCGACACCAATTAACAATCGTCGACTGAAACATCCTAATTGTCGAAGCTTACGGTATGACGACTTAATCCGAACATATGATTAAAGATCGAAGAAGGAATGTCGACTTGAATTAAGTCCCCTAACAAAATCACACGGATAAACAGAAATTCAATCCCATTTTGGGCAGAACTGCGACTTAAAAGCCCACCACTTGTTCGTATGATATTCAAATCTCTTGCGAAATGATCGTTAATTCTTGATTACAGCAAGGAAGTACAACTCAAATCAAAGAATTGAAAATCCTCTTCTTTTGTGGGTTAAGACGTTTAACAAAACGAAAAGTTCGGCTAATCCGCTAAAATCCGTAAAGTGCAATTAAGGAAACAGTCGAGAAGAATTCACACCTTTAGATTTTGTTCATTTATCCACCTTGGACGTAATCAATTCGATTAAGAACATTTGGAAAGCTACGTAATTTGTCGAGGATGACAAAACCCGCGCAAATTTTGGCTTCTGAATCACGACAAAGAAAAATTTTTCAGTTTTCTCGACTTTTGACTAATCACCTTTTCCTGGTCGTTGAGAATATTTCCATCTGCTTTGTCTTGACACATACAGAAGTTGATCGGTATTCGAGCATCTTTGCAGTCTCTATCCGTTGGAATCGAACCAAAAACAGAGCGTCCGACCGGTTCGCGACCCTCATTACTCAACTGCATGATTTCCCGTAAGGTCTCGTGTAAATCAAAATTGCTTGTCAGACGATTCTAAACAGGAAAATACAATAAAAAACAATTTAACTTACTTGATTTACTTCCAACTGCTGCATCTTCTCGGGATATTTCTCTCGAAACTTCTTTGGAGCAAAAATTGAAACCAATGGCATTCGTTCTTCGATTCGTCCCGTGTAAGTTTTTTGGATTGTCGACTGAAAAATTTTGTTATAAGATGCAAATCGTATCCTAATTTACAATTCTTTGGCCATGATCGCCTATAATAAACACAAACGAATTGTCCAATACTCCATCACGATCCATTCGATCCAACGAAGCAGAAAGATCTTGGTCGTAGAGCTCAAGATTCGATGAACTTGCGTGTGTCAGACCGGTCATGAAGTTGAATGAAAACTAAACTTCTTATTATGATATCAAATAAAGAGCTTACATGACATTCTTTAGCAAAACGACGAGCAAATCGTTCCCAAATTTGAATGTACCTTGGAACCACAAATTCACCGTTAACACACGATGAACCGGCTTTTAATTTTGAATATAAGTACGTGTAATATGGTCTATAGCATCGTTTTTTGTTGTGATATTGTCAACATACCGGTAGTAGAAATCGGCTGGTGGATTCACGAAACCAGGAAAGGCATAGTAATTGAACAATCCGAAGCCAATACTCGCGATATCGTCATTCCAGAGTGTTGCACATCCAGCATCTGCAATAAACTTTCATTTCGATAAAACACAGTTTACAATTACCACGTGCAATTTGAATTAACATGTCCGAGTATTTCCAGAAATCTTCGCTCAACATCTTTTTGGTTATAACCATATCATCGCGTACCAAATCGACCATTCCTCTCTTCGATGTGTCGTAGACTTTTCCAGAAAGAAGCGGAAGCAGATTAATTGCTGAGTTGTCTCCAACCTAAAGTTTTGTTTCAACACAAATTTCGATCAATGATCGTTTGTTGACCTTTTAAGGTTTTTGAAGGGCACATAATTTCCAAGATTAACGACCGTATATTTGAAGTTTCAAATCGAAAGCGATAATCCGAAAATGTGATTTTTACATTCCCTTTTCTTTAATACCTGTTTACAATTCTTAATGCGATAAACGAAAAGACGGAAAACATCGATTAACAGGGAATTTATCAGTCTTTAAGCAAAGAGACCAATTTGCCGGATTTATGATCGACGACAGGGATTAGCTGTCGTTCCACTTTCTTAATTTCCGTTCTCAAATAAAAACAATTTCGCTATCGTATCCCACGAAATTTGAAAGAGTAAGAACTCACTTTGGTGTGACCGGCCAGAAATTTGAAGTCCTTTTTGCGCATGAACTTCATGGTCAAAGGCATGTGACGAAAGAATTGATTTCTGGCTGTGGAGTCGATTACAAAAATTTCTGAAAATATTTAAAGTTTCTAAGACTGCAATCATGTTCTCACCGATATTGTACTTGTCTTCATTCTCGACGATTGAAGGTTTCAATCGAGGTTTATCTGATAGAGAAGTGTAGACATCAGTTAACAAGACTAAAATATCTTCATCTTTCTGATATATAATCCAACTAACCTTTTCCGGAGCTGTCCGTACATTTAACCAGAAATTGGTCTTTGTTGATGAAAACACGTCGATCCTGTGGAATCTGCAAATAAAATGTATACAACAAAGCGCTACATTTGACCATTAGACCTCAAACCAATCTCCAACTTCGAGTAACTTTCGTTTGTGTTTACGGAGCGTTCCACTCAGTTCACGACCCCGACATTTGATGCCCGATCGGAACTTCGCTCGATGTGGAACACCGACCAAAATCTCACCGTTTGGTAGCTGACTGATCATCGGAATGGTTTGATTGTCAAGTGAGTTGCAATGAACACGACGGTAGTGACGAACATTCTTTGTAAGATCAGCTTCATCTAAAATCCTAACATAAAATACGAAATCGACTAAATTGACCTCGTTTAGACACCGGATATCGACATTGATTTTCGAAAGGATGTGACTTCGAGTAGTCGAGATCGTAAATGTCCGCATCTTCGTTTTCGTCCGGGAAAACGAAAAGATCGTGAGTCTCTTCATTAGGTACTTGTTCATTCACTTGTTGTGCATCGACGTTCTCATCGTTAAGTATGTCCTCTGCAATTCCCTTCTTTGCTTCAGCTTCATCGGGTTGAAAAAGAACTGAAATGACAATTGGAACAAAACCTCGACTTTGTGTTTTACCGTCGCCTTGTGAACTTTTTGGATCTCTTAAGAGTTTATCTGAAAATTCCTCTAACTAATTTAGATGTTTTTTGATTACTTTTTTGTTCCGATTTCTTTTCCAAGTTCCCCGAGACGTCATTTTGCTTATTGACATTGTTCTCTTCATTCAATTTCTCTTCCGTATCATCGCCAGCGGCCTCTTTTTTGATGGGATCTGAAAAGAGACTAGAGTGCAAGAGTGTTAGTTTCTACCTTCAGCTGCTTTTAAATTCTCGATATTCAACGACTCTTTTGCGTTGTCTATTTCGACTACGTTGATTTTATCAAACGGTTCTCGATGCACGTTCTCAACATTTTGATCCTGTGACTTTCGTATCTCTTTCGGAAACACATCGTTTGGAATCGAAATAGAGTATTGGTGATTGGTTCGTAAGAACAATTGAAAAACGACAAAGAGAGCGACTCCCTGAAAAAAATTCCGTAACTGATAAGCAAAATGGCGCGTAGGCATTTAGCTGTTTGCGTATTACACTAATCGACTTACTATAAGGATGGGATAATGCCTTCGGCATATCATTATCAAGGATTAACTGATTCTCCTCGAATAACCCACGTTTAAACAATAGAGATGGCCACGTTTAAAAACTTTGATTCACGTTTTTTCCAGGAAAAATCATGTGCTGGCGAAGCCTTACACGTCGTCTTGTTGATGAGTATGTGCTTGCAAATGGAATCTATTAAGTGGAATCCATGATACGTAGGTCAACAACACGACAAGTTCACGAGTTAAAACGTGGCAATCGGGTGGATCAAAACCGCACGTACAATCGCTCAACAACAATTGATTTCTGCGGCTTCTCTTTTTCCGATTTGTTACAAAAGCAGCGAACCGACTGCCCAGTTTGACACAAACAGCAGTAGCGGACGATCTGTTTGATTCAATAGAACGTGTTTTTCGGGCCTTGTTTTCTAATCATAAAAGTCGTCGTAAAAGCATTAACAATTATCCTAAAAAAGAAAAGTTTTCGACGACTTTTTAATCGACATAATCCGTAAATTTCTGCTTTCACGGTTCTTATCACTCCGCAATCAATCGTTTGGGTAAACAAGAACACTTACGGAAGAGGGTTTTATGTCCATAAACTTTGGTCACGTGTCCAAAAAGACGTCAAATTACGCATTTCTTAAGTCGTAGCTTGGAAACCGCAAAACTTTGAACGAAACTTGAACACAACGACATGTAGACAAATGCATCAGCATTTGGATACACTAATTTGTTCGCATAAAATTATAAGTTAGGCTGTTCAAACACTAAATGCATTGCTTCGTCGCAAATTGAACATAATCGTTGTTCAAATTTCGTTGGATACATGAAAAAGTAGCATGTTCCACTTCTAGACTGCGGCGACCAATCAAACTAAACAAATGTCTACGTTCTCGTCCAAAAGTCAACAAATGTACGTGCAATAAGTTTAATCTCAATAAACAAAAATGGACTAGGAAAGACGAAATATTGAGATATTATTTAAGAATGAGAAAGTTTCGAGTGCAAATTTAAAGACGAGCGTTTTTCTGGACGATTTGCAGAAGGTTTTCTGGCAGTTCGCTACGAGTGAACGTATCAGAATATTGTTGAATTTCCTGAACGATTCGAACACCCAATGATTCCAGACGCTGTAGTGACCAATCGGTCGTGCGGTTTACACACTAAAATGATGTTGCTTACAGTTTTTCATTATCTACATACGTTTTCGACTATGTCTTCGAGTTTACGATGGCCAACTTTGATTAGCAATTCAGCTGATTTGGCGGTGAGATTTTGCGTCCATTGATTGTGCGTCTTCACGCCGTTGAAATGATCACATTGATACCGCGAGATCTTCATTCGGCTTTTTATCATCGTTGATTTTGCCTCTTCAATGAGATTCGCTGTTTTTCCAATTCCTCCTTGAATTCGTCGTATGATTGCTCCAAATGGTGAAGTCGAGTTTTGCTCAACTTGCGAGTTTGAGTAGAGGGTTTGCTTTCGGTGGAACAGGAAGACCGTCAACGTCGACTATGTTCGGCAACTTCATCGCGTCGTCCACAGCAATTTGACGGAACTAAGAACGACGTGTTGTTTTGTTCGGTGGTTTAATCTCAATGGTTTTGTCTTCTCGAAAATGTTTCTCGATCTAAACAATTACGATAATCTCGTTCTATTGTAATATACAAACCGATTCGGAACAGTTTTCGTAGGTGGTTTGTACGGAAGAAATAACGAGCAATGAAGTGAATCCGCCGAAAGAGTTCAACAGTGAGATCAACTAAATTTGGTTGTTATTAAAGTTTTCTAGATGATTTTACCATATGCCACAAAGCAACATTGGCGTAGCGTTCAATAGAATCCAAATCGGGCAGAAGCAAAATCGAGAGAAAAAGTCAGTTTACCGTTCTGCGATTGTTTGTTGCGCTGGAAAGCGAATCAAAAAATCCGAAACGGCTCCAAGTTCATCCTTTTCCAGACTCTTGTAGACGCAGTTTCAATCGCGATTGGATTGTCGAGGAGGACGCAACATTTGAAAACGCGAAGAGTAAAATGGTCACTGTTTGTTCAAAGTAATAGTTGGATGTCGAACCCATAGAATCGACAAATCTGGTCATCTATGCAGCCGTTTATTATTCGTAGGAGAAATGCAAGTAGTTTGGAAAAGCAAAGTCGATGAGAAACCATTCAGAAGCATTTATTATGCGCTCTAAAAGTTAACATTCCATTAAGCAATCACATCAATCAGCTTCTGAATTGAATGCGGTTAACACAAAAAAGGCGAACTTTTGGCGAAACGACAAGTAGCAAAGAAGCCCGTAGATACGCAAATGTTTTTAAGACCCACGAGATCGAGTACTAACCGAGTATGAGAGGTAAGTTTCGTTTGTATTGCAAATTTTCATGATTTAAAGTACGCAATATTAAGATAAGCAATAAAGAAAGATATGCATTCTAGAAACACCGTTCTATAAATGTTTAAAATTAGCGTCCGAGAAAGGAAAATTGTTGAGGTGACATTTCGGTGGTTGGCGACGTGACAATAGCCAACGCTTTCATTGCGTCGTTGATGTCGGTTGGAGCTTGCTTCTGTCCGTTGTTTCGATACATCGAAACAGCCCACGCTGTCTCCAATATCACCGATTCGGCACTACGAATGTAGACTACAAAATGAAAGTAAAAACAACACAACTCGATTCCTTACCACCGTTAACTGGTAGTCCATTGGTCGAATAATTCAACAGAGATTGACGTTTCTGTTCGTTACGTATTGCAAAGAATCCTGCATGATAATTGGCGCGTGTAACAACTTGCTGAAAATGAGTAGAAATGCAAAGTTAAATTGGAACACTCATACGAAATTCAAAACATCGCGCATCGTTATTTCCAAATTTTCATACATCCAATTGCGAAAGAAGGTTCTATTGGCATCCGTAGTTAATGTGCCGAGCGAAGATTGTTTCGGATCACGGATTAATACCACACCTAAAAGAATGATGAGTATGAATATTATAGTCGTTACTTACACATCTTCAAAGCGGATTGTGGTATTAGAGTTTCTTGAACGGGTAGTGGCGGATATCTGAATTGTTGATTGTGCCATATCGGCGGAGCTGAAGCAATCGATGTTGGTCCCGAGGTTTGTGGAATTGAGTTAAAGTTACTCACTGGTTGATTACCGAATGAAGGCGGTGGTCGAGTGAACATGGACGCGTTCGGCCAAACGCTTTGCGTCGGATTGTGGAAGAAACTCGGATTGGGTGGGAAAGAGATTGGCGGCGCAGAATATGACGACGTGGTGGCCATCGGTTGTTGTTGATTGATGGGGGCATTGAACTGCGACGGCATTTGCATAAAAGGTGCTGGGAACGGAAAACGTGGAGTTGCTCCGGACGGTGGCACAAACGTAAATCCGTTGTTTTGAAACATACTAACGTGTATACATTAAAATAAGCTCTTGAAAAACTTGTGAACACAAAAACGGCGCGCAAATCAAGAAACTGGATCAGCGTATAGCAAAATGCCAACCTAACGATAAGAAGAAATAGTCGTGATAGAAGTCACGTGTTCTTTCTATTGATCACAGCAGGATGTTAATAAGTATAATCGTAGCACATATTCCGTACAACAAAGAAAATCGCTTTACTGTCTAATCGTGTGGTTTAAACTGCTTATTAGGTGAAGAGCCAGCAACAAAGAGAACTAGTGGCTGATAAAATTTCTTGGAATCAATGGAATTAACTATTTGTACAGAGAAATTAACAGTTGAATCAATTCAAATGCTTTTATTTGTCGCAATAAATAAATGCTGTTAGTCGGTTAATAAGAAACTTTGTCGACTTTATCGTTCCATTTCTTAAACGGCGACAATTTGTTCGAAACTTCCATTACTCGCAGTTCACATAATCCACCTTTTTCGGGGTTTTTCAGATAATCGTGATACATTTGATCACCAAAACCAGAAGCTGCTGCGTCTTCCGATGTGGCAGCATAATGAACTTCTTTGATTCCCGCCCACAGAATCGCACCTAGACACCTAAAGTAGACGTCAAAACCCGAGCTAAACATAAACGTACATTGGACACGGATAGCAGCTCGTGTAAAGAATGCATCCGCTTAGATCGAAGCTTTTCTCCTTGGCACAAGCACTACGAATGGCCGTAATTTCAGCATGAGCAGTTGGATCGTTTGTTCGAAGTACCTGCAGAGAAACTTTAACTCAAAAACAGACATCGCTACTCCTCACCATGTTATGTTCACTTGAAATCACCTTTCCATCGCAAACAACCACAGCACCAAATGGACCGCCATCATCGTTTGCAACGCCCCGACTCGCTTCATCCAACGCTTGCTCCATGAATTTCGTTGCGTCGGTCGTCATCCTGGAATTCAAACTACCAATCAAACTGAACAAAATAGAACACGCGGTAGAAGTCGAAAGTTTCACGAGGTCAAAGAGCGCACAAACGGAAAGAGCGAAACATTAGTGTTGTAAAAATTGCAATGAAATGACGAATGAGACGAGAGATGACACGGGAGGCTTTTGGTACAAATCAAAATCAACGCTTATCATTTTCAACGACAAAACGTCAATTTTTATTTAAGAACAATCATACAAACGTCTATTTAACACTGTAAAATACAAAAAAGCAAAATAAAGAAACCACTTCAACTCACACAACCACACCAACGTGAACGACGATAAGGTTTTTGACGTTGAGAAAACGGTTTCTGCGGGGATGTCAAGGTTGAAATATCCGGATGTTGATCTAAAAGTAAAAGAACAATAAATTGTTTACATTCAGATTTAACTTTGATTCGCGTTTGACATGATCAATGGAACGTTTGCTAAAGAAAATCGACTCAGAATAAAAATTGAACAAAACTAACATTTCAAATCCACCGAGATTTTCGATGTTTGTTGAACTGAGCGACTCCACGAATCTATGTTCTCGAAGTTCGTCGACAGTTTGGGTTTAAAGTTGATAGTCGACATCTCAGATTGATCGATGGTGTGCAAGTCTATTGGATTGGTACTTTGTTGAGTTATCGAACTGCATAATTCACTATTGATGTTGGAACCGTAAAGTTTGTTTGTAGATCTTGGCGTCCAAAGCAAAGATGATGAAGACACGAGAGTTTGTGTGCCGTCGATGCTCAAATCGACTGAGTGTGCTGGTGAGCAAAGAACATCAAAGTTAGTCATTACCACAAATCGAACACATTCGCGTGCTTTTATTGTCGTATCTTCAACTTCACGGTCGTTAGCTGAGGTCGAATTGCCCATTTTTAACAAAGAAACCACGTATCTTTGAGTGCAAAAAGAAATGAAGACGTTTAAGTGTTCTATCAACCATCAAAATTTGCATGTGTTATTAGTTATCTGATAGATAGACATTTTCTGTCTCTTAAAGAAAATCAAACAACGTTTCTTAACCGGAATGTTTTGAAGCTTAAAATTTTGCTTAGTGTTGAGTTTTTAATTCCTATTTTGTTGTTGAAAACACAAGTTGTATTTGTTGTTTTCTGAAATGTCAAGGGAATATGACAATGGCGATGCAGAAATGGAGATTGGAGATGAGGAAGAGGAGCCGGAGAACTTGGACGAATTTCCTCCCGGTAAACGTTTGTTATTGCAAGGTTCTTTATGTTTGTTTCTAGATGAAATGGTGTCAATCAACGACGATTCAACTCACTTGTTAAATGAGCACAAGAAAGATGTCTTTTCGTTAACATTCTCATCAGAACACAATCTTTTGGTGTCTGGAGCAGAAGACGATTCCGCGATCGTGTGGGAGTTTGGTGGAGCTCGGTCGTTTGGTGAGTTGCTAGAAATTTCATTTGAAGTGTCTGTAAAGGCGATCTGCAGAAAACGGCCATCAAACAGCACGAGGACTCGGTTATTGAAGTGAATTTCAATCACGACGATTCACTTTTTGCTACTGCCGATATGTCTGGTCGAATTTTCATTCATGAAACGAAAAGCCGATCTACTTTGTTTGAGGTGAGAAACTTCGTTAGCAAGATTGATGTTTTTGTTTAGATCAATGAATGTAACGATTTGGAGTGGACAGTGTGGCATCCATCGTGTAACATTCTGTTTGCCGGTGCATCAGACGGCAGCGTTTTCATGTTTCTGTTGGGTAAAACGCAGGTCGAAAGAAGTAAAGTGAGTTTTGAGTTCTTGATTTCAATTTGTTTGTGTCTTCAGGTCTTTTTAACAAACACAAGTGCTGCATGTACAATTGGTAATTTGTTGCCGGATGGGAAAAATTTACTGTGCGGTTATGACGATGGACGGGTTTGCATGTGGGAGTTGAAAGACGGCAGCCATCGAGACGTGAGTTTGCAGTCGCCGTGTCGTTCTATGGACGTACATTCAAAATTGTCTGTCGCTGCCGTTGGTATAGACAATGGACAAACTGCATTGATCAACACGTCAAACATGAGTGTGATAGTAAAACTCACAAATAACGTACGTTTAACAGTTCAGTTTGCAAACCGATATATCTTTTCAGACATCGGACAAAAACAAAGAAGACGAGTTTTCGGTGGAAACCGTAAAGTTTGCTCCCGAGCAATTTCCGTGGTTGGCAGTTGGAACAGCGAATGGGTTGTTGACGATCTTCGATTTTGAATCCGGCAAACCTCGACATGAGTGCACACACGACGAGATGGCTGTCGTCAAATGTCAATGGTTGTTGGTCGGATCAGACAACCTTCGGATAATCACTGCGTGTATTGATGGCGGTTTGCGTGGATGGGATGCAAAAAGTGGAGAACCAGTTTTCGTAAGACTTTATGGTTAATATGTGAACTAAGATTTTTCAGTTTAAATCCGGAGGTGGCCATGAGATCTTTGATTTCTCAATCGCTCATCTTTTCAATCAACTTGTTATCCTGACAGCCTGTGCCGAGGGAGCAATTCGCGTGTTTCCGTACGTTGAAGAAAGTCAACAGGACAGTGAAATTCAATAATATGTTTGTTGTTACTAATAAATATTTAAAAAGTTTTATTAGCTTTCAAATTTCTGGACAAACGCTTAATTCTGACTAACGAATTAACGCAACGGTAAACAAAGTGAACAACTCTTCTACAGATTCTATTCTCATAGATCACAGGTTTTGTTCGTCGCAAAGAGCAATCAAACGTCTGACAGACTCCGGTGACATTGGAAAACTTAAACCAGCAATTCCATTTCGTGGAGTCTCAACAACAACGCCACTATCGAGCACATTAGTGTTCTTGTCAATGAAGATCGTTTGTCTCGCTGTTAAGGTTTCACGACGAGCTAAATGCCATATCGTCTAACGTTTAATTGAATGATAACAAACCGGCATTAAAGTCAACTTTTAGAAGCCGAGAACTTGAGGTTCGATCTTCTCTCGGTACTAAACGTAACCATTCAGGAAAACGATGTTCATTCGACTGTTTGGAGATCTCAGACTTTTTCGGTTTCTGAGTTTTTGGTATTCGTTTTGTTTTGGTAACACTATTGGTCTCATTTGGGACGTGAGACGATCTTTCGTAGACTTCCACTTCAGACCAATTGAGTTTGGAGTCTCGTTCTTCGTCGTCAGTCAATTGCGCCAAATTCAATCGACCGATGCTCTCCGGTGTGAGTGGTGTTGGAATGGGAGCAGGAACATAATCCAAGGATGCTTCTTTCTTTTCTATAGAATGCTTTTTAGCGCCAACTGACTCTTCTGTTTTGTCGTTCTGAGATTTGACTGAATGTATTACACGTTCGTCAGCCAACGATCTTTCTCCAAAATCGAATGGCCATTGATCTGAAGGCGAAGCTTTTTGTTCATTTGACAGACCGAGAAGCTTTCGTGTTTCTTGAAATCGGCTTATCGCCGAGTCCGCGCGATCACAACTGCTGCTTGAAAGTGGCGGTGTCGGTTGAGCTGATGCACGATGTCGATCTCTCCGTTTTCGACGTTTCTGTTTCTTCTGATGTTGTGGACGAAGTGATTGTTCTTTGATTGAATCATCACTTGAATTTTGAACTGTTTTCACTGGAATAGTTGGTTGTTGACGATTGGCCCAATTTTCTGGTGTCGACCAACGTTCCCGCAGATTTGCAAGTCGAGCACTGATCATTCGAAGTTCATCAGACAAGTTTGTTGATTCTACAGGAGCTGGGAGCGTTTCGGTTTGCGCTGTGGTGTTACGAATTTGCACTTGCCGTGTTTTTGTTGTCAATTCACGGGCCGTCAGACTTCGAGTAGGTAGAGTTGTTGAAGGCATAGTTAACTGCCGTATTTTTTGCAAGTGCCCAATATCTTGAGCATGTTCAGTTGGTGATAAGCGGCGATTAAACGAATCGAGAAGTGCGGGTAATTTGCGTGCATCAGCAGCTCGAGTTGCCAAAGTTTGGCGGCCCAGTCGACGAATACTCGCTCTAATACGATCTCTAAGTTCGTCGTTTGTCGTTGCGAATTCCGTTAATGGAATAGAATTTACGGTTTCAGGTTTCGCATCATCTTCTAGCCTTATGCTCGTTGATGGTTCAGTGACAAGAGAGCAGAAATCGGTCGGTTGTAATCGCAAGGCGATTTGAACGAGTGATGGATCAGTGATATTTAACGGTGTGAGAACTGTCGATAAAAATTGTAAACGACCGAATTCCAATTGATTGACCTGAAGGTTTGCTTCTATTTCACGTTAACTATCTGTATTTCAGACCTTTAGTTTGTTGTTGACGTGAACAACTGCTTCGTCGTGTTTTGGGAAAGTTGCTGCATTGCTTTGCGCATTGAAAGCCACTTGCCATCGTTCTAATGAATCCCGAGATAAAAACGGCAAATGTCTGAATGAACAATATTACTATCGAAGCATTAAACGACTTTACTTTTCTTTTGTGCCATAACCTTTTTGAACAGAACGAAAGAACCGGAGTGCACAGTCGAAATCGCGTTGATCCGCAGTTTCGGCCCATCGCACAAGAGGTTGTTCGAAAGTTTCATCTGATTTTGAACATAATCGATCGTATCTCTCTTGCATCTGAGCAATTAGCTCCTACAAAATCAACTTCTTCCAATCATCGACTAAAACCACTGACCGTTGATTGATTTTGTCGTGTTGACAAACTCAGAACATCACGTTCTGTTAAGCGCAAAACAACCAACAGGACTCGTTGAAATCCGGAGAACAAATTTGCGTCAAGTGACGGCAACTCGGCTTCGATCATCAACGGCACTTCATTCTAAGGTTAAATGATTGCAATTATACTAAATGCCTATTACCTCTACGGAAACATTCAAACGACAAAGCCACACAGTGATTTGAACAACCAACGTTTCTAGACGATTAGTGCGTAGTAGTAAGGCGACGTACAAGTTCAGCAACTTTCGAATTTTCTCCCAACAATAATACTCAGAAAACAATTCAGATGGCACATTGTTGAAATCGATTGAGCTTTCTGATGTGGATTCATAGATTAGCGAGCGTGGCAGCTGAATACGATGAAGTTTATCAATTGGAATAAACTTACTGCAACAATTTCAGGTACCATGAAAATCAAAGCGCTGGAAAGGTCTTCAATTTTTTGTACTATTCGTTCAATGAAGTCATCAACAAGGTTATAGTCGAAAAGAACTGCCAGTTCAGTGCACGCATCAACAACAGCGCTCAAATCGGAAGCCGAATATTGAACGCCTTCAATATCCAAAATGTGTTCCACAACCTCATTAACAAAAAAGTTTGAACAATAAATGTCCACAAGTGTCAGCCTACAATTCAGAAGTTTATAGGTGCCACAACAGCAGTTTCTGCGTACCCGCAATTCAAGTCCACCAAATGTCGTACAATCAGTGCGCTGCGAAGATCATTGAAGTGATCAACAAAAAGACAAACTTCAAGCCATAGATCGCAATTCACGAGAAGTCGAACAGCCAATTGAGGTGTGTAAGAAGCCCGCAAATTGGCAGCGACCTTGTGTCGAGCAATCAGCCGAAAAGTTGAAGATTCGTTGACTAAAATTAATTCAAAACAAAATTTGAGTTCTCTTACCTTCCAAATTGGAGAGAAGAAACAAACTCGGCAACCGAGTGTCCGGTTCTCTCGCGCAAACCAACGGTAAATTGGCGAAATAGGCGGACAAGAAACGAGCAAAGTTGGTTTTCAACGAACAATAATCGGGATCTTCATCTTCGAATACTTTTTTCAAATTTTGAACATCAAATAACGAGAACAGTTCTGCTTCCATCCTTCAATTTTACTTAATGGTCATTCAAGAAGGTTCACAGCGAATGTCTGGTTGTTATGGCAACCGATTGGTCATTACAATGAGTTCTCATTGACATCACTTTTTTGCGGTCCGTTCCTTACGGTCGAGTAGCTCCGTCACAGGACTTCATTGTTAGCTGGAGAATTGTTTATTATATTACCATTGGTTTTCAGATAAAATATCAGGGTTAAAGTGACACGTAAAAGTTAATGAGTTCGTTTCTATTGAAAGACATTCTGAGATCCGACGTATGTATACCACGAATAGCCGAGTGAATTGGTACCAATTTGGTTCAACTTTGCGCCGTGAAATTTCACTTTCTCGTCCTCTAACAGGGACTGAAACATAAGGTAAAAAAGCAAATGAAAGTTAAATTACAAATTCAGCAAATTCGTTTAAACATTCCCGCAACGCGTGTTCATCGTAAAATCCCAACCATCGTTGTAGAACGGCAATTGGAAACGTGCAATTTGGACTACGACTACTTGCCATCAAGGTGTTCAAAGCGTTCAATCGCATTTGAGAAACAATAGGAGTTAAGATCGTTCTAAAAGTTTGAAATCCTCAGCAAACAAATTTCGATTACTTACTTTTGTAATGGAGTTTCAAGTTCAGAGAAAACCCGAAAGAATGCAACAAAGTTTTCATCAACAATCGCCGTGAAAAGTCGCCGTAAAGTGGCGAAGATACGTGGTCGAAAGAAGTCTCGTTCACAGCTCAAGTAGTTGAAAATGTCGGGTTGATGAGCGGAGTAAAGAAGATGTAGAATTCTGATCTGAACTAAAATAAGTGACATGAAACTTTTCGCTTACCTCTTCAGATTTTTCCTTCTGCACAATCCAACAACCGAAACAGTCCTCCAGTTCTCGTCGATGTAAGGTCGAATCGTAATTTGGACTACGTACCTTCTCACATCTAAAACCAAATAAGCGGGATTGAAGGCATGAAACTAACCGTAAAATTGCGCGAACATAAAAGCAAATCATCGATTCCAGAATCTGCGCTGTCAGTGGATCATTCAGTTGTTGAATGCGGATATCTGCACGAACAGCTCGATAACGATCGATCAAGAACTGATAAACTAATGGCCATTGTGTTGCTAAGCGAAACTCCTTTTCTACAGCTCTCAAGTAGTCGGAGGTCTTCTGCAATGCGCCAAGAGTTCGCACATCGTTGGGGCTAATGTTTTGATTTGCTGCTGGTCGACTATACGATTTGCAAACACGCTCCGGAATCACAAGACGTTTGAAAGATGGAAGTGCACTAAAAGGATCACGTGATTCGAGTGGATGCAACAAATGATTTTTGATGCGAAACTCGCGTTCCTTTTGCGGACACTTATCCTCACACAATCCGACGATCGTCGCCATTGAACTGCAATATTTTACTTGTACAAATTGTTAGTGAAATAATAGTATTGTTATAAACAAGAATTATTTCTTTCGAATCTCGCTCTCAATTCTCCGAATAGACGCGATTTATGGGTATAAATTAGAAACACTAATCACATGTTTGAACTCTCGAATATACAAATTTATGGATAAAAATGGGGACAGGCGTTAGAGAAACCATCCGAGAGGTGAGAAGTGCGTAAACGACCGTTACTAAAACAGAAACAAACAACTAAACGAACACAAAAGTTGTGGATCTTTCCTATTTAATCCCTTCATCCGACCGCTCGCTCAAATTGTTTTTTGACTTGCAAATCGACGCTTTTCCACGGCACAAGTGCAACTTGCAAGCGGCTGCGCGCCAACGCCAAACCTCCGGCGGAGACAAACCGCGTGTTTCGCGTGGGTTGTCCTTAGTTTAGCGGAAATGTGACACAAGTCGCGGTAGCGGATCGCTTGTTGGGAATTTTTTGGTTTGTTAAAAGAACCGTATTCATTAAATCTTCTATTCTGACGGATTTAAACTCGCAATATCCCAAATAATTGCCTCAAACGGGTCTTGATCAGTATGCCGAGAGCGCCACATAAATTCAAATGGATACGAATCGATGACTGAACGATGAATATCCCAACGCTTACGACCAACAAAAAATTAAACGCGAGCAAATTAGAATGCGAAAAAAATTTTAGCGAGCGGTCGGATGGAGGAATTAAATAGGAAAGAGCCAAAGTGTTCACATTTTTACTTTTTGAATTTTACAATCAAAAGAACTTTTGGGATGGTTTTCATGTACGATAGAAACTTCATTGGCCAGAAAAGAATTTACAAGAAAGTCTTTAGAATTCAGCCCATGCGGCCAATTCACCCAATTCGTCTTCTTCTTTGGTTTTTGATTTCGATTTGCTTGGAAGTTCGGTTGTTGGAACTGACGGAAGTTTTCCCGTATCGAGTGGAGTTGGTCCGACGTTGAGAAGCTCTTTCTCGAGGCTCTCCTAAAACAGACAAACTAACTTAAGGTCGAAAAAAGAACAAACCTCTTCAAGTTTCTCCAATTCAGCAAGCAAATCGTCGTCATCTTCGGTTTGGAAGCCAATCGGATTGCTAATCGCTTCGGCAATTTCATTGGCAACTTCTTGTTGTTCAGCAATGTCTTCCATCAAATCGTGCACCTGATCGATGTCCATGTTGTTATGCGCATTTTTGAGAGCTTTGGAAGTGTTGCCCAAAACTTGAAGAACCTCGGCGTTCACAGCCGCATTTTCCAACGAGTTTTGTTGATTTTGAAGCGTACTAAGAACGCCGTCAATTTGACTCAATTGTTTTTGACAAAGTTGTTTGCGTCGCAACGCTTGAAGAGCCATTCGCTTATTCCCCGTTCCATAGCGCTTTGCTGCCATCAATTCCTGAACAATCAAGTCACAAAAATCAGACGGTTAAAATTGAACTCACGGTTTCGATTTTCTTCTCTAGAAAATCTTGTTTCTTCCGAAGCATATCTTCAGTATCACGTAACTTTTGGAGACTCTCTTGAGTTGTTGGAACGAGCTCCTTCTTGCGACCACCGGAGAAGATATTCTTGAACATCTTTGCACGACTTTGAACGACTAAAATTAAAATCGATCGAATACAAAAACACACAACTATTGCAATGATGGAGCGCGAAATGATTATACATCCAGTCGTCTATCCCATTGGATGACTCAGCGAAAGTGCGCATCACTTCGCCGGAACACCCGCGCTGATAACGATGAAGAAAGAGAAGGATTGCGAAATAATGAAAAAAATTGTTTTGGTCAACAAAAAGCAACAGAAGATAGTTCTTTTGCTCACGATTCCAAAATCCAATCGATTCATTTTCATCGTTGGATAAACACCCGCGTGTTCGATGTTTTCGTCACACGCTTAGACCTTTTCTCGAAACTGCTCAGCAAACAAAAATTGCCCTTCGAATTGGCGGTTTTGGCCTGTCGACTTTCAGTCCGAGTTTGGGAGCTGAACAACCACAATTAAGCATCGCGGAGTGATAGTGAAATAGAACAGTTGAAAGTGAGTTCGATCGAAATCATTTTCCTCGGAAAACAACCACCACACGGTTTTTTTCGGTCCCCAATTTCTCTCAATCGAAAATTGGCGTTCAAAGTGGGGTCCTGCTTGCGAGCGGATTGTCTTGACGTTTCGCGTCCCCTTCCCTTTGGTTGCTACGGGCCGACCAGCAAGCGTCCCGTGTGTCTTTTAGCCTATGATCGAATGATAAGGGCGGGAGTTGTGCACGAACTCGACGTCTGGTGCGCGTTTCTGATCGTCTTCACTTTCGTTCCGATTACTTTTTGCCGTTCAATTTCCGTCGTCGAAAAGCGCGAAAATTGTTTGGGCCCATTTGTTTGATTCTCATCACTTTACGCGTCGACTTATTTTTTGTATTTTAAAATCACTTCTTTAGGTCTACTTCTTCCTCTGTTGATTTGTACGAGAATGAACGCGCAGCGAATTAAGCAGCTTCAAGCCAACGCTGAAGCAGTTCGTACGGGGGGAAAGGTAAACTAAACGTTTTCTGATTTTTTTGACGCTTTCCTTTAGGGTACCTCGCGCCGAAAGAAGAAGATCGTGCACAAGACCGCGGCGAACGATGATAAAAAGCTTCAGAGCAACTTAAAGAAATTGTCCGTGACAAACATTCCGGGAATCGAGGAAGTCAACATGATCAAGGATGATGGAACGGTCATTCATTTCAACAATCCAAAGGTTCAGGCATCGGTTCCGGCCAACACTTTTTCTGTTACTGGCACTGCTGAGAACAAGCGTAAGTGATGGAAGAAAAATCGTAAAGTAACTAAGGGATTTAGAGCTGACAGAGATGCTTCCGGGCATTTTAAATCAATTGGGAGCGGAGTCGTTGACTCATTTGAAAAAGTTGGCCAATTTGACTCCAAATCAATACAAGGCCGGCGAAGAAGAAATTCCAGGTATTCGTGTTGATTTGTTTACACAAATTTATTGAATTTTCAGATCTCGTTGGTGATTTTGAAGACGCGTCGAAAGCTGAGGAAAAGGCGGCTGGCGGTGAAACGGAAGAGAAATCAACGGCCCCAGTTGAAGAAGCGAAGCCAGAAGCTTAATTTCACGATATACTCAACATCCTTCGACTTGTTTTGAAGGCGCGTGATTCTTTGTGTTAAACGAAGAAACTCTCCATCTATTTTCTCTTTAATTTGCTGTTTTCTTTACGCCGTTGTTTTCGTTTGTATGGATAGTTTATGTTAAATAAATTGTTAAAACTGGCCGTTAAATTTTGACTGTTCGTTCGACCGAAGAGGATTGATGTTTTGTCGTGCATCGCCATTTGTTATCACGGCTACTTGATACAAAAAGAATAACTAATTTCCACGCATTATCCAGAGCTATGGCCGATCCAGCGGTCAGAAGTCATGCGCTTGTTTTTCGAGGTATGAGGAACAAATAAATGGAAAAGCAAAAGAATTTAGTCATGCGTCTTGCTAAACCAAAGTTTTATGAAGCCACAACCATGAGTGTCGATTCATCAGACGAATTTGCTTCGGACATCTCAACAGCACTACAAAATTACACGGGACAAGAGTCCACGGAAATTCCACTTACCAACTATCTACTAGCACCACAAAGCATTGAGTAAGAAAACTTGCAAATCACTGTCATTCTATTGTTTTTAGCAACATCTATTTGGGTGAGACATTCACTTTCTATATGACCGTTTCGAACTCGAGTGATTCGGATGTTTGCACGAACGTGTCTGTTCAGGTTACTTGCTTTTATTTTTGTCAGAATGAACAAACGTTTTTTAGGCGTCAATTCAAACTCAAACGCAAAAACACCTTCTCAACTCAAAATATCAGGATGGAAACGCTCAATTGGAACCTCAGAATTCGATTGGACAAGTGATTTCTCATGAAATCAAAGAAATCGGCCAACACATGTAAGTTAATAGCACCGTTCAAGCGGTTCACTTGATTGTTTAGATTAGTTTGTGAGGTTAATTATATGCTTAACAACACGGAACCGTTGAGTCTACGAAAATTCTTCAAGTTTCCGGTGGAAAAGCCAATAGACGTGAGAACAAAATTCTTTAGCACTGAGGTGAAAATAAATGTTTGTCTTACGATCTGAGCGTTTTATTTTCAGGACAATTTGGTACGTGGACATTAAGATTTGGTTACATTGATAACAATTTAGTGCGAAGATGTGTATCTTGAAGCCCAAATTCAAAATCTTTGCACTTCAGCAATTACGTTGGAACGTGTCGATTTGCATCCTTCGAGTTTCTACAAACGAAAAGATCCAGGAGTCAGCAATTTGTCGAAGTACTTTCTATTCATTTGATGTTCAAGTGATTTTATTGTTCAGAACAAACAAACGGAATATTCAACTCAATCAACACGACATTTATCAGTTTCTATTTTGCTTGTCACCAAATCTTACCGATCATTCCTACGCACAGTTTCGAGGCGTAAGCACAATTGGAAATCTTGTAAGTTCGTGGAGTTTAAATTGTTTCAGCGAATTTTAGGATATTCGATGGCGAACACAAATGGGTGAACCGGGTCGTTTACAGACCAGCCAACTATCACGTGTAGCTCCGAGTTATGGCGATTTACGACTTCTGGTCGAGAAGATACCCGGCCAAGTCCAATTGAAAGAACTTTTTCACGTCGATTGTCGTGTTATGAATTGCAGGTAAATGGACGCATCAACTACTGTGCATTTTGTTTTATTTTAGTGAACGATCGTTGGATTTGATTTTAACGTTGGATAACGAAAAGAAGCGACCGTTTTTGTTCGCATCGCCGAGTGGAGTGCATCTCGGCCACGTTCTACCAAACACTTCAGCTCATTTTCATTTAGAGGTTTTAGCCTTAGAAAAGGGAGTTCAAGTGAGTTGTTTGAATCCGTAGATTAAAACAAAAGTTTTTTAGTTTCTGTCGGGTATTCGCATCACAGACGCTTTCCTTAAACGTACGTATGATATGGACGATGTGGCGCAAATTCTTGTTTCTTAATTCAACGGTTACAAATCCTAACGGGTATTGGAAGGAAACATAATCGTATATACTTTTAATAAACTTGTTCTGTAATCTAACCATAAGATTTTCTTTTTGTCACGTAAAACAAGTTTAATACAAAAAGTGCTACATAAAACGGGAGATCTTCTTGTTCGGTGTTACTTCTTTCACGTCCAAAATCTCAAAAATTAAGGGTCTTTGAGTTTTGGATTTAGTGATTGATTTGAGAGGCAGTTCGTCGGGATTGTTCATGAATTGGCCGTTTACGTCGTTGACCCTAGCTGGTATTTCAATGTTCTTGCATTTTCCATCAACACAACGACCTTCGTAGCAAATCTCCGTGGACCATTCGAAACCTGTACAATTTCCATTGTCACGAACTTTGGCCACGCAGTGCGGTTTCTCTGGTTGGCTTTCAGTATCGCAGAATAGGAACCTATAAAATTGAGTGTTATCGCAAGTTTATATAGTCAGCCAATCACTCTGATTTGCATTCGTCTGATGCTTTTTTGCAACTTGGTCGTGGTGCGTATTCCCATAAGTTGTCCGTGTACTTGTTGGAAAGGCCATCGACATTACGAAACGGATACAGCAAAGGAAGTTTGGCAGCTTTAAAGTGCCATGGCGGCATACATTCAATATCATCGATTGGATATTCGTTTTCACGTTGTTTACGAGTCTAAAATGTATCAACTACGTGATTCTCGAGTGTTTTCGTTTACTTGTTGTTTTAATCGCCACAATTCCCAAATGCTGTCGATAAAAGAATGATGCAAAAAGAAAAGCGGATCATTCGACGATGTTGTTCGATCTTCCATATCACCTTAACATTTCTCTATTTGTTTGCTTTGTAATGATCACAGACCATTGATGTAGTAATGAACGTAGTCGTGAGTGAACTCCAAGAATCTATCATCCATGATGTAGTCTTTGCAGCCCTATAAAGTTGGCATTATCACTAAAAACTCGGTTTGTTTCTACCATAAGCGGCATTGAATAAGCCAGAACTCGATTGATTTTTGTTTGTTTCAATGTCCATTCGATTCGTGTCTCACTAACCATTTCGCCGTCTTCTTGATTACCAAGTTGACGATTGAATGTCGGTCTGTTGTCTAATGTCGTAAAATTAACAAATGGGCTGTTGTAGACATCCCCGCTTTCATCAGGCTCTCCCATCAGATAACGACTGAACATTATTGAGTCTCCGGGATTGGGCAAATAACTTTCGAGTGTTGAATCCCAATATGGGATCACAAGGTCGGGATTGTACAGGCGAAACACAAATTCTGCTCGTTTAACAAATTCTCTGTGCCACTAAAATACAACTGATGTTGGCCAATATGTTACAACTTACTGGAAAAAAAGAAGGTCCACTATGTACACCGGCAGCTCTGTGGATTCGACCAATTTGACGATAAGTCCCGTCTTGTTGCATAGCATTCATCATGCCCTGTAAATGTTGTTTTCTAAGCGCTAATTGATTACCAACCACATAAGCTTCACGCTCTTCTGGTGTAAGCTGTCGAAACTCTTTTCGTATCGCTTTTTGGAGAATTTTTCCGTCTGGTAGATGACATTGCCCGTCTTTTACTGTTCCTGAAAATCCAAGCGCTGATGATGTACGCCGTATTTTATGTTTGAATTAAGAGAGTAATTATTAATTAGTCTCATGAATTAGTTCATGTTAATCGATGATCAGTTCGATGTTGTAAAGCGAAAAGCAGACTGTTCGTTGAGAAGTTTTTCGTAATAACTGACCGTGATAAGCTGGACAAACGCACGTCAAATTCATACAACCGAGATATTTACGGATTTTTTTCGGCCACTGAACGGTCGCCAGATACTCTGCACTTTCGCCTGAAAGACTAAACTTATTGGATTTATTTCGCTTATTCACTTACTTGGACGTTCACACATCGTTCGGTTCTTGGAGCACGAGAAGTTGACCTAAACATTATTTTATGGGACGAAAAGCACGGCCCGAACCTTTGTATGAGCTCGATGATGAACTCGGAAGTACTTGTTGATCCAGCCATTTTCTACTCCATGAACCGCAAGAATAAGTCCGAACGAAAAGATCAACAGAAATCGGATTTGCAACATTCCACTTGTTCAGTTGAGCTTCTAGTCACAACAAACAGCAAAACCACGCAGTCACCGATCAATTCATTATAAACTAAGATCGAGTTGGGCAAACTAAATTGATGAACGAAAGGCGGGGGTTGGAAAGCAGTTAAGTCGTCATTTGCGCCGTTCGCCGATCACCGTTACATTAACGTTCCACGAATCGACGTGCTTTTTACTCGTCACGTTTCTTTCCGTTTTGTTCGTCGAAAATCTTCAGACTCTGTTGTTGACATTACAACGTCCGTTCACTCACTGTTCAACTTCCTGGATGCCAATTCAACCAATCCGACGACCTCATTTCGCTCCAATTAACTGTACTTGTGGAGATGTTTTCGTGTCATCGAATTGTTTTCACAGAAAATGCAAAAAGCCAGAAAAACATCGAACTGTCGACAAAATGCAAATTGATCGCAAGACAAGAAGCAAGAGATTATCAGAATAAGAGTTGCGAGAAAGTTCCTTTTTGTTTTCGACGCAAAGTCAACAAACTCGTTGGGCTTCAAACCAAAAGGATTTGAATTCGAAATTAAGAGCAAGACTATCGATCAAAAGCACAACTAACAATCAACTCGACGCAGCAAATCCCCAAACTTGTCAGTTCAATTCTCTTGAAACGACTCACTAGTTTTGCTTTCTGGCTGTATACTCCGAGGTCGAAGTCGGGAAACGCAATTGCAACATGACTGAGAAACGGTAAGTGAGCTTTCACTAATTGGTCTTGTTTCTATTAGCCAAACAACTTTGGTAATTTATTTAAAACAAAGTTACAAACAAATTTACACTCCGTCGTTCCCATCCACGACTTATAATTCACAGACCGTGTATTATCCTCGGCCATCATTGACGTGTTTAGATCGACGTCTACAATGCTTGCTCTTGATTGTCTGTTGACTCTTTGTCTTTTGAAATCAAATTCATTTCTATAGCCATCGCTTCCAAACGCTCAATAAGTTTGGCCTAAAACCGTCAGCCAATTAAGACATCTTTCGGTTCTACTTACCGCTACAATCTTAGCATGTTTTGGTTTCAAGTATTGTGGCTCCAAACGAAGAACTTGAGCATTAAGTTCTTCCACAATGCTTAAACAGAAGCTGTGACTCAAAAGCTGGTTGGCCGTCAACTTACTTGTCGATTTCCCAAACTTCAATAGTCGGATGATAACTGCAATGTTGCATTCTGAAAAAACAACTATCAAGATCCCAATTGCGTTAAACAAACGTCTGAAGTTTGTAGTTGAAGTTGCTGATTCGGAAGAGTTTCTCTGGCCAAACTCCTTCATTGCAAATTGATGGAATTTTACAGATGCAGATTTTTGCATTCATAGCCTTCTGTGCCAGTTTACCGAGTAGTTTTTCAAAAGTTGAAAAGTGTCCGACTAACGCCCAACTTAAGTCGCAGAGAATGAGCATGATTTGAATTCTTGACCAGTCACTTTCGTTGAAATCGACCTGAAAAGTTTCGTTCATCTGATCAGCTAATGTTTACCTGATCGATCATATCCACAACGCTTAGACCTTGGATTTGAATGAAAGTGATGTGCTCCGAATACTGGGGTTTCCATCCTCCGGCGACAAAGGTCACGATAGGACGCGTTTTGGATAAACGATCAATCGATGGCCAATGACGGAACGAAATTGACGTTGAAAAAGTAGTCGTAGATCGCTCAGAGTTCAAGTCGTGTGCTTGTTTGTTAGGAAGTTGAACCGATTTTTCAATAACAATCTTCAATTTATCGACAACTCGATTTATGCAATTTGTTGCGAATTGGAATGCTGAATTCGTATTCCGATCCAATATTTTAGTTGGATTCACGCCATTCTCGAACATGCATTTGGCAAGGAGAGCGGACCAAGAGCTTTGTATCACTGAAACCAATCGTTCAATGGCTCTTTGGCTGCAATCAACTCACTTTGCTCAGTCTTCATCTCGTTGGTATCCGTTGGTGATGTCATGATATAAGATCAAAGGGAGAAGCAATTAAATGTGAACGGATTCTGCACAGCCGGTTAGCAGGACAATCGATCGAAGAAATGGATATTTTGCTCATCGCGTTGCGTTCTCCAAAGTTTTCAAGTTTCAATCTTCATTACAACGGCTAATGAAAGGTTAGACACTCGGTCTTTTTACTGTTTCGTTTTTAAAAGTTAACGTCCGGCAATGAATCGAAGATCAACTGTGCGCAAATTTGGCGTCCGATAGTGTTTGATATTAATGTGAGGAGTGTAAGAATTCACGAGACACCGTCATTTCAACAACTTTACTCCCCCGCATTTAGTTGTGTTGTCCGATGAGTTGTTTTTGTTGTTGTGAAAGTTCAGCACGTTGAACAAGTTGATTTCAAGGCACCGGAAGTTGTTCAATCGGTTTGTTACGTGGATTTCCGTTGATTGCGGTGACGTGTATTTGATCGGACATTGAGTTGAGCCGCGCAATTTTGACCGAGGTCGCGTAACTTTGATGCGCAGTAAACAGTCCAATTTTGTTGCTGGGTATCTTCAAGAAGTGTGCGCGTTTTCTCAAAATGCCAAAAAATTCGGAATCTCGCCGTCAGCGATCTCACACACGAAACGTCGTGAACGGCGGTTTTTCCAATCAGTCGGCGTAGCAATTCAGTTTTCGTCATTGCGTTCGACCCGTTATCTTTGGATATCGAACCGCAACGAGGGTATTCGGCTTTGCGCACTTATTGTCGTTGTTCTTGATGACCGTTGGCACACTGCTGGTTATGGAAATTGGCGCTTTTCGAGCGAATTGAAATCAAACGGTTAGGACTGAAATCCGATTAAAATGCGTCCGATTGTTGGAGCGTTGTTCGAGTTTCCAGAAGCACAAACTGCTTATTATCATAATTCGGACTTCGAGTTCTCAATGATCACTGATCTGATTGTTTTCACTTTCACTGAAACACACGCGTCCATTCACATGATCACAATATTCATGGAACGCGAGGATTTTTGGAACAAAATCTTTTCTGTTTGACATCAGAATGCCTTCTATGGTGTTAGTCGATTAATGGAACTGTTTTCAGAAAGGGTATCTTCGGCAAAGTCTTCATGAAAAGCAAAGTTCACGACTCCGCTCAGGATCAGTCTCCGGCAACTGATGGAGCGTAAGTTCTGTTTACTTTTTTGCTGAAATTAGATCCGCAGACCAAAAATCGATACCGAAAGTCGATGTACTCGAAAATCGCGAAATAGTCCTGTTCTTACTAATTTGTTTGTTTGCAGCAATTCCAACAACAAACCGCCGGTTCAATCTTCCGGAGAGGGTGAGTGATGAAATTTCGAAGTGTTTGTTTTGGTTGTCATTTGATAGTCCTGTTGTATTGTTCGTTTATCCAATTCATGGTCTTTATTGTTTGAAAAATGAGCGCGAATTGAAATGCGCGCGCAGCTTTCCGATCCACAAAACAGCCGCGTCAGTCGAAGGTGTCCGAGGGACATCGGGTGTTTGAACGGCTTCCAGATGTTGGTTGGTTCAATGCAACTCAATGGGAGGCGGATTTGTTATTCTTTTCCGTTTATTCAACTACTTTGGATTTCATAATAAGACGTCTGGACATGCATTAGACTGTGGGGCATTTCGCGGAACACCCATGATGCCAAGACAGAAAGCTTTTTGTTGTTGCAACGTAATGAAATGGTGCGGGACGAATCGCGATTGCCCCACCTATGAACTTGTAAACGTTTATAGCCGTCCATTTTCCCCGACTGCCCCGTTTATTTGACGAGATGTTTGGCTTCGAAATTTTGATTTGCTTTTGATTTTTTGCTCATCGAGTTTGTTTGGCTTGTGACTAAAGACGATGACTCGGTGATGAACTTTGAGTTTATTGATTTCAACCTTTTAATTTTGATGGCCATTAGTCGTGTTGCTTCGTCATTGCTTTGTTATAACAACTTGCTTTAGTGTTATGCCAACCGCTGATGGTCGTCGATTTCAAGTCATTCCGGCGAATGCCATTGAACAGGCGAGCGATTTGGAATTTCGACTGCCACCAATAAAATCTAATGGAGCGACTGGACCACATCTCGATGCCGAAGGCTCCAAACTTCTGTCGGCCGGTTTGTTACTTTAATATTTAAACGGCATTAACAAAATAGTTTATGTTGCATTGTGGGTTCATTTCCATCGGTTTGTTGAAAAGTTTCCTTTTTGTCTTTGATAATCACAAAAAAGAGTGTTCACGGCGACTCGCTTGAACAGTAGTTGTCGTTTATCAAATGTTTTTTCGTTGCGTACTTCGAAGTTACAGGACCACGTAGTTCTCTAGTTTAAGTGCATATTCCGATTGAAGCTTATCAGCGCGCCATTCACCATCCGATTGCTTTTGTTTTGCCGCATTCCGCTCTTATTGTGTAAACGCCATAACCCGAGAGGGTTAGAGCGTTTAATCAGGAGGTTGAAAAATTTGCGATTATTTGTGTTGGTATTCCTTCCGAGTCATTAATCAAAAATGCCTCGAGTTCGTTTTCATATCTTACCTCATCGACATCGTTCAGAGGAAAATGGCGGTTTCGGGTCGAGTTTCCGTGAATCTTTTCGAAATCATCATAGTACGAACAAAGTCGACGCGCTTTACGAAGAGAAGTCACTGGGCAACGTCTTTGGTGGCTACACGACTCCCGGTCCATTAGAACGAGAGATCAGCAAACAGCGAAAAGTGAGTTCAAGTGAATTTATGATCGAAATAAACGGAAACTTCAGGGCGGTGGAGGTCATGGTTCTGGTGCAGCGAACTTGGGCGTCTTATTGGGCGTCTATCTTCCAACCATTCAACATATTCTTGGTAAGAGAGTCGGTTATTCTAAACGAATATTTATTGAAATCTGTAGGCGTTACTCTTTTTATTCGATTGGCATGGTGCGTTGGAGTGGCCGGAATCGGTCAAACATTTCTTATGCTATTCATTTGCTGTTTTTGCGTGAGTTCGAACGTGACAATCAAAGTCACATATTCGTTGGTTTCAGACCTTTTTAACGTGTATCAGTGTCTCAGCAGTTGCAACTAATGGCGAAGTTCAAAGTGGTGGTGCGTATTTCATGATCAGTCGGAATTTGGGCAAAGAATTCGGAAGTGCAGTTGGAATTTTGTTCTACTTAGCAAATACAGTTGCGACAGCAATGTATTTGGTTGGTGGTGTTGAGATTCTACTGGTGCGTGTTCTCCTTCCTTAAAATTCACTTCATTTGTGCCTTAGCTGTACATATTTCCGGGCTTGACAATCGGTGGCCATGAAGCTCACACTGATACGGGGCCATTCGGAGCAATGTCAAACAATCTACGTATTTATGCCACAATCTTAATCATCATCGAATTTCTGATTGTTGCTATGGGCGTTAAGTTCGTTCAAATGCTGGCTCCGGTTTCTTTGGTTTGTGTTATCTGTTCAATTCTTGCATGCTATGCTGGAGGAATCGAGAAGACTTTGAATCCGGACGCTGGTCAACGGTACTGTTAACTAACTAATAAAATCAAATCGTTAATGCTTCAGAATCTGTATGATCGATCATCACTTGTTGCAAGCCAAAGCGTTTATGCCCGAAGGTGAATCGATGTCTAATGTTTGTCTCTATTGCAACGCCTCAAACCCGATGCTTTTGGACGCGTTAAGTTGTAAAAACTCAACTTGTACTGACGATCCGGTGAAAGCGGAACTTTTCGAACGTCTCGATCATATTCGTTGCGTCAACGGATTTCCCGGATTCGGTCACGACAATTTACTGAGTAAGCTATTGAAAGTGATCATTAATATTTTGTTTAGAAAACTTGGACGTTGATTATCCGAAAACAAACGAATATACTCACGGAAAGCCGGCAGACACGAAAACCGAAATCTTTCAAGATGTCAACACGAGTTTTTTCCTGATCTTAGCCATTTACTTTCCGGCGGTGTGTTTCCTTTCATTTTGTTTATAATCCAAGTTATAGGTCACGGGTATTCTGACGGGTACAAATAGTGAGTGATGGTGTGTTTGGCCGTTTGAACAGAAATCTCGTTTAGTGTCCGGTGATTTGGCGAATCCGCAAAAGTCGATTCCTGCAGGTACAATTGCTGCTCAATTGACTACTTCCTTTATCTACTTCTCATTGGCGTTGGTATTCGGTTGGGCAATCAATCCGGAGTTACTGAGAGACAAGTAAATACTTTTCTTATTTATGACATCTAATTTGTTCAGATACGGACAATCTTTAAATGGCGGTATGGTTGCGGCATCATTAGCGTGGCCATCTGATTGGGTTCTGTTAATCGGATCGTTTCTTTCGACTTTCGGTGCTGCGTTGCAATGTCTTTGCAGTGAGTTGACTGTTGGATTGCATTCAATTGTTATTTTAGGTGCTCCACGTCTACTTCAAAGTATTGCAAAAGACGACGTGATTCCAATTTTAGCGCCGTTTGCAAAAGTCACAAAAAATAACGAACCTTTCTATGGGCTTATTATTACAACTATTATTGCTGAATTAGGAATCTTAATGGGTGCTATGGACAGTATCGCAGCAGTCGTCGATTTCTTCTTTCTGATGTGCTACGCTTTTGTTAACATTGTAGGATTACAATCATGAAGCTGAAGGCAATTTGGTTTTAAGGTTTGTGCTATGCACTCGATTCTTGGAGCTCCAAACTGGCGACCTCGTTACAAGGTTAATCAAACTTGCCTCTACTAATTCACGGATTTTAGTATTACCATTGGTCTTTGGCATTATTAGGCGCTGCTCTTTGTTTCTTCATTATGTTCAGTACACATTGGGACTATGCGATCATTTCGCTTCTTTTGTGTTTGATTATCTACAAATACGTCGAATTCAAAGGGTGAACAATAGGGTTTATATTCTTATTTAAAATGTTTAGTGCCAAAACTGAATGGGGCGATGGTTTTCGTGGGTTGGCGTTGAGTACTGCTCAATATTCGATTATGCGTATCGACGAAAATGCAACCGCTAAGAATTGGCGTCCACAATTGCTTCTGTTGCACTCAATGCCCTGGAGCGAAGATCAAATGGATCTTCGTTTCAACAATCTTTGTCATTTGGCTTCACAATTGAAAGCGGGCAAAGGATTGACGTTGGTCGTTTCATTTGTTCGCGGAGATTCGTGTCTTCAAAAGGATTGCGATAATGCTACTAAGGTTGCATAGCTGTATTAGTCGTTGTAATTATCTTGAATTCTGTTTAGATCAGAGAACGTATGGAATTCATCATGCGTGATACAAACATCAAAGGTTTCCCGAAAGTTGTACTGTACAACGAAAATCAGGTTAGTTGGCGAGATGCCAACAACTTATTCTTGTTTTCAGATTCGCGGTTGTGTGAACACGTTGATTCAATCGGTGGGAATTGGTGGTCTTAAACCCAACACTTTGATGCTCAGTTGGCCAATTACCGATTCATCCGAAGATGGAGCAGCTTCAATGGAATACAACACATTTATTGGTAGAATTGACTTTAAATGTAATGAATCACTTTTTATTTTGTAGACAAACTACTTGTTGGTTCTGCTCATGGAATGGCGTTGATTGTCGCAAAAGGTATCACCGACTTTCCCAACCGCAAACTGCCATCACTTCAACACGGCAGTAAAGTCGACGTTTACTGGATTATCAAAGACGGCGGTCTATGCGTTCTGATTGCTTATTTGTTGAAACAAAATCGTGTGTGGCGTAACTGCAAACTTCGAATCATTGCTGTCGCTGGTTTACACGAAAACAACGTTCAAATCAAAGCCGAACTTCAAGACTACTTGTACAAACTGCGTGTGAAAGCGGACATTTTGGTGGCCGAAATTTCCAACTTTGAAGAATCCAAAGAAGTTTTCCAACGAACTCTTCAAATGGAAGAACGCACTCGTTTGATTCGACAAGTCAAAGAAGGAACGATCAGTACGAGTAGTATGGAGGTAGGAATTCCCGATGCTCTTTTATTTACCAATTTTCCCAGTCGTCTCGTCGTAACAGCGAAGCCGGAAGGTCGACAACTTCAGAGAGTGAAAATGGGTAGGTAGAAGTGAAGGAGTTGAATAAGTTCAGTTGCTTCGATTGCAGCAAGAAAGATGGAGATGACGACGAGAAACCGCATAACGAACTTGGAGTCAACGATATTGACAAGAAATTCAAAGCATTGGATCGAACTAAAGTATCGAAGATGCGCACATCCATGCGAATCAACGCTCTCATCAAAGAGAACTCAAGTGATTCCCAATTAGTGCTCATCACTTTGCCACGACCGCCACGTGAAGAAGACGAAGCCGAACGGTTAGCGTCGGCCGATAATTACTACCAGTACATCAGTGAGATGAGTCGTGGAGTTCGACGAATGCTTATGATTCGGAACAGTTTGGGCAATGACGTGATTACGACTGATGCTTGATTTTTTTCACGGATAACACGCGTATTCCCACTTCTTCTTGATTACGATTTGCCTAGTTGTTGTTATTATATTCCCTTTGTTTTTGTTGCTCGTTTAAATCTTTTTAATTGCTTCTTCTACTCGTCATCACTTCATATCATCAGCCGATGCAAATTCATCGTTGTAAAATTGTCTTGTAATTGTTCAGAACACAAAGTTTTTTGGTATGTATAATAGCTTGTTTGTTTTAAAGCGCAAATAAAATACGAGGGTCGTTACATCAGGAGTACACAAGAACCACATTCCTTTAATGATATCATTCGGAAACGTATTCAATCTTGGCAATCTCATGACGTCGACGCGTGTCAAAGCGGTCGGGTATATAAGACGCCAATTCAGTGAATTGCATTGACGGTTGTTCGTGATGGAACTCGAGATCATTGAGAATGAAAACTGAAGAGTACAAGTAAACAGAATTCTAGTATGAACGTTCGGAAGCCTTGACTGTGAATACCTTTTGTTACGAGTTGAAACGATCGGTTGGAAAGCGAGATTTTTGTTGATTTAATCAATTTTTTCATTGCACAATCATCCTTTTTCGGACTTCAACACAAAAACAAATCAATCAACAGTTTATTGCATTTTGGCTCTTAATTGTTGAAAAAAAGTTGGTTCAAGTGTCCAAAACTCCGGTTGCAGTCATTTGAACCTCTACGAAATTTCGTATGTTTTTAATAATAAAGATAAGACGAACTCAAACTTCTTGCGCACCTTCACACGCTGATAATTGAGCGATCATAATCGAACAGACTTGCTCTCAATTTTCCCACTGTTCACGTGAGCCATCAACCGTTGGGGTCAAAGTCACTACAGAATGTACTGAGAAATGAAGAAGGGCGGTGGTACTATCTTGCAAATTGGCATTGAATTTTCATCTCATTACGTCACAGTTGCTATATAAACACCGTGGGAAAGGAAAGTTCGCAAAATCGCACAAGCAAAATGGTTACTTCAACTACCGCATTGCAATTCGTCTTTTTGCTGCTAATCGCAGTTATCTATTCAACTACCACGGTGGACGCCCAGTTTCAAAACTACGCAATATCTCCAATGAGTATCGGAGGCTTTGATGTCGGAGGTAATCAAAAGGTTGTGTTGAACGTTCTAACTGAAGAAATTGCAGGAGGAAATGGACTCGGTGCCTACTACACGCTGTGCGGAACGTTCAATTGTGGACGCGGTTGAATCTGAAGTTTAGTCGACTAGAAACAAACGGGTTGTGGTCCTCTGAAGATCTCCGAACGTTCTCCGCCTTCTGCAAGATTTCTGATTCTTGAACAGTTGATCGGTCAATGCTCAACGTTTGTTAATGATCAAACATTTTCAATTCTCTTGCATGCTTCCAAAATAAACTTTTTAATGTATAGCCGTGTACTTTAGTTGTTATTAAACCTTCGAATTGAGCAAAAAACATCGCAATATCGAAATATTCAACTTCAAGTCTCCGACTTTTATTACCAAAATATTTGTAACAAAAACAACCGCGATGTTTGATCAACTCATAAACATTTGCCGCACAAAAGTTACAGAGAACAAAGATCTTTGATCGAGTGAACAAAAATAAACCATAGTTTCAAGTTACTATCCGCGACAATCTTACGGCGGTTCACATCGTTGGCATGAATTTCACGTTGTTTGGTGTCGTTTTCATCTCAAACTTCTCTCGGTACGTGTTCGTTCACGTCGCTCATTAAGTTGAGAATGTGCATGTCGACTTTCGTCGTCTATCATCCACCCAACTCTTCGTCGAAGGTGAAAGAAACGATCGGTGACGTTGCTGAACAGTATGATCAACTTTACAACACAAAACGAAAAGAGTGGCGATGTCTTGGGGGCGGATAGAAATTTGTTCATCATCATTTTTGGACGTTGAGAGTAAGCAGTTTTCAATTTCATGACGTCTCATGACCAATGAACTTCTTTAGCGGCGTTATAAAAGTGACTGGTCGAAACGTGAAATCAGCATCAATAGTACAACTTCCAATAACAACACTTGTTAACCTATTCAATTCTTCTCTCAACATGCTCAGCGCTTCTTCAATCAAAATGATTCTTCTTATTGTTTTCTTGTTCACTATTCTGGCCGAACATACGACTAACGCTCAGTTCGGATGGCCAAATTTCGGAACTGGTGCCGGAGATTACGGTTCGGGAAACAGTCTCGGTGGATTCTGGCTCATGTGTACGTAAGTGTTAAGATTTAATTTTGTGCTAATTAATATATTTATAGTAGTTTCAATTGCGGAAGAGGTTAAACTTGTGCGGAAACTTTGGTCCATGTTGCTTCGTGTACAGATTCCGATGTCTCTGTAGCCAGTGATCTCTGCATTAGTGTATCGTTATAACCCTTTTTCTTGTAACCAGATCTCAGGTTGTCTTGTTTGTGTACATTACATGTTTATATAAACTATATGAGTTATTTTGTCTTCAGAAAGTGTACTTTGGAGTGATCAGAGTTTGTGATATAGGAAATTAATCTCTAGACTATTAGCTTATAGTAGTTGTCCAAATATTACAATGTTTTTATCAAAAAACATTTATTTGAAATGCGTAATTCAAAAACAACGAGATCAAACAACCCAAAGATATGAGCAAAAGGAAGAAGTTAACCGGCAACTCGGGTGATACGGGCGAAAGAAAGTTTTCAGTGTAACAAATCAGTTTAAAGTAAATTGATCACGTCGCTTGTTTTGGCTGCCGTATTCGTAGAATCCAAACTTAAACGTTGAGTATTCGCACAAACCGTGAGATAATGTCGTGCTGGTGTTTGTCGAAATGTGTCATCTGAAAACATCAAATGTTGACTAATAGATGAAAACTATAGACGTGTGCTTTTACGATGAATGGTGGTATTGTCTTATAAATGAACAATGTTTTCCGGTGTAGAATTAAGATTACGAGAACCCGTCACAAAAAAATTGGAATCGAAATTTGTCGCAAAACAAATGGATTAGTGTATTGCAAAGAAAGACGGGTAGTTTATTGTCACGAGATACTTTTTCACTTACCTGATGATGCTGAGCTGTGTCGTTGGACGGATGTTAAACTGCGTGTTGCCAAAAGTTTGGCATCCTCCAATTTTGTCGTTGAGTGCTTTTGTGAAGGAGATGATCGGCTTAATCGACCGGTCAATCCATTACGAGCGCAGAAACGTCTATGAATGAAAGATCGGTTAATGCATACAAGGTAATAGTTACTTTTGAATGGACTGTCTGAAACGTGGCGAAAATACCGCGTAAACGAAGAACGAAATCGAAACATTGCAATAACCCAGGAATTGACTTAGGGTTTGCCATCTACACCAAATCGTATCATCCTCAATAAAGGGTGAACTTGACAACGCGACATAGACGAAAATTGGCACTGATGGAAGCTCACCAATCAACTGTAGAACCGTTGTGATGAGTGCAATTCGAGTCACTGTTCGTTTTTCAGTTCCGAATCTTCCGACACCACCGCTTGTTGGAGCACGTAAAAGTACTTGGGATTTGCCAACCAATCGATATGTGATGGCAATAGACATTCCGACCAACAAAGCCAATGGAATGACTATAGCGAATGTCATATTTAGTGTCACATTAATTCGTTCATATAAATTGAAAAATGATGCTAAATTGTCTATGAACAACGTTCGAAAACCTCTTTTTCTTACATTTTCCTGCTACAACAACAGCATCCACTTGGCCACACTCTGTACGCAAATCCACGTGTCGATTGATCGGATAAATGACTCCAAGTGAAATGGCAACAATTATAATCAGAATATAACTTCTATACAAATTTTGATAGGTACAAATGGATTTTGATGTGTGTGGAAAAAATACCTAAAATCAGTTTGTATAACAAAATTATTGGTCTTCAAACTAACGTGTATATAGATTTCAGTGATAATCAACACCGTTAACCACATTCCGCAGAATCCGAAAATGTTTACAAAACAAGCTAACAATGGCCATGCTTTCCAATACAACTGATCGGTTTCACTTCCTGGTTCCCACAACGGTACTAAGACAATACAAAAATCTGACAATTCCAAACCCCACGACTCACTTGATCTTAACGCTTGCGGAAGCAATACTAGACATGTTAACGTATTAACCAGTACTTTCGTGCATAGCATTCGAATTGCAATGAAGAACCGCGTGTTGTCTGAACCATAAACCAACAGATTTAAGCAATTTCCCACTATAGCCAAAGCACACAGAAAAATAAAACCATTGCCCATTAACATCCGATGAAATTCGCCTTCCTCGCATCTCAACTAAACTCCGTTTTACTATCGATACCCATAAAATAGCAAACTCACTGGTTCGCTTGCCAACTGCAAACAAGCACGTTGTTCATTCAGTTGTCTGTACACGATTGCCAACTCCGTGTGATTTATATCGATTTTCTAAAGTTGACTGTAAACGTTCATTTTGTTGTTCAACTCACAAAATCAACAAGTTCAACGTTTCCATCCATTAACTTCAGCGAATCGTTCGATATACTCATTGCGCAACACCAAGATCTTAAACATCAAAATGAGCACATTCTCGAAGAGTTCAGAAATCGTTCCAAAACACGAACAATAAAGAACGTGGGTGACAAGCTAGTTTTCAATAAGTCACGCAATTTTTCAGTAAAAACTTTCAAAGAACTTAGCAAAACAATCACAGGCCCAATAAACAATTAATTTCTTGATTTCGACCAACTGACAGATTACCGTCGGTTAAGCGTCCTCAACACCAGTCTTTAGCATTCAGTCGTCGAATCGATTTCCAAACAATAAAAACGACGAGTCCGCTAATTTCCGTCATCCCACGTAGCTTTCTCGAGCTTCACAAATCGTACCGTAGGAAATGAGACATGCAGTTAAATGGATAATCGCGAATGACACGACAAAAAGTCCATTTGCCCGCCTCCCGAAGATCCGCTCAGTTTATGAAGGCGGAGATTTCTTGGAAATAGAAAATGTGCGCAATTCACACGGTCACCGAAAATCAACAGCTGTTTCCAGGCTTGTTGTTTCAAGTACACGAACAGATCCCACGTTCTACTGGACACAATCTCCAAAAACCGAAATGGAATCCAATGACAAAACCAAGTCAAAGATTAGCTGAACACAATTAGCTTCCAACGATTTTTGCTCTTTTTGCTTACACTAACAAGTTTCAAAATTCGACCGCCATTGTTGTCCTTGGAGAGTTTGCAACAGGTCGATAATAACACAATGACGCGTAAACAACAAAAACCAAATATGCACAAAAATGAACTCGGACAAGACATCCGAAGACTTTCAGCATCATTGGTTTTCTCGACGATTCCCACGTTTCGATTTCACTCAATTATTCAACGGAAAGAATTAACGGTCAAGTACGAGACATAAAGTTCCTTAAGTTTACTCGTGGGTCTTTGTCCAATTGTCCTTTCACGTATTCGTGCAAAATCGAGATTCAAGGAATACAAATTAGCGTTCTTGTCAGTTGGAATGAACATCACAAAAGCGGTTCCCAACATGAGAATCTTATTCGCCATTTGGGTATTGCAAATCCGAAACTAGGAAACAACGAAAGGTTCTACCAAGACAATAAGGTTGTTCAGAAATATCAAATTCTATTCGACAGAACTTGATCAAACATTCGACAAATCCGAAACTAAGAACCGCTTTTCTGAGAATGCCAACATGACTCTCAACTTCACACTCTTATCAACCATTCAGTTACAGGTGTGTTTATACAGAGTTGAAGCCCAAATTCGTGAAGACAAGCTATAAAATTGAAGGGAAATTACAAGTCATTGCAGAATTCAATTTCCAATGGACTTACAACTTTGAGACTCAAAAGCATAAATTCACGTGCATAATGGGCCTTAGCAATTAATAGATAGTACACTCACTCGGATTCTGCAGCTTTCAAAAGGTCGATTTGTTATTACATTCTCACAGACCTCATTGACGATTCACAAGAAACTTCAGAAGACGGTCGCAAGTTCTAAGCGTGCAATTATCATTCATTCTTCGGAGTCCCGTGTTCAAATGTCGTCAACAATTGAAACAATTCAATTCAACGATGATTGTGCAAGATAGCAAATCAAATTTGAAATCGTGCAAAAGTATCCGCGAGATGTCGTTTGAATTCAAACATAAGAAACGACATCGAGATACGATTTACGCACTTCCTAACCGAATTTCCGTTCGCTATCGCTGACGAAGAAGCCACACAAACAAAAGATCTGGATTAATTGGACACCGTGAATTCTGGGAGAAGTCTCTTAATTGGGTGCGGTTAAAATAAGAACATGGCTGTTTTCGTTAATTGAATCAGGATGTCAGTTGACACATCTCTAACTCCCATTCCGGTAGACTATTCGGTGAACTTTTGTCGCTCGAATGCAAGTGTCTCGAATAAAAGTACGTCAAAAAGAAGTATACAAAATAAATGAGAGTGTTTTTCTTGAGAAGTTTATGCATCAGTAACTTTCCTTTAGTTACCTTCATGTTAACGAAAAGCCAAAATACAAAAGGTAAACAAATGGCTGGAGTAAACGCTCTTTAAGTTACCATACGGTTGTTGTTCTTGATGTTTGTAAACTACGAGCTTAGAAGGAAGTTTCCGCCTATTAAGAACTCGATAGTGCAGAAGCTTAACGGAATTTTTTATGGTCGGTAATATTAAAAGAACGGAAATCAAAATATAAGTTGATTAGATTGAATGTTACCATCTTAGCCACAAATTTCGTTCCTAATTTAGCGACGAAAACTCACAGGCAGCTAATCCGTGCATAACTATCGAAACAAATTAGTCGGTAATTGAGATTCCCGTAGAAGATCTGTGAATCGAACCTTAATTTCTGCTTGTTTCCAAACGGATCATCAGTTACGGTGAAATTCGATTGTGTTCCCACTTCCGCGGATTAGACATTTTTCTATTCCATGCAGCACAATGTGGACGTCATGTTGGAGAAACCCTCAACCGTTCGCTGTCGTTCTTCCGTAAATCCCTGCAGCGATTTTCATTTCAAAAGCGACACGAAGTCCCCCCCGCACATCAAAATATCGAGATTGCTATTTGCGTTCGAATTGCAAATGTCTACTGCAAGATTATCTTGAAGAAGTTATGTCAGATGAGTGGGTTGAGCACGAAACCCTGTTCTCGTAGTCAAAGGACGAATGAACAGAATAGTTGTTTCAACCGCCGGTTTTGTCTCTCCAATTAATGAGTAACTAAATTTCGCAACAAAAACCGTCGATTGATTCGTGAAGTTTTTGAGGTGAAGACACTCTTTCTCGACCAATAAGCACTATCGTTGTTTGGGATTAGATAAACAAATTGATACAATCGAAGGGTAAAAGCCACGTCTCTATGAACAAAAATAACTTCAGAGGACATCATCTGATAATTAAATTATCGGATGGGGCGGCGAATTCGCGGTGTCCACAACGCTATCCGTAACCTTTAGTTCAACAAAGTTAATCCACCGACTCCTATTTCGCAAGTAAACAACTTCTAAAACACCATTTATAATTCTGTTTTCTCAACTCATGTTTCCATCGTGTTTTGACTGTGATGTCAGTGACCGTGAAGTTAAGAATTCAAACAAGTTTATTCGCATCATTCACGTTCTAAAGCGTACAAACCAAGAAAATAGTCAATAGGGACGTTTACTGACGTCAATTAACTCCACAAGTTCATTCGTTGCGATTAAACGCCTTACGATCAGAGTCCTAAAATTAAACTTTTGACTACAAACATGAAATCGCAATTACCAAAATTTTGCCCACATTATTAAGTTGAGACACCAAAAGTCGTCCGTAAACAAGATGGGAGCTATTAGCGAAGATCTTTGCAGCAGCTAATGCGACCTCGTCTGGTCCCATAGCAGTTGTGCAGCCAACTCCAGAGGGCATTCGCAACGAACTCCAAATATCGTGAGCCGTCCATTCGGCGTTAACTGGCGGTGCATTGATCACGGGCAAAACGGTGTTGGCCGCAATCACAGGTCCAAGACCGTTCGATCGTCCGGCAATTGCAATAAAAACTGTTGGAGTTGAATCACCTGAAGTACCAAAATTGAATTTTTAACGTCGTTTTCTCGTTTACTTTCGTATTCGGTCACCATGTTCAACACTTCAGCAGTTGATTTGTGTGCCGAATAAACACGCAGAATTGGTCGAACCCCGAACGATCGCAAATGAGTTGCAATCTTCTCAGCCAACGGCATATCTGCTCCCGATCCCATTGGAATGACAGCACGGGGTTCTGTTCCATCCTTGACAAATTCACGGGTTAATTGTTCGACTCGATCGTAGTTCTTTTTCAATTCTTTGATTGCCTCGTCAGTCACCTGTAAACTTTTCTTCAAAAAAAGGAAAACAAAATCAAAGACCTGTGGTAGATCCCGATAGAATTGCTTGTCTAACTGCAATCTTCTGTCTCCATTCGGCCAAACTCGCCACGAGTCGTTGTCAATCACATCGGCCAACACAACGTCACCAGCAGTCGTAACGCCGAATTCGATCTTCATGTCGACAAGAACGCAACCTTGACGTCTCCACGCACGTTCCAACAAACGGAAAATAACCGAAGTGGCTCGACTCATCCAACTAAAAAACTCATTTGTTCACTTAGCAACTTGAGAACCTAACCGATATTCATGAATATTGATTTTTCGACCGTTGAATTCAAATCCGGCCGACAAAATTTGAGCTTCGCTCCATTGTGGATCGTCGTTTTCGTCATCTTTAAAGAAAGTTTCAATCAACGGCGGTGTGAATGTGTATCCTTCAGCAACTCCCGGATTTCTTTTCAAAAATGAACCAGTGGCTACACCTAAAAACGAAATTGACAACCTGAAGTTCACTTGTAAACAGACGTCTTGCAACCCATTCAATTGGAATCATAGCACATCGATAGGCCTCGAATTCACTGGCACTAAGCTCCTGAACGAAATGAGTTTTCAGCCCTAAAACGAGCAAAACTTTTTACGGTATTACCGAATTTACTCACCACATTCGTTGAGGAATCGAAACACGTTGCAAGTGGTTTTGCTCGCAAGTTCCGCTTTACCTTCGATCTCATTCTTTCGTTTCGCATTGAAAGCAGTCAACGAGTCCAAACTTTTGACACAAACACGATCCGGTTTGCCGTCAATTGCAAAAATTGCTTTGGTTTTTCCTTGAGCAAGTGGATCGGACATTTCGTTGTTCCAACCAAAATAGTCAATAGAACAAAGATCAGAGGAAACGTCGACACTATCGCGCGAAAAGCAAACTGACAACTTTTCGACTGTTCGCTTGTTGATAAACAACTCGGTTGGAGGGATCTTCGATCAAAACGAAGTTGTTTTGGCCGCCCATCATTTCTTGCGCAACAGTTTTATCGTCTTCATCAATCAAATTGCCGACTTTTGATTGCAATCAATTTGCCGTCGTTCAGTTGATAGCGAAAACAACGCACGTGAATAACAAGACGCTTTTTGACACTTTCGATTTAACAACATGACTCGGAATGACATTTAAACACAAAGCTCTCAATGGATCGTACAACAGCAAGAAGGTTATTGTGATCAAACGACTTCAGTTTCTTATCGTTTGTCTGCTAACTGTTAGACTTAAAATAGATTTGTTGTGAACGAAATGCAAGGACTTTTTACAATCGAAGTGTTCGTTTGACCAGTTTTCGGATATACGAGTTCAATTAGGTTACAAAGCTTTCACTTGACTCTTTTTCTTTGAAGTTTATTGTTCTTTTTACACACGAATGACAACCGTCGTCGATGTTGTTATTACATTTGTGATTATATGTTTTGTGGCCAAAGGTCTCATTGAACAAAACTAATTCGAAAAAGTCACAAGACCTCATAAATTTTTCAGAACACAAACAAATTTGAAGGTTTCACAAGAAGTTCGCTATTCAACAGGAAACTTAAATGTCTGATTTAACAACAATTATAGAAGTCGTTAGTTTTTATGTTAATCTTAGCGCATTGCATACGCACAACTAGGAACATTAACCTGTCGGCATCGACCGATTTCATTGTTGGACAAATAAGCTGCCGAAAAGACTGTTCCGCATGTTCTACGGTCATCGATCATGCGATTGGCGGCTGCCCTGAGCATTTGGATCAGAAGGCAGATGGATCGATAAAGCGATTAGATCGACCTTGTTCGTTCTACTGTTAGAGTTCATTGACTTCTTTGGTAAGCTGGAAATGATCGAACGGTCTCTTAATTTTGCTCATTTCTAATTAGTATCCCTAACTGATTGGCTGCATAGCTTCAAGCAATCTATTGATATTTTTCGTTTAATGGAAGCATGCCCGGAAGTCGTATATTTGCAACCAAACAGCTCGAATGCAAATTATGGGCGGAAGATGCGAAGATTCTTGGCGCGGCAAGCCAAAGGCCAGAAATTCAGTTGAGCAGCGGGTGTCCGTTGATTACGCGCAATTCTCGGTGTTCGTTGTCCACAGATGGAAGACAATGCGGAGCTGGACGATGAGCTCGCCGCACTCTGTGGGAGTTCCGTCTCATCGGTTTGGCGCCATGAGTTTTGTATTGCGAGAACATTACGATGAGGTCAAATTTTGGAGTTTGCCGACATGTGGTAATTAAACACAAAAAACGTTTTCAGGTTTTTTCGGCTCTCGGGAACACCGAGATTGGAAACTGTGACTACAGAAAGACAATTAACCTCGGGAATCTGTGAACTTGCTTTTCTGTTGTAATGCGGACATTTACCTTGTAATTCGCTCTTGACTTATGTTTGCGGCTCTTCAGAATCGCGCGGTTTCGATTCAAACACTCCGCCCACTTTGCTTTGTCGCCGCTTTCTTTGGACTTTTCACAGGAAAGGCGGGTGTTTCAGAGGTCGTTTGGCAAATTGCACGGTCTTCAGTTGGCAATGCGGTTCCTGTAAACGTCACGATTACCTGAGGGCCGAGACGTTAACGGAGTCGTTTTTTGTATGCACGTTTTTGGCGTCGTGGCGAATGCCCATTTTCAACGACTTCTCATTCACAATTCACCTGAACAAAAAAAAAGAAGGCGTTTGACTTATTTCACACTTGCTGCTTATTACAAGCCCTTTTGTTTGAATTCTTTTCGAAAACATGAATATGGAGGATTTGTCGTTCAGACGATTCGATTTCGTCTTAGGGAGTCAGCTTCCAAGAAGTTGACTAAATGAAAACATAGGCGGTATAGTTTACGTATTCGCGTGCGATTCCACTCCTTCATTAGCACCAATTCATCTCGAAGCCATCTGCAGGTGTAAATTCGTATCGTCTGTGGTTCTTATTTACAAGATTTGCGTTTGCTCGAATCGTGTCGCCTGATTGATTTTGAGCAAATCAAACAGAAAACTCGTCTGTTGGTTTGATTGAACTGCGCGAATGTTTGAATTTCAATGATTGAGTTTTTAATTGACGTTCAACTCGACAAATTGCCTGCTGAAGGGTTTCAAACTTGTTCTCTATTGACCATTTCGTGGCACGTCGTATCGTGTGAAAACATTGATGAAGTGCACGGGACCGTTGTTTTTGCAGAAAATTGAATCACGTGCTCATGGACAGTCCAGTCGAACCGTAATGCTGTGGGTTTTGGTTTCTTTGTTAGTGCCGTTAATGTGTGGGGCATCATCGCCAGTTGCACGATTCGAAGTTGCTTCGGTCGACTCGAAATCGGTGGTTGTACGAATGCTGGGAGCTGCGGACGTGTCGAGGTTCGATATGGATGTTCACATCTTCGATTTGGATCGTTTGCGTGAATTCCGTCGAAGTGGTCTTTCGACTTCACGATACCAAGATCAAGTAAGTCGTTGGATGGAGAGTGTGAAATCGACGTTTGGTTTCTGCCGACCAATCAGTCAAAGTGGTTGCGCGCAGAGAAATTTGAGAAAACAAAAGTGGCGAATTTCCGAAAGAAATTGTCAACAGTGAAGCGGCGTATTGAAACATGCCACTTCGGGTTTTGTAATTTTGTCAAGTAGCTGCTCGTCCACCTTCGCTCGTTCTCGAGCTCATGTTACGGTAAATGCCGAAGGGCCGAGCTATTTGCTCAACCAGTTTTTTGTATTCCATTCTACGAACCATATCGTTTAGTTTTTACGATCTCCGTAAATCTCGTTGTCAATTGACGGAATTTGTATGGGAAAATAGTTGAGCACATATGCGGAAAATAAATTACAAGCAAGTGCCCACCATTGGTTGAGAACGATTTCCGAGTAACGAAAATACCCGAAGCTTTCAAGAACTTTGTAACCAACTTTCGCCTCGGACTACACCGGAAGTTCAAATCCATTTGTTCATTCGGTCAAAAGTTTTTATGTACCGCTAATGACGGCAAACCAGTTGGTCAGTTAATTTCGATGCAACGGTCATTTTGGTTGAAGGAAGAAGAACAAAGAAGTTGATGGTCGCCTCTCGAATTGTTGCGCACTCAACGGCGTCTTCCGTTTCCGTCGCGCCAAACCGTCGTGAGTTTTCGTAATTCCGCTACGAGATGGCCAAATGAACAAAAATGACCAGTCGGATATTTCGAGCTCAACGAGCTTATCGAATGTGCAATGACTGTTATGTGTCAATCAATTCAAGCCCACAACGTCTCCACGCCTTCATTCAACACCTAGAAGGCAACAAAACGTGCAAAAGCTCGTTTACTCGCCAATTGATTCTGCATGTGGTTTTGAGTTGAAATCAAATTGCGGCGGCGTAAATTGCGGGTGTCTGTTTGGGTCAGAGCTAGTTAGTCTAATGGTCGATTACCGTGCAGTTTGGAGCAAATAACTACGTACTCACGGTATGAGCTCAACACTCAGTGTATTAATGACAAGTTAGATGGGTGTCAGTTGAAATCTATGAGCGCAAACACTCCAACCAAATCGCATTAACTATACAAACATAAAACGATGATTTCAGTTGTTCAGTTTTGATGGCCTCACTGCCAGTACGTGGTTTGCTATACGAATCGACTATCGACTCGTCTTTCGTGGCTCAGAAGGTTTCAGAGACTTCAAAACAAAGCAGGTTCGTTTGCTCAATTAACTTTGAAAACAGTTGGATGTTGGCGGCTTTTCAAAGGCGCGAAAATCGCATTAATCCGAATCGTGTCATTCGAACATGCGGATTAAAAACTCCCGCGGAACAACAGTAATCTTTTCGTGAAAAAGGTCCTTGGCCGGACATCTTTTGAAGACGTCTGATGACCTTATGGTATTTGGGTAGTCGGGCATTCCTCAATGCAATTAACTCGCTTTCATTGACCGCTTTCTTTTTCAGGAACTGATTGTACGAACCAAAGACGAAGACACAAGCGATTCTAACCGTTCGGAATCGTATGATAGTTTTTCGGATCTTGGCCATCAGTCAGAAGATGGGTTAATTCAACTTGAAGGAATCGTTACTGATCCTTATCATATCAACGTTAGCGTAATATCAAGGTTCCCGATTCGTCCAAAGGTTTGTAATCTGACATAAACAATCGTTTACATGCAAAAACAACGCCAACCTGAAAGCACCGGACTGCACTCGAACAACCAAACGGTTCCGGCACTTGACATTCGTCGTTCGCTTTTGTTTCTTCAAAAAGTCGAGTGGTCGTTTTACGATGAGATTATGCAAAGAATGCAAAATCTCGACGAAGAAACGTTTCTAAATTGACGTTAATGCCAACTGCTTTCAAATTTGCCGATTGATTTGAATAACATGAGCAGTGAAATTTGGCGGTCGAAATGTCAATTTCCGAGAATCTGCGCATCCGAGTGCCACACTTTGCACTTGCCGCTCGGCATTGTTTTTCGGGCATCGAATAACATCAAATGAACAACTCCATAAACTCTAATAGAGTGAAATGGTGCCGCCACTCGGAGCCCATTGGGAACGATTTGCATTCGAATGGCGAGGATGAATCGTTGTGACACGAAGACTAATGTCAGTACAGTAAATGCGCCACAAAAACCAAAAGCAACTCGGAAATTAGAACAAAATTTGGGTCCTAAATTCCTTATATTTAAGGTCAAATATGAGCAAACGATCATCGCTCTCGTTTTAGGTCACTGCCCTCATCGTTTCGGAACTTCACTGCGAGAATGCAATAGTGAAACCGCCAGCCCAACGACTTTACGATCATCGTCTTCACATTCACTTTGATCTCAAACAGTTGAGAGCCAAACAGCGTAATCCAAATCATCCACCCAACTGTCATCGTCTTTACCTCTATCCCTTCATTCGCGCACCGATTACCGGCTTCAACATGCAGTCGTTCCGTGGACGTGAATGGTCTGGCTCGCTGCAAGAAGCTTATGAAGTGGTTGGAACCACCAATTCAAAATGGTCAACTAGTGGTTGTGAGACCACGAATATTCCTGTTTCTATCATCCTTATTACTACGCTTAGCTCGTTGTTATTTTCTCTTACTCTCTGAATAACTTAATTATTTTCGTTTACTTTACTAATTGTTTCTAGTTTATTGTTAATTTTTTAAATTCCATCCAATTTAGCCACTCCTATTTCATAATTCTTGTCCAAAAACTCTTGAGAAATGAAAACTCAAAAGATGATTCGCTAGAAGTTAAATTCAAGTTGAAGAAGATCATTTATAAGAGAAGAAATATTGTTTATAATCAAATCAAGAACTAAATAAAACTATTGAACAAATTGTTTAATATACTTTTATGATGACCTTCTATTCATCTACCAAATTCTCCAAATTCGCAATTCTAATCAAACAATAAGTAATCAAAAAAAGTATCAGATGACTGACAAATCTTTATTTAACTATCCAGATCTACAAATGCACAAGATACCATAAATTATCGTTTGACAAGGCGCCAAGAACTGCGTTTGCTATCCATGCCCTCGATCGAAATGCTCAATTCAAACAATGCCTTCATGCCAAGCACATTCGCCTCCATAAAATGACTGTGAGAAAGATTGCACTCAATGACGCTGTCCGAATCCCAAAAATACTAATTGAAAAAGGTCAAAAGAGTTACCTGAATTAAAACGTCCATTAAAGAGGGAATGTAGTCAGCGTTGGTGAGCTTGTTGATTGTTTCAGTCGACAAAAATTTAGGATTTGAGCAACTATCAGCCAGTCAAGAACCTAACTTTGAAAATCGGAGCGTTCTACATTTCGGTGCGACGACAATTCAAGCAAACTATGAGTCGGTTATTCAGACCAAAGATGACGCTTTTGACTGGAAACGGAGGAGGATCAAAAGAGGTGACACTCAAATTCGGAATTCCAGTCATGTTGCCAAGCTAAAAGCGCAAAGATGAATAGAAAAATGAAAAATAGTAAATGACTTACACCCTTGAATCCGACTTCATTGATGTGTGGGAGCATGAAGTCATAAGCGTACGATGGAATGGCTTCATACGTCTCTTGAGATGATGGCGGCTAAAAAAAAGACAAATTAGCAAACTTTCATGTAAACCAACCCTTACTTTGTTGGTGTCAGGCATTTTGCCGCGGCCAATAAGCTTAGAAAACGAGCAATACGAGAAAGCATTAGAATCTGCAAAAATCAAAGATAAACATACAAAAAAACAAGTTTTACTGCTTAGCAAAATAAAAAGTTTTGTGTGAAAACAGTTGCGTTTGTGCGATTTTTGTCAAAGATTGTCAAGCCTAGAATTGCATTAAATTTCACAAAATTATCAAAGATCCGGCGAAACTCGATTTACAAACTAAAAACATGAACAAATGAAAGCGTTTACGACAAAAGATTTCATCAAAATGTTCGCTAGCTGCGTCAGAATTTGCATGTGAAATGCGATTTCGTTATTGTTTGAACGTTTATACGAGAGAAATCCATTATGGCGTTTTGTTTAGTTTACAAATAAGGATATGCAATACACTAGAGATAGTGTTTTACACAGAAGTTTGTGCATGACATGTTCTTGTATCGGTTTATGCGGAAGATATGCAGTGCGCTAGAAGCGCCCATTATATGCTACTTCCCTTCAATTTGTTTACAGTCGGTGGTGAATGTTGCGCTTCGATTAGCTTGCCGCGTACAAGTTCATTTACTGACCATGTGCTTGTAACTAACCTGATTTCATACAAAAAACATAACCTATGGGTCACAAACGAAATCGAATCTTGTTTCCGGTTATTTCGTCTATCAACTCAATGAAAAGTTAGATTCTGTTCATGTCGTGTTTATCGAACTGTAAGCATCGATTTGCATTCAATTGACTTGTTCCGCTACCTTCCAATTACAGACATCATCGATGCCCAAAATTTTGAGTTTAGCGTCGTTTCTGTAATCTGCGCGTAATTTTGTGTCATCAAACGTTTTTACCTTCGATTGATGCTTCCGAAAAACAATCCCGAATGGGAATCTTGACACGAACAACGCTCTTCCTACTCTGCATAATGATAGAAGTGAATGGAGAGCAATCCGAAGGTAAATAATACGCTAGTATTCATACTTTTATGGTTTTTCAGAAGTCCAAGTCAACGAATTTGTTTTGCATCCCGACAGAGTTGATGCTTTCTACTATAGAGCTGCGATGATGGCGCTACTCAAAGCAAAATCCAAGGTCTTGAGCAAACAGGTGGATCTTGCCGATCGAATTATTTACAAAGAATGCCAACGAGAAGCTCAAAATATCGTACAACAAGCGAAATGTTTGATCAAATTGATGGATGTTCGTGATCGAAGAAAATCAGAATCAACAACTCCCGTCAAATCGTCCAAGTTCTCGGTGTTTGAATTTGAGTCGACAAACGAGGACAATCCGTTGAAAGTCTTATTGAAAGCAATTGTCGATACAAAGTGGAAATCACTTGGTGAACTGTTGAATAGTCCGCAGAAGAAGTTGGCCGCAGAGCTGAAAACTCCGATTAAACTTCGAAGAAAACGATCAACCGCTTCCTATAGTTGAATTCAACAATTTAACATCGTTTAAGAGTTATGTTTTAGTTGAAAAGGAAAAAGACTTCAATTTGCCTTTGTCGATACGAAACTTGAGGAAAATTGAACGCTATTTGCGTCGTGCTGATTACGTTCGAAATTACATGAACGAGTTGAACGAACGCAATGAACGGTAAATCTCCAGTTTCGTTTAGTTTTAGTTGTTTCAGCCAATTTGATCGAATGAACTTTCCAACCGAATTCAAAGCTCAACCACCGACTCCAAACTCTGCTTTCGAAACCATTCAAAATTTCATAAGCGGTGCTCCATTTGATCGCCTTTCAATTTTGTCACCACGACTGATGAGTTTGTTTCCAAGTCGTGGCTCAGACGATGAAGGACCTCCACGACCCAAACTTTTATCTCCAGATTTATTATCAATACACGACCAGGGAGTATTTCCATTGCCCAATGTTTTAAGAGTACGTAAAAGTAGATAACTTTATTGATGCGGTTTTGTTTAGATGGCATTAGGAAATGAACGTGAAGTGCATGCGTGGGTTGATCTTTTGTTGAAGTTGACCGGCGCTACCAAACAGTTGGATCGCATGTTGAAAACAATGAGAGACGAGATGAAACAAGTGGATGAGCATTTGTATCCGAAAACCCTGGAGTTACAGGAGCGAGATGAACAGTGGAGAGCCTTTGAAGCACAAATTTCGGCCGCAAAACGTCGAGAATTAGATCGAAATGGATACACTTATTTGGAAGCCGAAGAAGCAAATGTGCTCTTCGACACGTTTCCCGAACACGTGCATTATACTTCGAAGCAAAAAGAGTTTTTGTTGGAGCAAAGAATACGCGAATTAGGACAATTGGATGAGCGATTGTTGAAACAGAAAATCTTGTTTGATTCCAAGAAACGATCTCGTCGTCAAATTCAACTACCGGGTGTCACGCCACCACCGAATTTCAACGAACTAAAAGCGATGCTTGGTCTTCCAACAGATCTTGGCGAGTCTCCGGATGCTGAAAGCAATGGTGAACCGAAAGTCGTGGTTCTTGAACCGTGGGCCAACGAACATCGTATTGGTACGTTTTATCAATCGATTATTAACCAATTTAAAATTACAGGTGGTTTTGTGATATTGGAAGGAATTGTTTTAAGTCCTGTAGGTTTAATGTCTCAGCAAAAATAATCAATGTCTTTAGCACGCAATAACAGCGGAACTCTTTTCTCCCGAGTTTATGACATTTCACGCTCTTTCACCACGTGCAATCATGGTATGAAGTTTACAGATGAAAGTTTATTTACATTTTTGTTTTTCATGCCACTGTTTTATCTCCTATTGCCATGTTCGCCCATATTCTAACACCTAGTGCCTTCCGTGCCGAAGTATTGAGTCCTCAGTTTCTTAGTGCGTGGGTTTTATCGCCTGAAGTTAGTTTTAATTTAGAGGTAAAATGATAATATCTTGTTTCTAGGCCTTCATTACCGAAATCCTTTCGCCAAAAGTACTTGAGGCTCGTGTCCTCTCTCCAAAAGCTATCGGTCTGGTTGTTTTATCGCCATGTAATTGACATCTGAACATTCATAATTTGTTTTGAACTTTTAGCCGTTGGGGCTCCAAAAGTTCAATCTGGAGAAGCTTTAAGTAAGTGGAGACCTTTACAATTATTTGTAATTTGAATATGAATTTAGTGATAGTCGTCTTATCGCCGTCAATCTTAAGTTAAGTTTGTTTACCGTACCAATCACTTCAACCATATTTCTACTTTGATTGAAAATCAACATAAAGTGTTTTTTAAACGCTTTAATGAATTGGGTTTAGTCCACATATCATGTCCGATGGTATGTTGAATGTTGAAATTCTGTCACCTCATCTCCTAAGTGGCGACGACGAACATCATTCGAATCATACACACCAGCATTGTTGTAATGCAACTATGCGTCATTGTTGCTCAAAAAAAGAACTCGAAAAACACGATTCGCATTCTCATTTCAATCAGTTCATTCATTCTTCTACGCAACGACACGGTCAGAAACCTCCAACGATGAAGAAACCATCGAATACTCAGTAGCATATAATGGGCGCTTCTAGCGCACTGCATATCTTCCGCATAAACCGATACAAGAACATGTCATGCACAAACTTCTGTGTAAAACACTATCTCTAGTGTATTGCATACTTCTATGCGTAAAACTTGACGATTTCTGTAGGCTTAGATGTTTGCGAATTTTGACAAAATGCTCACAATCCTCGCAACCACTTCTTTAGAATATTTTGTTCGCGTGTTAACAGTTTTCAAGCTTATGCTTGATTTACCCATTTTATCTGCTTATTTTGAGTTCTACTTCGTTTCTTATTTCTCTCTATTAGACATAAAACTTTATTTTTATAAAAATGGATGCGAATATTAAAAAAGAACCAATCGATAAAATCAATCAACTCGTCATCAAAGAAGAACTGTAAGCTAACTAAATTAAACATCCGTCCTTATGCGAATTCATCTTGTTCGTCTCAATCACCTCATCACTCTCATCTTCAGTTGCACGTCGCTCGATTGCTCTACTTCATTCGCTTGTTGGAGACGAGGAACTTTATGGTGTGCGACAGTTTCATTGGAACGTCGTAGTGTGGTGGTCTGTACTGTTGCGACTAACACAATACTCGGTTGTTCGAACAGCATCGGATTGTATCGACTTTAATTTTTCTGATACTGGAACTGCCCCGGACACCGAGATTTCTATCAGCGTACGAGAGTAAGTTTTCTTTGATAGTCAAAACAATCGTAACTCGTAGAAAGAGTTTTAACGTGAATACGTACAGAGCTGTATGCTTAACAATAAACCTTTATCAAAAATATCAATTTTGTGTACAGCGTCCGAAGTTGGCTTTCAAATTGGCTACGATGTCCGAGTCTCAATCAATGAGATCGGAGTAGGAGTTTTCAATCATTTCTTCTCACATATCTACCGCTCACTACGCCGACGACTTTGCACGAACTGTTGGTCCACATCGCTCATAGACGGACGTTGTCTCAATATCCGAGTGGAAACGACTGAGGGCATCCTTCGCCTCCTACTTACGATGATCTTTTATTATTGTACTTTGGCGATTAAAGGAAATAAAATTGAAATTGAAAATGTCTACCGCCACAGATCGATGCCGCAGCTCTACTCTTTTAAACTAATTGGTCGTCGAATTGTTATTGTTGTCAAAAATATTGGCCATCCGGTAACTCTAATTTTATGCTTAATCGATTTTATTCATAATTTTTCCAGGCGATTGAATTCTTCAACAACCAGATCGTACAATCCGAGATGTACAATTTGGTCCTCAAGTTCGAAGATCATCAGCAATCCGTCAACTTTGTCAACAAGCTTGGTCAGCAGATCTACAACTTTGTGGCTTGGGGTAAGCATTTTTGTTAGTTGGACTAATTAATTTAGATTTTAGCTTAGGGACGCTTACATGGAACTGCCCGTTCCTTCAAACAAGATTCTGTATAGCTGTATGCGCATCTGAAGTTGAAATAAAATTTTACGATGAAAACTTTGGCTTTGCAAATGAGAAGTTGGATATTCAGTGGAGAAATCCTAGTGTTTAATATTTTGGGTTTTATGAGTTAGAAGTTGTTATATTTCTGTGAGTAGTATTTTATTTCTCAGTTCGCAATATCTACAAGTAGTAAGTTCCCGGAATTTTATGACGAAGTTTTAGCTTCAACGAGCAAATGAGACAAAACACACGCGAGCAGAAATCCAACCTTTCCTTGTGAGCACGCCTTAAAGGCACCTTATCGGATTTGAAGTTCCACACTTACCGTATACCAAAAACTCCGCTCGTCAAGAGCATTCCAATAGTGTAGTCATTTTTTGCTGAACGCCATTTAGCGTCATGCTATGAGTCGCGCGAGTTCTCCTTAAAAACCGCGCATTTTTGGATACTAGTCCTTCAAGTGAAGCAAAAATTCGACAAAAAGAAGATCCAAAAAAGTTCCATCCGATTTGATTTTTTGCTCTGATGTTCGTAAATTGCCAAGTTCGCACGCTCACCGTATCATTGCTTCGTTCGTGGGCAACGTCGGGAAACTGACCGTACGCTGACTTTTGTCTGGACGCTTTTTCGTGGATCGGACCGTCGACCTCGATCTGTTTGATCGAACTAGTTGATCCAATGCACATCGCAAAGTTGCATTTACAAAGCTTATTCCAAAAGATAGTAAACTTGATCCCAAAGAGTTATTGGTCGCAATTAAATGTCGTTGTATTCCATTTCTGTCTCCAAACACATAATCCGAACTCCATTAAAAATGGGCCACTCATCATGAATACTAGTCAACATAACCACGTATCATGCACTGAATCTTATTCTTTATTGCTATTAGAATTTGTGCTTGAACTAGAGCTTAAACATCGATTAAACACTGTTTAAGCCTCAGTCAATTGTTCTGCAAGCACAGTGATGTAAAAGTGTTAACCAATTTGTGATTGGAAGCTTTCAGACGCGTACAACATGGCGAGTGGTGCGTACGCGAAATTCATTCGCTTCCAGGCAGCCACTTGCACTCAAATCCCCGAAATGTGTGCGTGTCGCTGTCTTTTTCGCCTCCCGCCATTTTATTCGTCAATCTTTTCACGTGTTCGTCTGCATCACAGCCGTCTAGACAGCGGCGATAAATTCACCAGACGGTCTTCCAAATAACATTTCTGTCAAAATGTCCGTTTTTTATTGCGGCCATTTTGAGCGCGAGATTCTTTGTGGACAATCGATTTTGAATATTCGATTTCAGAAATGTTTCCAAGAACTTCGAGTTTGTCATTATAACCGTTGAATCGAATTTACAGCTAACTATGCTGCGAACTTTCTTGCTTCTTTTCTTTGCATTCAGTCCTTCGGTTGTGGAGTCCACACTCCTCACACAAAAGCAAATCAACCACACAAACTCGATTCTACTGCACATTATCAAAACCCATCAAAAACGTGAGTTTACACTTTGATTGACGGGAACCTTTCTTGTTGTTTAGATTTGGAACATCCGTTGGTTCAAAATGAGGTTTTCTGTCGATGTACCGTCGATTTCTGCGACGCCGAGTTGGTTCACATCGGCGGAGAGTCGGTTCGTGGAATCTGTCGGGCACGAGGAGGAATGTGCCGGCAATCAGTTCGAGTAGCACACGACGGTCACGTTAAAAGTGCTGCATTGGAGTGAGTTACCTTGAAATGTTCAGCGATATTTTCTTGAGCTTTTAGTTGTGTTCCTCCCGAAGTTCTTCATCCACCAGATCGACCGTTGGTTTGCGAAACATCCAAATCGTCCCATTCCAAAGATTACATTCTTTGCTGCAATCACGGATCATTTTGCAACGACATTGATGTGCGTTGAATTGATGCTTTTCATTTTTATTGCCAATCTTCAGGTTCCGATCCGTAAACCTGCTTTGTTGGACAAAAAACCAGAAGGATCGAATTGGCCGTGGTTCTTGGTTCTTTTGCTCATTGTTGCGGTCATATTCTCGGCTATCGGCTTGATCTTTGGCATCTTCTGGTTCAACTCAGATGCCTCAAAAACGTTGATGCAAAATATGATTCGACGATTTGCGGGCAACGATTCTGCTGCTTTCTTGATGGCGTAAGTAGTGACTTTTACATTCGGGTTTTATTTTTTCGACAATTAGAAATTCGACTTTAAATCGATTGCTTGACGACATCGAAGCACAAAACAATCAAGAAGATGCGGCAACTGCTCCCTACTTGGCAAGACGAACAATCGCACGACAAATTCAACTGAAGACGGCGATTGCTCGTGGACGTTATGGAGATGTTTGGTTGGGCGATTGGCGTGGCGAGAAGGTTGCGGTGAAGATCTTTCAATCGCGCGAAGAAAAGTCGTGGCAACGTGAAACCGAAATCTACTCTTCTAATATGCTACGTCATTCCAATTTGTTAAGGTGGATTGCATCTGACAACAAAGGTGATTAGGATCCTCTTTTTCTGTAAACTTGCATCTTAGACAGCGGAATCAGCACTCAGTTGTGGTTGATTAGCGAGTACATGTCAAATGGATCGTTGTACGACTATTTGGAAAACAATACGATTTCCATTACCGAATGTGTTCAATTTCTGCGAAGTATTGCTCATGGTCTTTCGTATCTGCACACCGAAGTACCGGGTCTTAACAGCGGCTGCTACAAACCGATGATCGCACATCGGGACATTAAGACCAAAAATATTCTTGTCAAAAACGATATGACCTGTGCGATTGCGGATTTGGGAATGGCGGCGCGAAATCTTCAAGGACAATTGGATGTTCCTGATGATGGTCGTGGTGAGTAGTTTTAATTTTAACAACGTTGACAGAACAAAATCTTCAGGCGGAACAGTAAGGTATCTTGCTCCCGAATATTTGAACGATACGTTCATGCGTGAGCGTTTCTTTGCTTATATGCACATGTGAGTTTATGGGTTGAAAAAATGTGTTATTGTTTTTAGGGATATTTACGCACTGAGTTTGGTATTCTGGGAGACCACTCGACGCGTGAAAATTGACCCCGATCATAGTCCTCCAACATTCCAAGTCCCATATTACGAATACGTACAGAGGGAGCCGACAACCGAACAAATGAAGGAAGTTGTTGTCAACCAAAAAAAACGTCCGAGTTTATCGCCGGAATGGTCGACGAACCGGGTACGTGAATGCTCTTGAAATGAATGTAAACAGCATTCCTTTAGGCTACTCGTGAGCTTCAGCGCATCATGATTGAATGTTGGACCGAACATCCTGCCTCTCGTCTCACATCACTTAACATTCGTTGCTCATTGGACAAAATGGTCGAACAAGAGGGTCTGAAGATCATGACTTGAAAACTGTAATCTCAGCTTTAATTCATTTATTTCTTTGTTTATCATCTAATACGTGGTATCCGGGGGATCTTGTGTTTTGTTTATCAATCCGTTTTTGTTGTTAAAACAACGGTGATCCTTTTGCATTTGGGCGAAAACAAAATTCCTGTTGATCTCATTGCTTGTTATCAACATGGTCATTCAATCTTTATTTCCTATTGTTGTTTTTAAACGTAATAAATAGTTCCCAGATTTGGCTTAACATTCGTAGCTCATCTCACAAGCCTTGTTGCACCAAACCTCCAACTTCGATGCCATTGAAAAGTCGTGAAAGCAAGAGATTTCATGAGGTTGCGCAATGCAGACGATTGAAAACAATCAAACTAAACGATCGTCGTGGATTTGCGGATATTTCGATCGTATCAGCGAGCGGGAACGTAAATCCGATTCGACAGAAGAGTTCACTTTTTACACCGTCAATTCGAATCGCCGTTCAATATCCGGTCGGCATGCGTAATCCAGAGCAACAACATTGATTGGAGAGATAGACAGAGATATTGGTCATTGAAGTTGGACAGACGGCAGTTTGTTTCGTAAGTGAAATTTCGGTCAATAGGCGGTCGAAAGTGAGAACGTTTGCGATGACCCGAAGATCTCCATCACAAATCCCGACACTCGGAAATCAGCTGCGATTGAGCGCTCCATTCGTTTTTTCGGGATTCCAATTGATGTCGTCGATCGTTCAAAACTACCGCCGATCAAAACGGCGCAGTCAATCGGCGAATTTGGGCGATTGGAGCACTTGAATTGATTTTTTGAATCCCTTAAAACAACAGAACTGCGTGTTCAAACCTCTTAACCTGTGATTACAGATTGCGAAAATGATCAAGAATTATTCGACATTGATAGTGGGACTGTTGGTTACGATCATATGTGAGTTCGAACAACTTGATCTTTCAATTTTTGTTCACCGTTTAGCTGCCAAATCGACGAGTCAAGAAACCACAGACCCAGACGATGAGAAAACAGCTGCCGCAATGATTCGAGGACTACGTCTTGCACATTCGCCGGTAACGGTCGGCACCTCTGATGCCCCTTGGATTTCCGGTCCAAGACAGAAAAAATATCAATTTCACGTTGGACAACAATCGTGGATTGAAGCTCGTGAAGCATGTTTGGCCGAGAATGCAGATCTCTTAACTATCGCAGACATCGAAGAATTGGTTTGTTCATTCGATATACAGTTACATAGTGTGAAGTTTTAGGATTGGATTCTTGCGCACTACAAACCACAACTCCGTCAATTCCGAGAACGTCAATTACAAATCGGGTTGTTGGCGTCAGACAACGACGACGGTTCGATCAATAAGCAATGGCAATGGGTCAGTGAATCACCAGTAGACTTAAATGAAAGTGGAATCGAATGGAATGCAGGAGAACCGTTTGATCACGCCGAAGGTCGAGAACGATGTGCGCTGTTGAATGTTAATACACGTACTCTCGACGATGTAGATTGTTCTCTTAGTGGATCGCCATCAAATTTTTATCGTTTTGTTTGCGAAAGAACACACGAAAAACATTTGAAGGTAAGAGATAACTGAACGAAAGTAATAACTCAAGAATCTTAAGCACGAAGAACTGAATAATCCACTATGGAAAAAGTTGGAAGATATCCTCGTGTTTTTCGGAATCAGCCGCCCATCAAACTCAAGCGATCAATCGGAAACCGAATTGACTGGAACCAAACTCGAAGACTACGAAGACGTAATGAATGCAACGGCAGCAGACGAAAAGATTGGTGCCAGTGGTGAGGAGCCAAACAATGAAGAACGTTCAGTTCAAACCGTTAGTTGAAGTCATTTGAAAAGACAAGCCGTTCACTTTAGCTTAATGACGGTCCACCACTACCATCAACCAACACGGTTGTAGAACCAACAGTTGTCGTAGCTCATGGAACACGAATTAGTGAATCAACTGCTAACGACCAGGAGATTTTAGCAGATGGAAAATTGGACAAATTAACTAGTTCGTCCGCTACTCCTGAAAATACAACGATGCCAGAAGATTTTTCAACGACCAGTGACTTCTTGAAACGTACCACTGCCTCCGATCCACTCGCTAATCTCGCCGACACGATCGAGAACGCAGCTCGTGATGATACCCAGAAGTCAACTGGTGATCGCATGCGCAATCTAGAGCGTATTATCAACGCTGTTCAGACGATGTTAGAGGAAGAGAACAACAGTCAGGTGGGTCTCGATGCTATGCCGCTCGTTCAACTTCGCAAACTATCCGCCTCGTCGCTTCAAAATCCGAGTCATCGCAATTTGGCCGCTAAATTTCCGTTTCGCGAATCCAATGAGTTCGGAAACGAAATCGAAATTAGCGGCGGGGACGAGCAGAATCTAAAAGCAACAAAACGGCCAAACGCTTCGGCTCGCCACGCAGCTTTTCGCAGCCAATTTTTCTCACCTCAACCAAACGATCTGCTGAAATCGAAACCAAAGGCAACAACACGTGATCCGTGGGTCATTATGCCACCGGAAATTGGTTTGATGCGAACTCTCGGCTCAACACTCTTCGATGCAATGACACGGTTATACGATGATGATACTGAAGACATCGATGATTTGTTGCCGATTCGTCGGCACCGTTAGAATTCGCCAATTGTTATCTTCTTTTTCGTAATAAATCGCTAATATCCGTGGTTTCGCAGTGAAGTCAACGAACGAGCGGCAGTGGAAACAAGACCAACTAATAATCTGAATTTAGAGGTCTTCAACCGATGAAAATACCGTTGAAGTGAACACGCCCACAACAAACTTGAATATTTCGGAGAACGTGGAAGTTGTTCAATTAGTCGATAGACGAATTCACGACGATTCGGAAACTAATTTGGTCGATTCGGGAAGTCCGCTGGAACAAGCTGTTACTGCTCAGAATTTGGATAGTGATCATGAGGAAGCACAGGTCGAGTCACGAGCTCATCCAAACACAAACAGCGGCGACTTTTTGTTGGCGCGAAAACAAGACGAATTGATTGGTTGTGGAGCCAAAAATTTGGGTCACACTCGACCATCAGTTACCACCACTTCTGCACCGGTAAATCGAACTGCACAAGTCGAACAGTTGGTCTCATCGTTGCGAACTATTCTTGCGAGTTCATCTCCCGAATTAATTAGTGATTTGTTGTCGAGCGGTAACGATACAAAATTGTTGGTGGAAAAGTTACAAGTAATTGGCTTCTTTAAAACTTAAAATCATTTTATCTTCCAGACTGCTACGGTAAACGCGACAACTAAAGTGCCAGAAGATGTTCATCGTGCATGGGTTGAAGATGAACTCGCAAAATCGCTGGAAGAACTGGGACAAGAAGAGAGTCGTGAATTCGTTGATGCTGCACCGACTGACTCTGATGAATTGGTAGCGATTGGATCGGGCTTGGAACCACCGGCCGATCGTCTTGTCACGTTAATTCCTGTTGTTCTATCAGCTAAACAAACGACAACGAATTCGACAGCTTCTGATTTGACTAAATCTGCGAATGTCGACGGTTATGACGTCAACGTGAAGGTTTGAACTCAACGACGGCATTACGACTTTGTTGTCTTTAGCTTTTGTTGCCAACTGTTTCTTCTATGCTTTCGAATAAGAAAAAAGCTGAGAACGAAGATTCTCAATTTCAAATCCCAACAAACGATTCCAGTGAAGAACTCGATGAGGGATCGGGAAGTGTAAGTGAAGAGGTAAGCAAAAAAGATACAAATATAGTTTATGAAGAAGCACTTTAAGATCTCCGTTGATGCCAAACAAGCTTCCGTCTTCCCGCAACCCGATTTCTCGGTACTCAAAAATGAAAAACAAGCAGCAGCTGCGAAGAAACGACTTTCAGTTGATCGACAAAAAGCTGACAAAGCGTTTAATGAACTGAAAAAAGTGGATGCAAAATCTTTGGCTGAGCGCATTCGTGAATCGGAAGCCAAACGTCAAAACGGAGCTGCAATCAGTGAGGTGGACCCCGAAACGGCGAAAATTCTGCGTAATGTTTTCGAACAGTGGATAGATTTCGTTGAATCGAAGTAACAAACGGGCTTTTGTATTATTGTTTACTCTAATAAAGTTCACATCCTATTAATATGGTGGAAAATAGGGATGGTTGTTTAACATAATGTATTCGAACAAACGAACATCTTCGTTTATCTCGTTGTCTAAACGCGCGATTCTTCGTCACTCAAACGGAAGTCGAAAACTCCAAAAATTTTCAATACATTTGGGCGACAACGACTTCGGTATAACCGAGATCTTCAGTTGTATCAGATGACGCAATAATACCTGAGATCTGATGTTGAATTGAAGTTTACAGAGAAACAAACTCAATTGAGCCGCTGTTTTGTTGTGTTTCTTGGCTATTTCCAAAACGAGTGGATGATGCAGCAAATCACGATCCGGGAATTTATGATTTGGATCCACTTTCTTCATCTAAAATGTCGAAATAGTGATTGTCTCTTAAAATGCTCGACGACGGTAACCAAATAAGCGATGTTGCAAAATCGTAACAAAATTTTGAATTTTATGCTTAGAATCGCTAACTTTTTGCATTCTTTTCGATCGTCAAGCATTGTGAAGATAATCAGTATTTCAACAACTTACATCTTTTAATCGACCCGGTGATCCTGCAATGATCAAAATCGATTGATGGAAAAGAGGCGTTGACAATACCTAATGTCGCGTAGGAAATCACACTTATGTTCAATCGTTTGCACAACTCAACCAAATCACGACGACGATGGTAAATGTGAAGTTCAATCTGAATGACATATCATCGTAGTCGATTCGTTCAAATCACCTGCAAATTGATTGGTTTCACTTCTGCTTGATCGTAGAGCTCTTGAAGTTGTTTCGCGGTAAAGTTCGAAACCCTGATTGATTTCAAGATTCCTGCTTTGTAGTGATGTTCAAGTTTTCGCCAAGTTTCAATATGCGGAACTTCAATGGGATCAAGATGACTTCCGTTATCGATCCACTTCATTGTGTAGTCTTCATTGCGCTAAATTTCATGATAGAGACAACCTTGCTATTGGGATCATCTTAACCGAACAAGGGTTGTGGATCTAAAGAAAATACGTTTACAAATCAGAAAAGCAATTAGGGAACTGACCAAATACAAATCAATGTAATCTGTTCGCAGATCTCTCAATGCTTCTTTGTGTCGCGGCTATGCAGAAGCTCGAACCCGCCCACCGGCGATCGGGATAAAAGGGTTCGAGCTGCTGCTTAGAACCAGGCCTTTGTACTCATTTCAATAAACGATTCGTTACTACTAGTTGATCACCTCTAGTTCATTTGATGAAATGCTCAACATCTTCTTTGCGATGTCCGTGCAATAGCAACTAAATGAAGGATTGGTATACAAACACCAATAGATATATACCTTAGTAGTGATGAAAACATCTTCACGTTTCAACTTTCCAGCTTCGTAATACTCTTGGAGGATTTGTCCGATGATATAATGATTGCCATACAAAGTGGCTGTGTCGATAGCGGTATCCGATATCTAGAGCCAAACTCAAACACTTTTTGAGTATATCATCGTCAGTTGATTGCCATGTACCGTAGCCGATCAATGTAAAGTCCAAACCATTGGAGAGTTTTACGTGATACTCGTCGGACATTGTTGTTCAAAACTGAAACCACAGAAGATATAACTGTTATTTTTCAATGACAATCAGACATTTTGAATTTTAAAAATTAACCAATTGATTGTGATCCAAATTCAGCGCTTTTTATGTCTACCAAGCAGAGTTTTGTATCTTATCAGTCGACTTCTTATTTTCGAGCGCAATACAAATGAATATTTGCGTCAAGTTGTAAACCTTAACTAGAAATAAAAAATGGCCGATAAGAATAACACATTAAGTTCAAAGTGTTTGTCACTTCTAATCAACAAGTTAAACTCGGCTATTGAAAACAACAACCCGATACTATTGACCAAAACATTTATTCGAAGATTTATTAGCCATTTTAACGCGCTGATTGGCTTATTTTATGTTGATCTATTGAGCCGCAAGATCGTGCAGTTTGAAGCGGATACTCTTCTAAAAGAGTGCAAGATTATCAGTTATTAGAGTATGATTACCGCTCGTGTAGCTAATGAAGTCATCCGGATGCTTATCTTCGGGGACTTTTTCAAACTTCGGAGTTTCATTGCTTGACAATCTGACTTTCTTCTAAAATCAAGTTCATTAGGCATGATGTGATAAATAAATGACCCGAAGTGTTTTAAGTTCCCCATCAGCAACTTTGATCGAATCTTGAATGAACGTGTTGATGTTGAATCCCTCAAGTTGTTCGATTGGAATATTCAGCTGGTCACTCAGATGTCCAATAAGATTCTTCAGTGTCATTCTAAAATGAAAGTTAAAGTACAGAGAACATAATGAAACAGACTTCTTTCCTCCAAACCAAATTTCTGTAGCGTGTGCATCAACCTTTCTGCCAAAGTAGTGTATCTTTTTAAGCAAATCACTTGCAATCTCTATTGCCATTGTAGTTAGAGCTAATCCTATTCCAAGATACAAAAAGGTAAGTGGAAGATATTGAAAGTTTCGTGGAATAACATCTCCCAAACCAATTGTTGTTAAACTGATAAAAGAATAATAGAACGCAACAAAGAAAGACATCTGTGGTTCAAGCCAGAAGCTAATGCAAAAAGAACCAACAATTAAGTAAAGAGCAAAAATTATTGCCAAAAGTATCGACTCATTTGTTTCTCTAAACACAAATCTTCAACACCTGTCTGTAAATCAAGTTTACCGTTTTGGCTGTCCATCCATTTGGTCCATTTCATCCGCTTCTTCCGCTTGAGTATTTGGTGATGATCCGTTAAGTTCATTCATTTGACTTTCTTGCAACTTCAAATCCATAACTGCACTTGTGTTTGATCGAACTGATTTCGTTTGACACTCAAATGAATCGATTATGACGCTAAAAACCAAAGGAACAAACCTCATCGTGCCATTTTCGTATTCTTCGGTATGCAGCCGTAAGATGATTAGCCAACTTCTTTATTGCTATAAACAAGTTAATTATAGTGCTTTCTAATTACCTTTGGACAGAAATAAGCCGATATCGGCCACGGTTAGGAGTGCCAAAGGAATGCCAAACAGACCGTAGAATAAACAAAACAATCTTCCTTCAAAAGATATTGGTGCTACATTTCCATAACCAATAGTTGTTATAATGCTGAACGCAAATACCAAGGAATTGTGTAAATTCCACCCCGGTTCATCTTCTTCAGAATCCTCAAGAAAACCACGAGGTCGATAAGCTAAAGGAAGTTTAGGAGGAGCGTTTGCACTAACAACTTACAGACCTCATTCGTTTGTTTTGTGGGTTTTGTTCTATTCAGATTGATTTCGGCGTTCCGATAGCAATCGTCCTGCAAGAACTGGACAATTAGAGTTCGAAAACTTCTTTTACAATTGTTGTTATCGAGATTGTCTTGAGTTCGTGTGGATGACATAAACCCAATGTTAAAAGGTCACGAATCGCCTTTTGGACACACGGTCGAAGCTAAATCAAAAACAGGATTCAAATAAAACGCTTTTAAAATACATCAGGCGCAACGGCCGCAAGCTCGGCTCCCGTCAGAATGAGATCGTTTGCTCGTTTCGAACGTGTCGACGGCTCGCCATTTAACCCAAATCCGTTCGCTCGATTTATTCTGTATTTCGTAGTATTCAAACATACTTCTGCTTAACTCACTCGTTAATGCGTGCATTCTCCAGCGCTCTAATACAATAAGCTCCAAGGATCGTATAGGAGGCGACGAAAGCAACCATAAAGAAGTGAACGGCTATCGGAGTAACCTACAAAACGGCCATAAGAACATCAACTCACGAACTCTCGAAGTTTGAAACTTACGGCCGTTATACCATTTCTTATTTTTGATATTAGCAACATCTTTTTATATCAAAAAGTTTGTATGAAAAATGGACTACAAAGTGTGAGCTTATCGATGATACGTTGAGAAAACTCGACAATTGGGCACTTTCAAATCCCAACGGGTGTCCACTACGAAGTCAAACAGCGTTTCACCGCAAAACAACTAATCGATGGCCAAAAACGTTAAGTTGGATGTTCACCGGAAGTCAAAAAGCTTGAGCGAGTATTTCTTTTAAGTTCACAAATCCAATGAGCCATAAAAACAACGATAAACGTTCCGAAGAATTGCAATTAACCCATTCATCTCAAGTTGTGCAAACGAGCGGCTCAAGAAATGAGCAGACGACAAATGAGTTCCGGCTTTTTAGTTCGAAAACAAAGAGTGGAACACCCGGTTCAAATGAAAAGTCAATTGTTCGAGATTTCGTTTTCCTTTGTCTCAGAATAGAAATTAACTGCGAAGTCATGAGTCAGTTGTTTTGTTTCACAGCATTCCAACCACAACCATTGCTCTTCAAATTTGAACCAGCAATGGAGTTTATTGTTCCGTAGAATCATTGACTTCGAATCCAATCACCAAGCCACTTACCCACTTAAAATGGTCTTTTAACATCCTTGAAAGATAAATTGAAATACTGTATCAGATTGCAGAATAAGAAGAAAACAAGGACCCTTTTGATTCTAGTCGTTATCGCTTGTGTACATAAAGAGATGTGGTCTCGAACATTCAAATTCGGGCAAACGGAAATAAATGAGTTTTCTTGTTCTCGAGCTCATTCCTCGTGGCACGCGAAATTGCCGGTTCTTTCAATTTATTATTCTACCATTCGATTGGCAGATGTCAGTTTGCTTACAAACACTCCAATCAGATGGAACTTCAAAAATCATTGTCGAGTTGTCTCAATCCATTTATGCTGAACACATCCGTAACTTAACATTTTAATTTAAACGTTGTAACAAACAAGAGACTTAAGAAAACATTACGAGATGCAAAGTTGAGTCAAATGCATTAACTGATACGCTCTCGAGGCTCCATAATGACAACCGAATTGCCACGAATCACAACCAAACCAATTTGACGATCGCCGTCTTTGGTCGTCTCCACTGTGTCCTCAACGACGATGTTCATGAAGGGATCGAAGCCGCGCAAAATTCCACTGACTTGACTGAAATCAAGAGCTTCAATCAACGATAAAAACATCACAGTTACCGATTTCCATTCAATTTGAAGACCATTTGCTTGTCCATGTACTTCTTGAGTTCTGGTGGATGGGTTTTGCTCATGATTCTGAAACACAAATTAAAGAAATTAACACACATAACCAACTTACGCAGTATTGATTCAATTGACAGAAAAGTTCGATTTAGTAAAATTAACAAGACAAGAAGTTTACTCGGATATCAACGGTTTAGCGCGTCCAATTGTGAAATTCCGTCGAAGATTCAACTGAAGTCTTTTGGCATTGCGAGTTAAGTTCTTAGCCGTTCGTTACCTTTGGACATTTTATAGTCTAACTATCAGTCTTTGAAGTAGTGATATACACAAACAACTTTTCATTAATCGAAAATAAACGGTTTTTGTTGGCGAATTTGACCACATAGTCAATGAAAAGATCTTAATCATGGTTAATGATTACCTTTGGTGAAATAGGCGATGTCTTGATTCCGATAGACTATCAGACGAGAGAACATTAAGAATATGGATGTGTGTTATTTCTTTATTTGCGCATTTAGTTTTAGGTTTGTTGGATTTGAGTAGTCCGAAGATGCTTGCATTGCCAACGAAATCATGAACGATTTGGAGCTGTACGACAAAACAACACGTGTTAACTTTGCACGTCCGCCCAAATCTACGTAACAATCTTTTCGACTGCTTTGGGCTGATGACGAGTGATCGAAATTGTACTGTTGTGGCGGTAGTGAAGGCATCAATCTCGAAGAGTAATTGGATGAAGAGAACGAAGCAAGCACAGCGGACATTCGTTCCAAGGATTAGCGTCCTCAATTTCGTGACTTTTGACTTTATTTCAAAAGCCACATCTCGGACAACGGATCTCGTTGCCATGGCGATTTTACACTTTTTGGTTTCTTCTTGTTAATTGAAATGCCAGAAAAAAAGGAATAGAAAGACTTTCTAATAGCTCTGTAAGGATAAGAAGCTAACTAGACGACTGATAACAACTTGAATTAACGAATGACGAGAAGACAACTGAGAATAGGAACATTTAATTATACGAAATAGTATTAGATACAAATGGTGTGTTGCGATTTTTGACGGACATCGTTGACACACAAATTGGCAGCCAAATGAGCAGGTGAAAGCCAAGCAGCGGTGGACGATTAAACTCGTCGTGCGGTTTCAATTGGTCGTTCGCAAGTCAAGTTTACGGTCCTCCGAATAAATAATATTTCTGGTCGATGGCTGTGAAATGTCAACAAATTCCAAAACTACTGTGCAGTCACTAGAAACAAACTCCTGGAAATAGACGTTCTGCAAAATGGGTGCTGGTTCGTCGATTTACTGTTCGCCGTTAGCTGTTCAACATGTTTCTTTGACAATACAGGTGAGTTGGAAGAATGATTTTAAAAATCGGATTTAAGGCTCCCAATGTTATTGCACTTATGGATTGCGAAGATACAGTCGGCAAAGTTCATCAGACGATATTAACTGCATGGCAGATTGATGGCATTTTCAACGTTCAATACTTACAAGCGTTTCGTTTAACAGAGAAACCATTCGCTGTTTGTTTGACGATTGCAATTTTAAGTTATGTTTTTGCGTTTAGGGTACCATTCTTGGTCCCAATAAGGCACAAGTGATTTCCACAGCTCAAGCCCGTCAAACGTTTTGTCGTTTCTTTGGTCAACTGGACAACTCGGGAATCAAAGTTGTTAATTCGATTTACACGGGAAAAATGTTCAGTCGATCGACGATCATTTTGGAGCGTGGTTTAGTGGCCGGAAGTGAACTGGTAATCAGCCGTTAAGGTCATCAACAATCACGTATTTGTTTAGAGTTCGTCGTTTCCGGTTGCTGAGCGTTTCATTTGTGTTGCAATTCGAAATCGCAATGTCTTACAATTTCCGATTGTTCCAGGAATTGCGAACGTGAAGTTGGATTGGCTAAGAAGTCAATTCGCATCGCAGTTGAGTGGCGATGAAAGTATCGATGAGTTCATTGAGTTTTCGTTTAAAGGACAAATCTTTGGCACTAATAACAGATACGAAGAAGTGAAACAAGATGTAATGAAATCTAATAAACAACACGATTTAGCAAATTACCACCAAAAGATTGTTTCTGCAAATGGTTCGTCAATTTGCAACAAGTGGCTATCAATTGAGTTTTGGATTATCATTGCGAGGTGGATTTCGTAACGAAACGACGTTCTTTAAAGCGGTGAGACGAATCGGATTGTTTTCAATTGCATTGATCTTAGTTTTCTTCTACACCAGATACTCAACCGGCCAACTACTTTCTGTTGTGTCCAGAAGAACGTAATCGTTTACGATTGTTTGAATGTCCGATGAATGCGGCAAAAGAAATCGAAAACTCAATACTTTCCGGACAAATCCGTGAGATCAAACCTTCTTACGTAAATTCATGAACATTACGACAACAAAAAGATAGCATTTCAGATGGGTTGTTCTGAAATCGTCTTCACGAACACGCCGTTTGATACAGATTCTTCGCAGTTAGCGGATACCCAGTTAATGTTCCTGGAAATAATCGGTCGGTTGTGGTCATTGGGTTGGAAACTAAAAGGGGCAATACAGACATCACTTGGACGTTATGTTAAGGTTAGTTGGCTAGCAGTTAAAATATGATGGGAACCACAGTTCGTGATTGTTTCCAAAATTTACTGCCTTCAGCCAAAATTTGTACACATAACGAGTTTATAGTCATTGAAGATCATTCAGCCCGTCTTTTTGCATCATTAGGCAACGGGTGACAGATTTTTGCGTTTCGCTTACTCTTTCCAGCTTCTCGCCTTTCAACGGGTCGCGAATTTGCAGAGTGAGAGAAAACCCAACGATCTCTTTTCTGTTTTCTCATTTCTCTGCTTACACTCTTTTTGAACACGAGCAGTGCTTTTATCTTGTGCTTAGTTCACATAACTGATTTCAGTCGACGATGTTGTTCGAAACATCGACCGAGGAACCACGACCAATTTTTGGCTTAGCAATGGTTCGAAGTGATACGTTGAAGTTGTTTAATGCACCAACAAATGTCCGAACGATTGTACGCGAAATTGTTTTGGCCGTTTGGTCCAAAGGACTACAAAGCGAATGTGTGTTGTATAACACTCAACGTATACACGACGTTCTTTATTTTCAGCGGAAATAAATCGTGGATGTTGTTTGAAACTTAAAGGAAGGCCTTTTGCAATGCGTGATATGTCTACTGATTGCTCCGAAGGCCTTCATCTCTTGGTTTGTATCATCGAAAAACTAAAACTTTGCGGTTGGCATTTGCATTGCTCTTTGGATGTGGGGGCTAGAATCGTGAATGAAGAAGATTCGCATGCGTATAGCGGTAATTACAGATCAATATGACCATAATCGTAAACGTTTAGCTGATGGCTCTATGGTTCTTTTTATTCGTAACGACATTTTAATAAGTCTAAACAACGATCCAACAAATGAAATGAGCAATTGATATTTATTGACAAATATACATTAAAAACAATCTACAATAAACAATTACATAAAGTCCAATTGTGAAATGTATGATCCTGCATCAGCGAGTTCAAGCCCGTAAATTTGCCCATAGAAATTTCTGGAGGGAATCGACAAAAATGAGGTTACAAAACGACGAAACAATCTGAACCCGAGTTAGAAAACAACAGAATTGCAATGCAAAAATCTCGTTCCGTTAATGTAAATAACGTCGATGCTTCTGAAGTTTAATGATTGGTCTTCCACTTCATAGTTATGGACTGTAAACCCATTAATTCATAGAACATAATCAATAAATCGACTCAAATTTTCTGATAAATTTGAATGCAATTGGCTAAAAGTGTCCCTGTAGTCGTTGATGTCGTCGGTTTTCGAATCATTCCTGTCGGTCCTTCGTAAATGAACGGAAACCGTAAGACGTAGTAACGACCCCAATTGAGTTCCGCTGTTTGGCCCATATGAAATCCGCCTGTTGTGTCCATCATAACCAACGGATTGAGTTTAACGCAAATGGGTGCCTTTGGAGTGACTATGTGAAGTCGCATCAGCTGCGCATTTACGGGACGTTGTACAATCGAGCATTTGCATAACATGAACAACGGCAGATTGGACGATACCATTTCACTTGCGTCTGTCTAAAATCGAGGTTTCCATAGTGTGTTTATCCATTCCGTTACCTTCACTGTTCCTTTTGAACGATCGTGAATAAGCATTTTCTGTGGTTTCTCGCACATAAACCGATGACCTTTCGGACATTCGTATTCGAAACCGATAAAGAACTGAAAAACTGTAATGATTTCTCTTTAATCGTCTTCTTACCTTAATTTTCTCCTTATGCGTTTGTTCTTGAACATTCCGATCCAAACGCCGCTCTTTAAATGGCAATCGATCAACTCCCAAAATGTCTTTCATTCCTTTGCTCCATTGCTCCGACTTCACTGGCAATGCAAGATCCCACGGCAACAAGAATTCGGAGCCTTTGACAAAATTTGGCATATCAGTCAAACCCTTGACATGAACGTATTGTTTTGACAATCCAATACAAGCTACAGACCACGATGGGAACAACGGTGTTAGTTCCAAGTTCGTTATAGAAGAGTGATGCATGTGAGGCAAATAACGACCTAAAGAAACATTTTACTCGTACTTTGTATCTTGAGATTACCTTGATGCTCATTTTGCATTTTGTTAAATTGCCACAAAAGTTCGTTGACAATTCTAGTTTGTGATTTTGGTTTGACTACCGTGTACGTTGAAAAGCGATCTTTTTCGTTGTCCAAGTCTTTGGATTTGTTGGAGAGAATTCGTAAACGCTCTCGACGATTTTGTTCGGGTTTACGAATAACAATCGAAGTTGAACGGGACACATCCCCTGAAATTATAGAACCGTTAATTTGAATGCACCTGCTTAAACATGCATTTGATTCCCGGATTGTATAAGCGAAAGGGCATCATTTCGGTTTTAGTACAACATGGAAAGGTGGTGTAAAAATCGTAGTTAGCTTCCTAAAATCCGCGTATTCATCTGACTGAGATATGTGAACAGACCTTGGCTGAAAATGGATCAGCACGTTTCTTTTGGGTCTTTCCACAACTGCAGGTCGACAAATACGAATATCCCGAGCAATGATTGAACGTTCTGCCACGCAATGCTTCGTCCATAGATTGTCCTTGAACGAATTCCGCTGGTTCTCGATGAACCAACAAACTGCACTGAGCACCGGATGCTGAACGAACATAACATCGATTTTGTCGAAACTTGAAACGAGCATTGCACTGTTTCAGAACGACCGACCAAACATCTTCTGCCTGTTTACCCAAAAGTGATGTTTTGATGAATGAAGCAACGTGTTGGATCTAAACTTTGAATTGTTTGTAATCAAAACGAGAAAACTGACCGTTCGGTAGTGTCGAGCTTCAGTGAGTTTCGGATCGTAGAACATCGAACCAACTTTGTCGTCCCAAATCAAACGGTTGTACAGCTCGTACGAGTAATAAGCAATTTGAGATGCATAACTGAAAATGAATACCAATCAAATACGGGCCTCAACAACTTACTCGTCTATGAAATGCAGTTCCTCAGATAACCATCGAGAAATTAGCGACTGATCATAAATTTCGTTTTTGCTGACCGCATCCATGACGACACGAGCGCCGTTAACGAAAGTTCGAAGTTTTGGAATGGCAAAATAATACGGGAGTTTGTTTTCGTTTTCAACAACGTCTTTCACGTGACCAAGTAAAAATTTCACAATATCCATCGATTGTTCTGAATATCTACTAGTAAATTAATGTAAAATAAAATCTGACACCTGCAGGAATAGTTGTATTTAATCGAACATCCAAGAACGGTTTCACATCGGTGTACAAAAGTTCGCCACGAAACACACGACTCAACGTGTCCGTTACAACAACACTCTCTGGTTCGCTGGATTGAACCAAATGAACGAAAGGTACGCGATGTGGAGTCAAAGATGCCAATGCGATTCCCCTGAACACATTTAGTTGTAAAAAGAAGTCGAACTTACAAGTGTTCAGCACAAATTTGAGTTTTCTTCAACATTCTCACCAGCTGGTACTCACGACTTCGTTCAACCCGATCGGCCTAAATATACCTTCTAATCGACGAAATAGAAAAGAAACTCACGTAATTGAGTGCATCTTCTGGCGATCCACGATGTCGACGCGAATTGTCGTGAAAAAGGAAAAGTAAACGCGGCAACGCCAACCGTCCTTCTGCACGCCATGCAGCCGAAAAGGTCGGAAGTTTGTCGAGTTTTCTCATGAGAGGTTGACGACGTTGAGTTCTAAACCGAGAGAATTGAAGTTGAACAATCAGTGTACCTACCGCATTTCGTTGACTGCCATTAGATGACGAATCAACGTGGTGTCGATGCGAATGTCTGGTTGAACAAAAATAACAATGTGGGACACAACAAACAACACAAAAAGATAGCGAATAAAAGCACTTTCGGCCGATTCCAACGCTTCAAAAAACGGCTAAAGAGCAAACATTTCAACAGACTTTATGCAGTTAACTTACTTTTTCTGAATCGAAAATTTTCTTCTGAACATCACCGTCCTGATAACTGTGAAGATAGAGAAACAAAATCTGATGATATTCTGAATAATAGGCACTTATCTAAAAATTTGTTGCAATGGCAATCATATCCTCAGCTGACTGCTTACATTTACAAATTCCTCAGTTTGGTATCGTCCGCAAAATACCGTCTGATCCAGAACCTGATCCAAAAATTGACAACCCGGAACCTGTTTCGTCGATTTGCCGTTAACTCCAACAACAAGCACCGGTTTGTCCGCCGCTCCAATTCCATGATCATCAGCCGCTTTCTGCAGCCATTTTGCAAACGTTTCGGCCATCCAACTCCTGTTGACTACGTCATTCGAACAAACCGACACTCCTGAACAAAACGCCCACCAAATGAATTGAATTCCATACAACTGCAAATTAAAATTCAACTTAAAAGTTCTCACGATCACGCCAAAACTCACAATGGAACGTTTAGCCAAAGACATTCAAATCGAAACAAAGTCAAGATGTCGACCAGTGTCCATTGTTACGTGATTTTATTGAGAAGGATCGTTGCTTTTGGTGGATCTTCGTGTGAAGTGACAGCATTGGGTGTTTAGCAGCAATCTCAAACAAACAACGACTTTGCAATGACAACCGAGTTCAGGATAACTTCAAGTTCGGAAAAGAGCTACGGAACCAACTCTCCGAAAGTTTCTATTCACAGTAGATTCCACATCAGCTACTATTAGCAGCAGATCATTATGGAACGAATAAGCACACGACTAAATGCTTTTCGTGTACCTATCGATGCAACTCAAAATTGTTGTTCGCAAAATATTTTGTTTGAAGTCACCAATTAACGACGAAATTGCTTCTAATTGGTCGTCAGCTTATACGCAAAAAAAGAGGAACGCAAAGCGCCATTAGCCGGATTACTTCACGGATCAATACGACAATCGATTTAGACAGTTGTTTCTCTTGGATTCTTTTCATCAATTGCAAAATAGTGTAGAAATGGTTAGCCGTTGATTGTCCACTTTCATCGATGAACTTCGCAAAACATTGGATTACGCAACGCTTAAACGATTCGTCCGCAACTTAATCGGCTTCTATTGTAAGAACTTAAGATTGTAAAGTGCATTTTGAACGTCTGCGATCCGATTTCGTGTATTTTGATCTTCCGCACCGACGAGTTTGGAGAATACAAGAATCCATGGGGTTTATGAATGAAAACCATAAGCTCGCGGTTGTTTTCCGGCTCTACGTGGCGTTCTGCGGTTACACCATCACTCGTCTTCTTTGCAGGCGTCCAGCAAAACTGCAATCTCACGACAACATACAAAAGCATTCGATTTCTCACTGCACGACACCGCTTCATCTTTTTCATCGGATGCCAAGCCGTTGCGGATCAAAGCGCGTAGAGTGGGGGCGGTTGGATTGACGTGAAGAAGACGCACGAAACGTGAAATCCAGCGGTCGTATTGTACAATGAGTTTAGGGGCGGAACGACAAACCACCCACTTGGTTTCTTTTCGTTGACCACATGGGCTCAGTCATAAGTTTTCCTGCTTCTATGGTCGACGACAAGTGATAACAAGCTGATAACCGAAATTCGTGGCTCATCTTTGAAACTTTCGTTAAATTCAGTTTATTACGGTTAATCGCTCCGATTACAGACTTTAACGATGGTACGCAAACGTGTAGCAATAATTGGAGCTGGAGCCAGTGGTTTACCGTCGATTCGGTTTGTTTTATAAGAAGCTAAACCGATCTGTAGGCTTCATTCAGACATGCTCTACTGTACAATTTGGAACCCGTGTGTTTCGAACGAACGGAAGAAATCGGTGGTCTGTGGCATTACAAAGCGTATGAAACGAACGGTAAATTCGATTATCATCTTAAATTTAATACCTTTCAGAATCTTCTGTTATGAAAAGCACGGTAATTAACACATCTAAAGAGGTAAAAATGAAATCAATCTGAAACACTTCAGTTGATGTTTAGATGACGGCTTACAGCGACTTTCCACCGCCCGCCAGTTATCCGAATTTTATGCACAACCGTATGATGCTCGAATATCTGAAGTCGTACGCGGAAAAATATGATTTGCGGAAGTACATTCGTCTACAACATAACGTCAAAGAAGTGAGACGTGGAAATAACTTTGATCGAGACGGACGTTGGATTGTGCACTACATAGATCAGTTAGTGATATCAAATTGGTCGTTTAAATTCGATTTCAGTAACAATTCCGAGCAATCGGAAGAATTCGACTGTGTTCTTCTGTGTACAGGACATCACACTGAACCTTATTTTCCAAAGCAATGGCCCGGTCAAGACAAATTTTGTGGACGAATCACTCACGCCCACTCATACAAAGATTATCGAGGCTTCGAAGACAAAGTCGTTACCGTACTGGGAATGGGAAATTCAGCGGTTGATATTGCGGTCGAGTTGAGTCGAATCGCTTCACAAGTTTGTTTTATAAGAATAAACTTTTCAGAAACATCGATTTTCAGGTTTATGTTTCTACTCGTCGTGGTACATGGCTTTTTCATCGATTACGTGAATATGGAATTCCCTACGATATTCTCGTTTTTACTCGATTTACAAAGTTTCTACGCACTACGTTGCCTAATTGGATTGTCAACGGTTGGCTCGAGGTTTTGCTTCAGTTGCGGTTTGATCATGCACGCTATGGATTGAAACCCGAACACCGACCGTTGTGGTAATCAGTTATAAGTATTCAACAAATAAATAACACTTTTAGCGCACATCCAACAGTCAATGATGAGCTTCCCAATCGTTTGGCTTGTGGATCGGTGATTGTGAAACCAAACATTCGGTCGTTTACAGAACATGGTTTGATATTCGAAGATGGTTCAATAATTGAGCCCGTGGATGAGGTAGGAATCAACAAACTACTTTTAAGCACTTAATTTCAGGTCATTATGTCAACTGGCTATTCGTTTGGATTTCCGCTAGCAGAAGGTGGAAAACTAATTCCAGTAGAAGAGAATAAAGTGTCGTTATACAAACTCATGTATCCGATGCAAACTGCTGAACATAACACTTTGGCTGTAATTGGATTGATTCAAGTAAGTCAAGCCAATTACGAGTGACAGTTCGAATTTTAGCCCTTGGGTTCAATTATGCCGATTGCCGAACTTCAAGCTCGTTTCTTTTTCGATGTTTTTATTGGTCGCACAAAGTTGCCTTCACGCAGTAAAATGGAGGCAGAGATACGTAAACGTCGAGATGCGATGGCTGCTCGTTATGTTGAAAGTCGACGTCATACTATTCAAGTATGAGTAAATATCTTAGTTAACAACTTTCTATTTTCTTAAGGTCGACTACGATTTCTACATGGACGAATTAGCTGAAATGATGGGGTGTATTCCACGTCCCGAAAAATTTCTGTTCACTGATCCGCGACTTGCTTTTCATCTTATTTTCGGTGGAAATTTGCCTTACTCCTTCCGATTATGTGGACCACACGCGTGGAATGGAGCACGTGATGCGATATTGAGCAGCGATGAACGAATTCTTTCGGGAATGCGACAAAGAATCGTACCGTTATCAAATAATCTGTTACAAGTGTTGGGCTTCTTGTTACTCATTGTCTTAATTCTTGTCTTTCTCTACAAGCTTCTTACGTTCAATCTGTGAACCGCAATATAACCGTTTTGATTGCTTGTGTTTGAAATAATCGAATACTCCAATAAACACTTACAAAGCATGAATCGTTATAATGCGAAAACAGCTATAAAAGAGACTGTCGAAGGAGTAATTTTAAACAGCAATGCGATCAAAACGTTGAGCAAAAAACTTCATGTCGGCAATGAAAATTGATCGTTGAATTCGAAAAATCGATTCCAACAACTTTGGTTGCTTGTCGTGATGATTTTAGCATCACGGCGGATCTCTGCACTTGAGTTCGTTGTTCTCGTAAATTTTTATCGTTTTGATCAAAATGGCGGATGCTCTCGCTGAAATTGGAATCTTCGTGAGTTAAAAGTTTCTATTCACAGGAGAGCGTTTTTGTTTCAGGATTCTCCGAAGCCAACACCGACTATGGAGTCGCTGAATGTTCGCGAGGTAATGGAAGTCGATTCTGAGGTACCCGAGGACGATTACTTGAAGTTCAAAAAGCTTGAGAAGCAGCTGGAACATTTGGACGTGATGGAAGAGTACATCAAGTTGGAAACTCGCAATTTGGAAAAAGAACTGTTGCATGCGCAAGAAGAAGTGAGTTTTGTACCGGAAGATCGAGTAATTTGTCTGTAGGTGAAACGAATCCAATCCGTTCCGGTTGTTATCGGACAGTTTCTGGAAGCCGTCGATCACGATCATGCAATCGTCGGTTCAACTACTGGTAACGGCAATAAACATGAAGATTTGTATTCGATGCTTCAGGTTCTAATTACTATGTCCGTGTTTTGTCGATTTTGGATCGAGAGTTGTTGAAGCCGGGATGCAGTGTCGCGTTGCACAAGTACAGCAATGCACTAGTTGATGTTCTGCCTCCGGAAGCCGATTCGAGTATTCAAATGCTACGCGCCGATGAGAAACCGGAGGTTACTTACGCGGATATTGGCGGTTTGGATATGCAAAAGCAAGAAGTCCGTGAAGCAGTTGAATTGCCTTTAACGCACGGCGAACTTTATCAACAAGTAGGTTTCAAGCGTTACATAGACGATTTCATGATTTTCTAGATCGGTATTGACCCGCCGCGAGGGGTTCTGATGTATGGACCGCCTGGTTGTGGCAAGACAATGCTAGCAAAAGCTGTTGCTGCCCACACCACAGCTTCATTTATTCGTGTTGTCGGTTCGGAATTCGTTCAAAAATACTTGGGTGAAGGTCCTCGAATGGTTCGTGATGTTTTCCGTTTGGCCAAAGAAAACAGTCCATCGATTATTTTCATTGACGAAATTGATGCAATTGCAACCAAACGTTTTGATGCGCAAACTGGAGCGGATCGTGAAGTTCAACGTATTTTGCTTGAACTGTTGAATCAAATGGACGGTTTCGATCAGGCAACAAATGTTAAAGTGAGTTTAATGTTCTGAAAATTTGTACACATTCGACGAGTTTTAGGTTATTATGGCAACTAATCGTCAAGATACCCTCGATCCTGCGCTGTTGCGTCCGGGACGTTTGGATCGAAAAATCGAGTTCCCAACACCAGATCGCCGTCAGAAGCGTTTGATTTTCTCAGCCATCACAAGCAAGATGAATTTGAGTGATGAGGTGGACATCGAAGACTTTGTGGCACGACCGGACAAAATCAGCGGAGCCGACATCAATTCTATCTGCCAAGAAGCTGGAATGCACGCGGTTCGTGAGAATCGTTACGTTGTTCTGACCAAAGACTTCGAGAAGGCGTACAAATCAGTAGTCAAAAAGGATCAAAACGACTTCGAATTCTACAAATAACCTTCTCCGTTCTATTTATTTTGCTCGTGTGTATTTGTCGATTGGTTGAAGTAAACCCAAATTCGTTGTAAACGTTAATCGTCGAACGCTTTTCATTTAAACATTTGGGGATTATTTTCTTGTATTGTACTACCGAAGGGAAGAGAATCAAGAAGTAATTACAAGAAGATTGTTGCAACTAAATAAAACAGAAGAACTCCAACATACAAAACGATCGTTTTGGCATTACATCAACATCTTTCGGCACTTCGAAGCCCCGCACAAGCATTTTTCTCCGTCTGTGACCACATCTTTTTTGCCCAAGTGTACGTAGTAACTGAAGCAAATCATATGAATAGAACTACAAAACATTCGACTTACTCTACGGTCAGCTCTTCTCCAACAGCGATGTCTTTGATTGCGAAGAAAGCGAGCTCTTCGTAAGCATTATCGTAACTAAAAACCATACGAATCTAAAGTGCCAAAGTTCAAACAAAATACCGAGAAGCCATAACACCATATGTTCTCAGATTGGGATCGCAGCTATGATTAACCCAACGAGCTTCATTTCCGAAGTTCAACGCATCAATAACAAATTTTTGAGGATATGTATTCGTATCCATGTTGTATTGAAAAGATTGGTCTTTGCGTGCGTTTGCAAGTACCAAAGTAGTCACTTCTCCGCAGTATTGCATTACGAATGTACCTCTGTAAAATGATCATAAAGACAGTTAACAAGAACTTAAACTAATGATTTTTACCGTTTAATGAAAGTAGCCGCTCGAATTGACCATCCACGATCGATTGTTCTGAAGAGTACAATGGGAACCTGTCGACCACGCTAAATATCAGTGGTCATTGCTCGTCTTCTTGTTGTCACGTACTTGTACAATGCGATTTGGACAAGAAAGCGAACAACCGCATTGATCTGTGCATTCGACAACCGTTCCACGGTCGTTGTCCAAACGACGATCTTTGTATCCGTATTGTTCGTCAAAAAGCTGAAAACGAATATAATTAAGGTTTATAGACGTATTCCTACCGTGTGGCAACAATTGCTTTTTGGACCACATTGGCCTTTGCAGTCGCACGTATTCGGCCTTTGCATTGGTGCGTAGTCGAAGTCATCAAATGCTTCTTTGCCAATAATGTTTTCTAAATTCCACTGCCTTTTGAGAACTTAAAAAATCTTACGTTGAATAAACTTAAAGTTTTTATGAGGTTCCTTTGAATCGACTGTCCAATTTTCCACAAAAATAGGTGCCACTCCTGCTTTCTCACATTCAAGATTCAGTTGATCTTCCCAATTAGCCAAATAAAGCAAACGATCGATTCGTGCTTCGCGATTTGCTTCATACGGATATTTGACCGATTCTTCGGGTTTGCACATGGCGCGAATCCTCTTGACAACAGAAAGTCGATAGCGAAAATCTGAGAGCTAAATCACGAGTTCTTTTACAATCTGATTTCGATTTCGCTCACTGATTTCTCGCAATCCATGTTCTCAAATCTTTCCCACGTAGAACTACAAACATACATCAAAGATCGATTGGGCAATCAAATTACTTACTCTTGATACGAATAGTTTTTCCATTTGATCAGATACCGTTTGCCACATTCATTTGAGTAGGTATTCAAAATACGTTCAACGTCATAAGTATTCGAATCGCTCTCTGACTCTTTCGTCCGTTTTCGTTTCGTAGCCTTCTGATTGCGCTTTTGATTCGATTGTTCGGAATTGTTCGTAGCATTTGACGAACCAACAGAATTCTGTTGATCGTGGTTTTCATGGACGTCCATATTGCGATTTCTTGATGATTTTTGTTTTGGGTTTGTGCGAGAGCTTTGTTCTTTGACTTTTGATTTAGGATAACTACAAACAACCCAATAACATGAAGAAGAGATGTCAACTCACTGCTTGAGAAACGACGACAAAAGCTCCTGCCAATTTTCGGGAATACCGGAGGCGAAGTGTCTGGTCAAGTGTGAATCAAAAGCTATAAAAGAGAGAACTAAAAGATGTAAAGAAACGTTCGAACGTTTTTTACTAATTGGGGCGTGCATTTCCCCTAGTAGATGATAGATCGTAGTTCGTGTTCGAATATGTTGAGAATCTAATCGTTCCACAATTTCAGCAGATGACCAGTGGCTACCAGTATCTAATCGTTGACCTTCGACGCTCAGTGAAATACCAGGAAAAATTACAGAGGATTGTGAACCAACGGACAATTTGATTAACCTTAAGCGCCAGCAAACGAGATCAACTAGAACAGTTTCTTGCTGAAATCGTTGTAAAACATCAAAAAATAAATCAACCTACCGGGTTGGGTTTTTTAGTCATAGCATCCATATCGATATCAACGAGCGCTCAATTGCCCATCAGCACCTAAAAGCAAAAATTTTAGCGACAAACGAAATGTTTAAGATGAGAATCTTGCTGTTCAAAGAATTGGATTTTGTTCAACAAAACACTATGCAAAAGTCGTTTATCGAATTACTTTCAACAATAGAAATCCAACGAATCAAAGGATGTTGGAAGGACAAACGTCGTAAAAATACAAACACGTTATCGACTAAAAGCGAAGTTGGCGTTTGTAATCCTACAAGCTAAAATTCGCTGTTGAACTTAACGTTGCGCTTTGGGTCAATATGTTTATAGTTGGCGGCAACGATCGATTGCCCGCCTTCGTTCATATCTAATAGGCCAACGGAATTCCCCGTGAAATGTTTGTATTGGCTATGCAAATCTTTTCCTCTAACATGATTGAATAAAGTCAAAACATGAACAAGGTTGTCAAAAACTGTGATCTCGGACACACAAATCTACAATCCTGTGATGCCCTAATAACCTACGGTTGAATCTTGGAAAACTCTCAGTGCGTATACACCAGGGACATTTCTCTGTTTATGTTAAAAGTGTTGTGATTACGTATTTTGTTATCGATTGTTTAAATGATTATAACGTTAGCAACACAGAAGCTGTTCAACATTTACTTCCGTCGATTGGATTGATTCTGTTATCACTTGGATACAACAGAGTTTCATTTAACGATTACAACAAAGAACCTAAGAAAATGTGCCCACGTGCTCCCTGGTCGCGGTTTTCTAGCGCAGAAACTTTTTAGCAACAAGTTTTTCCACTCAAATAAACTCGCTAAGCGTTTTTTCTCATCGTCTTTGCTAACATTACAGGGTGTCCCAGCTGAAATCCTTATTTTTACAGGCTTATAACTTTTTTATGTGTGAGCCGATTTTATGAAACTTTTTGTTGAATAGCCTGAAGTTGGCATTTTTGTTTCATATCAAATTGGATACAAATTTCTCAACGCAAGTCATCGATGAAAGCTAATTTCTGAAATGTGCGCTTTTTTTCACTTGCGTTCTCTCTTTCATTTTTTCAACTTAAAATTTCTCATGGTTTGGTCTGCTCAAGAAAAGGCGGTACTGTGTTCTGGTGTTCGCCAATACTGGAAGTGCAACGTCCGTTCAACGTCAATTCCGCCGCTATTTTGGATTGAGTTGGCACGCTTCTGTATCCGATCAAACGAACTTTTCGCCCTGAACCGATGAACTTTTTGATTTTTTTCAGATTTTTGATTTTAGCCAACCAAACCCCATGAGAAATTTTAAGTTGAAAAAATGAAAGAGAGAACGCAAGTGAAAAAAGCGCACATTTCAGAAATTAGCTTTCATCGATGACTTGCGTTGAGAAATTTGTATCCAATTTGATATGAAACAAAAATGCCAACTTCAGGCTATTCAACAAAAAGTTTCATAAAATCGGTTCGCACATAAAAAAGTTATAAGCCTGTAAAAATAAGGATTTCAGCTGGGACACCCTGTACAATTAATTAATTTTAGAACAAGCTCTGCTTATTGACTGAAGATGTCGGAGTCAGTAAGTGAGGAGGAAACATACGACAGCGGACCTGAAGTGTTCCTAGTTGAATACAATCAACGTCAGAATGAACACAATTATCTGAACAACACGGACGATGATTTTGAGTTTGAAACCCTCACATCGGCTCCATTTGTTGAGCCCGAACCCGGAACACGTTTAAAGATTCCCGTCTTTCTGAGCTCCACAGTGGTTCTGCCCAACCAAATAGTTCCAATAAACTCACTTGGCATTGAAGCAAACTACATTAAAAAAGCATTAGAAGACAAGTTCCCGTTTGTTGGAATTCTGTCGACCAGCACTGAAACTGACGACAACGTGCGTTTGCTGTGTGATACGGGAGTTTTAATTGGAGTAAATCCAGTGTTCATTACATTTTATAGCTGCTGTTTAGATAAAAAAATTTACAGTTAAACCCACGGGATTCACGTTTGTTGGCATTGGGACACAACGATTTCGACTGATCACCGAATTCAATCAATCGCTCATTGAAACCGGCGGCCTTTTCTCTGCGATTCTAATCTTACCATCAGTGCAAGTTGAAGTATTGAACGAGTACACTCTTCAGCCGTTCTATTTCGAGCCTTCGTGTGCATTCAATCGACTTCCGGAAGGAATTGTAAGTCGGGAATTACCAGATGGATGTTATGCGTGAAATTACAGCGCCAGCGTTATTGTTGGAGTTTGACCGGACTTTCAATCAAATCCATTGAAATGAGAACAACTGTGAGAAACAGAATATAAATGTAACGAATTGAAGAATTTAGGAGAAGATAGTTAGGAGATTAATAGAGTGGTTGAAATTGTTTTTACGCGAGGAACGTGTTCAAAATGCACTAGAAAAAGTACGTAAAATTGAGGATACAAGTAAGTAAACACACTTCAGGGTCTGAGTTTCTTCAGCTATTGGGCAGCTCTTTCAATTCCCATCAACGACAAACGTAAACTCGAGCTTCTTCGAATTGATAACGTAGATCTTCGTTTGCAACTCGAATGTCAATGGCTTTCGCGTTTGAAGAAGTTGAATTGTAAATGTAAGATTTTGCATTCCACTGCAGCTTTCGAGATAAAACAACAATTTTTTAGGTGGATCACCGAAAATCAACGTGCTGCACTTGTTCAATTTTATGTCCGAGTCTTTGAGCAGTTGCTTTGTAAATGAGTGTGAGTGAAAGAACAAAGGAACCGATTGTGTTGGATTTAGCTGGGTACCACCATGATTTCTTCACCGTATTCAAAGTACAGAACATCAAAGCGATTTCGAATCCCTCTTCCGAATATTCTTGGTTTGAAGGTTACGCTTGGACGATCATAGTGTGCAAAGATTGCGATGCACATGGTCGGTGTTTCTTTGAAAAGGAATCCATTTAAAATTCTATTTTAGTTGGTTGGAAATTTCAAGCTGAAAACAAATTACCAAGCACCTTCTATGCAGTTCTTCGATGTCTGGAAATACCAAACGATTTCTCTGAAGAGACATGAAAACAGCACATGAAGCCAAGCATCTATTGTCCACTATACAAGTCTCGTAGAGCTGTCTGCACAAATCGAATTGATATCCCGTTATTTGTATGTAAACCCTACGCATCAATTTATTATCGTTATTAGAGGTGACAATAAGATCATCAGTATTTGTTGTATGTAAATAATAAACATTTTTTTACTTATTGTGTCCAAAACAAAACCCGGCTTTGAAATGAGGATACTGGTTGTCATTTTTCAAGACTGATAGCAGTTCAGCGATTTCATCGATCATTTCCAGTTTCCAATTAATAATAATCATTCAATTACGACCATTTGCTTTTTGTTATCAGTACCCACTGTAATTTGACTACGTTGGTACCGATCGACGCGTCTCGATGAGCTGAGCATTACTGTATAAGTCATTTTTGCCCAATCGCAGAATTGGCCGAGATTTTGGCCAAAAACACTAAAATTGTGACAGTCGTAGTATCGATCATGCTGATTATCGTGTTGAAGTCCGTTTATTTTGATCTGAATTCATTATGGAGATATTGGCCGTTTTATTTGGCCAAAATTCATTCCCAGTTGTGGTCTTCCTTTGGACGTGTGAGCTGCAATAGTCGAGTGAGTAAGCGATCTGCTTGCAAAACTCTCTTTTGGAGGTTGCAAGTTCGATTTCTTTGATTGCCACTTTCAAATTCTGCCTTCTACCAAAACGACTCCAAAAAGTAGGAAAAAATCGATTGAATCCCTTGTAGTCACTTACTATTCACTCTTTTCCTTTTTGCTTTGCGGATACAAAACAGCCACTTGCATTCGACAACAGAGAGAATTGAACCTGCAATCTCCATAATAAAGTCAGATAAAAATAAACGGACTTTAACACGATAATCAGCATGATCGATACTACGACTGTCACAATTTTAGTGTTTTTGGCCATATCCGAGTTGCGGCAAAAACGACTTACACAACGATGATCAGCTCATCGAGTCGCGTTGATTGATACCACTGCCGTCCAATTACCGCGGGATTCCATGGCAAGCACTCATTGTAAGTGAAATCGACAACAAATTTTTATTTCGATTTTATGAATTTTATTGCAACATTCAGCCCATCACAAACACTCGTGATAAGAAGCGGTTTTGTAAATATGAAAGAAATCTTAATCATTTGGTCTTAAGTGCCGCAATAAAAACCGAGTCGCATCTTCTTGAAGCGTGTAATTAACATTCACGATGTTCAATTGGCCTCAAACGCCGTCCAATAAACCTTATCAGCACACATCGCTTTCTCGGGATTCATCAATCAGATTCATATAAAAACAATAAAACAACACTGTTGTTTAACGTCTTTATTGTTGCCAATTGTGTTTTTCAATATGTCAGATACGGTGGTCGATTGGAATGCAGCCGGAAAGATTCTTAGTTTAGAACAAAAACAATTCTACAACAAAAACGGATATCTTTTGATGAGAAATTGTGTTGCCAAGAGCGAGATTGATCGCTTCCAGTATGCTTTCGATATTGATCGCTTATCAGATCGTGTATTTAGCCGACGTTTCCAAGAAATATGTCGTGGAGTCAATGTCTCATCCGAGATGACCGTCGCTCTTGATCCGTTGGCTGTTCAAAACGGACAATCGAAAGGCGAATCTGCGGTCAGCAAATTGCGAGACACAACGCACGATCCCGTGTTATTTGAGTATTGTAGATGCCCGGCTATTGTTGACGTTGTAAGCGATTTGATTGCAAAACCAAACGACTGTATAATGGTTCGTAGTCAGTGAAGTTCAAGGCTATTGAACAGGTTTTAGGCGATGCACGGAATGCTGATAAACAAACCGCCTCACAGTAGTTTTCATCCTACCCATCAGGACTTAGCTTATTTTAACTTCCGGTAGAGTTTTCAGCACATGGATTTCAAAATGAAATGTTTAGACCCGCAGATTTAATTTGTGCTGCGTGGACAGCAATGGAGAAGGTAACACGAGCCAACGGTTGTTTATTCGTGGTTCCCGGCTCACACAAGTGGAAAAATGAAGTGCTGGACCATGGTTATCCTAAATGGGATGTAAGTCATCATCTCATCTTTTTAACTTTTGTACTAAAGAAGGACGTTAATCGAGCTTATTACGGCGTAAAAGAATTCAATCCGAACACCGCTGAACTGATTCATGTTGGTGTGTAAACGATTGGGATTTGTGAATAAAACAAAGTTTAGAAATGGAAGCCGGCGATACTCTCTTCTTTCATTCGCTGTTATTGCATGGTTCGGGTGCGAATCGAACCAACGGATTTCGTAAAGCGATTTCCTGTCACTATGCGAACGGTGATCGTTGTCGTTATATTTCGGTTACCGGAACCAATCAGGAAATAATCGAGAAAATGACTGTAGAAACAATGCAAAAGCGATTAAAGAAACTAGGACGTGAAAACGAAATTGCAACTTTTGCGGTAAAAACACATGGGTTTGATCAACATCTTTCAATAGTTTTCAGGACTATTTTCGACGTCAAGCAAAACCCGTTGGAAATCGTCGTGCCAATTTGTAACAGTCACTTCATGAGCATTCCAGTCTTCCCAATAATCTATCTTTAATTTCTAAATGTGTGCAAATAAACTTAAACGCGTAGTCGATGCAGGTGTTTAGTTTTGCATATGAGTTCGTGAAACTCAAGCACAAACTCGTAATCAATTTAAAGCTTCCGGCCTCCAGAAATACCCCAATAAACTGGTGGGATTGCTGACGGATAGGTTTTGGTGATTTTGTTTGAGTAGCAGTTGAAGAGATTCGTATTTAAACGATTACTGACTTATGTGATTCACTGTTAAGTAAGACTAGCATCATGAACGGCTATTTTAAAATCCTTCTTTTTGTCAGTGTCATTTGTGCTTTGGGTAATTCTACTGCATTTAGGCGTTTCTTATTTATGATCTTTAGTTGATGCTAAGCCTCACTACCACAAGAATGGTTTAGGAATGGATAAGAACAAAGACGGTTTTGGACAACACATCAACAACAGCTTGGGTCAAGTAACCCCAGACAGTTGGGGTCAGAAAACTTCTGATGGATTTGGTCAAGGTCTGTCGCATGGTTTTGGACAACCACAGCCCAATGAGGGTAATCACTTTGGACAGCCGGCACCATTGCGCGTTAGCCGAGATTCCGGTTTCGGACAACACATCAAATCGAAACAGCATCCGTTCGGACAAGAGATCAATGATGACGGATTGGACAACAATAATCACTTTGGCCAAGCAGAAGAAAAAGGACATTTAGGACAACATTTTGATTAATTTGCTTGTCGAAGTTATTCTGAAAATAAAAGCTTTTATACGCACTCAACCAATGTGTTCCACTCTTTTGTATTCTATTTTGTACGTGAATAGAAATAAAAAATGAATTGCCTTTCAATTTCATGACTCAGACACAGAAAATTCACTCTGCCAACGACCTTCAAATTTGAGGTCGTTTATCTGATTGCTCTGCAGTTAAACGATCCGTTGACGAGGTGGGTCGATTCTGTTCGTTTGTTAGTTTACAAATAGTAAAGGCTCGACGGTCTTTGATCCGCTCGAATTTCACGAAGATCGTGATTTTGGGAATGGAAATAAATTTTAGGTGTTTATAAGAATAAAACGATTGCGGTTGCAGTCAAAGTCGTCTGTTAGTTGGGCGTGTTGTTTCAGTCGATCGTTGTGACTTTAGAGTTTTTATTGAATTTCATTGTGTTAATTAACAACATCAATTTAGGAGTCCTAGTGAAGATGCGATCGATCTTAGCTGTTACGGTAGTTATAGCTATTTTGGTTGCTGAATTGGCTTCTGCTTGTGACATTATCGTTCATGTCAAGTCGGCTACTGACAAGAAGTTTAAGGCTCAAGTTCGAGCTCCGAATGGCAAAAACAGTGACAAGTAAGTCCGATTACTTCTAGTGAATTATAAGAGAGTATAGATGGTCATTTGAACATAACCGTCAACAAGAAACGTTCCAACAAAAAGCATCCGAATGTTCAATCGGTCAATGGACGATCGAAACTTACAATGAGAATGGAACCAGTGCAAAGTCAGTACAAGTGACTTTGAACGGCATCGGACGTGTTCTTTACACTGTGAACGACAACTTGGAACTAACTCAGGTCGAGCGACAAGGTGCAATTTGTACCGGACAATGTGCGCCGTTGGGAACGACTGTTAGCAAATCCAACTCACGTCCTGCTTCTCCCAGTGAACAAAAGAACTAACTTCTAATGTCTGCAGAATAACCAACCACTATCATTTACTAATCTTTGTCGTAATAAAGTTTGCTATCAACAATTTGCTCTGGAATTTATTGACGGAATCAAATGTATTTTGATCATTTAGACAAAATTTACAATTTAGAAACAACAACTACGCTATTGTAATAGATGAGGGGGTAAAATTGCGGTTGATATGTACAGAAAAAGTCGCGGAATTTCGCTTTAAAGACTTCATTTACGACAACTTTGGACGTTTATTGCAACAAAGCGAAATGCAGGACTTTTGGCGATAAACTCACAACACACTAACGAAAGCTACTGGAAAGGAAGAGAGGCAAAGTAAAAGCTGCACACCAGTTTTGCTTAGTGACTATGAGAAGTGTAAAGAAGAATAAATAGTTTGATCATTCGGACATCGAATCAATGCTATCGTCCGTCGGTTGACTCGTACGAATGGGGCGTGAAGTTTCTTCAGACAGGAGATAACCGTGACCACGTACGGCTGCTGTTGCAACGATTTCACGCGCATAAACGAGTGTCCGACGACCAAAACTACCGGCCTATAGCTGAACAGTGAATGAAAACGATGAAAATTAAGTTACCTGATTGTAAACTTCGGCTTTGACCTTCTGGAGGACTACGTCAATTTCTTCTTCGTGTTTCATCAACGTTGGATGAATCCACTGAAAGCATTTATATTCAGGTGTTATAATCATAACACTTACCTTTCGATACAATATCGTCCCTCCTTTTGTCCAGGGACTAACAAGCCACAGAATGAAAACGATTTTAATCTCATAGTCTAGAGGAAAGTTGCAATAACGTTGAAATTGTCACTTACAAAAAGGGAACCAGAATGAAATGAAAATGTCGGCAAATGATTCGGCAACGCAAAAGAGAGCAAACGTAATCCAATACATCATCCATTTCTAAATTAACAGTTTAGCTGTTATGTTGAAATCCTTTCTCACCATATATTCTTTAGCATCTTTGTTACGAACTGCTTTGAAGGCTGAAATAAGACAATTATTCTACGTAGACTCTTTAAATGCATTAGTTTGTATTTTCAACGAAACTCACATTTGTATCCGGGATACAGGGTTCCACAAACAAGAATGACAATACGCGAGAATAGAATCGAGATCATTGTGCCGTTGAAGCGGATGGTTAGCTCAACGACTGCACATTGAAAGTCCGGAAACTGCCCTCTGAAAACGATTAAGAAATCAGAGTGTGTTGGCTGTGCATTGAAGTCGTTGATGTGTTTAACGCGAAACGCTATTTCCCAAGAAAAACCAAAGAGTCGCGCACGCAAGACCTACTGATTGAATTAACTGCAGAACAAAAGTTTAGAAAAAACACTCGGTCCGACAAGCAGACGACACATAACAGATCTGACCGGACGTCATATCGAACATTCAAACATCCGAAGCGGTTGGAAAAAGAAACTGATGCAAAAACACAAAACAGATGGTCGAGAAATGAGCAGCCGCCGATATCGCCACCAAACCTCATGGTCAGAAACGACGTGTGATCGAGAACAGAAGCACTCAACCGAAATACATGAACTAAAGTCGAGAGCAAAAAGCAATCGGACTGCTTCTCCACTGCACGCGACTTCAACAAAATTCCATCGGATATCGATTTGTGGAAAACAATGCCGACTATTCGGTTCAGCATCAACGGCTGCTGATCTTTTGCTCGTGGGTGGCGGCCAAGTTGATTTCGCACTTTAGATTCCCGGAGTCTTTACGCTAAATTCTGTTTCTCTCAAACGTCTGAACGAAATGGACTGTTAACAATCAGCGCCTTTCATTTTCAATTATCAATGGTAAGTGTTGGGTCTTTTTCGTTTTTATCAATTAGGACTCCTTGAGTCGTCGAGCGTTGTTTGACGCGTATGAATCACGAGAAAGAGCAGTCTTGTGCACTTTCTTCTCTCACAAATTTCTCCCAAAAACGAACCGTCTTTTCTCTCGATAACATCGAACTAAACGAGTTGGTTGTCATGGAGAGAGGCACAGACAGATCGCTACATTTTCCTATCGTTCCTTCACATTAAACTCGAGCATAGTTTAATAACCAGAATGACGGTTAATTGTTTTTGCAACCAATTTTTATTGCCAATTAGTTTCAAATGTCAATTTGAGTTGTTTTTTGGCGAAATTTAAACGCTTAGATTCTGCTGATTAAGTTTTCTTACGCATATTTCAATTAGAAATGTTGTTCGATTTTAAATGACTCATTGAGATTTTAGATTACACAAGTCATGGACGATGATTCTAGCACGTTATCGCTACCCGGCTCCGATAGCAGAGTTAACTTGGTTGATTTCTACATTGGTTTGGGTTTGGCCGTGAGTTCGTCAGTTTTCATTGGATCCTCGTTCATAATCAAAAAAAAAGCACTAATCAAACTGGCTAGTACTTATGGTGGAAATCAACGAGCTAGTGAGGGCGGCTACGGGTATCTGAAGGAATGGCTGTGGTGGTTAGGAGTCGTTACGATGGGCGTTGGTGAGGCGTGCAATTTTGCTGCTTATGCGTTTGCTCCGGCATCTCTTGTCACACCATTGGGTGCCTTGAGTGTGTTGGTGACGTAAGTTATATATTCTGCGTTTAATGTGGCTTTTAGTGCGATACTCTCTTCGCGACTATTGAAAGAGAGACTAAATCTACTCGGAAAAATTGGATGTGCAATATGTCTATTGGGCTCAACAATGATTGTAATTCACGCGCCAAAAGAAGAAGAAGTCTCTACGATGGAAGATCTAGCATCTAAAGTCAAGGATCCAGGTAACAGCAAGCATTGAAAATGACGCTCATTTCTATTTTAGTTTTCATTTTATACGTCGTAACGGTGATTTTGGTCACATTGGGTATCATCGTTTACGTTGCTCCGCGTTACGGCCGATCGAATATTCTCGTTTTCATTGCCGTTTGCTCGTTAATTGGTTCGCTTTCCGTCATCTCAGTCAAAGGTTTGGGACTGGCAATCAAAGAAACCATTAACGGACACCAACAACTCTCCAATTTTCTCACTTGGTTCTGGTTATTGTCTGTCATTTCATGCGTTTCCGTCCAACTGGCAAGTAAAAATTTGTGTTGGAAAACTTATTAGGTTTTACAGATCTATCTGAACAAATCACTTGACATTTACAACACATCGATGGTAACACCTATTTACTACGTCTTCTTTACGACCTTTGTTATTATCGCTTCTTCGATACTTTACAAAGAATGGTCATGTTTGGGTGCATCGGATGTCATTGGCAATGTGATTGGATTCCTTACGACAATAATCGGAATCTTTCAAATGCAATTGTTCAAAGAAGTCGACATTCCGCTAAGACGATTCCGCGTGTTAATGCACAATCAGGCGCTCTCGGTCAATCAACTCGACCTCATGGACTCAACCACTTCTCTCGTCGACTACTACGATCGACACGGTGCACTGAACGCTAATGGGAGTAGCGGATCGAACGGAATTCCCGACTATCGATCGAGAAATCAGATCACGGAAGACGCGTAAATGCCATTGTTATCGCCACGAAAATCGTATCTCGGTGATTGACCAAATTTTCGTAGTGGTTTTATTTTCGACGCAATAAACGACGGGTATCTTTCGTTCTATTTAACTGAAAACGACTAACAATTTGCTCAATCTTTATCGAAACATTATCATCATTTTGGTTGTATTTTTATTTGCACTTTGTACTATAAACACGTTTTTTGACAAATGAAGATTCTCATGTAAATAAAAGATCAGCAATTGCAGGATTCAAGTGTGCTTCATGATTCAGTGATGTTTGGAAATAACGACTGGGTTTGATAAGACCTGCTTCAAAGGCTGCTCGTTCATCGTCTCTGTAATTGCTAACCGGTTTAAGAACTATATCAGTCAACGTACTCATCAGGTTTTCAAAGCTTTTGCCTTTTTGTAAGTGATTGAGTCTTGTAAATAAGATCTGTGTAAAAGAAATTTTGATCAGAATGATAAGATTGTCGACACAAAACGTGAAAGCACAAAAGGTTCTTGAAATCAAACAAGTTCAGTTGGCAGCTGAGCTGGTCAAAACAAAAGAACAGATAGCCATATCAAAACAATGAACAACACAACCGCACTCCATCATAAACCGTCAAATTTTACCGCTCCAAAAAATTTGAACAAAATAAAAATGAGAGAAAATTTGATCGGAAAATGCACGAGTTCTTTTGGTTAGTGGAATTTGGCCTTCTGTCTACGATAAACGATCACAATCTTAAGTCTGAAAAATTTATTTGTTAATCGAAAATATGAAAATAGAAATGTTAAACAATAATCGAAAGGTAATCTCCGGGTTCTTCATACGGGTCCAAAACTTCCATAAACTCGTCGTCATCGTCTCTCGCAGGATCTTGCTGTTGACTGGTTGAGGTTCCGGCTTCATTTCTTGATCGTAAAGGTTTTTTCGTCTCCAATTGATTCAAATCTGCAGTCGCAAGAATCAAGTGCGTTTTCATAAAGAAATTTAACGCTTTTTGTTTGTTGATTCCAATACAGTGCTGCTGAGCTATGTTGCCGATGCGAATAAGTACACTTCAAAATCAACAAAATCGAATCAAACAAAAGTCAAAATATCGAGAAATTATCGACAAACAAAAGTTACTAGATCAAATATTCTAGAAAATTGATTGAAAAAAGTGTGAGCAATCAAACTTCAAAAAACTCAAAAATTTGTCGATTTGGTCACTTTTGATCAAGCATAAGTACCTTTCAAACTAACGTAAAAACGACGTCAAAAGGATTAAATGTCAAGAATTTATAGGCGAACAAAGGTTACTGGCTTAAAAGTTGTCGCGATGCCGTGAACATTAGCTATGGCCTTAAAACGTAATCGCCCTCTTCCAAAAAAGCAGGGTGGTCGACTTTCGACGGCGAAAAAGCGGCAATTAATAGGCCGATTTTTGTGCCGTTTGTTGGCGTCCATATGCAGTCAAGACTGCTTTTTCGATTGGCAATGTTTATATTCGCGTATAACCGCGTATTAATCGAGATTTTTGCAAAGATATGGCAACAATTGCTTTTGGTCGAAGAAGAGAAATTTGACCCAATAATTTTTCATTTTCGATTTTTCTTGACCACTTGCTGAGCGGTGCAATTTAACAAATTTGCACTGCTTTCTGGTGGAGTGCAACCGGTTTCTACAGGTCTCCTAATTTTTCACATTTAGTCACTAAACTTTAATCTTTAAAATTTAATGTACATGGTCATAAAACACGCAGATAATCCAATTCACACTCGATAGTTTCTGTTTGCGACAAACGTTTTCTACGCCAGACCTTAGTTCCACTTTTGTTCCATTAATTCCAAAGCTTCGATCGAACTTCCTGCGGACATCGAGAAGCCAGCTCCCCCGTGACCTGACATAAAAACAAAATTGGAATGTACAAATGATTTTTCTTACCGTAGTTATGAACCACATGATATTTTCCACCATCAGCTGATTTGCGCTCTTGGTATTCCAAACGTACGTGCTCTCTTTCTGGACGAAGTGCAATGAATTCGGACAAAACTTTGACTCCTTTAAATTGAGGATGCAATTTCAAATAACGATCCCAGATGTCTTTTCTATCTTCATCTGTGATTTGCATATCAGCACGTCCGAATTGCTTCAAAGTTCCCAAAGCGACGGAATTCGACCTAAAGAATTCCGATTTACATTCTTATTCACCTTTCTTACATTGGAATAGTGAACGTAGTAAAGTCTCGATAGTTGAACTGAAACACCCACTATTCGATTACCACTAATGTCCACTTACGTGATGATGCCACGGCGCATCAACTTCGAGAATAACTCCACGATTTGGCACGATAGTATCATCATCGCCCGCAAGCTGTCCGCCGTTGTAGCCAGCACAATTGAAAATAAAGTCAAATCCATCTTTGTTGACCTAAAAACATCTAAAAGTTGAATGATTGGTCGTCGTGACAACCTCGTCCAAGTTTCTGTACTCTTTCGTTTGGAACGATGCACCTTTCGATTTCAACTGCTCCATCAACCACGGAACATATTTGCGACCTTCGGCAGTGTACGCAGTGTAATGAATACAATATCTAAACACAATAAGTTAAATTGAAACAAGTACGTACTTTGACGGATCGTTGAACATCAACTTGATCTCGCGATCACTCAACCAACGAAAATTATAAACGATATCCGCATAGTTTTTTTCCTGTCCTTCAAGATTCGCACGGTTATCAGATTGAATATGACCAGACACGAGCTTAATACCAGTTGATGGACCATAATTGCGTTCCAAATATGCAAAACGCTCAAACGTAACTCGAGCCCATTCTCTAAAAAATATGACGCTAATAAGTCGACACAATTTCTTACTTGTTTTCAAGTCTGTCGAAACGAAAAAGTCCTGCTGGACCATAAGAACAAGTCTGTTTGAAGTTTTGATGTCCAAATAAAGTAACCTGAGCAAAGTCACAAATTGATAACAAACGAATTTACCTGAGCTGACGGATACTTTTCCAACAACACTAAAGCATTCGAGCAACCGATTACTCCTTGACCGATGACTGCTACTCTCTTAGCAATACTCATCTCTAAACGACAAGATGTACAGGAATTAACGGGAATCTCTGCATCAAAACCACGTTGTGCGGATCTTTTATAGCAAATAAACACTGGTCTTCATTCAGAAGCGAATACTCAAAAATGGACTCGCTAGAAGTCAAATTCAAATTGAAGTACAGGGTGGTTAAAAATGAACTCCCACTTTTTTTCCCGAAAAAAATTTTTTGAAATGAAAAATCGGTCTGTTTTCATTTCGAGATCACAATTTATTAACAGTAATGAGTTCATCGGATTTCCACTTGTCCCCCTTGTCGATCCAGGCAGGTTTGAAGTCGCCGATGATAGTTGGCCATGACTCGTTCGCGCATTGGTCGATCTTGTCTTAATTGGTCGGCCGCTTCCACGATTGCCGTCTTCAACTCGTTGAAAGATGTGGGTTGGCCCCGAACGCTGCTCAAACATCTTCAATTGCTTCTGCGGTTTGAACACATCTAAAGGGCAATGGAAACAAAGCAAAATACGAACTCACTTGGACTTGTGCATACCGCGCTCGCCGTGCACTGAACCAGTGGCGTAGAAGTTTTCCACCCATTTTTGGATGGTTTTGCGATCGGGGTTACGAGCATCATCATCTCCGGCATCACGACGAATTCGTTTGACAAACTTGACGTAACAGTACGCCTCTTCAATGAACACACCAACAAACTTCGCTTTTTCTTGATTACTGTAGCCCATAACGATTTAACAAAACTAACCGATTTTTCCAATTTTTCATTTCAAAAATTTTTTTTTCGGGGAAAAAAGTGGGAGTTCATTTTTAACCACCCTGTAGATCATTTACAAGTCAAGAAAAATCTACAAAAACTTTAGGTACTTATAAAGTGGATCCTAAGCAATATAAATAGCTCAAAACTAAAGTCTGTTTCGTTCCAAATCAAACCCTTCAAACACATATTATCCAAAATTTTAATTTCCTTATTTATTCACTCAAATAATACAACAAGAGATGGAGTCTTTTCTGACTTATTAATGGCGATAAATGAAACCCGGAGCAGGCATATACTAAAAGTAATAAGATATTTCCATTAAATACTGTTCAATTTACCTCAACTAGCAGAGTTGTTCGGATTTTTTCAGGAGTGCAAACTTCAACCTATAATTTTGAAATACATATTAACTTTTTAACTTAAATCGTTTACCGTTAACACGAATGCTCCACTGCGCCAAATAGGTGAAACAGATCGTCGCCGTGCTGCACGTCGAGCTCGATTTTCGCCCAAAATGGCGTCATTAATGAAGCCCTCCATGCTCATTGACTCGTTCATTTGTACACCAGAAAGACTCGCGGCTTCGCCGCTCGCTTTCTTTACTTGTGTTTTGTGTGGGTTAAACTTGCGGCTTTGTCGCTTGCTTACTTGTAAACAATAACAAAAAATTCAACAATTAACTGGTGAAATGCACTGAAATCAAGAAATCAGAAACTTGACATTACATCGATCGTATCCCTGCGAATAGCTGTTTTGGATACATGTATTAAATACCGTTGTAACGCTCGTTAGTTGCGCTTTCTAGAATGCTAATATACATATTAGAGAAACATCTTAACAACCAAAATATGTGGACCCGCATTTGGAGCAAAAATGAACAGAAAATTTCTACCAAAGTTAATAACTCCATTGTGATTATTTTATATGCTGTCATATATTGCATGTCGATGAGCCCTACTGATGCGCACAACGCTATGTTCTTTCAAGGTAATCGGCTCAAGTTTCGATATGGTTTGATCAGAAAAACCGATTTCAGTGTTAATTTCAAGTCAAAAATTTACTCAGTAAAAGTTCGTATCTTGCAAAACAAATGTCAAATACGTACTCTCCATACTCTAATCTATAAGTTGGAACACTTTGTTTTTGCTCAAAACCTCAAAAGCGTCACCCCATCACCATCATCATTGCCGATTATGTTAGGGGATTATATTAAAAGAATTTTCGACAAACCCGATCCATAACTCTTCCATCTTGTTCAATTGCTTCACGAAATTGGCCAACGGTTATTGAAGCGAGATGGAAATCGAATTCATCGGGAGCGCTAGATTGTTCGGAATCAGAAGCCATCTAAATTTGTGAATAAGAACTAAATTAATGCGAAGGAACGCTTGTCAAAAATTGGTAAACACAAAAGATGTGAATGCAAAAGCAAATGTTATCGTTTTACCAAAAACAAACATTCCGCGTGGGAATCAACTCATGCTTGGGCGGGTTTTATCAAGTTTTACACATAAAAAATGACTTTTTACATAGAAGCTTGTGCATAAATGTGATTTTGATAGTTTTATGCTGAAAATATGCTGTACACTAGAAAAAGTTTATTATTGTTATTGTAAAGATTTGAGTTCTTTACTTAAAATTAAACCGAACGATCCAATTATGCGGTTTATTGTAGCTACTAGTTAACAACAATTAGAGCGGGAAGGAAATCCGACTCGTTGCGGGGAGCGGAATTATGGGAGTGATCGGGACCCGACCACTCGAAAGCTTCCCTTCGAGTAGGCGGGGCCTCCTCTTAACAAAGTTCTTACGGATCTAGAGATCCGTACATTATGAACATGATTTTGACCTCTTTTATCAATGAAATGTATACTGCGTTTAAAGAAAAACCGCTTGCGCTAGAAAGGGCCTATATATACTACTTTACCACCACATGTTTGAATTTTATAGTTTGAAGCGATAGCAAAACCTTCTGACAAAAATAAGCTGGAAAACATTCAACGATCGTTTAGAACAACCGCTCAACGACCTTTGTGTAATTTCATCACAAAAGCAACAAAAATGCTGTTCGTTGAAAGTTCAAATAATCCAATTCCAAGGAATTTCAAGGTAAGACGGTTTAGTCACCATTGACTCTTATCGATCAACTCTCGTTAAACTAAACCACACAAACATGTTTATTCAACTTACAATAATTTAGAAACTGAGTCTTTTACAATAAGTTCAAATTTAAGAATAGCAATCGATCGCTATGATAATAAAATGCAAAGTGGTAGATCAATTCGGACGTAAACCCAAAGAAACTTCGAGCTCTTGGCGTTTTTGTTGTACACGACCGTAGATATAACGAAACACTCCTTCTTGAATGTGTGGTTGATGATAGAACTCGGCACGACGTTCGGATTCCGTGTCCCCGTTCATTTCGTTTATTTGCTGAAGAAAACACTCAATTCATAGCTTTGAAGTTGAACTCACTCTTAAATCCCGACTTTGAGAGATCAACCATTTTTGGATGAAGCTACTTGGATCGTCAGCCAAACTCGTGTAGAAATCTCGTCGAGTTTTCATTTCGTTAATCTGCTCAACGATTTCGTAGACCTGCAATTCCAGTAAAAACAGAACACAAAACCTTCGCCTTACTCTTTGATCCAACTGAGTAATCTCGGCCATATTCTGCGGATGATTGAGAAAACTGGCCATTTGGGTTTTGACCGGATCGTCCATTTCAACATCCACATCATAACAGCAACTCGATTTCTCACCGCCGTTGTAACGAATAGTGTGCGTAAGAACTAACGGGTCAGGCTGCTGTAATAGTGGACTCAGAAGACGCGGAATTTCCATGAAACGGATTCTCTTCTTTTGGAAAACTTGTTCCAAATATGCATCACAATTGATCACATCGCGATCAGCAGCATCCTCAAATCAATTCATCAAGCCAATAGAAAGCACATTAACTAACCTGAAGTTTGTGTGCCTTAATGTATTGCCACAATGCTTCAATAATTTTCGCTCTAGTCTCCAATGCAATTCCCAAAACCTTCGACAACTTCGGACTCAATTTGAATTTCATTGGTTGATAATCGAGAAGCAACAGAATCGTACAGTTCACATCCTTATCGCCCGGTCGTTTTACCTAAAGATTCAGGATTACAAGGACACAATCGATACACGAACTTGAAAACCGTCTGTTTCGTTGGTCTGTGGTGTTCGATGCCATTCGACCAAGTGGTTGTCCGGTCCGTAGATTTCTCTGTCCAATTCGATAACCAGACTCTTGAAAAACGAACTGAACTTTCGTTTCGATGGTGGATTCCGTGCATGAGCCAACGCAACATTTGGCGGCACCGTGACTGGTGCGTTTCCATTCGGTTCATCGATCAAACGACCTTCGACCCGCAACTCCCACATCGGAACTGTTCCATCTTCTCCTTCTCGCTGTAAAACAAAATAGTTGAACGTGAAGAAGAAACAAACCTCTGGTTCACGACCCGGAATAAAAGAATGTGAGACGAAGATTCGCAGTTTTCGTTGAATTTTCATCGGACGCTTTAGAGCTTCTTGGAAGTCGTATTTCTTTCGTGTCAATGTGCGATCCAACTTCTGCTCGAACGATAACAACGACATGTACGCTTCAGCTTCGGGCACCAACTGTCGAACCTAAAGAACAAAAAACTGAACAACCAAAGAAAAATGAACGGACTTCTGGTAAAACAATTCGATCGGCGAATCGTCTGCGTTTTCGATTCGCTTGCAGTTGATGAGCTCGATTACCGAAGTGTCCAGCAGCAGCGGCTTGTGACTGTGGTGCCGATTGAGGAATGTTTCCAACAGGAGCGTTGCCAAATGGACGCCGTTGAGTGTGAGCGGATGGTGGAACGGTTTGTTGGAAGCGCATTGGCGGCTGTCCAGAGGTGTTCAGCGGCGGCATCGTTGGGCGAATTTTGAAGATCTAAACGATCGAATGTAAAGAAGAATATTCAATCGAATGTGAATGGCAAATGATCAAAAAACTTTTCTTTCCAAAAGTTCTGGTCCATGACGGAAAGACGCCCAAACGAAAAGAATGCAAAGTGCACTGCGGACGACTCTTTCGACCATCGATCTGCGCCCTAGTTTCTGCTAGTGAGGATCGTATTCGAGCACGAAAATAAACGTTATGGACTATATTAGTCAGTTTTGTCTGATCAGAGACCTGCCACGACTGCTTGGTTAACGAACAACCGAGCTTTCTTTGTGGCATATGAGTTCTCGCTGAGGAATTTTTGCGCGTCAAACTTTGATATGCCGTATCTCAGCGATGAAACCGTAGATTAAAAAATGCAACCGCAGTTTTATGCCTCGTACAATCACGTGTTCGTGTACAAAATTTCGTGCCGATCAGAACGAGAAAACGGGATTCGAACGAGATTTGAGTCGCAGATGGTTCGCATACTCCCACCTTACAGTTAGCGACAAAAAGCGAGCAGCAAAAAAGCGAGCGTCCAAATCCCCCTTTGAATTGGGGTCGCTCCGTTGAAAAGGCGCTAAGAGCGGGATTCCGCGCGGTTGTCCGAAGTGCAATTCAAAGGGCGCAATCAGAGGTTGATGTGGACTTGAAAGCTTGTTGAATACTCTTCATCTGTTGTTCTGATAATCGATTTTACACACAACTTTACCCGGAGACCAAAACTAACTGCTGGCCACAAAAAGTGCGATTGAATGTCTGTGACCTCAAGGTTATGAGACAAGAACGGCGAACATGTTTTGCAACCGAAACAGTGATAACAGCAGTCGTTTGCTTAAAGCAAAACAAGTCCAAGAGTGCAAGCGCATCGGTCGAGCCAAACTGCGCGGCTCGCTATTACGTAAATTACAAACTTGGCTGTAACGACAATGCTACTGTTCAGTTTTGAATTGAAGACGACTTCTTGCATTGCTCAAGTAACGAAGGAGCTCCGTGGGATAAGTACAACATACGAAACAGTGGTCGGTCTTCGTCGACATCAAAGCGGAAAACGTTGCATTTCGTCGAGTAATCAGTTTGATTGTTGTTCGAAGAATCAAAGTTGATCAGCAAAATTTTTTGTATTATTAAAAATTTATGGAAAATTTAATTGATTCTGACCTTTTTTAGCTAATTACTTTCAAATTAATGAGAATTCTGCGACTTTCTACTTTGTAGTTTGTGTACGCTCAGAGTCCAAGCGTTCTGTTTTGTAGTTCGACAGTGAGATGAATGAAAGGCTGTTCGTGTTTTCGAGCGAATGAACACTCCCATTAATGCACGTTCATCGCTCGTAATACAACGTGGTTTGTTCGAGGGACGACCAGAGGTCGCACTATAAAAGCGAACTTTGTTTTCGAGTTGCTCACTCAGCACTTTGCTTCAAAATATTTGTGTTTCTTTAGTTGACACATTCATTTTAGCTGTTGACAGAGTCGAGATGGTGGCATACAAATTGAAATACTTCGATCTTCGCGGGAGGGCTGAACCATTAAGTTAAGTTACTAGGGAGTAAAGCCATGAATTATGTCAATTGTTGCAGATTGATCTTCCATTACGCCAATGTTCCATTCGAAGATGTTCGCATTCAACGTGAAGACTGGCCGGCAGAAAAGCCCAATACACCGTTAGATAGTTTGGATGTCAAATGTAATCACTTCTTTACAGTTACGGGCAAATTCCCGTGCTTGAGATCAACGGTCGCCCTTTGGCCCAAACGTTTGCTCTCTGCCGCTATTTGGGCGCAAAATTCGGGCTAGCAGGCAAGGACGATGAAGAGAGAGCAAACTTGGACGAAATCATGGAGTTGTATCGTGAAATGACTGATCAGTTCTCTCAATACTTTCGCGTAATGCTGGGCTTCAGTCAAGGCGACAAAGTGAGCGCAAAGGCTGGAGTTTAATTCAATTTGTTTTATAGGACCAATTGAGACGTGATCAGTTTTTGCCGGCAATAGAAAAGTACATGCCATTTTTGGAGAAAAAACTCAACGAAAGCGGTTCGGGATTTTTCGCCAAGAGTGGACCGTCATATGTAGATCTATTTATTTCGGAGTCGGTCCACACCTTGAGTCAACCGCAGCACGAACAAAAAGTCTTCGAAGAGAAGGCCGCATTCCTAATCGAGCATTCGAAACGCGTCCACGAGTTGCCGCAACTGAAAGAGTATTTGTCGAAACGCAAGCAAACTCCGATTTAGATAACAGTCGAGTTTCACCCATTTCGCTATGCAATTTAAAGTATTTGCTTTGCTTACATTGAATAAATAGGCCTTGAGTTAATGTTTGTATTTAATGACATCGTCGTGAGCAAGCAAACTACAAAAGTACGGAAAAGACACAGTGAAATGAACGAACCAACTGCGTAGTTTGTAGTCCCTAACACTCAAGAATACGTGGCTGACGGTTAACGCAACAAAGTAGTACACCACAAGCGAATCTAATGTGTTGAAAAAACGAAGGCAAAGTTAAACCTTGTGTCCGACAAATTTCGTTTAGCTGAACCTTTAAAGCAAATAGTTTGAAAGAACAGATTTTGCATTTTCGTGTCATCATTTGTTTGCGTCTAAAACCCCTTTATAACTAGAAAAAACACATTAACCGTCGTATTTTTATATCAGTCATTCGTCATATTCTTAGTTCCATTAATCTGGATGTTTTAGAAGCAATGAAATTGCAAAAGTCGACGGGTGATTGCGCGGTCTGTGGAGCTGAAACTCGAAGTTTGGGCTTCAGAGTTTTTGTCTGTAAAGCGTGAGTTAGCGGTGTTATTTTGTATTCATTAGCTATTCTTTTCAGCTGTGCAATGTAAGTAATTACACATCCGGTTACTTTGCTTTTGACACCATTTGTTAGTAGTTTTTCGAACCAAAGAACTCACTTGACAACATTTACGTGTCTCTTAGTATTCTTCTTCTTTCCAGGTTTTATCGTCGCTCATTTCGCAGCCGACTAGAGCTGAGATGCAGTGGAAACGGAAACTGCGAAACAACTGGTGGTTAGTCTATCGAATTCTACGATTTGCAATCCTTAGGTTTGTAGGACAACGATCAAACTGTCGATACTGCAGAATGGCCAAATGTAGAGAAGTGGGACTGAGAATGCACCATCAATCTTTGGTTGTACAACATTTGGGTTATCCAGCTGATGACGTTTACGAAGACGAAGCCTCTTCATCGAGCAATTCAACACCGCCATCAGAAAATTTCTTCGCCATAGAACACATCCATCGGGCATCTTCTCTTGCTAACCCGTCTATGTGTCCGTTCATCGAGGCCTCCGCTTTTAATAGCCACACATTTCCACTTCTGCATATGGTTGCTGAAATTCTGCATCGTTTTGAATCTCGACAACGATCGTTAGTCAACTCGTTTCTTCATGAATATGAGAAAGCCGAACCATTTGCTTCACAATCAATCGATTTGGACAATCTTCGTTATCTCCGAATTGAAACCGGTTCTCTGCATCTAATGACTCTTATGCTGGGCGACATACTGAGGAAAGCTTGTGGTTGTGTCCCAACGATAACCTCTTCATTTGTTGTTCATTTGTCATTGCTGCACAAACTGACACTTGCAGTTCGACAATTTCCGAATAAAGGCGATCCGAGAATTGCATTATTCATGGGAGCACATGCGGACACCCGTGATTTGCCAAAGCATCTTGGTAACAAATTTCAAGAGCGCAAGAAGTTTGTTTGCCTGATATTGCTAAGAGAAACAGTTGATTTCAGTTTCGTTGGCCCAATTTGGAAAGTTTGGAATTCGTGTGCTGATCGCTTCAAAGTGGTGGGTCCATCGGCCGTAGAATCGGTTATTCTCATTGTTTCTATTATTCTCGAAAACAGTGAGTTGGTTTTTCAATGGTTTGTAATTTGTCTTAAGCTGATCGTCTACAGTCATTAAACGAAAACGGCGATCGATGGCGAAACGCGATCTACGCGGAAATCTACTCGTTTCTTGCACGTCTTCACGGTTCTTCGGCTTCTTCAAGACTGATTCGTATTTTGGCTTTGCAATTGGACGCAAAGGTTAGTTTTGGATTCGCTCATTTTTATTGTCTTTTTCCTTAAGGAACTGCATTTAGCCTACGAAGAAATGTGGGATATGGTCAAAATTTTCATGCCGGGCTTACTACCTCCCCACTTTTCCGGCTAACTCGGACATCCGTTAGATTCCTCGACTCCAATCACAAAGATCTCGCCGACAAAGAGAACGATCCCATTCCGACTGATGCTGATGAAGCCAACTGGATTGACGACATCGACTGGGGTTTGGAAATCATTCTCGTCAATGTAATTATATAATTTTGAATTAGATAAACAGACAGCAAAATATTGACTGCATTTTACCGAAACACAATAGGTATTCAACGTGTCAAATATCAAAGAACGTTTGTTAATTGCAAAAACTTTTTGGGTTCAATTTCTTCGCCCGGCATGCGCAGCACGCTGTGGTCGTACTCCGGGAGTTGGTTCGGTACGCTCAGTTACTGTTAGATTTTGATACAATTCGGCAATTGGACCGTTGGAATTCCGTCGACCCTCGAATTCTTTCCAATTGCGCCAACGTTGTTGAAGTTGTTGAGTGTAAAATTCGAATACATTGACCGTCTCTGCAATCAACCCGTTAAAATAACAAATCCATTGAAACCAACCGTTCTTAACCCAATTCTGTGAACAACGAGGTCGTTTTACTGGCGGTGAGGTGCTTTGTGATCGGTTACGAACGGGAGCTGGAGAGGAATTGCCTGTTGCCACGACATTCGATTTGCCGAAGCTTTCGATCTGCTCCAATTGATCGACAAAAATTGGTCTTGCATTTTGATCCTGAGGTTGTTTCAGATAATTTAGAGCAAGTTGCATTCGCATGAAATACTCGATCATCGCTTCCACTTCGCTCGGCATTGATGAACGACCAATGGGAACGTGTTTAGCTGAACCCGATAGTTGTGAATTCATCGTAAAGCACCAAACCTTTTAAATAAAAGTCCATGCACTTCAAGTTTATAGCATCGAGATTAAAATCCAAACTGAAGAAATGACTGATGTTCAGATCGTAAAATGTTGGATCCAACTGCACACCATTGAATTCTGCATAATCGTGCATGTCCAGCAAAACGTTCTTTCCCGCGAGTACGAAGTTGCTAATGCATATTGCGGCACGATCACGGACGTACGCCAAGGTTCCTAAGCCCGAATGATTGAACAAAGGCGGCTGAAAAGGAAAACAAATCAAGATTACGGTATTTTGTTCGCCTACATCGTTGACGACAAAGCGGGGATTAACACCAGCCCATTTTCTAAATTGAAAGTCACGTCAAAGTTGGATTTGAAGGCTTACAAGTGAACGGTCGGATACAAGTCTCCAGCACGAACAATCGGCGAACTGATGTTGAAGAGATCAAGACGACGGAAAAACGAGTGAACTTTACGATGATGCAAGATTTCCACATTGTAGTTGATAGATCGACGTTCATTCTCGTCTTTCATTGGAATGCTGAAATTATCCGCAATTAATCGTTCAAATCCCGTCAGTTAAATCCAACTCTTTAGAAGATTTTTAAATTGACATAAGCTGCTTACTCGTTGACTACCGTTGCAGATACTCCATAGTTGTCGTTTAAGATTCGATGAATGATTTTGAATATCGGTTGTGCTTGGCTGGAAAAGTAAACGGTTGGAACAACTCGTCCACGCTAAATTCCATTAAAGCATAAGTCTAAAGAAACTACGAACCCAAATTCGACATTTGACTGATGCCTGATCCATAAAGATTTCGTCTAATGGTGAGTCGTATGCTGCACCAACGTGAATCAGAAAGAGACGAACTCGTGAAATTTCCAGATCCGGCAAATCACGCACTTCTGTGGCCGTTTGAAAACGATTATAATTCTGCTCGGCAAGTGTATCTTCCGCGTTTCGAAGAATCGTGTTTAGTTCCTGCATAGACCTTACACTCGTGAACATAATCACTGTACCACAATTGCGAATTGGTGGAATTTTGTTGCAAAAATGCTCAGCGTAAACATTTTTACGAACATTTTGAAGTCGTTTAAAGAATGTCGAACGATTGCTGGAAGAGTCGACATCGTCTAGTGGTCTGCAATCATTCAGTCAGTTAATGTTGATTGTTAAGTCTACTTACGGCAAAGAAAGCGATTGAAAATTGTTTGGTGTTTTGTAAGCAGCCAATCGTATACTCGTAACTTTTTGTTGCAACTTGGTCGGAACTTTGAGAGCTTCAATGCACATTGTCAGTCCACTCTTAAGACCGTCTTGTACAGTCGAATTTGAAGCTGTCGATGGATCGGGACCCATTTTGTCAAGAGCATTGGTGAGCTAAAATAGAATGTCTTGTTGTTCTTCATCGTTACATACTTTGCTATAAGTAAGAAGACGTTCACCCCATTCATTTGTCAGATATCGACCGCCGGTTGTTGCCAGTCGAAGAAGTTTGGAGCCTGCAAATTCATTTTTACTTTGTTGTCCCTATCTCCGTACCGTAAGGATAAAGATCGAGGAGTATTCGATGCAGTTCGAACACGCCGGCTGCTGCAGATGCCCATCGAGTTTGTGGACTTTTCTGGAATTGTCCCGAAGCTCCATCGATTGCGGGCAAAACTTGAAGTTTCTGAAACGATGGAAGTGGTTGTTTCGGTTTGCAGTTTAATTGAATCAGTTTTTGTCCATTGGTCCTTTCTATGAGTCATAAGCGGGAACTATTGCATCATGATAAAAAAGAAGCGCTCAATTCTTTCGGAGTTAAACAAAAGAAGTAGTTAGCGATGTTTGAATTCTTCGCTGAGAGTGTTCGTTCTATGCGGTTGAGTACAAAATGAACAGGTGGAAGAACAAGCGATTCTTTTATTCGTTACCTTCGCGGTAAATTGCACGTCGTGAACGAAACCACCGGCAGCGTTTCGGCAGTCGGGTTGTAGTGGACGGTCCGCGTTTTCGCGTTTGCTCGTCAGTCGCTTTCTTTTTCCTCCAACTTGCCCGGGACTTTTGCTTCGTTAAAGCTCCCAATTTTATCATTTTCGACGTTCGAATTTTGATGATAGATCGCAATTCGTAGCCTAAAGACGCGAACAAATCCCGAGCAGAAAGTTCTTACTTCGAATTGTCATCAATTTTGCTCGTTTTTGGGCGTGTTCCGTGATGCTCAACAGTTCGCTGGGACGCGCGAGTCGTTTCGTTCGGAGTTCGATTTCGTTCCCAACCCGTCAGTTTTATAGAAGCAACGCTAATCGAAAAATGTCCCAGTTGTTGAAAGGTGTCGAGATTGTGAAAAACGACGGAAAGAAGGTGAAGGCCGAGGAGCACTTGGAAGGCAAAGTTGTTGCTCTCTACTTTTCGGCTGGTAGGCGTTTGGTTTTGCGAATTTAAGTCGATTTTATTTTCAGGTTGGTGTCCACCATGTCGTGCATTCACTCCAAAGCTCAAGGTATTTACGACGAAAAAATCATGAATAACTCGACTTCAGACTTTCTACGAAAAATTGGCAGCTGCCGGCAAGAACTTCGAAGTCATCTTCGTGTCTCGCGATCGTGAAGAAGGCGACTTGATCGAATATTACAAGGAGCATCACGGCAAATGGGTCTACTTGCCGTTCGGTTCTCCACAAATCCAGTAGGTGATTATTTTCCCAGTATTATTGCGTTCAAATTTTAAGAGAGTACTTGCAAAAGTATGAAGTCAAAACCATTCCATCGCTCAAAGTGATCAAACCTGATGGTACTGTGGTGGTTCAAGATGCTCGAACCGAAGTAGCCGTAAGCTTAGGACGTTAATTTAAAGCGTAAAGTACGTTATTTTCAGACCAAAGGACAAGAGGCCGAAGAGCTTTTCGAGGAATGGTTGGCTCATTACGAATGAAGAACGTAATCTTATCTGCTGCTTCCGACTATTCAGTTTCATTTGATTGTGATCATTTTTGGATTCTAGTTATTCGATGTGTCGGAAATAAATGTGATCTTTTGCAAGAAATCGTGAGAATAAAGAAACGAACCTCAGCGGCCTCCGCAGCGAATTGATCCGTGCAGTCGATGGCAACAATCGTTTTGTGCGAATACAATTCCTCAATATTCGAGCGGATAATCATCTTACGAAGGCTGAAAGAACGGGAAACGTTATCATTCATGATCATCGAGGGTCAGATATTCAGTGAAGGAAATCCAGTTTCATTTCGAAGTGTTGGGATGTGACATCAATAGAACAATTTTATTCTCCATTAGCTTAGAACACAATTATTGACGAGAAAGCAGATTGTTGACATGATCACGAACATAGTCGTAGTAAGCACGACGAACAGGATCCATTTGAACCAACTCATCAATGAGACTCAACGCGAGAGCACCGTTCTTCTCGGATTCGTTCGCCTTTTCGATTTGTTCTTTGTAATAATCAAGCAAAAAGCAACGAAGATGAGTGGACGTAGTGTCGATTTTGTGCAACACTTTGCAAAATTCCAAGACATCTTCGTGCTTCTCAAGTCCATCATTAACAAGCAAACTAAAACATTGAGTGCAATCGATAGTGAGTTTGATCTTACCCATTGAGATAGGACCACGAACTCTCGTTACAACTCACTTTGCTAATTGCGTTCTTCGCAAATTCGACTTCACGACTAACAAACGACTTGTCGGTGAATGCGTTGCTCATGTTTTGAACAATAAAATAGCGATAGTTCCAAACCGAGTTGTTGCGGATATCGCCGGACAACAGCAAAGTGCTGTAGCTGATCTCGTCGTCCGTAAACAAATTGTACTTCTCCACGATGAACTGTCGATGCTGCCAAGCATGATAGTTTTTGGGATCCGACACAAGAACCGACGCAGTGAACGTCAATTCGCGAGACGGATCTTTGGTCCAATCAACAAGCATACGACGATGATGCCTAAAAAGAGAATCGGATGAATGCAAGAGATCAACAACAAACCAAATTTGATAGTTTTTCGGGTTCTCACTGATCATCTCCGACGAAAACTTGAACTCCGCGTCCAAATTCTTGTTCAAAGCTTTCAGGATGTTGCGTCGAAATTGCCTAAACATCCGAACATCTAATGAATCTAAATCCACGTACCAAACCGAATAGTTCGCAGGATTCAATTGACTGCAGATTGTGGTCAACTCCAACGCTCGTTCACTCATTTCATTTCGATGTAAAATCGCACGAAAGTAAGCGAACGCATCCGTGACTAAGAACAAAACGTGAATTGTCGTTCTTTCAAGCAAATAAACTCACAAGAATCGGTATGTGAAATGCGAACGACGGCATTTTCGGCATCGGACATGTAAATCGGACTCACATCCTTCCAATCAGCTCGATCTTTGTAGAGTGGCGAACTGTTGACTAACTCCTCGTCTTCAACATTCGACATTTCTTCAATTTCGACTTAAAAGCTCAATAATACAAAAGACGATGACGAGTGGGGTCGCTCTGTTTGTCCTCCAGTTTGTTTTACTGTGCGCCCTAACACTTGACCCAACGAGAATCAAATGACTCAGTATGACTAAAAAGATAGTCAATACTTTGAACGGCAACCGTTGATTCGTTGCCAACAAAACCAATGGACTCAACAACAAGATCCCTCGTCAGTTTTCTAATTCTCAGTACGATTCTCGTGTATATTCATGGAACGGCGGCCGGTAACAATGAATACGATTATAAGATACGTTCTCGTCTTTTAGCCGGCTCAAAAACTCCAACGGTCAAACCGACCGATGCGAACAAATCAAATCCGTTGACCAACAAAACTGAAGCGCAAGAAAAACCGAAAATTAAACCGCCGGCGACAACAGAAGTGAGTTTTCGATTGACTGTAAAATCTGAGCAACTGTGTTTAGAAATCAAAAGAACAAGTGGTTGAAAAGATACCAGCGATTTCTGCGAATTTGTCAGCAAACCACAAGGTAAACTATGTTGTAGTGTTAGTCGAATGTCCGTTTATAGACCTCAACAAAAAGTACTGTCGACAAATCTCCAAATCTGCAAGCAAGCCCGGTGAAGTCCGACAATCCGAAGGCTGTAAATGCGCTAAAAGTTCCAACGAAGAAATCGGAGAGCGAAGGAAGCTCTCACTTCTTTTTGTACTTGATCGTCATTGTTGGTTTCGTTGGCGTTTCTTACGTTTATCGAAAGAAGTTGATAGGTAAAAACTAGCCTTCATGTTTGAATTATACGAATGAACTTCAGGGTTTGTTATGGGAAGTCGTCGCAAGGGTCGCAGTGGACCAAATGTTCGATATCGTCGTTTATCAACCGGAGAGAATACTATCGAGTAAACCGGTGTTAATGTATTTATGTGAGTTTTCTGGAAAACCTGTCTCAAAATTGTTTATGGTTTTGGAAATATCGAACTACAATTGAAAAAATTGTAGTTTTCGTACTGTTCTTATACGAACTGAACATCTGCAGCAGATTAACTGTTTTCAGTTTCAATCTCTGTACTAGTCAATTACACAAACTTTCTGGAACCTCGATGTTTGTAGCGGATTTTTGCGGGTATTGTAAAAACTTTACTGTTATTTGAATAAACTGTGAAATCACTTGTTTGACTACAAAATCTCACGAAGATTAGTTGATTGCAAGCCAGACGTCATTCACGAACTCGATTTCCATACATTTTCGACATTCGGAAGCCTAGATATTATGTCTAGGACCTTCGTGTTGGTATTCATTTAGGCGTTATGAATTCCGAGGAAGTGAATTTTTAATTCATAAGGTCGCAAAGAGCCGGTGAAATTAGAATTGAAAACTCCTTCGTTTCTAACCAATTTATTAGCTCCAACACGGTTATTAATTGAATTTGTTAACGTTTTCGGAGACGTCAGTTTGTCTCTACGCTGCTTCTGAACGTCGAAGAGTAGACAAAAGTTTTTGTTAGGCTGGTGATGCTTTTAAATTTCGAACTGGACGTGGCTTGAGCAAAACCCACAGGCGCAAAAACGTGGTTTCTGTTTTCCTTAGCTCTCGAATTACCGTCCTTTCATAGCACATAAGGTCGCTGGTGGTTCGAACTCATCCGTTCCGCTTTCCATTTCATCTGTTCAAATTTTTGTAGAACTGAGGTTTTTCTCCGCGTTTTCGGGACATTTATTAGCTTTGGGGATGAACGACGAAGACAACCATCCACTCAGCCTTTTGAACTGAAATCCAATAATTCGCTTGTTTTAACCATAGAAACACAAGAGACGCTCAGTCCAGAATGACTATTCCTGCCGTTGTGTCTTTCTACGGAGCACAATGAACTTGTGCGACTGATTGTTTTGTTTCTTTGAAAATAAGCTCTCTGTTCACTTTCTACCGTACAACCTGTGGTCAAAGATCGACAGTCACAAGAGTGATCGCGTAATTGAAGCATTTTATCGCCTGTTCATCACGAGATCAACGGATTTTTAATCGCACCTTTCAATTGCCCGGAGCTCGAACTTTTGAAGTGGAAGATAAATACGCGGAGTTTAAATTCGACATTTCAATCTGCGTGTCAAGAGCACACCTTGGACGAACGGATCGTTTAGAAGCCGCGTGCGCAATCAAGTGCTTCACAAAAACACGAACAACACCGAGAACGGGATATCCAATTGGTCGTTTAATGTCGAAGAGCGTGTGAAGACGATTAATCCGTGGACTTCAACGCGTTTAATCATTCCATTAGTCTTTTTGTTTTTAGCATTAGTGATTACGATTAACAATTTGAATGGACGTGTTGATTTCATAGACCTGATTTAAGTTAAAATGACGAACCAACTGACGACCGTTGGCAATGCACAGTTTGTTGATGGTCTAAAGCGGAATCCGCAAATGTTCTGGACACTTATGCGTGAACATCCGGAATTAGTGAAAACCTTTCAACGACTCGTAAGTTCAAAGATTTCATTGTCACTTCGTACTAACAATACACGCACAAATTGGCACATAACATTGATGTTCGCGATGAAGACCGCCAATTTCGAGCTAAGATGTCATTAAAACCTCAACTCGGATTTAATGTATTCCCAGAGGTTATGAGAAAGTCGGTTGACGTTTATGTGAAACATCAATGTTTTCTGGTCCATGATTTGACTGCACTTACGCCCGCCGTCTCTGAAACAAAATGAATCCCAAGCGACTGAAATCTAATTGTGCTGCACATGTCCAATTGTTTTCCACCTTAAACACGCAAAAATGGCCGTCAACTTCATTTCAAAATACGATGAGATAAGCGAAAGTCAGAAAAATTAACCGAAAGCATATCCGAAAGGCGGAGTTCTTCAGACGGAAACCCGCGACCTCTGCGCAGTTCCGTCTGCTGAAATTATACTCATTTAAAATTTGCTTATTGGCCGTGTTCCTCTTTTTCGATCTTTTTATGGCGACCGTTAATTCAATCGTCCGCTCGAAGTGTTTGCCGTGAAATTGGCGGATTTCGACGGTGAACGTTGTGATGATTTATTTGATTTTAAAACTTATACACGTCAATTGCCGCATCCTTTTCAATGCACATGTGAACAAACAAAAATGGCGGCGAGTTTTTGCACGTGAAGTCTGAATATCGTTGTTCCGTTTATCTCCGCTTGAAGTCCAATCCGGAAGTTCCTTTGCTTTCAATGCCCTTCTCCGCTGTTCCTTGATCATGGAAGTGTTGCATTTTGTACTCTTGACTTCATTTCGCCGTGATTCCGACACAAATTCGCTCTTGAGATTGTCCACTTGTTAAGTCCAATTAACTGCATTGCACGTTGGATTTGCTCTTGTTGTCCTACCGCGGCTTCACTAGTTGTAAACGAAGGCTGTTTATAAGCTCACACACTTGATGCTCGGCCAAGTTATATAGAAAATGATTCCGTGGGAACCGTTTTCTTGACGAAACGAATGTCTGAACGAAGTCCGAACTTCCTTTTACCTTCCTACTCGTTGCAAGGTTATTTGATTTGCGTAACAAATCTGTTACTTTTTCTATTTACACTATTCGAACGCCCACAATCTTACAAATTTTTGTTGTTCACTTCTTCGAACGCCAAAATAAGTTGTGGAAAAATCGAGCAAACACAAAGACTATTGAAGTGAATGAGCAAAAGAACGTGTCGATAGCCCGTTGGTTTCACCTTTTGTTTTGGCTTTACCGCGAAGTTGCACCTCGGAGAATCTCAAAGATTTCGTGTCGAATTTCCTTCCCGCTCCGGTGAACTCGGACTCCAATTTGCGATTCACCAGCTCACGTATGAAGTCTTTTGATTTTGCATCGTCATCGCGTTAGTCGCTCTTGAAGTTCAAACTTTTCGTTGCAACACGTTGGTTCCGCAAATGAATGAGTAGCAGAAGCCGAATTAGCATTCGTTGAGTTCTCTCAACGATAAGAATGTGGACGGTCGTCTGGCGATTATTCCGCTCGTCGCTTCTTCGTCCATTGTCTTACGACAGTCATTGAAACACTGACAACTTTTTCGGATTTAAATGCAGCTTCTAATTTCTGTGTATTTCCATAAAACACAATGTTGCGAGTTGTTTTCTGGATCTTTGAAGCTTCGCGTTTAGCCACCACATTGTTTCCGTCTGCTGCTGCGTTAATCCATTACTTCAGTTCATTCAATCTAATTACTCAAAGACATTTGAAGAAAAGAATGCTCAGAAAAGCTTAGGAAATGACCTCTAGTATTTCTTGTTATCATCCAATACATTTCCTGCGTGAAGATCATTAATGCTTACGGTATTCAAAGCAAAAACCCATACGATTGCTCTGTTCTTTTTGACGTCTGTAGACCAATTACCGTCGCTCAGAATATTTTCGGTACTCAACTCAACTTTATCTTAAATCCACGACTTCACTCACTTTTGACAATTCGATTTGTGCTTGTTGTTAATGTCGAACTTTCTTGTGCTTTGTACCCTGCACGATTAATCGAACTAACTGCTTGTGTGATCCTGTCTTTGTGGTGTGAAAAACAACTTTCTCAAACGTGCTTTCAGGCTAGTCACCTGATTAAGTCTCATGGTTTTTTTGATTTCCGATGTATTTCTTTCATTCGAGTATTAGCGATTTCGGCAGCTCAACGATGATGTCTTCTTCTGCATAAATCCAACGTAACAAATGGACGTTGACTTGTAACGCGATGAGAAAATATCGAACCTTCGCACTCGTTTCGGCCGTTCGGTTTCGAACAACAATGAATGTGTAATGCATTCGTTTGGCTTTTGATTCGCCGAGAACAAATGAAAAGCCGGACATTTTAATTCTTTGGCGTCGGAAGGCGTGTGTCAGGCGGCAAGTAATTTTCTCGCTTCCTGTGGTAAAGTATGGTCGATCCAATTTGTCTCACGTTCTGCAATTCGACCGCGACTTCTAGTTCTTCAAATTTGAAACCGCGGTTTGAACGAATTTGCATGGTTATGGGATTTCTGATTACTCACTTGTTCATTAGGAATCTCGAAGTTGTTTGCAAACTCGTATTCAAGAATGTTCATTAGCTTACGCACGCTCATTAAAAGTGGCGTTGTTCGATTCGTGTTCCTTCCTTTCTGTCAGAGATCGTAGCTTCGTTGTACGCGCTGTAATTTCCTGTGAACTACTAGACGTTTTCAAATGCATTCAACTTCTCTCTACTCGTTCGTTTTTAGGTGATGAACTCGAGTGACGATGACACGACAATCTGCTATCACTACAGTGAAAGCAATCCCGATCCGACGAATTCTCCGGTGGTTATCGCAATCTTCTCTGTCATTTACGTTCACATTTTCCTACTTGGTTTAATTGGAAATCTGTCAATTATTGTTCTGACCCTACGGTATCGACATTTGCGAACCGTTCAAAACATTTTCATTCTCAATTTGGCCATCAGCGATGTGGTCGTCTGTTTACTTTCGGTACCATTGACCCCGATAACGTCGTCTCAAAAGATCTGGATATTCTCGCGTCCACTTTGCCATCTACTTCCCATGGTGCAGGTAATTGAATCCACCGATTCCGTTTGTAAGTTTGTAAACTTTCAGGCAGTTTCTATTTTTGTTTCGACGTTAAGTCTTTCGGCCATTGCTATTGACCGTTACAATTTGGTTGTCCGCCCACACGCCAAAGCGCTAACGAATCGAGGCGCTACGAACATTGCAACTGTTCTTTGGATAATTTCCGTAATTGTTTCTTTACCTTACGGTTACTATATGACACTCGACACATATCCACAAGTTTGTGGCGAGTTTTGTACTGAAAATTGGCCATCAAAATCGATTCAGCGGTTAGTTCTTTCGATCTTCCCACAACAAATGACATCATTTTAGAGTCTATGCTTTGATTGTGTTGATACTTCAGTTTCTGCTTCCGTTTATGACCATGAGCTTCTGCTACTCGACCATTTTTTCTCGTCTCCGTGAACGAGCAAACTCGAAACTAAGAAAACTGAATGAGAGATCCCAACTGTTGTCGATTAGATCTACAGCTCCTAGTAGTAGCGAAGAAACTCCCGTTAATTCTCACACTGTAGCGGCAGCAAACGCCCATCGGAAAGCTGTGGCTCAGCAATCAGCCGGAGACGATGCGCAACGAACTTTACTTCTCGCTCAACAACGTCGAACAACATCGATTCTTGCTGCAATGGTTTTGATTTTCGGTTTGACCTGGTTGCCGCAGAACATCTTCACGTTGTTGATTGAGTACGATGAGGTTGGATATAGTCGTGGACGTAATCTCATTTAAATTTTCAGGATATTTTGACTTTCGGAGACACGAATTTCACGTATCTCGCATCGTTGATTGCTCATTCAATTGCAATGTTGACGAATATAATCAATCCGTTGTTGTACGCGTGGGTCAATCCGAGTTTTAAAGAACTGTTTTTGAATGCGTTCAAAAGTCGTCGATTACCCGACTCGTTGGAGAGTACGCGAATTCAACGAGAACCATCACAGAAGTTGGCGGCTCGTGATTCCGTTGCAAGAGTACGTTCAAATCTCCACATTCTAGATTCAAATTTTGATTTTAGGTAAATGGCAGTAAAAAGGCTTCAGATGATGTCGTTTAATTAAAATGCTATTCATTAGGCACTTCGCTTAACTGTGCGTCATTCCTTTGTGTTCTGAAGTTTGTGTGCTCAGGAATCACTTCAATTTTGTTTGCGGGTCGACAGTCGAAGAATGTCACATAGAAAATATTCTTGTTTTTGATTCAATAAACTTTTCATGTGAAGTGGTCCACACGTCTTTCAGTTTGGAGTCCAATTGGCACAAGGGCCGTTTATTCGCAGACTCGAGTAACAAGAACGTGAGAAATCCGTAGTGTTAATTAGCAAGCTAACCGATGATTTATTCCCAAATGTGTTTATTGCATGCAAGATTTACAAACTCGAAAGCATTCGATAGCATTTATTGTCTTCAAGTTCATTTACATGAAAGATTACTGAATAGAGATTTGATCATTAAGAAAGATTCCTGATAACATTCTACTACTCATCAACTAAATGGCAAATCACAAAGCTCAGAGAACAAGAAAGCACTGTGGTTTGAGTGGAAGAGATTTAGCGGGCAGAGTTGGCCGAACAATTTTTGCTTTGATGTAAAGCCTTGAAGCAGCGGACTGCAAAGTTCACATTTCCGGCGGGCCAATGGTCATATGCGGGTGTTAAGTTGATAACCGATATCGAAAAATGCCGAAAACAACAACGAAAAAGCAGGCAAAGTTTCAGTATGGCGGTTATTAAACGCGATCGTCAACTTACCTCCAATCGGTTTATTCGGATACAAAACAATTTCGAAAAAAGGTCACATAGTAGTAAGATGGACTTAGAAAAACGTAGAAATATGGGTGGGGGTTTCAGAACACAAGTTTAGTAGAAGACCTCAGATTAGTTCTTTTTGTGCCTCTCAGTCTTTGCATCGTCAAGAACCGAGTGGATCAGCGAAGAGTTTCCATCGGCTTAGAATAGGCCAAGCAATAACGAAAATATGCCGTCCGTTCATAAATAAACGTCTGACAATTGAATAGAACAATTAAAAAATAGACTTCCAAAATGAATGCACACACATGAACGCAAAGTACGAAATATACACGAACAACAGTGTCCAACGGAAGAGCGACAGTCTAAATAATCGATTTACAGTTTGTTAACAAAACTGTGCAACTTACGGATTGACCAGGATGCTCATAGAATGGGGCCGCATTTAGAATTCGATAGAAAAGTGCCGTGTCAGTAATAACGGCAATAGCTCCGATAATCAAAAGCGCAAGTAAAATCAACAAAACAATGACCTAAATTCAAGTTTTGTAGCTTTTGAAAGCCACTCATAGGTTACCTGCATTATGAGATGAGGAAACAGCAAGGCAGCTATGTTGCGTTTAATTCCTACAATCATAAGTAGAATGATGAGTGTTGCTAATGCGCATCCAATAGCCGTTGCAATGAATGCCACACCCGCATAGTCGGTTGATGTGTCGTCGTCGTAGCCATGCTTTTGTTGCAATACAACGAGCAGAGCGTTGAGGAAATAGAAGACGATGAACAACATTTCCACAATGGCAACACTGTATGTTCCAGTTTTGACATGAAAACAACCACAAAAACAACGATATGCATCAGCAGACTCATCGAATTGAATCGATTTGGGCAGTGCTTCCGAACTTCGTCGTCGATTCTGATTCCTGTGCGGTTGACGAACCAACGGAGTTCTCAACGGCAAATGAAACGGAAGTCGACCGTTCATTGATCGCATTTTGAGCCTATCGGCAATGCAAATCAGCAACCAGAATGCAATGACAATCACAGTTCATGGACATTAGTTTTGGGCTTCTGAAACGACGAGATTCAGGAACTCAGTAAACCCCAGTCGAGTGTTTAAAAGACCGTGTGTGGCCGCCGGAATGAAAATTTCGAACTCCAACCGTGCGGCGTACAATGGCGCGTAAGCAGAAAATTGCGAAAAGCCTCACGCCTTGAATTCACGTCAAGAAGATCGTCAAAAGCTCGCACTTCGAAATGCGTGCCACAAGAAAGCAGGTGGAAACGGTTTGTTGTAATCGAAAACGTGCGTTTGCAGGAGCGCAACTCGGACGTGTTTGGTTGCTAACCGCTTTCGGCCTTTAGGGCAGGTGGCGAGTTTGTTTGTTCTGCGACCACAGTGCGCGAGAGACACGTGAAAACACAAGAGGTTGATGAGTCAAGGGACCGCTGCGGTCTTTCGCAAGAACGTGACTCAAAAGAGCGGAATAAAAAGTTTTTAATTTACATTCTTTGTGACCATCAGATTGCGCGTCTTCCGGCTCTCGACGTCAACAAGGCGTAAGAGGGAAAAAAGAAGCGCAAAAAAAGTTGTCAAAAGCGGAGTCTCGGCCAATTGACGAGAAAAAAAATTGAAAAGCGGCCCAAAAACGCAATTCCACACGGAGTTCTTGCCGCTTTGCTTTTCACGGACGCAAAGCGCGCTTTTTTTATGAGCGGCATCAACGATGACAAAATTGACCGACAGTCGAGAATTGTTGATGGGCCGAAAGCGTCTTCAATTCATCTCCAATCTGTGCGGTCATCTTTTAGATCAAATCCAATTTCCGCGACCAAATTCGCTTAATCCGAAACGTACCGTCAACCGAAACTTCTCGAGTAAACCGGCGAAGAAAAGGACGACGTCGGTGGCCACTCGGTTTTGTTTTCAAACGACGCGCAGACACGTGATTTCACTTAGAACGCAACAGCGAAATGAATGTCCACGAAAGCAAACACGGAAATTGAAGTCCATTAGCAAATCGGCTTCTGATTGAAGTTCCACAGAAACAGCTTGTTCAGTCGAGTAGATGGCTGTGAAGCGTTGTAGGTTGTGAGGTGCTTGAATTCATGATATTTCCGTCAGAGAACTTCCGTTACAAGCTCACTCGTCATTCTATCACGCATCAACGATCATTCCTTTAGACATTCACCTTGAGAACTCTGTTCTAATATGCTTAAGGTTTCATTTAAAATTATGAGCTTCGCTTAATCTTTGACATTAGTGTAAACACTTAAAGACCGTTTCTACCGTTGTATTTTAAATATCCAAATGAGAAGACCAAAATCCATCTAATTGTAGTGCAAAACTCAAAGTTGAAGATGACATGTTATAATTAACGAATAAAATAATCGCTTCAAACTTGATTCTGTGTCCAACTCTGTTCAAATGGCAACCTCAAGTTAAAAGCTATTTATGACTTTGATAGAAATTTGCAAATACTGTAATGTTAAAACACTCCACCTGCTCGATTCCACAAAGCAGTTTGACTTTTGATCGAATACTAAAACACTCAAAATGAATATGTGAACTTTTACTTCACCTGCAAGCGAAATGCTTCGACCGTATCTATCTTCTTAATTACTATCTTCTTGTTTAACGCATTTCCGGTTGTTCAGTTGCTGTAGTAAAGAAGAAAAAAGTTACACTGTACCGTATTATCGGTTTGTAGATTATCAAATCGCCATTGCTACAATTTAGAATAAAAAGGTTTGACAGAAATTAGGTTTGTTGAAGAATCATCTGACATTTAAAGTCTGTGATTTACGAATGCCAGTTTAATTATATTTTTTACTTAAGTCTATTGACAGGTGAATAGAATCATACCAGCAAGTCTAACACTTTTCCTGTTACACTTGTCGAACTAAACTGCTAATGACAGTCTGGTACTTAGAGCCGTAAAGAGTATTGTGAACGCGCACACCCTTAAATGTATTAACTTGGTCGTCAGAGACTTATTTCATTGTTAAAAGAATTATTGGAACACTTATAAACGCTAAGGACACTCAATTTGTGTATTAATGTACTTCCTTTTCTTTTGTAGTTGTTCACATATCAAGCATTGTTCGCGTATTATCAAGCCGCACTCTTCAAGTTTCATTTTTAGATGTTCAAAATATGCAACACTACAGAGCGACCTCCGGAATGGCTTCTAAGTGTTTATTTGCAGTTCATGAACCTTAACTTCGTTGTTTCTCTTCCTGCACATCTCATGATTCTAATATTTGCTATCTTCAAAACACCGAACGGAATGCACAGTTACAAGATTACTCTTACAAACACAACCATATGGTCGACGTTAGTTTTGATTTGGATGAGCTTTGTACTCAGACCATTTATTTTGTTTCCGCTGCCAATAGCTATTTCGTACGGTTCATTTATGATTCCAAATTATCAACATGCCATGTTTCATTTTAATCTTTTGATCATTTTTGTGTTGAACATGTTGACGGCAATGATTTTGTGTTTCATCAACCTATGTCTCTACCTAATTCAAGCAAAGATTGTGAATCATATCAAGATGCATCACGCTCTACTCTTGGGTTCACTTGCTCACATTATTTCATCGGTTTTTGGTTATTTCCTGCTCAACAAAATCTACACTCCAAATCCAAATCTTCGGTCTGAAGTCTTTGGTTTAGCGTCCGAAAATAACTCCGATGGTTGTTTAGCTACGTCTTTGATTTCTTCTTATTCAGGTGTTTTATTTGGCTATCTACCAAATGTAAACTATCCGATCTTTTCGTTTCTCACTTGGTTTATGTTCACGGTGATTGTAGTTGTTGTTTTGGCTTGTTTTTCTCTTCTTATTATTGTCCTCTTTCGTGGAATCAATAAGTCAACTCGGTCACGAACATGGCGCTTCAAAAGAAACGTATTTTTGATGCTGTCGTCCAGAACTATGATCCCACTTACTTTGGGTTTTATTCCTGTAATTATCCTTACATATCTTATTTATATGCATCATCAGTCTATGATGTTAATTGGCAATGCGCTTTTTGCTTTGAGCACACTTCAAGCTCCTGTCAACTGTCTTTCTACCGCTCTCATATTCAAGCCCTACAGACGAATTTTGCTGCATTATATCACCGGTTGTTTGCCGCAAGATATACGGGAACGTTACAACCAAACATCATCGATCTCAGTCATACACGGCCGCTCAGTTTTTCGCTCAAGGTAAGTTCAATTACCGTATCTTTGAATTGAATTAACCGTCACTTTAGTGCACGAACATCACCCTATCACGCAACAAAAACTGCACAAATTACGATGATCTCAGCAAATGAATCTCACCGACCACGTCAACGATAATCGAATGTTCCGTTCTTTTTGTCATAAATTAAAGCAATTTTATTTGAAAGTACAAAAGTGAAGTAAATCATATATTGTTCACCGTTTTTGGTGTGTACATTTGAGAAGGAAGAATCGGCGCCGAACCGAACGGATCCTCTTCGATTGCTTGTTCCAGAAGTGAGTCCAATTCAAAATTCACTTCTTCTAATCGCAACTCTTCTTTACGTACGACTTTCGGAGGAATTGCTGGAACTGCGATAAAGCAAAGATCAAAAAACAAGGCTCTCGAGAACTCACCGACTGTGTTTCTTCGATTTAGACCTCGTGGCAATTGATCGAAATGCTCGCCGAAATCATTATCGTCCATTGTGCTGCAGGCAACAAACGGATTCGACGATTCAACGGTTGTCAGTCGTTCGTGTGTTATCGCATCGGAACTAGGCGATTTGACAGCCGTACAGGTCGTCTGAAACCACAGATGTTTAGATTGAAAATACAAACATTTTAAAAAGTGACACCACTTACTTACCTTTTCATCGAATCGTTTACTGCACATTGAGTAGGGTCTAAAAGCATCGTATTCCGACTATTAACCTCTAAACTCACTGAAATGCACTGGATCGAAGTGCCGTAGCCGGAAGTGTTGCAGCATTTCGTGGTCGAGAAATCGGAGGGATTTCGACGTTTTCAACGAAATTCCACTTGTTTTCTGCTTGAACAGTTCGCTGAATGGGCTCCTGATTTGTTTCTGTTGTCGACGGAACTGATTTCGAACTGTCAGTCGAGATTTGTGACATTTTCATTTGCTCGGAAACGTTTTCTCGTTGTGTCGAAGTGGTCAATTTGATGGAAACCAAATCAGAAGTTGCGGCAGAAGGCGAGTTCTTCGGCGACTGTTCTCGATTTAACTCTTGTCGTTGTGCCGAATTAGATGAAAGATGGTCGTCAGAAAACTTGGCACCAACACGTGGAGACTGAAAGAAAAGATGAGAATTTGGATCGATCAAACTCACGGCAGTAACCGGTGGTGGAATGAAACCAGAGACATTCGACGAAGCTTTGGGTCTTAGACGTGGATTAACCGAGGTCGTTAACGTGGATTGTTTCTCATCGGCAGTGTTAACAATCACTCCGATCATTTCTTCGTATTTTGTCGTTTTCGTCGCTGCTTCTCGATCCTGCGATTCAGTTCTCGCAGTTTCATGCTTTAAATTTGACAGTGAAGGTTTTGAAATTGTAGTCGAGTCAGCTAATTGAGTGACCGTTTTAGCGGTGGCATTCGCAATCTTCTCTCGATTTTTCGTCTCTTCAAATTCGTTTAAAGCTTTTTCGAAGCGTTTTGCGTAGTTCGATCCCAATTTGTCTCTTAATCGCAGTATTTCCACAGCTTCAGTCAACTCAATTCGCGGAGATTTCTGAAAGTAAACTTGGATAAAGACTTCGTGTTTAATTACCTCAATGTTATAAACTGGACATTTTCGTTTGGCTGCTGAGAAAGCAAGATAAGCAACTTGATATATGGTTGGTCTATGTTTAGCACTATTTGTCAGTAGAAGATCTAAACAGGATATTGACTTTAAAAGGCGAATGATCTTACTGATTATCGCTTTGATTTCATTGGATATGAACGGAGTATCGGGAAAAGTGAAGTTGCCACTTTGGATAGCCAATGCTGATTCGCCGAAGGGCAATTGAAAATAACAGAGTTTGTAGAGAAGGATGCCAAGTGCCCAAATGTCTACGTATATACGTGAAAAATCTTCAACTAGTTAGCAAACATACCTGCTTTAGTTCCAATCGGGGTGTTTGAGAACAAATCGATCATTTCTGGAGCTCGATAGGAGAGAGTCGTGTAAATTTTGATTTCCTCTTCAAGTTGTGACTGCGTGTGTGTTTCACGAGACATAACCTTCGTTGTTGCACTACCAAAATCACAAAGAATGTAAAGTTGACGTTCAGTACCCGTACGCTCGTCCACCAAAATGTTTTCGATCTGAAAAGCCGAAATCAAATCACAAGCAAAATAACAACAAACTTTTAGGTCTCTGTGAATCACCGGTGTTTTGGAATGATGCAAACGAGCTACTGCTTCGCAAACGTCACAGAAGATAGCGAGAATCTCGTCGGTGTTAAAAAAGCGATTTTGTTTCAAGTAGTTGTTCATTAACTGGAGAACGTTAGCTAAAGGCTTGCACATAGAAGGAGTGCTTGCTTCTCGACTCACATTTGTAATAGAAAGTTAAAAGCATGTAATCGTATACACCCATTTTGTTGACCGTTAGCGAGTGATCAACGTAGCCAACAATGTTTGGATGATTTAGATTCTTCTAAAATTAGCGATCAATTTAAAACCGCAGTCAAATAAACTCACCACAATTTGGGATTCTGTTTTGCAGGCTTCGACTTGTCGCGGATCGTCTCGAATGAGCTGTCGCTTCAACGCGTAACATCGGCTATGTTTATCGCAAACCAAATAAACAATCGCATAGCCACCTTCCGCCAACTTTCTTTCAACTACGTACGTTTTTTTGCCCAATTTGATCGTCGAACCTTTGCAATCCTGAAAGCACGGAGATGGGAAGTTCAATTTGCTAACAAAACTGATTACTTTGATCTCAACTCCGGCCGATGTCGACGCCACATCCTTGTACTTTTTCTCTTTTTCGCTCGTCAACGGCTGCGGTTTGGGTCCATTGTTCGAGTTGCTGCCAAAGAATCCCAACGGCATGGAAGTGAACGTCTGAAAAACGATCGAATTGTTTCAACTGAACGAGAACTGGAACGAGAAAAGGACCGAAATGGATTGATTACTCATCAACCAAAATATTCGACTCGCCGATAGCCTTCCACAGACCGGGGCAAAAAGTGACGAGCGCACACCCCGCACCTCCAATTTATTTTGCACAGCATTCGAGATACGAACATACGCACACATCGGTCGAACGAAATTTCAGCACGAAAGTTGGCAAGCCATTTGCTTGTAACTCAAGTAATTATTGCTCATTCAGTAGATGAAAGCCTCAAGTTGGGTCATCAAACAAAAACTCATGTTCAAATTTGCGCTCTTTCACTTTTTACTGCGCTCCAAATGGTCAAACTTTGCGAGTTGGTATCGTAACAGAAAGTCACTTTACAAGCTTATGAGGAATTTATGTTTTTTCCACAATGAAATTCTTCGTTTTCTCGAAAGAACAAACTCCAATCAAAACGGTTTAAATGAACAAAAAAACGTTGTCTTATGTTCAAATCTTCGAATGTGCCAACGGCTGATGAATCAACGAGAAGATGTGAGGTGGCGGTTTGAAGAGCCATCAGTCGAAAAATTCAGCGAGCTGCGGCATCAGTTCCATCAAGTGTTCATTTCGAGGCTCGTTGACTTCATACTGTAAACATGTCAAGCAGTGATTCTACAGACCTAGAAAACGAAACCGAAGATGTCGCTCCACCACTGATGTCAACGGCAAGGCGACGTTACTCGATGGTCTTGAAGGCACACAACAACGTGATGCGTGTAAGTTCCGGAAATAAATTTGAGTCGAAAAGCGGGGATTGTGAGCCAATCACGCGGAACTATTCGGTTTCCCAAGAAGACGGTCGGATCGTATTGCGCCGTTCGAGAATCTGCATTCCAACGCCGAGAAACGTTCAGAGGAGTGAGCGCCCCGATAATGCGGGACCTTTATGATTTTTGTTTTTGATTTTCGAAGCGCTTCACAGTCCGCCTCGGGCGCAACATTATCGTCTCGTCTCCTTCTTCAGGTTGTTCGTCCGTTTTTTCACGCCACCAGCGTCAACCCTGTGCTTTTTTCGCACCGATTGACATCACGAAACGATCGGTTGGCATCATCGATCGTTTCTGTAATTCCCGACTGTCGACCGCCTGTCGATCGTCGTTTCGGCGTCGCGAATTTGCATCTCTCGCAAGCGCACGGATTTTCACTTTTCGTTTCGACTGCCGTTTTGATTCGTGCGCTTGATGGGTTAACGGTTTGATAAGCTCTTTTTTCGCATGTGTTTTCTGTTGATTAGGTCCCAACGCCGTGGAAACCGTTCCTATCGCCTGCGGATTTTTTGTCCACCAAATCACATCAAGGGATAGGTTGACAAGACGATGCAGCACAATCAGTGAGGGAGGATGCGGGTGAAGCGTTGAACTGAGAATCTGTTCCGTTCGTGTCTTTCTTGTGAAAAATTTGAGGACACAAATTGACGTTTTTGACTTCCCGTATCTTTTAGGTCAGTGATTCGAGACGCAATTCGATTGCGTATGGGCCAAACAGCGGCAGTGCAATTGCTTGGCATTTCACTCAACGACAACTGGGAAACAGAGCGCGGTGGGTTTACGTTTCACGGTCGAGATCATGAAGATAACTGCTGATGACGTCATCGGAGATCAAACAAAAAAGCGTAGAGTTTGCGTGATGGTTTCGTCATCTGATTTCCATCCGCGACCATTTGCATAGAAATCAACGATCGTACGCACCTGAAGTTCAACTGCTGCGAAAGAAGACTGCTGGAACGACTGGCAGCGGATCAGCTCCGCTTCTTTTTCTTCGCCGTTGATCGTCTTCGCTAAATTGCGATGTTTGTTCGTTGGCTGAATTGTGTGCACGGCGGAAGGGTGAAGAATTTTTTTGTCCGTTTGCTTTGGCCGTGATTCTTCAGCACCGATTTATCAACAAAAAATTCTTCACGGTGTTGGAATCGAGTTGTTATTTGATCTGCCGAAATTGCGATTTCACGGTCAAATAACAAGACCATTGTTGATAATCACTTTTCGTTTCAAATAACACGATCACTTTACACCTTTTTTTGTCCTCCATTATTCTAAACAAACCCAACGTTGTCGAACTTCACAGTGGTAGTCGTCGACGTTATCGACTACTTCCGCAACTGCACCCAAATTTCCGCAACAAAATCGATTTGTTTCTTTGCGAGATTCCGAGAGTTTTAAACCATTTCGTAAATTTGAGGACGAGAGTTGGCTATGCTTCAACGGTCACTAAATTGGACTGATGAGTACGGTAGAAAACCTGAGAATCTTGGCCTGTCGAGGCGATTGTCTTCATGATCTCAGTCGAACTCATATCGATCCCGACTATCTTGCGAATCCTGATAATTGCAGACGAATGAGTGAACGACTTTTGCGATTGCGAGAACGTTTCTCGCCCGCTGCTTCAACCGATGCATTTCATTCGACTCATCTACGAATTGGCGATGTCTGCTCTCTATTCGCTCTTGATCCATACAACGGCAACAAGCATGAAGGCTTCCTATCCACCTTAGGTCTTGTGGATGATCGTTTGGTAGTCGAAGCAAACAACGGGACATTGCAGTCTCCTCCAAAGACCTACAGAGGTTTGTTCACGTAGATTTTTGTTAACTGTCGATTAAAAAACAGATTGTCTCTTTCGAATTTGTCCCGTAAATCGATATGCTGCTCAGAAACAGTATTGGACCGAACAACGACGTGGCACGATGAGTGAGCTGTTCGATGAAGAAATGCTCAAGAAACTTCGAGTGGCGGCCGATAAAGAACGAGAACAAAATGATCTCGAGTATCGAAAGATGCATGGAAGTGCGATCCAATATGGTTCGGCGATTCAGTTGCTTCACGTCAAGTCTGACAAATATCTTACAATGCAAAAGAACTCACCAGCACGACAAGAACGCAATGCAATGCGCGTCTATTTAGATCGAATCGGCAATGAGGGATCGTGGTTTACTGTCGAACCGGTTTACAAACACGTTTCGATTGGTGATAATGTAAGAACATATGTACATAAAGATTTATAATTGAAATTGTAGGTGATGTCCGGTGAACGGATTTGTTTGATTCCCTATACAACTGGCGCTACAAACAATACAAACACTAATCAACCAAAACTGCAATTACATTTGTCCCAACTTCATCTTTCGGATCATCGAAATGCGTGGGAAGTGAACTGTTTGAACGAACTGACTGAATGGCAAATCAATTTGTTTCTCCAATTCGATGAAAATCAACCGGACAACGTCAAGTCGGGAGATGTTGTTCGTTTATTTCATGCCGATCAACAAACTTTTTTGACCCTGGATGAGAATCCCAAAAGCAAAAGCGATGTTGTTTTTCTTCGAATGACAAATCGACCATCAGCTACCGATGCAACTTCATCTCGAGCGCTTTGGGAAATTCAAGTAATTTATTTGGCATATACAAACTCTACTGTTGTGTAATTATAGGTTCATAACAAAGAAATGGCGTATCGTGGCGGTGCGGCAACTTGGCGACGACAAATTCGATTCAAACATCTTGCAACCGATCTATATCTTACGGCCGTTCCAACCTCCACACTTGTGAATCATGATTCACGTCGTGCGAGTACTTTACGTCCAAGTGTTGTTGAGCTTTCATTACCCGTTCTTGGATCATTAGACGCCGGAGACGACGGCTATTCCCTTATACTTGTGCCCAAAGAATCAAACGATCCGACTCGAGACGAAGAACTTCTCTTTTTACTTGATCCTTGTGCTAAGACGTTGACAAAAGAATCGCGAGTACCAATCAATTCGTTTGTTCGTTTACAACACATGGTATATAGAAGAGCAAAGGCAATGGTGTAAATTTTTTATAGGCCACTGGTACTTGGGTTCACACCACTGATCCTACTCTAAAACAAAATCTTTACCATTTCAACAAGAATGAGAAGGGTTGGGTTAAAGTTGTGTGTGAGGACATGAAGATCGACAAAGAAGCCTTCGCGCTATCACCCGTTCCACCGAACGAAGTAAGAGACTTGGATTTTGCTAATGATGCTTCTCGAGCTTTACATCAATTTATTAAACTAATCAAAAGCGGTAAAACAGTTGGAAAGGAACCTATTAAGTGAGTTTTTACTGACACAAAATACTCGACCTGAAAGTTTAGTTTTACAATGCAATTGCTCGTGGATTGTATTTTGTTTGTCACAAACACAAACAATCACATGATTGATCCATTGCGCATCATCGACTTCAATCCAACTCGTGATCGCCAGAAGCTACTTCGCGAGCAAGGAGTTTTGGGAGAAGTTTTCGATTTGTTGAAAGCTCCGTTTATGCCACGACAAGGAACCGGTGAAGTTGCATCGCTTTTGGCTTCACCACAAGAGTTGACTGAGCCGCGAAATGAAGTTTTCCAAAAAATGTTCCAACTCTGTTACTCACTTCTACGATACTCTCAAGTCGGATATCGAAAGAACCAGGTCGTTTAGTTACTAATCGAATTGACGTTCGATGTGTTTAGGAGTTTTTGGCCGAAAAGTTTGATCAAATTCAAGAACAGATTGGTTTCAATTTACTTGCCGAAGACACTATGACCGCTGTGCTTCACAACAATCCAAAGTTGTTAGAAAAATACGTTAAAACACCACATGTAAGTTCTTTTAATTGCGCATTTAAACGATGTTTAGGTTGAACGGTTCGTTGAATTGGTGCGAAATAATCGTTGTGGAAAGTGAGTGTAACATACACGCGATCAGAACTAAATAGCCGTTTAGATTTCTGGATTACTTGGCAGATTTGTGCGTTTGCCGTGGTGAGGCCAATAAGAAGATCCAGGAACTCATTTGCAACAGTGTTCTCAGTGAACGAAATCGTGACATTTTCATGAAAACTGAATTGGCACCAAGTTTGAAACTGAGTGCTAGTCAGGGAAAGGTAATGAAAGAGGAGAGAACTGGACAATAAGCTTGTTTAGAAATTGGAAGTATACATTTGTTGGAATTTTCCAAATTCGATTTGTCGTTCGTTAGTTCAGTGTGCAGAATCAAGATCGAGCGACGATTTTGAAATGATCGACTACTATCGTCATCAACTTGGTCTACTGGCACAGATGTGTCAAGATCAACAATATTTGGGTTGGCATTTTCTTACGTTCAATTCTTCACTCTGTGCTTATTTTCAGCCATCGATCCGCCACCAGAACGTAAACTTTTGAACATTAGTAATGAGCTTCCAATTAATTTGGTTCTTCAGTAAGATCGATAGCACTCAAAGTATTCAAGTCTTCTTTTCAGATGTATGTCCGATGTTCGATTACCTTGTGATATTCGGGCATCATTTGCTCGTCTTATGCTTCATCTACACGTTGTTCGTGGTTCGCCGGTTACTGCTGTTCGACACGCACGACTTTGGCGTTACATTCCACACAACGTAAGCGTCAATACTTATCACAGCAATCCAGAGGAATCGTTTGCCGAAGCGGGACACAAACATGGTGCTGGTGAACATTTTCGCGATGTTTTAAAAGTGGTCGATGAGTATCTTGCCGGTCTAAGATCTAAATACTCGGACGGTGAAGTTGTGCTGAGCGAAGCTGCTGCCTTTTGTGATCAAAATCGACTGACATTTGAGGTTGAGAATAAGAAGTCAACACACTCGATTATTATCCGCCATTTCAGATCGTCACTCTTGCTCGTGCATTGGCGCAGTTTGGATTCTACAGTTTTGAAGAGTTGTTGAAACTGGCACAAAACTTACTTGCCATCACAGACAGTAATCCACGTTATGCGGCAACTTCTCGTCATCTTGCGCCGCATACCAACTTGCTCAAACAGTTTACACGTGGAATGTTGCAAAGCATGGAAGGACGAGAAGTTGCGTCTGCCAATTCCACTCCAATGAGACCAAAAACCTTAACACGTGGCGACACTGAACCCGGAAACGATAACGCACGCGCCAAAGAAAGTCGAGAAATGATCCTACAGACAAAGTTGATTGTAGTCGAATTGCTTCAATTCATCATGGACGTTCGTCGGGATTATCGCATTACTGTTGCTCTTTCATACTTCAAAAACAAATTTCCATGTAATGAAAACGGCAAACTGGACGCAACACCGACTATCACGGAGAAAATTGTAAACGAAATGCGAGCAGAACTCTTCGAAAAAACCGAAAGTGAATTGGATTTTGATGGAGAACAAGGACAACAACTACTTCGAATTCTGCTCCAAATGACCATGGACGAGTTTCCACCGTTGACGAGTATGGCACTAAAAGTTCTCTTTCGACACTTCACTCAATACCTGGAGATTTGCGACGATCTACGTCAGGTAATTTCAAAGTGTATCAGCAGTGTACACACATTAGTTTTTAGGTTCAATTGCTTGTTTCTAATCGAGATGTTGACAACTATCATCAAATTGATCGTGATCTTTTTGTCTTGAAAAACTTAACTGAAAAGTCAGAACTTTGGGTTCATTGGGGTAAGACGTCTAGTGGCAATTCAACACGATCAAAACCAAAACCATTGAGCGTTGATCGATCGCGGAGTATGAGTGGCGATGATTTGCTCGATGGTCCTGATGAAGAACACGAAAATACTGCCGAAAAAGCGGCTGCTGAATTGCAGGAAGCGGAGAACACTCCAGATTTTGGACCATTGCCTTCGCAGAAGTTCATATCATTCAGTGAGTCATTTGAACATTGGGTATATAACGTGCATTTTCAGTCAAAGAATATTATCCACAAAATCGATCTACATGTATTCAAATGCTTCAACAAGTGGGTTGTAATTGTAAATTCCATTTCTGAATTTTGACTTAGTTATTCAACAACAACGATCGGGATTCCATGTCTGTTGCTTTGCACGATATTATGGACAAAATGCCATTGATCGCCTATCCGATTGTGCGCGATATTCTCGTTCGCATGAAGAATCTTTGTTTCGAAGATTCACGAAACGACCTCATGAATCAACAGTTGCTGCGAAATATGCGAGTCTACGAAGTGGCTTTGGAGTTCTTGTCTATTCCATACGACAAAAAGAACGACAGCGAAATGCCCAAACTGATCACTTTGGCACACGAGTTCTTGCGCAGTTTCTGTTGGAATAATCGAGAGAATCAAAACCGTTTGCATATGTACGTTTCGATCGACAACGATGCAAAAGAAGGCTCATTGCCTGTAGAAACGGTGAGTAGACAAAAACTAGGCAATTCAATCGAAAGATTGTAGGTCGAAGAAGTCTCGACTTTAGTCTCCGTTTATCGCAACAATCCGGATTTGTGTCAAAACGTCTCCGAACAACTCATTTCGCATATTGTCAGTTTGATTGAGCACAAAAGTCGGAATGCCATTTTTCTGGAATTGTTGCAAATTATTGTATCGCCATCAGAAAAAGAAATGGACGAAGTGCAATTGAAAATCGTCGAAGAAGTTTGTTCATTAACTTGTCGTCTTTACTGTCAATTTTAGATTGGAAAAGCGTCAGATGAGGTTCGCCAGTTTTACGTCGATAGTGCGAGTTTTGAGCAGCTGATTGAGATGATGAGAGCCAATGTTGTAAGTTTGTTAAACGTTCCAATTTGCATGAAATTTAGGATCTTGACGTAACATCGCCCTTGCGATATCACATTGAACTTGTGAAGTTGATGGCTTTGTGCACAAAAGGAAAAAATGGAACAACGGAAATCAAAAGCGCTTCGTTTATGCCCATGGATCACATTGTTCGTGTAGTTACGGCCAAAGAGTGTATTGTTGAAGTGAAAAGCGTGTACCTGCAATTCATGCTTCATTGTTACATTGATACGGACATCGAACTTAAAGACGCGAATAATGTTGAGTACTTGGAGCAAATTCTGGACGATGTTCTTTGTGACATTCGGAAGGTTAGTTAGAAGAACGTTAATGGTTAAAATGCTATTTAGTTGTCGATGTATTTGAAAAAAGATGCACGTCAAACTCCCGACTTGATTAGTCTGGAGCGATATGTTTGTCAGATTTTAACAGAAGTGCTCACACGTTTCTTCGAAAAACCGTATAATCAACAGCCAATGCTCGATATTCGAGTTTGTTTTGAAGGAGAAGAAAATATTCTTATAAGTCGAGTTGCAGCAACATCAAAAACGTTTCACGAGTATTGTTCAACAACTGAATGAACTTCAGAATGGACGATTAAAAAGTGGACATCACTCAAAGAATTGGTATCGAGTTGCAGATTGCACGAAACGATTGAACAAGTGCGCTGATGAAATGGGCATCTTTCCACTTACGAACCTTTCGCTTCCACCGGTCAGTTCGGCAACCACAGCAAAAGCTCGATGGCAAAGTGCCGCGCACTCCGCTCGTTTCATTACAGTAAGTATTTTACCAGTTGTTAAGCCAGTTAATCGATATTGTTTAGCGCAATCAACAGTCTCTCTCCGTTCGTACAAATCGTCATCTCAACGCTCCACGATATTCTCGAACAGTTGACAGTCAGAACAACGTTGTTACGTGTTATCAGCAGTTGGTCGATGAACTCAAACTCTTTCTTCAACCTTTGCAATCAGCTGAGTCGTCTGTTTTGGTTGATGTTTTACATTTGCCCGAACGCTTGTTTCCAGTGGGTTCGAAGTTGCGAGACCGTTGCGAACATGGTGGCGTTTGTTCCAAGTAAACAATGCAATGAAAAGGCGCCAATAAGCCTGATTTTAGGTTAATCCAACACTGCAAGTTACTATTGGTTCAAAAGCATGAAAATCTGTGCGGCCGCGTTCTGATCACTTTGTGTAAAATGGCGACCTCTGCAAAACATAACTTTACATTACAAGTAAGTTTTCTGAACTGTCTTTTAGCTTACTAATAAATTAATAAGCAAAGTACTTTAATGCTTAATTAAATTTTGTTCAACTAACATTTTAGCCGATTTGTTACGCTCGCTATCCGAATACGGTGAATGTGGTAAGCGAAGTTGAATGGCAATTGACTGATTCCGAAGTAATGAGTTTTGCGGTTTGGCCGTTTTTAATCATTTCCATTGCTTTCTATCTAACCACTTCTGATGCACTGCACATGTTGGACGGCACTCACTTACTAAAACTCACTTCTTTCGGAACTGTCCACTTTCTATTTGAACACACGAGCCTTATTATTAACTTTCTGTAATTACAGGGAAAAACTGTTCGTCGTCAATTGTTGGAGCGATATTTCGGCGCTGATGCAGTGATGAGTAGTGGAAAACCGATTATGTCGAAAACCGATGTTGACGGGAAACATCGAGACTATGTGTTCGACAGCGAATTACGACCCTTACGAAATATTTCGCTCTACGAAGTTCAATGCAAACTGAACAATGCCGGTGCAGTTGGTAATACGAAAGCATGAGGTTAGTGTGTTTATTTGTTAATTTTCAGACCTGGTCATCGATCTGATCGTAATGGAACCATCACACGAAATCTTTCTTAAGGCCTGTCAGCTCGCCAAAGCTTTGCTTTACGAGGGAAATTACGAAGTTCAAATGTCGTTTTATCATCGATTGAAAGAGAAGAAAGTTGCTGGAAAGTTCTTTCGAGCATTCATCACGAAACTACAAGCAGCTCAAAATCGTCTGAAGAGTGATATGATGTCTGGAAGTACGGGAAGAACAAAATCTGGTAAGTTCAATGGGCTATTTATTGCATTGCTTGTCAATAACAACGACTTTAACTATTTCGGGTGTTTTTCTTTAAATTTCAAGGGCCAGCAATAACGGTAGAAAACTGCGGTTGTTTTATTTTCAGCGATGTCAACATCAATCAGTCGTCGTTGTACGTTTACTTTTTTCCTTGTTAGTTTATCCCATTTGCTTGGTTTCCCAAATGCTTTATCACTGTCTTGCAAATCTGTCAGTACATCAATCGATTGCGCATAAGCAACAACTTTCCAATTTAATGTCAATTTGTTCTCATCCCAAGAGAGTTTTTAGCATCAACGGCCATGACACCACTGCCGTTCGTATCCGATCAATCACCACTTCTTGACGGTCTTCATCCGCACAAGCCGGTATCGCATCAATCTTCATTCTCTGAGAATCAACCCAATCCAATGACACTACCCAGTGATTATGCGAATGTCTCTTACACTCCAAGTATCAACGACAACTATCAAGACGAAGACAAGTAACAGAAAACAACGGTTAAAAATACTAACCTATGACTTAAAGAATACCAAACATGTTACCATCAGAAGTTGGAATCATCGAGCCGATTCTTCGATTCTTGCAACTTTTATGTGAAAATCACAACCACATACTTCAGTCATTTTTGCGAACCCAAAACAGTAGACCTGATTACAATCTTGTTGCCGAAACCCTTCTATTTCTGGACACAATCTGTGGAAGCACGAAAGGAAGTTTGGGAGTTTTCGGCGAAATCGGAGAACACAACTTCTCTCTGATTACACAGACATTAATTACACTCACTGAGTTTTGTCAGGGGCCTTGTAACGAAAACCAAGTAAGTTGAACAACAATGAATAGATTAATTGTAATTCTTCTACAGAACACACTTGCTATGCGTAGGTTTTCTGACTATTTTTAAGTGCAATTCAACTTTACAAATGCATTTGCTTTTTTTAACACGCCATCAATGAATCGATGTTTAGACGAATCGAATGGTTTGGATATCATAATTTCACTTGTCCTCAACGATATTAAACCGCTGGCAGACGACCATATCGAATTGGCATTGGAAATTAAAAGTAATGCATCAAAACTGCTTCTCGCAATCATGGAAAGTCGACACGACAGTGAAAACTCGGAACGTGTACTTCGCAACATGTTTCACACTTCTGGTGGCCCTAAACAGCTGATTAAAGCTATTGTTCAAGCTTATAATATGAGTGGTTCTAGCGATTTCCAAGTCACGAAAGTTCGGCATCAACTGATTGCTCATAATGTAACGATGAAAACAAATGTATTCATTAATAGACTTTGTTTCAGAAGAACAATGGCGCATTGCCGTCAATTGTTCCTGAAATTGCAATTCATCAAGACCCGTCGGAACGAAAACTGGCGACACCATCGGGTTCACCTCCCTGTAGTCTTCCACCGTTGAAAATCAACCCCAGTGCTGTTGTGGCTTCGACTTTAATTGATCCCAAAGAAGTTGGGCATAATGTTTACATTTTGGCTCATCAGTTGTCGCGACATAACGAAGAATTGGCCGCATTGCTCAATCCCGATAACATCAAGGAACCGTCGGATACAAAAACGGCTCTTGAATTCTATCGTACACACACTGCACAAATCGAAGTTTGTAGATGAAATGCAAACCTTTGTAACCAGTGATTTTAGATCGTTAGATACGATCGAAAAATGGAACGAGTTGTATTTCCAATTCACGACATTTGTTCGTATTTGACTCCGGCCACTAAAAATCACATATTCATTAATACCGAACGAGATGCTCAGGGATCGAAGGTAACGGACTTTTTCGATCGTTGGAAATCTCTTTACGAGGAAATGAAATGGCAGCGAAAACTCCAAGATCGACCGATACTTAGTGCATGTACTCGACGCCTTCGTTTCTGGGGACGAATGTCATTTTTTAATGTGACTTTATAAGATTAGAATGTTCAATAACTTCTTGTTTTAGGCCATTCTGATCAATATAATACTTGCATTATGTTATCCGTTTAACTCTGCTGCAACCGTTCAATCGATCAATTTGTCTAATCCGTTTGTTTATGCTTCACTCTTTGCTGCTTTTGCTCATCTCTACGTTTCGTGGGAAGATAGGTAGGTTGTTTGAATATTCGACAACAAATTTACAACAACTTTTAGTTCTTCGTTTGGTATGAACGTTCCGACACAAGCGGGAATATTCGCACTGATCATAAGTTTGACTCTGTTTTGCATGGCACTGATCGGAATTGTACCATCGCTCTACTTCATAGGCGTCATACAGGTTACTTGCTTCGTCAGTGAAGTTAATCTAAATCTTCTCTAGCTTATTAACAAGATACTGCACACAATCAGTTATGTAGGAAATAAAGGTCTGATAGATCGGTCGTGGTCAGAACGATTGACTGATGGAACATTTTGGTTAGTCAATTAAATCAAATGATTTATTTATGTTGTTTTTGTTTAGGTATCACATTGGCTACTTGATGTTTTGTTTTTGTGGACTTTTCGTTCATCCCTTCTTCTACTCCATTTTGGTTTGTTTTTAGACATTGTATTTTAATTGTTTACCTTTTCAGTTGCTTGATATTGTTGCCAGTGAAGAAACTTTGCGCAATGTGATACGATCAGTTACACGTAATTGGCAGTCGATTATTCTCACCGGTATTTTGGCGCTGATACTTGTCTATCATTTCTCGATTGTTGGCTACATCTTCTTCCAAAAAGGTCTGTTCACTTGTGTTAAATCATCACTTATTATGGATTCTAGATTTTCGATTGGAAGTGGAGAAGTTGGAGGATGAAACAGGTTTTTTGCTTAGCAGGTACGATGGAAGTGATTGGCAACAATGCGCGGAAAATGACCAAACGTGCCAACAATCAAATGATAGAAACGATAAGGATAAGCCGCCAGATGATGAAGACAAAGTGGCCACTTGTAATACCTTACGAATGTGTATTCTGACAACGTTGAATTGGGGTCTTCGAAATGGCGGTGGAATTGGCGATGTTCTAAGAAACGTTGATCCTCAAGAACCATATTTTCTATGGGTAAGTGTGTTAACTATTCGTTAGGGTCTTTATTTTGTTATACTCAATGAATTCTTATAAGCTCATGTTTAGCGTATCATGTACGATCTTTCGTTTTACATCGTTTTGATTGTCATTGTTCTCAATTTGATTTTTGGTGTAATCATCGACACGTTCGGCGACTTGAGAACGGAGAAGAATGAAAAGGAAGATATTCTGAAGAACACATGTTTCATATGTGGTTTGGAACGTGGACGTTTCGATAACAAAGCGATCACTTTCGAAGAACACAACGAGAATGAGCACAATCTATGGCACTATTTGTATTTCATAGTTTGGCTTCAAAGTGAGTTCAATTTTCCGATATTTGGATTTAAAGTTGTTTTTAGTCAAAGACGAAACCGAGTTCACTGGTTTGTTGATTTCTCCACGATCTATCAGATGCCAATTTAGGACCCGAATCATTCGTTGCTCAATGTGTGAAAGAACGGAATTTGGACTGGTTTCCTCGAATGCAAGCTATTAGTCTCAAAGAAGACAACACGGAGAACGATCAACTGGATATGCGCGATTTGCTTGCGCAAATGAGAACAATTCAAAAGGAATTCCGTGGAATCTCCCAGAAGTTTCAAGAGCTCAGTCATGTGAGTTGATTGTCGTTAATTGCAAAACCTTTGTTTAGTTGGTCGTTGAAAGTATAAGTGCTCATTGAATTCTACATCTCTCAAGCTTCAGTTATTTAATCCGACAATCACTTTCGTGCAATTTGCTTGTTCAATTTTTAAATGCAGTTCTATTCGTTTAAACGACCCTTCACTTCTTGGATTCAACGTAACTTCACTCCACTTGTTAGTTCACATCCACGCAATAGTTTTGCTCACTTGCCAAAAATCTACGAGTTTCAAGTAATGACCACAAGAACTGCACTCCATTTCTGTGCCTTCAACTGTTTGTTCATTTTACGCATAAGTTCCAAAACAGGTATTCCAACTCATCGGTTTTACTTTCTAGGTTTTGTTGTTTAAATTGATTAGAAATAAAAACACAAAGATTGCTGTGTGAAACGAACATTGAATGACGTGTCAAAATAATTGAAGCATTCTATCGGTAATCCAGCGGATACCGAGAACAACCAAGTCGTTAAATCCGCTTGCATTGTTCCAGCATACTTCCGTTTATTGTCGGCAGATTTTTTGAAATCCGTTTAATCTTCGTGAAAACTATTTAATCTCCGGACTTACAAAGCCGAATTTCCGCATTTCAATTCACTTGTTCCCATCCATCGAAATGCGTGTTTTCCTTCTCGTTCAGTTGATTCTTCTTCATTTCGCCTCAACAACTGTTTTCGCCCAAAACAACACTGCGGCAATCGCTTCATCAGCAACCTTCAACGGGTTTCCAAAATGGGCGCTACCTGGAGTTGTTCTCGCCTTAAAAAACGTCTACAAATCGTTGGATTCAAACGTACAACAAAAAACTCAACAGCTAATTGACGACAATACTCTCACTGCGAATCAGTTAATAAACAAACTTGGCAGCAGCGTTGATGCGATGCTCGCAGATCAACAAGTAAGTTTTGTTGAATTGCGTTTAACATTAGTGTTTTAAGTCAAAAATCCGTGACCTACTGACCGAAGCTGAAGAAGAACGACGACAATCAGCGGTCGAAGTGGAAGATACACAGCTTTCGGACAATGCAAAAGCTGTTTACGGCAAATTAGTTGATGTTTTCACAACTCTATCCGACTCCCTTTCTACTCAATGCACGAAAGCTCAAGCGGCTATTTCCTCGGCCTCGGAAAAAGATCTTGTTTCAATTGGAGTTCCAGCGAACTTCAAGAATGTGAACTGTAGCAAACTTAGCAGCATTTTGCTCAACTAACCGCTTGATATTGCTTGTTGAATTGATAAACATGGTTTATTGCACTTGATTGATAATGAGCACATGTACATATTTTAACCACAAACCGATTTGTCCGTTTCCTCATTTGACAAAACGACGTAATCGCGTTGCTTGTGATCGCGTTCTGATGTTCGAGTTGATTCGCAATCCGAATCACTGGACTCACTACTGAATCCCGAGTACATACGAGTGCTGTGAGCTCGGTTCTCTAGTTCCAACTGAAAAGGATCAGAAGTTCGCGAAGTTTCAACGGCAGCGTAGATTGGTGATTCTTGATGTTGGGCAGTAACGTGTGAAGTTGAAGCGTGTCCAAGGGGTAAGTCCAAATTTAAACGATGATCCGTGCCCAACTCATTGTTAGTCGGGTGAATTTCATGAACGATAGGTGGAGGGCTATTCGATCTTGATCGTGTGATTGAAGACGAACTTGTTGGTGATGGCGGAATAGAACGACGATTTGGACTTCGAGGAACCGGTTTTGGATCATCAATGACAATTTCAGAGAGAATTGCATCCTCCTTATTCGGTGATCGATCACCGAGGTTTATCGTCAAGAGATGAACGCTGTTTGTTGGAGATCGATTGGAAATCTCTTTGATTTCTTCTTCGGTTGCTTCTGTAACTGCATTCGTATCGAGAATGTATTCCTAAACATTTCTTTACATTCTGTTGTACTTTCCAATTTACCTCAACAATATGATCAGAAAGACAATCATCGTGTTTTTGACTCAAATGTTTAGTGCATTCATCATCATCGCTTTGGTCGTAGAGTTGGTCCAACATTAATCCTGTGACATTTACCGTTTCTTCGGTCGTAAATTGTGAGTCTTGTCGAGTAGTTGTTTGTCTGTTGTTATTGAATTCGCGACCTTTAGACCGTAGACTTAATTGTCTCTCGTTTAAGTCGATTTCCTCCAAATCAACGGTATCGTTGACGAAAGCCTCGTTGGTCTTGTGAATCGAGTGGCCGTTTGTTTGAGTCATCCGTAGGCTTTCGTCTGCTGACTTTACTGGCTGCGTGATTACAGAGCCTTCTAAATAACAAGTTAATGAGTGTTATCGCAACATACCGCTCTTAGTTATTACAATTGTCGATTCCTGTACTTTCGCTTCTTCTTTATAGCAACAACAACAAAGTCTTCGTTTTACAGTTTCCATTTCGGCCGCATACAAAGAATATTATAAGAGAATTTAAGTGCCTAAAAGACAAACGATATACCCGCCAAAAATGACTAAAGGCGTGAACGACTCAAAAGATCGCGATTCGTAGGCGTTGTCAACCAAAAGTGCCTATTTGCCAAGCGGATATTGGGTTGTGCATTCCGTTACAAAACAAACCAAACCGGAGGTTAGGCCACGCATCTCAATGACTCACGGCTTAGAAGTTACTTTCACCGTAACGAAAAGAGTTCAATTTCATGGTTCTCATTCACATGACAAAGCTTTGTTGCTAGTAATTAGCGGCCGTAATGGGTCAAAAAACAGAGCAAAGCAAGTGCCAAAAACGGGAATTGAATTTGAATTGCAACTAACGAGCACTTGTTATTCGGACGGAAAGTGTTTGGAATAAAATGACAAATTGACCTTGACGTTAAAATCGAAATCCCGTTGCTCAATAGTTGGCCGTAGATTACAAAACTAGAACTATGGTCAGTTTTGACTGCTGAGCTTCTCAAGCGTGTGAATATGAACGACAGTTGCAAATCTGAGAGTCGGTTAGAAGAAGCCAAACTTTGCAGGCCATTAGTTCGTCTTAGGAAGAGAAAAGAGACCCACGAATTGATAGTCAGTCCTCATTCATGAAAAGTAATCCGCTCTTTAATAAACGAGCACCGTAAGTTTTACATGTGTCTTTGAATTTGACCGTAAATCGCTTTCGTGACCACGCATTTTCATAATTACATCGACACGACAAGGTAAAACCGGTGTATTGCGAATGACATAATGGCAGTACACAAATTGATCTAATTATTACGTACGCAATTTTAAAGAACGTCGAACGGGATCCACTTCTGCGAACGAAAAGAAGTGAGAAGTGCAAATTGAAGTACTTTATTTCGGTGTTGCTAAGGTAATGTTCTCTGGCTACTTCCTCAACTCACTTTTCACGGAACGTTCATCGAGCGTTTACCTCACAAAACAAAAATCTCAACGCGTATCGAAAAAGAAACTCTAAGATTGTTTGTTTTCGTCATGAACCTCTTTCATTGAATGGGCTTCGAGCTCAATTGAACGCGCCCTAAAGTCGTTTAATTGCGTTGCTCGTTTAAACAAACGCCCGTGATTTGTCAGGAAACTCGGAGACAAACGGAAGAAAACAACCAAAAACCGACGTCTCAATCAGTTTCTGGGTTGGCGGCTTCCGATTCTCAAAGGGCGCGACCTTCTCAATGAAACTCGAAAAGTTTGCCTCACAATTTTCCATTCAACGCGTATATTTGCGATTCGGTTTGCTAATTCCCGCCCTATACAACACAATTCAAACGCGAACACGAAAGTTAGCAACAGCGATGTTTGTGCGGATTTTACGAATTGACAGTTTTCCTTCGATTCAATGACTACGTCTGCCCCATGAATCGACCACTGATTCAGCAGTGGACGTTGTAATTCAAAATATTCTTTTGACAAATGCTTATATTTGGATAACAGTGAACATAAAACAGAAGTGGCATCATGAGTTCAGAATAAGAAATAAAAAAATTAATCGAGTAAACGGGCCAAAGTCTTCAAGGCGTTTTTTTCTTCATTGGCAAGCTTAGCGACCAAACGTTCGCACTCATCAACAGTCAGACGTTTGAAACTGAAAGTAAAAAATTAGAACTGCGAAAGGCAACTGAATACACTAACCGCATCAAAAATGGACGTAAGATTTGGTAGAGTTCGCCAACTTCAGTGGTAAAAGGCTCACTAGATGGAGTCGACTTCTCTTTGGGAGCCGGTGGTGATTCCGGAAGTGAAAGATCGAAGTCCAGTTTCTTCGGTTGAATGTTGTTCTCATCGAGATTATATGTCGGAGACTCTGCAATCGTCGATTCGCAGCCACGATTCAAGCGGGAAGGTGTAGATGAATGCAAAGGTTGTTCGTAAGCAACATTAGCAGCTCGCACTTGACATCGATTTTCCAACACTTCTTCCGACTCAGCAACCTAAAAGTTGAAAATCGCGATTAATAATGAAATTCGATGTTACTTCAGAAATTCGATTGATCTTCGGATGCTCAGCAAACTTGATCTTGTTTGTTCGAGCACTTGGATTCATTTTTTGACGAAGTAAACTTCGAGTTGGATTCGGTTCACTAATCGTTTTCAAGAAGGCAACGCTTTCTCTTCGACGGACTTCCTTTTGCTGATGAATGAACGCTGCACGAGCTGCCGGGTCGAAGATATCCACATTCATAATGGACATTCGCGTACTATTTGACTGAAAAGTTAAAATGAAATTACACGTTTGACTTATTCACTAACTTGTTGACGTTCATTCTCCAAAGAATTGAAATCGAAACTCGACGCTGGTTGGAATTGTTGTGGATCAATGTCTGTGATAGTGGTTTGTTTTGTCTTGAAATGACACGAAAATTAGCAAACGATCTGTGATTGCTTACCGGAGCAGTCGACGGGCGATTTTTTTTGACAGTCTGAGTAGAATTGAGACATCCGAGACCCAAGTCGCTATCTGATGATGTACAAGATGACGACGAAGGCAAAGGTTCAGCTTTTACTTCTTGCTTGATGGGTCGAACAACAGGTTTCGCAAGTACGCCTGATCTTCTGACATTTTTCTTGATTCCTGAGCTTCGACGTTTCTTTGATGTGGTCAGAGAGGGCCGGCGAACAACCACTGGTTTTACGATGGTCGCTTTAGGAGCAGGCAATGCGCGAAGTCGATCACTACGACGACGAGAAGCCACTGGAGCAGGATTTTCGTTTGGTGTTGACGGCTTCTTCTTAATACCCCTAAAATCGTAGAAGACGTTTTGATGAATAAAAAAAAGGTTGTAAGCTCATCAAAATAATCCACCTACCCGTACATTTTTCGAGATTCAACCAAACGTTTAATGCGCTCATCGGCTTTTGTTGAGGCGGCACGAGTTGGTCGATCTTGTTTCGTGCACTTTGATGCTAATTGCGGAGGATCAGTGTGTATTCTGAAAGTTGAAGGTTATACGAAGAACAATACTACATATGAACTTTTCAGCGTTTTATACCCTAAGCATTAAACTTCATCCCACGGATACGATTAACGTACTTATACAACTTAGTCGCCGCTCAATTACACCAACTAAAATTTAACTTCAAGACCTAGTTTTTGGTTTTTAAACTTGTTTTTAAAAAGAACAGGATGTTTGCATCACTATGTTAAAAGAAACCAGTGATCTCCGATTGACAAAGTTTTCACAAAGTTCATAAGAATTTGAAATATAAGGTCGTTAAGAAACTTACATTGGACGATTCATTGTGGAAATTTACATAGAAACCGTTGACGAATTAAAGTTTAAGAATCGTCTTTACGTTTAGACGCTGAATCGCATTCCAACCGAAGTCGACCGCGATAAACTTTCCACTTAAGATACAAACGCGAGACTTCAAGAGCAATGGGAAACGTTTGCTGAGTTGATGCAATAGTCGTGGACATTTCCTCCAACCTGTCAGTCAGAATACAACAGTTTTTATATTATTTGAAGGTTTTTAGACCTAAAAATGGTTCTGAACATCGATCTATTTCGTGCGGAAAAAGGCGGCGATCCGGAAGCAATTCGGAAATCTCAACGTGATCGCTACAAAGACGTTACGTTGGTCGATCAAGTGATTGCCAAGGATGAGAAATGGCGACAAGGTAAACAAACTAATTGAGTTCCACCGTTTCGTATTTCAGTTCGACATGCCGTTGATTGTATCAATCGTTCAAAGAACACGGCAAGCAAAGCGATTGGGGAGAAAATGAAAGTAAGCTGTAAACTTTTCCAACTTTATTCTTCGAGTTACAGAAGAAAGAACCGCAGGGTGATCATGCAAATGTGTCTGAAGAATTGTTGTCCAAATTGGGAGACTTGAAATTGGAAGACGTTAAGGTAAGTTACTGGTTTTTATTTTTTGTTCACTTGATTCTTAGGATTTGAATATTCTGCAAATCAAAGCCCTTCGTGTGGCAATGGACGAGAAAATGGAGAGTATGAAAGTGGAGTTGGAAAAAGTTGAGGCCGAAAGAAACGCGGTTCTTGGACGAATCGGAAACATCTTGCACTCCACTGTCATAGTCAGCGATAACGAAGACAACAACGGTGTTGAACGAACGTTTGGCGATACGAGTGTCGAAAAGAAGTATTCACACGTGGATTTGGTTGTCATGGTTGACGGATTCGACGGTGAACGTGGTTCGATTGTTGCCGGTGGTCGCGGGTACTTTTTAAAAGGACCGTTGGTTTATTTGGAACAAGCGATAATCAACTTGGCGTTGCGAGTTTTGGGCGAGAAAGAGTTCGTTCCACTCTATACGCCGTTCTTTATGCGAAAAGAGATCATGCAAGAAGTGGCACAATTGAATCAGTTCGACGAAGAATTGTACAAAGTTTGTTTAATTTAGCTTTCAAGTATTGATCATTTGATTATTAGGTTACTTCTAAAGGCTCCGAAGAAGTTGGTGATGAGTCAGTCGATGAAAAATATTTGATTGCAACATCGGAACAACCAATTGCAGCGTTTCATCGCGACGAATGGCTCAATCCGGATACGATGCCAATCAAGTACGCCGGCGTTTCAACTTGTTTCCGTCAAGAAGTCGGTTCTCATGGTCGTGATACGACAGGCATCTTCCGAGTCCATCAATTCGAGAAGATTGAACAGTTCGTTTTGTGCTCGCCATTCGACGACATTTCGTGGACTTACTTTAATGAGGTTGGTCAATTGAGTTAAACATCTGAATTACGGTTAGTTTAGATGATTGCAACTGCAGAAGAATACTACAAACTTTTGGGTATTCCCTATCGTATTGTCAACATTGTCTCCGGTGAATTAAACAACGCGGCAGCCAAGAAATTCGACTTGGAAGGGTGGTTTCCGGGAAGCAAAGCGTTTCGTGAATTGGTCTCCTGTTCGAACTGCTTGGACTATCAGGCTCGACGTTTGAAAGTTCGTTTTGGTCAGACGAAGAAAATGGATGGCGAGGTTAGAACGATTGAACGATTTCTATTATCATTCTTAGGTTAATTTCGTTCACATGTTGAATGCAACGATGTGTGCTACTACGCGTGTTATTTGTGCGCTGCTCGAGAATCATCAGGAGGAAAACGGAATTCGTGTTCCCGAGGCCCTCAAAGAGTTCATGCCACCCAAGTACCGGGAACTTCTTCCGTTCGTTAAACCGGCGCCCATCGATTTGAAAACGAAAGCAGCAAAAGGAGGTCCGAAGAAAAACTGAATCTGAGAACGTTGTCGTGTTGTTTGTTTCGAATTTTATTGCTTGAATGTTAAACTAAACGGTTGTTTATTGGAACTAAAAGAACGGAAGATGTGCGTATTTAAAATCACTCGGATACGAAGGAAGTGTTCTAACCGAAAATCTGATAATAAGGAAATTGATGAAGAGGTGGGTATTCTGGAACCACATAATGATGATTAGCATCCGAATAAGCGCGCCATGTTCTTGTTGTTTGTGGAGTACAGAAACCACAGGACTAAACAATCGAGATTTAATCGCATCGACAAAGTCACATACCTGAGCACAGAATTCTCGCATAATCTTTTCGAAAAATGGAGAATGACATCTGTAAATGGAAGTTTACACTCTTCAGCTAAAATGATTCGGAAAACCTGTCGAGCCATCGCCAACACAAGGTTGATCTGTCGGCACAAATGGAAGTTGTCGCTTCTGTTGTGGTGGTTGTTTCGGGCTGAGCGCGAGGAAATGTGGGTAACGGCAATGTTGGTTGTTCGATTATGTGGTTGCTTATCGGCAATGTATTGGCTATTGAAGACCACGGAGAATCTATTCGCGGAAGAGCGAAGTTTTGAATCGGTGACATTGGATTTGTGATCGGAATCTAAGTTCGATGAATTTTTGTGAATCAAATGGTCGTATTACCGTTGAGTCGGTTGGAGCGCTGCACATGTACATTCTTTGGATTTTAACCAAATCAGTTGGTGAGAAGTCGAGAGCCGAACCGATTACGTGAGTCATTGCGGGCTGACGAGCAACCAACGTTTCTCTACCGTTTTTACTGAACGCCATACTGTCATAATGCATTATACTATGGTAGTCGTATCCTTCGCCATAATACGAACTCTCGGCCAAATCCACTCTTCCGAATTGATCGTAAGCTTCTGTAAATGATGCGGAGATATTTGCACGAAATGCGAAGTGATTACCGCGATCGATATTTTGCCACAAAATTTGAATAAAATGATCACGATCCCAACGTTCATGTTCATGGTAAAACCCTATTGTTGTGACAATCACACGCGGCAATAAAATTTATGGATCGAACTTTACATCGCCGTTTTTTGCTACCGGCATACATAAAGCTCGAGAGTTCATAAATGCTCATTGTCGTGTGCATTCATTCCCACATTTCCCAAAAAATTTGCATATAAACAACAATCAAACGTATAATCAGGCTCTAACTCAAACTGTCCAGCTACCTATTGAATGCATTAGTTCGTGAACAATTGTATCGTACTAAGAAAGTATAACCATCTGCTATAGGATTTTTGTTACCTGCATGCAGCCATCATCAAGAGAAAGTTCCTGTCGTCCACCCGCTTTACCAACATCTGAGTAACATCTAGAAGAAACCAGTGATCAACAATACAACAATAGAAACCAACCCGTCTATTTTTCCAATATACAGATAGTCACGATCAAATGTTTCTTTGGGTGCAAATCGGATGCACGTTTTTCGATGATATTCTTGGAATGCACGAGCAAGAACGGCCCTTTCACGTTCATTGTACTGAGTACTCAACACATAAGGAATGCGTGCCTGTGGCCATTTTTTAATTATGCTAATCACACCATTACGTCGAACTCCAGTTCGCAGTTTCGAACGATTCAATCGCTGAAATTTCACAATTAAAACGAATAGAACAAAGCCAACCATTGAAATCCACTGAGCACGACCACGAATATCGCCACGATAGAACTTTTGATGTGAGAGAATGGATCCACGCTTAGACTTCTTGTCGACTAAAGAAACTTTGTCGTTGAGTTCCGCAAATTGAACTTACTAAGCATGTCGTTGTATTTTTCGGCATTTTTGAAGTCTTGTTCAGTTAAATGAGTGGTGCTCTCTTCTAAAATTACAAAATTTATCTTACCGTTCCTTTTCAACGGCTTAAATTTCACCAGGACTCGTGGCGCGTTGAAAGTCGTCGTTCGTGAGAAATGGTTGAACGGTGGCATGACATGAACCTTAAGTTATTGCTGCGTGTCGACGCTTGCTAACAGTGAACTTACGGAGCAATAGGAAGATCATGAATAAGTCGGACAAAAGACACAAATTCGCTCTATGGAACGAGCGAAATCGATTGCTCATTCTATAGACATCTTTCAAAGCACGAATTTGACACCTATGGCAGACAATTTGCACGTCTTTCCGCTCGTTGTAACAGACAACAAAGCAAGAAATGTAGAACTCTTAATGAAACGAATTACTTTGCTTACAAGTCGTGACACGTTTGAAATTCGAAGTGTTAGAAAAAAACACGAGGATTTTACTTTAGATTGTTATTGTGATTGAAAAGAAGATCGCTTTGCTGGACGTCTTGTACCCGGAAGATGTGAATCTTCTTCTTTTTTTCTTCTCGCATTACGCGTCGACCCGTGCGCGATGATCCAAATCGCTTCGACCTTCGAGGACACAAAGCGGATGTTCGTTTGTGTGAAATGCGATAGGGTATCGATGGAAAACGGGAAGATAGTCAATGATGACTGGCGGGACTGATTGCTGGCCACTCCTCCCATTCATATTGAGCTCTTCAAACACAACTGGACGCGGAAAGAATTGGGCGGAGATTAAAAAAGCGAGAAGATGGACAATCCGCGCGCAACAATCGACTGCGAGATTGGACGTTGCGGTTGAACATCTTCTGCGCGAGAGTTTCACTTCCGGCCGATGGACAATACGATTCTTACAAACTCACGCGTATCAGTCGGTACTACGTGGTTGACGGTAATTTCAGGGATTGAAGACAACAAATCGACTAATTTCACAGATTATACCAACAAACACGTTAACGCGACAATACTCGATTGAACTACCAGTTGAAAAGACAACCAACGTGGTTTACAAGCACTCAACTGATTACGAAGGCTCTCTGGCCGGATTTCGACTTGTCGTTACTGCCGCCCATTTTTACGTTTTCACAGTCATCGACTTACTGCGAACAAGTGAGAGTTTTTGGTTGTTGTTGCTAAACCGCATTGAATCAGTGGACGGAAGCGATTTTGCTCTCAACTGTAGTTACGTAAAAGTCTGCACAATGGACGTAAATCCAGTGCGCAGTTGTATTTTAGTGGATCTCATACAAAACTCGTTTATGTCCACTCACTTTTTTGTATGAGCTCATATTTGAAAGGACAAAAGATCGAGTGGTCTCGAGGTTGCGCAAACAAAATTGCCGTTTAGACAATCGAGTGGACTTTTGAAAAAAAATTTCAATAAACGTAATGTCATTTACGGGTATTCAATCGACAAACAAGCGTAAGAACAATCAGAAAGTTTTGTTCGTAAACGAAATCCACGTCGACTTATCTTAATCGCATGATGTCGTCAGCCAGAATAGTCATGACAAGAATGTTTATATAATCCTACAGAAGTAAATATTTGCCTAATAGCATACAATCGATTACGAACAAAACCAAGTGCTTTCGTTTTGGTAAACGAACAAACATTCATTGCTCAACGTTTGCCAATCGCTCAATCAACTTAACGTAAATGTCGATACCACGAAGAAAAACTTTGTCGTTGAGAAATTCGTTGTGATCGTGCAATAAGACGGGAGTGTTGTTCATTGGACTGAATCCGATCGCCGAATAACCGAGATCACGTAGAAAACGTGAATCTGTTGCTCCGGTAAAAATCTCAGTCGATATCTTGCAGTTTCTGAGTTCAACTTTGAATGGAAACATCAGAGGCACAAACTTACAGTTCGTCCATGACTCCAGAAAACGCACGCCACCATGGATTGTCTTTGGTTATTGCTGTGGTGTTGGTTATACGGTTGACCTTCGAACGTAAATAGAATCAACGAGGACACAGATCAACTAACCTCCACGAATTCAAACGTCACGTCGGGTCCGGCTTCTTTACACCAAGTGCCAATTTGTGTTTCAAATGCTTTAAAATCAGTAGTTGGCGGAACACGAACGTCGAAATACGCGTGAAACTCGGCCGGAATCACATTGATTTGAACGCCTCCATCGACTTTGGTCAAATTCACGGTGATCACGTCTCCCAATGTCAGATCTTTGTTTTGCTCCAATTTTTGATGTTGTTCTTCGCGGAATTTCAGAAAATTGTTGATCACCGATTGCAATTTGGCTGCGGCGGTGTTTTCTTGAAAACGACTTCCGTGTCCCGGTGTTCCAGTACACCTGACTTTGATCCACCAGACGTTTCGTTCGCCGTAGTAAACTTTGTACGTCTCGTTGCTACTCGCCAGACCTTCATCCAATGCAAAACCACAGTTCAATTTCTTAAACTCTTCGGTTTTCACAAAACGTTTCATACCATCAGGGCTGCCAATCTCTTCGTCCGGACCTTAACATCAAAACATTAGGATATAAAACACCAACAAACTCCAAAGCAAATGAATTGTACGGCGGAATTGTTTGCGTTCTTCCAGCAGTTTGCGAAGTGCTTCCATGTACTTAATAAGTAGATTTAGTGGGTACTATAAAGTGGAATCACCTGTATTCCCACACACTTCATATCTTGAGCTCCACGAGCGTAAATGTTCCCGTTTTCTTCTCTGTGCGCTGAATACGGATCGTGTGTCCAAAATTCCTAAATTATAGCTAAACAACTGGCATCTTATCTGAACTTACAGGGAACGTAGGAACGGTATCAACATGGCTGCTTAGTAATAATGATGAGAGGGATGGATCCGTACCTTTCAGCGTCATTCCAACAAGCGGTTTTCCTTCAACACACTGAAGTAGCAACCGAAATACGAAAAAAGAAAATAAACACAAACCTCATGTATCCACGACTCCAAACCCAACTCTTTTGCGTATTCCAACAAGAAATGTGTGCACGATTTGTAATCCGGATTCGGTTGTTCTGTTTTGATTTGCAAGTACTCAGTGAAACGCTTGATGGCCAATTCGCTGTCCGTCATCTCAATGATACTCTGAAATACAAGCCATGAGTTTAAACGAATTTTTCGCAGTTAATCATTGAAAAATGACCAAGTAGAATGGAAACCAACAACCAATTTTCTGTGCAATTTTATTGTCCGTCAACGCGAATACAACGCCAGCAAAAAGCAAAAGAGAAACACTTTGCAAGGACATTCGGTGTTTAACGAGTGAACTGTTTTGCTTCCAAAAACTATTGATCGGAGCCATCAACCCGATCGTTGCTCTCGTCTTGTCGATGAACAAATCGTGACTTCTTGTGCTTAATGATGAAAATTAAACAGTTTGCTCGTCACCAGTCAAACCTCCGCGCGTGCAGAATTTGAAGCGAAAACGAACGGCGAAAACGGCGGAAGCGAAATGAAACGTCCAGATCCCGCCTCGACATTCAATTGCCCGTCAATCCACGCTATGCGACCGCCAGTGATTGTGACATCGGCCGTTCCGTGGACGATCATGCCTTCGAAGATATTGAAGTCGTGTTTGTGATGATGGGTTTTCGCAGAGATTCGACGAGAGGAGTTCGGATTCCAAATCACGATGTCGGCATCCGCATCAACTGCAATTCGACCTTTTTGCGGATAGCAATTGAATATCTTTGCAGCGGTGGTACTAAAATCGAATTAGATCTTCTCGTCGATACCAAACCTCGTAACAGCAACAAATCGCATCGGATCCAATTTACCAGTACGAACACCCTAAACACACTCATTAATTGCTTATTTCATCGATTTACTTTTTCCCAAATGATCGACAGTCGATCTTCAACGCCGTTAACACCGTTGGGAATCTTCGTGAAATCCGAAAGACCCGCTCGCTTTTGTTGACACGTGAATGTACAGTTGTCAGTGCCGGTGAGATGAAGTTGACCGCTGAAAGCACTTGATTTCAGACTGTTAAATTGATACTGACCACGCCAACAAATCCATCAAGACTTCTGGAGTATTCGAATTTCTACTCAATGGTGGCGACAGAACTAGAACGTACGATATAATAACACGTATCATGACACTTACTGTAAGCTGCTGCATGATCCCAATTAGACGCAAAATAATGCTCACCCCAGAGTGCAAGTCCGGCCGCAATTGGTTCTCCAAAAACTACGTTTCCACGTTGTCGATGTTGGGCAATGACATCGGCCGCTCCTTTGGACATTACATGAACAACGTAAAGCGGACAGTTCGCTTCAGCCGCCAAAACACATGCCCGATTTGTGGCTTCAGCTTCGAGTTCTTCAGGTCGTGATTGCGGATGACCTTCGGGACCTGTTATGCCAAGAGCCAATAACTCTTGTTGTTTCTCATGAATTACATCGCCGTTTTCCGCATGAACTCGTGCCAACGCACCAATTTCACGACAACGTTTTAGACCTCGAAAAAACTCGTCATCGCGAACCATGAAAACATCTTTGTACGCAAGAAAGAACTTGAACGAGTTGATTCCTTCAAAACAACATTTCAACCATACTTAAATACCGAATTACCGTAGTCGGGTTCAGTTAATGTTCTCATTTCCGTTGGAGTTGTTTCGTCGTTCCAACTAGTTAAAGCGCAAGACAGTGCATAATCGCAACAAACTCTGAAAAACTTTAACTCAACTTCATATGAACGTATTTACTTGGGATCAGCCCATCCACGCCATTGAGTGTACGCTTCCAACGGAGTTTGTTGTTTGCTTGGAATAATAAAGTCAATGATCATCGTTGTTCCACCTAAAGATTCTCACTAATCATCGACATTAAAATCACGATATTACCAGACAATGCAGCCCGAGTTCCATGTTCGAAATCATCACAAGCGACTTGGCCCATAAACGGCATTTGAAAGTGAGTGTGAGGATCTGCGATAGCAGGATTTTCATTAAATTATCAGATTCATAGTTTACCGATTCCTCCCGGAAGTATTAGTCGATCGGTTGCATCGACCTCACGACAATTTTCTGGCACTGTAATATCCAATCCAACAGCTCTGCATACAAATTGATGCTATTAAACGATCAACACTATCTTACGTTATCTTTCCATTTTCGCAAAGCACATCCGCTCGAAACATCGAATCGTCGTTCACAACCGTTCCATTTCGTATTAAAATCGGGTCTTGAGAGCTCATGACAACAAAAATCGAAAGCGTTAAGACGGTTTATTCGACTAGAACACAGAAACCGACAATTGACCAGAATAACGGAAGCAAAATGGAGCAGAAGACGGGAAAGGCGAAAAAACCAAACGACAAAATGAATCAAAAAGACAATGAAAGAAAAAGTGAGTAATGGAATGACCAAGGATCATAGGAACAACACCTGTTACAGCGAGAGTTTGGGTTGGGCCGAGAAGGCCAATTGCTCGATTGCGATAATTTATATGCTCGTAGACTGACAGTTTAGAACCAAACATTCGAGCGTCCACCAGGAGGCTGAATGACTTTTGTGGTTGATCGTGATGGGACTGTTGGAGGCTGAGTAACTGGAATGTAAAACTCATTACCCATCTCGATTTTTCGACCAACCTTGATCACGAGATTGTGGTCGCTCATTGCCGCCACTGCCATTCGAAGTTGCTGAATCTTTTCGAGTTGTTGGAACAGAGGTCGCCATGTTGTTCGGTTTGCCCAAATCGATAGTTCGATCCCTCAATTGAATCAAACTGAAAACATGCGGAGCGTTCGGTTTTAATGGCAACCATCGATTTTCGGTTGGAATTTTTTCGTCTGTTAGCGATCCGTTACGGAAAACAATTCGACCAGCACAGATGGTCAATTCGGGAACAACGCGAACGGTGGTGCCGCTGAATGTGCTTTTGTCTGTACCGTTGGATCGTGAGCTTCCAAAAGTTCGAGTTGCTTTTGCATTCCAAATAACCAAATCGGCATCAGCGCCCACAGCAATTCGTCCCTGAAAATTGAATTACACAGAAGTAAAAAGATCGTACTCACTTTGCGTGGATAGACGCCAAGAAGTTTCGCCGGATTAGCGCTCGTTACAGCGACAAATCGCATTAGATCGAGGCGACCGGTTGCTACAGCTTTTTCCCACAACAACGCCAAACGTTCTGCTACGGTGATTGAGCCGATTTGCAATCGATTAGAAGAACTGAGGATTGTCGTATGATCGGAAGTACAAACCGAAAAGGGACCGCTAAAAATGACGATTAGACAAATGAAAGTGTGAGGACTCATTACTTGGCCAACAGTTCAATTGCATCACGAACATCGTCAACGTTGCCTCGAATTGGAATTCTCGATTGTGGAGCGTTGGAAGAACGAGAGTCGGGAGCCACAGCAGCAATTGGGATTTGTGCGTAAACTATTGCTCCACGTTGACGACCGACCTGAACGGCACGACACGATTCCGACGAACCAACGGATAGAAGACCAAGAGGTGCGTTTGTAAGCTGTGCAACAGTAGACAAACGATTAATCGTATCGCTTTCAAGATGTGCCGGTCGAGCTTGACAATAGGCTTCGTCGGCCGAGAGCGAAGAAAACTGGCGCTCCAGCAACGTAACGAGATCACGATTTTCAGGCAATGCACAAGGAAAAGCACCTAGTTTTTTTAATGTACTCAACGCTTCGTATAATTCGGAATCATTGCGCAATTCCAAAAGGAAACTCGTAATACCAAATTCTGAGATTAGACGTTCAACTTCGCTGCGAGTTGTTTCCGACCACGAAGTCAATGGAACACTCAAAGCTACACCGCAGCTTGCAAAGCGTTCGATTTGTGCACGAGATCGTTCGACAGCGGCGGTAAGTGATTCGGATGAGTTCACCGAAACAACATTCAACAACTGAAATAGCCAACTAGTGAACGTTTTCTTTGTTAAAACAAACCGTAGTTGTTCCACCGGATATTGCTGAGTTAGTTGTGCTTTTAAGTTGTTCAACGTCATTTGGTATTTCGACATGAACATCGATTCCGGCTGGCAAAAGCCAACGATCAGCAGCGTCGATTTGTTCGGCATTTTCGGGGACGTCAAGACCAGGGAGAATTTGACTGAAAGTTTGATTCTAATCAAAAGACCTTATCAAATTGAACTTACCGAATTACTCCATCAACTACAAGTACATCAGCAGCAAAAATTGCATCGTCATTCACAATTTGTGCTCCACGAATGATTAAAGGCCGTGCATCACTTCCACTTCCACCGTTTCCATTGCTGGTCGCCGCAGTCATTCCCGAACCGTCTTCAGCTGTCGACCATAAAAGACGTCGAAGTCGAATCTCCACTGAGTCTTTTGACTTTAATGCGCTTGTACCGTTGAGTTGAGGTCGAGCGTTGAGTTGCAAAAGCTGACTGTCGACTTGGTTGTCCTTAGGAGAAAATCCAACCGGTTCGCGGTTCTCGTCGTTTTGTGGCGACTGACGAGAGGCGGAAGGCGATGGCGAGCGACGGTCGTTGCTTTCCGTTCTTTTGTTTCCCTTCTCGAACTTATACGCACCACTGCCAGTGCTTGTTTCGCCGGCTGCATCGGCCGGTCGTTGCGCACAAACCGAGAAAATTTCGGCCACGCCCTCTCGTTGAAGTCTTGCGCGGCGATTTGATGCGGTAGTGCCGTTGAGTTGAACGTTGGACGAAGTGGCGATTTCCGGTCTCTCAAGCGGACATTCAATTTGGCCATTCGGTTGTCCATTGGTTGTAACCTCACTTCTTTGTCTGAGTATGATATTCGCCGGGCATTCGGCGGTTGTACCGTTTGCTCTTGGTGGAGTGTAATCTCGAAGTGTTTGCTGATTCACAACATTAAACGTAGATACGCCGCTTTCCCAATTCCCACGATGTCGTGCATTTGTATAAGTGAGGTCATGATCGGGAACCGTCTAAAAACATCAAAAATCACTCCAATACAAAGCAACTTACTTGAAATGAACTCGCTGTTGCAGTGGTCGAACTTGCAATCGGTTCCCATTCAGTTCTCAGAACTCCTTCGCGAAGCAATGCATTTGTACGGCCAAAATTGGGTCGATTCATGGCCGATGAAACGGAAGGTGGCGATGGAATTCGTTGGAAACACGGAACAGCAGCCGTTTCTGACGGATTTTCAACTGTCGATTGTTCGTTTTTGTCGTTTGCTGAGTTATAAGTATCAGGGGCTGTCGATGTGCAAGCAACAGTTGCTTCGTAAACTGCTGTAGATGCAAAAGCTGCATCTAGTGTTGAGCTTGTGTTTGTGGTTGTTGATGTAACCTGAGACCTGGCTTTTGTTGGTATATTGGCAACAGGTCGAACAGCTTGTGGAGCGCCGCCAAAAATGTCGAGCATTGCTCTGAAATCGAATTCAGTTGACCTATTCTGAAAGCTTCAAGATCTTACGACGAGGTTTCAAACATTCGTGCTCTTGCATTTGTTGGTCGTTGAATCGGTTGAACGGGCATTTGAGGTGATACAGCAGGAGGTTGTTTTGCAGCTGATGAGCTGGGCCTTAAAAATCATCATTTGAATTGTTTTGCTTTCTTTCAAACCGTGAGTTGCTTGCGGAACGTGGAGATCGTGATCCAGTGGTTTCTGGCTGAGGAACCGTGATTCGCGCTTTTCGTTTAGCCGTGGGTTGAACCGGTGGAGGAGCAACATCGCCGATTGGTGCTGAATCGGGACGATCGGTATTCGTTGTAGCGGGAGAGGCGATGTTGATTTCGGAACTACTTGATCCAATGGTTTCTGTTGCTGTTAATGGACGAAACGGAAGTCGTGGATACTCGACTTGAACTCCGGCTCCATCAATCGAATCACCGCATTCTACGCGAAGCCAAACGCTGTCCAGTGAAGAACGCGGTCTAACGCCTCGTTTTCGGTTTCTTCGTGGACCACGTCGTCGCGAATTTGCATCAAAACTCAGGAATGGCAGCCAAGGAAACATTCCAAATGTTAGATGAGTTAACCCGTGAATCAACAACTACCCGCTCCGTGAACGTTCTCCGGCGTCCATTGGGCGTGATAAATGGAAATCTGAAAATGCGTATGGTAACCTTGTTTTAGCGCGCAAAATGAAATTCGACCACGAGAAGGTTTTTGCAAATTCCGGGAATAAACCACAGGCTCAATTTTGAATGCAAACTCTCGTGCGCGTTTACATCCGCCGTGTCTGTGGAGTGGCGTTCGCGGAAGAATCTCGCGATGAGCCATCGAACCGAAAACGCAAATGGAACGCGCAACGTGAATCACAATTAACGTGCGGAACGACGAGAAATTCGCTAATTGGCATCAGATTTAAACTCCCGGACTCCTCCATGAAACGCAAAAAATGGCCGCGGAGTGCGAGCGATCGGTTTTCACTCGACGATCCACAAAGTCGACGATCAAATGACCACAGGAAGAACTCGCAAGTTCATGACGAAAAAACCGCAAATTAACGTGCGGCTGTTGCCTTCCATCTGTCATGTCCATCGGATGTCAAGAGAAAACGTTTGTTGTTCTGCCGACTTTCGCACGTTGCAAATTCGCCACGCTTTCGACCGCAAAACGACGTTCGTACCGCAAGAGCGGGGTTTTCAGGTTCGAGACAAAAGCTCTTCGTTCTTGCGGTCCTCCGAATTTTGTTTTGCGCGTTTCATCATTTTCGCTGCACGTCAACTCGAACGTTCCGGCGCACGTCCATTGGTGTTGAGCGAACGTTCTCTAATGAAGTACAAGCCATTAACAAGCGGCATTTCTGGTGGAATCCAATTACTCGTAGCCAACCGTGAAACAAACTGCCAAATGGTAATCGTCGCCCAAAACCACGTTTCGACTTCCGGCTAAACACCCGCATTAGCTAAAAGAAAACAGAAAGGACGACGTTGACAAAAGACGCATCGAACTTAAAATTCGCAATGAAAACACAAACCCATTGATCGTGCAATCGAAACCTTCACGCTCTTAAAGAGACTTCCGAAGACGATGAAATGAGTAAACTTTGCGCGGATCAGCGAGTAGTCGAACAATTTCGCGCTGCCCAATGGTTCTAATGAAAGAGCAAAACAACAATAACCCGGAGGTCGTTGCTGTGGAAAACTGACGAGAGAATTGGCGTGACCGTCAAAATCGCCACCGCGCATTCGACGGCCGCTGGCCGAATCGAAAAACAAAACGCATGAAAGTGGAAAGGAACACCTGCCCTTTGAGGTCATTAATCTCGAAGTGCGCGTAATTGGAAGCCAAAGATTTGGCCGATCCGTGGAAGCCGGCGCAAAATCGCAAGACCGCCGAAATTGAGCTCTTCGTTTCCATTCTCGGACTCTTCACGACGTGCGTCCTTCGCATAGGAAACAGAAGAAGAGAAGAACAAGTGAGATGAAAAGCCCAGGACGCACCAGTTCTCCAGAGCGAGAGTTTCGCATTCATCTCGGACAGCGAATTGTATGCCACTTCTACTCCCGCGCAAGCTTCTCTCGATTTCGAAATGTCGGCTATGGACCACAATGTGGAAACATCGGGACCTTGAAATGGCTTTTTGATGCGAAGCTCATCAAGACATCTGCTCGTTTGGAGCGGAGAATTCAAATTGACTTTAAAATCTGCAGTCAACAAACATGAATTTTTGTCAACAGAACGGAAGGATGTTGGGAATTGGGTGTGGATCGTGACTATCAACTCCGGACAGCGAAACCCGATCCAACGTCTAAGCGCAAACAACCATTAGCTTAAAAACCTTAAAACTTTCAATTACCCGAGTATACAATTTTGAGTGTATTTCTTGACTGAAGTAAGCTCATAACGTCATTTGTGCTCTGTCCAAAACCAGTCTCAACATCTGAAGAAATGAAACGAGATTTTACTCTTGCAGCGTCTCTATCGTTTTTGGTTGAGTCATGGAAGATGTTCATTTCAAATTGAATGGTCATTTGGATTTTAGAGCGGAAATCGTTGCTCTTTCGACGGCTCAAGCGTGAATCATGGTCAGCGAGACGAAGTGTCCGTCAATCGACTCAATCGAAACAACCGCCGCTCTTCGCTCAGACCGACTGATTAATCGGTTGACAAGAACGTTTTTGATTTGCAGTAACACCTAATCTACGACTATCATTCTCTTTTGCGTGTTTTATCGATTTTTTATTTTCATTCCATGGATCTAAAGAAAATTTCAAGTTTTTCACCCACCACTTTCTCTGTGGTTTAAAACTTTTGTTGTTGACTGATGACTCACCTCGTGATGCTTGAGCTTATTAGCTGAAAACTCAATTGCAGTTATGGTCGATGAAACACGTTTGGTGGAATGCATGCGAAAAGCCAAATTAAAATTCGAGCCTCGGGCTAAAGAAGATCTGATGACGGCGCTACGAAACTTTCGGAATCTTCGACCTGAAGTTCGAAATTACACATTTCCCGATGGAATTGAAAGGCTTTCACTTTTTATAAGCGGAACCATTCCGATTAAGTATAAGGTGAGGGACTTCAAAGGTTGTCAATAGCAAACCATGTTTTCAGGAGAATACTTATCACATTCCAATTTCGTTGACTATTCTCGATAATCATCCCTATTCCGGGCCTTATTGTCACGTGTGTCCAACGGACACAATGTCGATTCGTGTATCGTCGATTGTCGATCAGACGGGGCGCATCTATTTGCCGTATTTGACCGAATGGCGGTAAGTTATATTTATCTTCATCCTTTCATTTTCCATTAAGGTATCCAACCCATGACACACACGGTCTTTTACAGGCAAGCAAATTCAACTTTTAACATCGATAATTGTGGCTGTTTGGCATAATTTTTCTAACGTCTCAAAATTTTTCGACATCAATCCTTGGAGTCATTTTTTAGTGTTGTAAAACCGTGATATCTCAACAAAGTATTTTGATTTCAGTTGATGACCTTAACGTTTCAAGACAAAACGCCGGTAGTTGCAAAGCCGCGTCAAGATCCCGTTCCGCCTTCTCGACCACAACCGCCGATTCCAACTTCGTTCCCAACGCCGTATCCAATAAATGCACCCTATCCGACAGGGCCAAGTAGCGGTATGCCTCAACCTTACAGCGCGCCACAACCCAACCAACCGTCGTATCCACCAGCCGCTTCTTCTTATCAAGCTCCTTATCAACCGTATACAATGCAATCCCCCATGACAACGCCTGCTAATCTCGATCAGATGAACAAATCTCATGGCGGATCGACTCCATCGCTCAATCAAAGCACTTCGAATAGTAATTTCGGTTACAACACGATTCAACCATCGCATATTCGTGCTAGTTTGACCAGTGCAATTGACGATCGACTGCGCCAACGTTTAAAAGACGTGATGGGTATGTGATTATTTACAGAAGCTAAAAATTGAGATATTTTAGGTACACCATATGCTGAACTGCAATCGATCGACATCAACTTGCAAGAACTACGCACAGGAAATCAGAAATTACGAGAAATGATCGACAACATGGAACAAGAAAGCAAACGTCTCAACGAATTGAAGTCCGTCTTAGAGGTAAATGTCCAAATGATCATACATTTTCATTGCTATTGTCTTCAGAGCAAACGTAAAGAATTCAGTAAAGTGTTAAACGAGTGCAAATCGTTCGAATCCGAAGATCCCGACGCGGCAGTCGATAATGCCATTGATGCTCAAACTCCGCTACATCGTCAAATCGTTCGTTCCTACGTTCAGGACTGTGCTATTGACGACACCATCTACTTTCTGGGCCAAGCGTTGAAACGGGGTTCCATTAATTTGCAGACTTATTTGAAACATGTTCGCCAACTCTCGCGAAAACAGTTCATTCATCGGGCAACAATGCAGAAAGCACGTCAAACCGCTCGACTTCCCGTGTAAATCGTTATTCTCAATGCGTGTATCTTTTCGTCCATTAGCGTGCGTTTTGTAACAATTGCTTTTTCTACTCGTGTGTTCTTCAGCTTTCAACTCATTGGTTGAAAATGTGCTGATGCCTTTTCTGTCTATTGTTGTGTCCGACAATATTAGTTAATTTAAATGTGCGCGAAATCTAATGTAGAATAAACGATGTTCACGAGTTCGTATGATAAGTTCGTTGCCGTTGAGTCGGTATTTAATATTTTTCTCGTGTGATTGTTCTTCGATCCATTGACTCTTTTTAGTTCACGGCTTTTCGAAGCCTTGTGGAGCTTGAGCCGTCGATTTCAACAAGACTTCTACCTGAGTGGTTGGTTCTATTAGCAGGTTTTACGATTTCATCTGATTTAGGTTGTAGACTCGATAACTATGCAAGGAATCAAGTGCGTCGTTGGTTAGTTGTTTGCTTTGTTCTTTTGAGCTTTTGAGTTATAGTTGGCGATGGTGCCGTCGGGAAGACGTGTCTTCTGTAAGTCATAAGAAGAAGATAATGTAGACATGTTAACACGTAGGATTTCGTACACAACAAACGCTTTTCCCGGCGACTACGTACCGACTGTGTTTGATAATTGTGAGTTAAAATTTTAGAAAATCAATTAACTTCGTTGAAGATTCCGCGAATGTGATGGTCGATGGAAAAGCCATAAATTTGGGTGAGTTGAAAGATGACTTGATATTGATAACACAAATTCAGGTCTTTGGGATACTGCTGGTCAAGAAGATTACGATCGTTTACGTCCGCTGAGTTATCCACAATCGGACTGCTTTCTACTATGTTTTTCGCTAATAAATCCAGCATCATTTGAGAACGTTCGCGCCAAATGGTATCCGGAGATAAGTCACCATTGTCCGAAGACTCCAATTATACTCGTCGGTTAGTCGATTTGTATTTTTTGGTTCTATTCGTGAGTCTAGGAACGAAATTGGATCTGCGAGAAGACATGGAAACAATCAATAAGCTGCGCGAACATCGCTTAGCACCGATCACTCACAGTCAAGGTCTTCAAATGGCGAAGGAAATCAAGGCTCGACACTATCTGGAATGTTCAGCACTTACACAAGTTGGATTGAAGAACGTTTTCGACACGGCAATCAACGCAGTTTTGCATCCACCAAAAGAGCAGAAAAAGAAACCGTGTACCATCTTGTAACCTTTTTTATTGAATGTCGAATGTTTTGCTTCGCTTTTTTCTGATTGCTCACTAATTATTCCGATTGTTTTTTTATCTGCAGTTAACGTTGCATTTTCCATTTGCCATCGAAACTACTTCCCGCTCAGAGTTCTACTCGTCGTTTCTTAAGTTTGTGGAATTCTTGTTTATTGTAGAAATAATTTAAGCCTTTTTATCATTGATTAACGGCTAAAACCCGCTGTTTTGTTGAATCTTCTTCTCATGACGCCACTTCATGTTTGTGGCTTATTCGCAAGTGCCCTTAAGAGAGGAAACTGCACTTAATTATCGTTTTGAACTTCGTGTATTCGGTCGGGTTTTGTACGTTGCGAATTGATAAGAATAAACTTTATCCCAAACAATCGGCATCTACACTGCTTTCTATTAATTCAGAACATCCTCGTATCTTGGGTTTTACGTCACCTCAAATACGTTTAGCCACAAATTAATCACCGGTTTCGCTGTTTTGTGTTTATTTCTCAGCAGATTGCTAGAGAAGTTTGAGCCTGGAAGTAAAGGTTGAAATATGCGATTAAGATCTCTGAATGAATAGTTAGATCGTAGTATGAAATGACGTACAGGAAACAGACGACATTCACTTCAACCTTCGAGTTGCGGGCTTCGTAAACAGCGCGTAAATGGCGCAGGGGGTTAGCGGTTTGATTTCGCTTTGCTCAAGTGTAACACTCGATGACGATAGAATTGACCAAGATCACTTAGGTCGAACCAATGATTACAAACACATGCACTACCATCAGAGAGCGAAATACACTTTTACATACACTACAATAATTTTTGGTTATTGATGTACGAAGTTCTTTCGTCACTTTAGGAACATCAACGGTCCTACAAATGAAACAATCAAAACACCTGGAAAGATCTATGACATCAAACAAAAGTTACTTGTATTTTAAACACTGATTTAACAAAACTTACTTTGTTATTTCACATTTTAAGTACATCGTACCAATGATTCCGACATTTTCGGTCTCCACTCTTTGACGTAACTCCTATCTACGCACTTGAAATACGATTCTATTTTACGATCTCAATTTTGCACTTAAATTGCTAACATTCTTCCTTGTGAACTTCAAGCAGACAGTCGCAGTGTGTAATATCTTGGTAATTCGAGCGAATACGGTGATTCGTAGGAACCATCAAAAAGGCGTTTTGTGTTGTTGACGTGATGAAATGGCATCAAATTGATGCATCCCAAAGGGATGTTCGTTATAAAAGCCCGAATAAGCAGGGAGTCTGCTTCCGCATTTATGAGATTGCCACTTTTCGTTTCCTATCCATAAAATTGAGTTCAAAATCGTGATACTGTTGGAATGAATGACACACGAAACGGTTGGTTGCTTTTGTGTTTCATTGAAACATTCCAATTAACTGCTTGGACTCATTGGAAATGTATGAGCATTTCAATCATTTGCGTACAAATCTGTTTGGTTGTTGAGTTTTAGAGGATTTGTTACAGTAAGTGGTGATGTTGACTTTCACAACAGTTACTATTGATAGTTTAGTTTCTATTCAAGAAGAGCGTTGCGTAAACGAATTCGATTTCTTGGCAAATTTTCGACATTTAAACGAAGCGGCGAGAAAATTCAATCAACGCCGAAATTTTGCGTTGATGAACAACAACGATCTTCAGTCAAAAGTCATGAGTGGAACAAAATGACATCAGTTGTGTTTGAAATAGTTTTCTCTTCAATTTCGTGGTAGAATACAAATTGGGTTAAAGTTCGTGGGTTCATTCGAGATGAACTATCGACTGCTGTTTTTCGAGTCCCGTATTTCAAATTGAATTGTTCTCATGGTAGTCGGCGGTTTTGAAAAGGTGGTAGTATTTTGCAGTTACGGTCGATTAGTTCTGCTTTGCAGATTTCCAATGACGTTGAACGTTTCAAGTGATGTTCGAAGTCCGTGGTTTCCGTTGTACTTCGATTTGCACTTCTTGAATTAGTCAATCGAACCGGATTGCAATTAATTTTCGGTTGTAAAGTCGATTTCCGGTCGATTGGGCGGACGAGCAAAATTCATGGAATATCTAGGCCCCACAAACTTCCGTACAACAAACCAAAAAGTGGGCGGTAACGTTTTGGTATCCTGCCCCGCCAATTTATAAAATCCGTGCTGCGTGTCGAGTCCGTTTCTTGTCGCAGTTCATTTGCTGGCTTTCAGTCTAAACCTTCAACACACAGTCAACTATCCAGTTGACAACATGTACTTGCAAATTGTTTTGCTTATTGTGCTCATTCAATTTGGTGTTGCTTTCTTGGTTCCTCAAATGCCGTTTCCAAGATACGTGGATGATTCACGCAACTATTACCGTCAATTGGCTCCCATGAATGTGATTTATCCGGAACAGTCATTTGTTATTGACGAGTCCATTCCACCTCTTCCCACTCCTCTGCCGATGCAAATGTCAGCGGTTGAAGTGCCGCGTCGACCGGCTCGACAGTTCTCGGAACAAAAGTTCAAACGTCTACGTCCGTGCTATTATAGGTAATGAAGAATACAAGATGCCTTCATTTACATATTTCTTTTGTAGTCCGATTCAATGTTTAATCAAACGAAGTGGTCCATTGATGTCAACCGATTTAGAAGTTGTCGAACAAACAAAAACCGAGAGCAACAACTAAACGAATCCGCTGCCCTTCGATCTCAACATCTGTATTCTTTTTATTCTTGTAGATGACTACAAGCATTGGATGTGTTATTGTACTTTCCAATTGATAACGTATTTTTGGTTCAATGATCAATCCAAGTACTTAAAACGAATATCCATCTGTTGAAATGTCATGATTCTCATTTGGGTTTTACTCAGTTCGTGCGTTCAAAATCGAGTGCTCCTCAAAATTGTGATGAAAAAAATAAATTTGTGTTTGTAAATTCATTTCACATTCCTTGTAACAATAAAACAGACGTTTAATAGGAAAAGCGGAACATTAACGCGTAATGTGAAATGCGAAAGAGCAGTGAGCTCGAAGCAGAAAACCATATCATTTGCATTGGATACTTCAACAGTCATGATGAAATGCGTAAGTGTTTATTGGACAGATGAGTGAATGTACGTAAAGTGATACTGCGATTGTCTGCTACATAGTCGTTCGAGGATACTAATTGGACGATGTTTGGGTTTCCGGACTCATTTATAGCACAATCTTTGGCGTATAATTCGGCTCAATTTCCGGTTGTCGATGACCATATGCGTATCTATAGGAGTTCAGGAATTCCGTATTTCCAAAAGTAGCCGTCCGTCGATGCACACGATGACTCTAAATTGGAAGAGTTATTTGCGTTCACGAAAAACAGGATCTACGTTCTGATCAACCGAACAAACTCCAATGGCGAACACAAGCAGAAGCCAAGAAAACGTTTGGAAACTGAAACATTTGAAATGTTAGTGGAGAATTTCGAGGACAAACATTTTCAGATTGAACATTGAGAAGCCGAGCGATAATGCAACTAAACGTCTAGAAGAGCAACGAAAGTGTTGGTGTCGATTGGTAATTCCGCCGGAACGTTGTAAATATTTGAGCCGAGAAGAGCGCGCGAAGATCAACAACTCGAACGTGAAGGTGTGTAAACATTTGAGAGCGATGTTTAGCTACAGACAAACCTATAGATTGACCTTATTGTATGAATCATGACCTCGCGGTTAACCAGGTTCTATTATCAAACTTGCAATCAAATTTTATTGGCAGGTATCCAGCTAATTAAAAAACATATCGAATGAGGAAAAGGACTCTGCAATCATCTCAATCACTGCTTGTTATCCGAGTTGATGGAGGCGAATCGACGAAATTGCGGTTTTTCTTGTTCGGCTTGAAATCCGGCATCGCGTTTTCCGTAATACGATCCGTAACTAAAAATTCAAATTAGATTGCAATTTATATTTAATTCACAAACCCGTAGCTGCTGTACGGATAATATGAACTGTATCTAAAGTTTATAAACTACAAATTTAGTCTTTAATTTGATCTACCCATAGCTAGGATAATACGAGCTATAGCTTCCATAGCCATATCCGCATTGCGCCATCGTATGCTCCATCGAGATGGCCAAAATGACGACAACAAAAAGAGCGATCATGGTTTTTGAGAAAGCCATTGTTTTGGATTGATTGAGGTTATGTAGAGAAGTAGGAACGAGGGAACTTCAGTTGAGAAGTGTGTGGGAATTTGCAGATTGGCTGTGTTTTTATACTCATTTCGGATGGGACCTCCAACTGGATTAATTGGGTATGTAAACGAAACAGCAAATGACAATTCAATTTCCAGAGCTTAAAGTCACTATTTGGTTTGCTCCCGAACTCAATTTATGTGTCATCCTGTCGATTCATTGCACCTCTTAACAACTGTTTGCGCTCTTCTTTCCAATTTCAAGCCCTTCAACAAACCGAACTTTCACAACCGACCTCTCGTTCGATGTTTGCGATGGACGTCCGTGGATTAACGCCAATTTGATTGTTTACTCGGCACGAAATCGGGAACACGCACTATGACAAGTGTTCAAAAGTACGTTCATCCAGAGAATGTTCAACGATAACATCGAATTGACTTGATTGATAGAAAACACGCAAAGTTCATTCAACTAACAAACTCATGAGACGATCGACTATTCCTTAGTCTGTTCCCTTCCTTGTTCGCTGTTCGTCGACGAACAGTTCGCGCACAATTTTCGATATTTAGCGACGAACATGATTGAATCTTTGATGACATTTTTTCCGTCTTTCCAACTTTGTAGACTGATGAATGGGGATTCAGAAAATGTAAAATTTGTTGCATTTTGATTTCGATTTCACGACAAACTTGCTGTTCGTCGAAAATTACATTGAGAGAAGATGAACATCAACGCAAAGCATTTGATTTGGACTTTAGTTGGCGTCAAGTTGATGGAATTTTGTTACTGATTACGCAATTTGTGTTAACGTCTTTTGGTGATTTTTGATGACACACAAGTGGAGTGAAGTGGAAAAGGAATCGTTGGTTGAAATAGTTCAATCGTATCCGGTCTTGTGGGATTTCAATCACAATGATTGGAAATCGACATCAAAGAAGAACGATGCGTGGACGATGGTTACCGATGATTTGAACGACATGCTGTCGGATGAGCTCTCATACACAGTTAGTTAAAGTCCATCATCTACTCGATTTCTGTTGTTTAATTGCGGAGTTGAAGGCAGCGTGGAAGTCGATTCGAGAAGTCCACTTCGTCCGAACCAACCGCTTCCCGCTATCGGAGCTTCTTCTCAATTTGCAGTCGATGCCAATGGAAATTCGAGCAGAACAAACTCCGTTGGCTGACAGTTCTGATTCGCTAGGCGACCTGGGGATTCCAACACGCAACCACTTTACTCCTCGTTTATTTCCTGGCTCGTCATTTTCGTCCGATTTTTCGATTACAAGAGTCGCTTCATCAACTGGAAAGTTATGTTGATAACCTTTTTATTGATCTATTCACACAACCCGCACAAATATAAAAAGACTAAAAGCAAATTTATTACAATTACACTGTAGCACCTTCAAAATGAAGATGTAACGTAAACGCTGATGTTACGTATTGTGTGAGATCCTTTTCAATTTGAATTCCATAAGACGGGAGGCGGTCCCATCACTGATTCTTCGGGTTTTAGTTTACTCGTGAAGTAGATGTTCGGACCCGAAAAGTTATCCGATAAAAGTTCTCCGTCCTTGTTGACTATGTAAACTTGCTAAAAACAGAGATGAACGTTGGGTTTGTGATTAACTAACGTGTTGTGAACACACGTCAAGAATCATTGGCCATATGGTTATTTGATTTAGATCGTGCACAGTTGCTCCAGAGATTAATGCTTTGGCGAAAAACAGAAGAGAAGTGAAATGATGATTGCCATAAACTTTCAACGATTTAGCGTCACTCTAAAACACAAGAACAGTTACCTCCGACGAAAACAACCAACTTGTTTGCAGCGCAACGGTTCTTCACGACCTTTTTTCAACTGCTCCAACATTGTTATCATTCGTCCCGTGTTTTCCAACCGTTGCAGGTCCGCGATTCGTTCATCACGGGTCAACTTTTCAATCAAATTGCTCGGATCTTGAAGCAAGGTTTTCACACGAATTCGTTCATTCTGACTTTCCTCCATAAACTTGCAGTAATCTTCGGCCAACTTGCAAACGAGATCGTAAGATTCGGCTCCGAGCTACAATAAGCTTGGATAACTGGAAATAATAAAACTGAAACTTACATGTTTGTTGTGTAGGACCGTAACAAGTGCGTTCTTCACCTTTTCAACTGGCAAGTGAGCTTCTCGAGCAATTTGATGTCGAAATAAACCGGCGCGAACACAGACCACTTGACGAGTCGATTCGTTCACTTCTTGTTCATCGTACATCACAGACGCTAATTCGGCCAACGAGTTCTGATCGTCTTCGGCATCTAACTGCGATGTAGCACGTGAGCTTTGACGCGAACGGCGACTATATCGCCTCGAAGACATGCGATCCATCTCCGGAGTCCACTCTTTATCTTGGCTAGGTCGATCTTCCATCAACGAATTTCGCATTTCTTCCTCGTTTCGCTCTTTCATTTGTTCAACTATATTAGGATCCATTATGATTCCCGGATAACACTGTTTTAGTTCGCTGTCGTGCAAGCGTAAATTAAGAACACTGTTGGCTTCAGAGCTCAACGGCTCAATTGCTTCGTAATACACAACGTCTCGGAATGGTTCGTTCTGACCACGACCTTCATTTGTCTTCACATCGAACATGTACACACCGGTTTTACTCTAAATCAGATTTTCATGTTTCCCGACAGTTCGAACTTGCCACTTCAAAACTGTGCGCGCGTAGTTTGTCGTATGGTTGCGGAACGTTAATTGCTAGATCGTTGAGATGAACGTGCGGATCCAAAAGTCCAGTGATCAACGGAACGAAATTTGGTTGTGGTGGAACAGAGACATTCATTTGAAAGTTAAGGTGCTCCATTGTGTAGTCTTCGCTCATTTTTATGGGTGTTGTTTCGGGTGTCGAGCAGTCGATAAACCTCCGAAACGACTGGCCCTTGGGTTCCATTCTTCTTTCTAAAAACGGTAAATAATTCTGATTAGATTGTTTTTGATATCACCATCTTCCTCATAAATCTGATATTCCGGAGATGGTGATCGTTCAGAATCGAGCTCCAGTTCGGATGGTTGTTGAATCGATTCGTTTTCATCATCTGAATGTGGACGCACTAATTCTTCCAAATCGTCTGCGTAGGAATAAATGTCGTCTAATAGAATGATATCCGAGTCGTTGTCGTTCATTTCGTCGTAATTGTTGTGACTTGAAAGTTGTTTTCCATCAAATGCAGTGGAATTTGCGTTTTGATGTTCACCATTACAGACCTCATTTGAGCTTCCAGGTTCGATTAGTTCGCATGCAGTAGGTAATAAGCTTTGTGTCATCAAATCATCAGCATGCACGATATTATCATCAGGATCTGAGGACAAAGATGGTCGAATGGCTGGAGCTCGCTTATCGTATGCACGAGTACATTGTTTACAAACAAGTCTACGGGCTGTTAGTTGGTTTTCAGGCATTTCATTGGTATCCATTTCTTCTTCGTCATCCGTACTGTCAAATTGCATTTTACGGCGCAACTCCCGAAGACGTTTCATTCGTGCTTCTTTTCGTAGATATTTTCGAACTCGACGATTCATTGCAACGGCTTGTTCATTCTCATTATCACTTTGACACTCTTCGTGATCGTCCGACTCCTCCGGAGTCAGTACCCCTAAATGGCTGTCTGAGAAGCTTTCCAGTGGGTACGTTTCAAGATGAATTTCATTTTGTTTGTCTCGAATTCCGGTCTGTTCACGTTGTCGAAATCGAGCGTTTAAAATGGGCACAATGTTACGCTAAAAACCGATCATTTAGAAATAAGGACTTGAAGTAAAGATAACCAAAATTGGACGAATTTGACCGGCAAAACATCTGAGTGGTTGTTTGTATTTCCGTTGAACGACTTGAAATTCGTTGTCTTTGGCGTTTGCAACCTTTTTCCCCGGTTTTTTCTTTGCCGTTGACGCTGCTGGTTCGTCACGAAGAAGTTGAGACGATTGAGCGTGCTGAGAGCGTTGTTTTGCTTTTCGAATCACTTGATCATTGGCTTCAGATCGGCGTTTCAAATTAGCAGACTGATTGTCTATGAGTTTTGAGTAGACCTTTAAACACAACGTAAATGACTCGAAAGTAGAGACTTACTTCTTCAGTTATGATTGTTGGTTTCGTGGATGCAATGGTCGCGTACATGACTAGATCGGTAAAATAGGCAGCAGAAAGCGGCAGACTTTCATCAGTTCGTTTCCAGACTGCGGGATTGCGAGTGAGGCGTGGTTCTTTGAACATTTGATAGTTTATCAATGGTGAGAGTTGAACGGTCGATTCGAAAGGCTCGTTGAAAACATGGCGGCCCGAGTAAACTCCAATATCTCGGAGTTGACATTTGCGCATTTCAGCCACCACTTTATCATCCCAACCTTCTTCTTTCAGCTCATCATCCGACAAAACACAACTGATAATCTCGTTGATTTCTCGTTCAGCCGACAAATTAGTTTTTGTTTCATCGGTTGGAAACACATAATTTGGTTGAATGAAGTCGGATCTTGTTGTCGACAGATCAGGATTGTCCAACGAGAATCGCTCGTTTACTGTCGAGTTGAAAGTCGAAGCAAAAGACAAACCGAACTGGGAATTCGTAGCTTGAGATTGAACACCAATCGCGCATATTTCATCGTGTATTCTCTTCACATCGAACGTTTCACCGACATTGTTGTCCAATTCACAAGCACCATCGAGGGCTTCTAAAACAGAAGACCGTAGAAACAGTGATATTTACGGAAACTTACGAAGTAGCAAATTAGATTCGTAAAGTGGCATGTTCATTCCATAGACTTTGTTTTCTGTTTCCACTTTCTCATTCTGTTCGCCATGAAATACCAATCGAAATTGTTCGTCTTTTGGCACTTCTTGTGTGAAAAAGACCATGTTATTACCGCTGAACTGACGTTGCAGAATCCCGATTTCGTTCAGATTCCAGAGACGATTGTAATTCCGTTCAAAGACATCGTTTTCTCCACATTTCTTTCTTCTTGTTCTTCGTTTCTTTTTATGCGCAACCTAAACAAACAGCCAACTAATAATGCAATCAATGAACAAACTCACAGAACTCTCCAACAGAAATGAAAACTCGCTTTCAACGCGTTGTTGAGCTAATTGGAAAGAAACAAGCGTCGAATCAACGGTTAAATTCGATTGTTTAACAAACGGTTGAAGTCTCTGTCGAAAGAACTCTGCTGCATCGTCAAGAAAGTTGTTTCGGAATCCAAACTCAAACATTTGAGCCTTTCGATCGTTTTCCCACTCCGTTTGAAATGCATGCACGTCAATACACATCGATTGCAAGACACTGAGGTTGTAGAGATTCGGTGCGAAATAATCCGATTCGTGTTTTGTGTTCAAAGTCGGCGATGACCACGAAGATGGCCATTCGACCGGACGTTTGATTGGTTCTTTTGGAATATTCAAACATCGCTGTCGAATCACAAGATCGATTATGAGACGAGCAAATCGTTCTGCTGTGAATGAGACCACTGTACCACTTGGCATTTTCAGATGAATCGGAAACGTGAGTTGAACGGACGCCAATTGAGAATCCAGAAATCGCTCATTTGGTATTTCAGCTGACCGACGACCTTCTGCCGGCGTTGATTCCTCAGTTTCCACAAGTTCAAGTTGAGTTCTAGTTCTTTTTGGACGACAGTCCGAGTTGTCCATCTCAAGCATATGTTTGCTATAACTGAGGGCCAAAGCTGCACAATTATCGACTTTCTGAGCAAACGCTTTAGCAGCATTTTCGATGTCCGCTAGCTGCACAATCTCTTTGAAGGAAATATCTTCGAAAGCTCCCTGTAAAGCAATGAAAACGAGCATTAAGGAGGTATGCAAACCTGTCGAAATTGGTCTCGGAATTTTTGAAGCTGACGAAGCACTGCATCGGGATCTCGTTTTTGACGATGTGGTGTCATTTAAAAACGAAAACCATTAGCATTACATTGAATGTAAAAAAGAGCTTAAAGTGGTTTAAATGTGAAATTTACATTTACTGAAAAGAATACGAGTCGTTATGCCAACTCAAACGTTCTTGACGAAGTTCACCTCCAAGAAATATATGATACCGTTCTAACACGAAGGTTATTGTATATTAGATGTTTGTAAAAAAGAAGTTATGATAAGCAATTCAATCATATTTCACTTATGTTCACGTTAAGTATGAGCCATAAGAGTGAGAACGGAATGGTTGTCTTAGAGTTGCCTCATTATATTTGCTAATGTTCACACGTCAAGGAACGGCCGTCAAATTGGCGGACGCAAATTGATCGACCGTTCTTGTTTGTTTTTCTTTGCGTTCGTTGTAAAAGATCATATTTTAGATCGAATTCACGGGTTCGTTCATTTCGATTGCTGAACGTTCTCGCAGAGGCCATTGAACTCTGACTTTCGAGTAAATGAAATGTTTCCGACTGATTGGTTCGATGTTCATAGTCGAGGAGGAGAAGGAAGATGAGTCTCTCGTGACAAAGTACGGACAGGGAACGTAAAAAGGTCGTGGACAAATTGAATTGACGTCCTTACGATTCGATTTGTTTTTCGGTTTTGCATCGTTGCATTTGACTGCACACGTTGAAACATTTCGTGCGGTTAAATGCGTAAACAGATGCGAACTTCTTTTGGCGGCTATTCCCATGTCCCGTTTTTGCGTCTAATGAACTCGAGATAATGAACTTTTGAATGAAAGAAGTGGATGAATGCGCGTACGTTCATTGTCGACCATTGTGTTGTGCGCAGAGATCGTTGACGTCGAAGAAATGTAAAGGTTTGAACAAAGACAAGGGATTCAGATTGAAAAACTGATAAATGCCCTCGTTCTGTGTCTTCAAATTCTCGACGGACTTTCCAAGTCGTACACCGTCCATGCGCTTCGACCGTTTGGTTCACGTCGCTTTTATGGTTCCGATTTTGACATCCGCAAATCTCAACGGAATACGACACGTAGTACACCAAAAGTCGGCGGAGCATCGACAGCGTTCAAATTGTAAAATTCTCTTCACATCGTCGCCTCTTTTCTTTCAACTCATATCGTTTCGCCGGCGGCACGTTGAGCCAACAGACGCGAAGTCGGACAACTCAAACGGCAATAAGCGTGATGATGATTTTCGCTAAACGTCCAAGTAGTCCTCTCGTTTTTCGGGACCCTCCATCGACGGACGCAAATTCCTGCCCTAATCATCTGGTCATTCAAGCGAATTGAGAACAGTCCGCAAAACGAAACCGGAACTTTTTCTCCACCACTCTATCCGTTGACGTTTTGGCCGCTCGTTCTAAAGGTCGTGATTTCGGTTGTTTGAGGAAAAAGGCAAACTGCCAATTTCGAGCGCTATGACTACGCGGTCTCCATTTGAACATGTTTTTTGCTGATTCGTTTGTTTTGATCGTCTGTCAATTTTGTTTATTCGCATAAGTGCGTTGATTGATTGATATCGCTCTTGCAATTCGTCTTTTCGTTTCTTTCTGGAGTTCGCCATTTAACTCGAAAACGTTCGGTTACAATTCCGAGTCCTCAATCGACTTCGAATTGAACTCGAATACGCGCCCTGTTGTTCATTTCGTTAACTCTCTTCTTACCGTTATAGTACCGAGTTTCGCGTTGAATGTTTGTTGTTGGATTTCCGAGTTCATTGTGAACGTTAATGGAAACTTTACGTACTTCTTTCAACCTGATGTTTGCGTACTGTTTTGTTTGCAAGCTGCCCAATCAAAACTCGTGTTTTTATTCGTGCAATTTCATCTGTCGGCACTCAACGCCGCTCCAAACAACAACTGCCTCCGGTCCCGTTTATTGTTTTCTGTTTTTTGGCAACGGAAAACGAAAATTAATTTTACGACCACAATCTTCGCAACGAACAGATCGCACTTCCTGAGCTTCAGTTGGGATTATCGAACAATGTCGAAATTGTTTGGTTTCGTTAACACCCGAACATTTCATACCTCTCACTGACCTCTTCGTGAACTTTCGTCTTTCAACTTTTTTGTGTTCACGATTTCAATCCACTTTCGTACCTTTCAGTTGCAATTCTGTGACCGCATGGCGCAGATTGCCGATCAAACCACCGAACCGCTTCTGCGCTATCCCGCAGTGGCGGTAACGAAGTCCGACGGAAACGCGACAACTTCGAACGCTGCTCCAAGTATTCAACGTCGAGCTTCAGGCTCTGCGAGGAGGTAAACCTGTCGAAATGTTCAAATGACTCTAACTGCTTCACGTAAAGGTACCAAATGAACGCGAGTATGCGATCTAATGGTTCGGCAACCAGTGAGTTGGCATCTTCAACAACATCTCCACCGTCCAGTCCTCTACGATTGCTCCTCAAAAATTTATGTCTATGTGGACGTCAGCAAACTGCAGCTCAACTGGACTTCGATCAACTTCAACGGGCACACGAACGAGCCAAACGCGTAAGTTTTTTGTTCGTAGACTGAACGACCGTATAATTCCATTAAATTTATTATCCAGGTTTCTTGTAACTAATAACAAAAACTGGTAACATTGTTGCCCACTCATTTAATCTTCTAAATGCCACCCACTTGATTTGGAGAACTTTTGTTACGAAAATTTTGAATGCTAACAACAAAAATCTGCCTAAGGCAAAAGTGTGAAGCATGTTTCTACTCATCGGTTGGTTCCACAGTTCGACTCGATTAGACTAAACGGCGCGAGTGCTGAAGCGGACACTAAAAAAGCCCACTGCCTGTTCGAATGCAAATTTCCAACGTCAAATCGGCGATTGTGCGCGTCGCCACTTCGACTGCAAGGACGTTTGACGAATTGAAGTGTAGAAAAAGTGGTGAATGTTGGCGGAATTTGTGGCCGAAGGCACATTTTGATTTCGACTGCCACGTTCGTTTAATCTGCGGACGTCGTTGATCGGATTGTGATTAACGAGCGTTTGGTTGCCCAACAGGTGACGTTCGAGACCAAAAGGAATCACACGAATAAAATGCGTTTTTCTCATGAATCGTAGTTCTTTTTTGTCGTTTTCGTTAGCAAAGTTCCGTTGATTTTGTCGCTTGTTTGTATCCTAAGATTACTCAATGGTCTAAATTACTTGTCAATTCCCACAAAGTATTAGGTCGTGAACAAGAATGTAAATTAGATTGCTTATGACTGAAAGGTCATTGTTTTTGTTACCATTCAGTTTTAATTAACGGTTTGCTTTTGAGAGAGCGCCAGAGGCATTTCCTTTGAAGTTAAAAAATCTTCGGAGTTCCAGTTCGCATTTATCACTCCAGTGAATGGGGTCGTTGAAGAGCTTCGTTTTAAGAGCAAAGTTGATAGTTTTTATAGATTTCTTTTGCGAATCACGGATGTGGCTTTTGCTCGAAGCTATAACACGAGAGTCAAAAGTTTCGAAGTTTAGTGCTATAATCAAATTGGAAGCCGTCGCTATCTCTTAACACAAAAGATCCTTTAGTGTTCTTTTAAGCGCCGTGATTAGGCGACGTCGCCAGAAGTCCTTTTCGTATGCTTTGACTGTTGGGATTAGTTCGGGGACTGCTCGTCCACACTTGTTCTTGAGCTTTTGTCACAACTCTTATGTTATTTTGTTTGCCTTTTCTTTACAAATCAATCAAACTGCACCATTACACGACAATTCGACTATCGGCTCTGTCACAGCCAAACGTTGTTTTGATTGTTAATGACGGTTCCTCCCACGGTCTTAAACGTTTCTATTTCCGCTACTGTTCGATGGGAAACTGAATTTCGTGGGTTCGGTTACTTGAAATCGGCTTTTCTTTCGCCGTTAAACGCGATTTGAAAGCAATCCGATAAGAAGTTTTTTGGTCGAAAAAGACGGCTTGGTTGTTGAAGAATTTTTTCGATTCAAAAATGCATGTTTTCTTTCAATTGCATGTTTACTTTGCGCTTATTACGCTCATTTTGAATTTCTAGAGATGCCAAAGGACTAAAAGGGCACAATTCCTTTAACGTTTCTTATGTTTCATTTTTGATGTCCAAACATTTGGCCCAAGTTGGGGCTTCCGTTTATGTTAACGTACACCACGGGCATTTCGAATTAAATTGCGTTTTTTGTTTGCATTTGTGCCGTTCAGTTGAAGTGCTGGGATGTGAAGTTTTGTAGCAAAATTGTACCAAAAAGTCAGAGCAAAAAGCAAGCGTACAGTTCGTTAATTTCCTCTGCGAACAAAACTGAAGTCGAACACCCGATTCATTAGCAACGTATTTTGTCCAAAAAGCAATTTCGTACGTTTGACATCGAGAAGTCTGAGTACTTGAAATGCATGAGTTTGCTTTTTGAATTGGTACTCGACAGCATCAAACGACATTGCGAGTCGGTTTATCGTGATTTCCTATCGATTGTTTGGCATATGTTACGTGTGCTTTTAGTGAAAAAAGGATTCTGATCTGTGGTGTTGAGTTTGCCATTTCGAATGGCAACCACAGCTGCGGCATGGATTCGTCGATTTTCGCGAGATCAGTCAACGACAAGCAGCGGCGGTGATGTTGAAACGAATGAATCAGATGTACACATTGGGAAAAAATTGGCATCAGTTGGCATAAGCGAGTCTCCACGTCACAATCGGCACGGACCGCCGCCCAGCTCCAGTCGATCTCGTGCCTTTTTGGCCGGTTTAGTGAACAGTTCGAAGCGGCGATTGTCGTTGCCGGTGAATGAAAGAGGAGCGGCTGAGGAGATGAGTTCGCAACTAAGCTCCGGATTCGCTGCTCGTCATGCGTCCGAAGATCAAGGAAGACCGAAAAGTGGAAACGGCTCGACTCCCGACTTGTTCGAGGTTTGAATTTCTTTGTTCGGTCATTGCGTATTCTGTTGTATTCGGAAGACAAACGTCATCAAATAATTCACTGTCAAAGTGTCTGGGTTGTCGTGAAAGCAGCATCCCAGAAAAGTTCCGCTCACTCTAAGGGTGTGGCTCTAAAGCAAAGGTGGAGAATTTGCTGTGGGTTATCAACAACATCAAGTTGTTGTGGTTGAATTGGTTGTTTTGCTAAGCCATTTTCCAAGTTACGTTTGTTTTAAGATGGTAAGCTAGGAGGTCATTTGTGATTGTGTCGAACATATTGATGTTTTCATGACCCTTTTTTCAAATACAGTGACAGCAAGATATTGTCAATTAAAGTCGGAGTAATTTTTCCAAATTTGGAATACTTGTTGTCTTAAACACAAGATATAGCAGGAAATGTTTTTGGCATGACTGCGCTTTAGGTCAATTGGACTTCTCATTACTAATTTATGGGACCACTTTTGTCTGAAAGTGGTCAGAAACAAACGCCCTTCTTTTGAATTAATTCTACTCGTTTAATTAATGACTTTTGTTTCAGAGACTCGAAAATGTCCGATCATCCAAAGGCGCCGGTGATTTAACGAAAAGAGTCACAGTAGTGGACAAACCCGGTCAAGACAAAGCTCATTTCACGGCTAAAGGTCGCAGGAAAACACCACGACGTTTGGTCAGTTTAATTGAACGGGAAAAGTGGTTGATTTTTGGTTCATCGAATTGAAAAAGAACAATCAGATGCTCGAAAAACTGATGTTTGAATGCGTGAGAAACCGATGCGATGATTCATCGTGACATATTTTGACGACAAGTGCGATTAACATCCGTTTGATTAATCTCCCGATCTCGTTGGTTTCGCGAAAACATTCAAAGACTTGAAAGTTTCTACGCGCTTATCGAAATTTAATGCGATTCTTCGGATTCTTTCTCTCAGATCAAGAAGACGCGTGAGGTGTTGATTGCTGAGAAGCAGTTTTCTTTTCGTTTGGCTTTTCTATTTGTTTATTTGTCGGTCTTTTTGCGAAGAAACTTTGTTTTGCGGATTACAGTGTTTTTACTAGGAAACCCGTTTTCTGACAAATGCAACATTTCAACGTCCTTCGGCGTCATAAGCACGCATAAAATTGCGTGTTCGGTTCTGACACTTTGAGTCGATTGAACTCTGCATTGGTCACGCCAACTTGTGTGTGCCATTTACAGCGCCAATTCTGAAGACCAACCAACTGAAAAAACATGTTGATAGTGCGCAGTGATCAATTCATTGGTCTGGAGAGTGTTGCTCAGCCTTGAAGTTGCATTGTAATCTCTTTTTCTGCTGCCAAATTCCCACAAGCTCATCACTCAGGACTTTGTGGTCCAACACTCCTGCTGAGCCCAACGGGCAGCAGTTGCGATGGTTAGCAATGAACTCCTTGGCCGGTCGCATTTTTTCTTCGTTCTCCTCCACCACTTTTTAGTTTTATATCCCGGTTCCGTTTTGCAGGCCGAGATTATCATCTTTCGTCGATAGCACTTCCGTTTGCATTGACCAGCGTCCTGATTGCGAATCTTTTTCGTGAGTCTCCTTTTGGTTGTTTTCCCATCCTTCTATTACTTATTTTGGATAAGAAAAGATAATCTGAAAGAATTACAACAAAATTAGATGCAGAAGAACGGGTCTTTTCTCAGTGTTCTTTCAGTCGAAATTGGATGGTAATTATCTTTCTCTCTCATTCAATTTGTCGACCGTTAAACCAAAACACTTTTTCCTTCTCAAATGGGTTTCTTTACCCGCAGAATTCGGAGACATAAGAACGGTTTAGGACTTTCTTGTGACTCTACATTTCGATAACGATCGTGTTGACGGAAATGCTGTTTCATGATCCTGTGGGGTGGCAAATTGCCCACGCAGACAGCTTCCAATTTTACTTAATGCTTCGGTTTGTTTGAAAGAAGTAACGAGTTTATGTGAAGGGTTGATCGTCAGAACGAGAAAGTTTCTGGGGTTCGGAGTTCTAACAATGAAGTTTGAGCAAAAAGACAGAACGTTTTGCGGAATTGGTTCGAACCTTTTCGCACCGATCGTTTAACTTGCGAGCACAATTCGACGCTCTGAAGTTTTTTGTGGTGCCTAAGGCGAAAAAGACTTCGAATTTGCGCATTGACGCGAGAATTTCACGCCGCCGTTGAGTTTTCATATTTTGGACAAAAACCCTAAGAATGCAGGTCGCAATGAGACCACGAGTAGGTGGTGATGGTCGGAGAATTGAGTTTTTTGAAGTCTTCCGCATTTTTGTTTCTCACTCATCGATGTCGAGAAACGCGTTTTATCACACACAACTTCAAAATACAATGGTTGCTGTTAACGTACGCATTTTCGATCATCGGCTGCACACTCGAGACGGAATTCCGAAAACGGGCGCTGATGTGGAACTCGATATTGGAAGTGCGCGGTAGAAATTGATCAATACTCCATCGTCTGTTGACCGGGAGCGACAGCAATTCGTCGATTTGCGCTGCCGTGTTTCGTTAACAAATGGCTCTTTCCTTATCGATCATTTTTGGCTTCCAACCTTCTGTGCGCGATATCTTTGTCGTAGATGTTTACCAGAATTTGAATTGCAGTTAGCCAGTAAAATATCTTCCGCTGGGTCTCTTTCATTCGCTGACCAGAAACAGGAATTCGATTTCTGAATTCTAATTGAATTTCGTTCGTTGGTTCAAAATTTGGAAAACTGGAGCGTCGTCGAAACAAGCCGCTCAGTAGATCGCTACGTGAAACGAGTACCGTTACAGCTTCTCGAAAGTCCATTGGATCAAAAACAAAGCCGAACGCTCAGTTTCTTGTTCCCGGGGCATCGTCCGTTCGTTTAGCTGATTCATTGGCTTTGTGCTTCCAACGTGCACTACACAGCGGCGTTTCGTCTTCGAACAAATTCAACACACCAATCAACACAAAACAGTACACAGCTTCGAGTACCGACACAGTTCTTCAGTTGCCCAGTGGATTAGCCAGACGACGATCGGGAAGCACAGCATCTGCAGACGCCACGTTAAATCGTGGCAACGGATCCACCGGCAAAATTTCTTTTCTGGACAAGGTTCGTCGTCGAGGCGGTGGAATGAAACAACAGACCGCCGATTCGACAACAAATGGAACCACAAACAAAAATGAATTCGAGTTTCGTCCGAACGCTCAACCCACGGGAAGTACGAACTCGAGTTTTGCACGAAACGCTGCAGCTTCCTCATCCGGTAGTCAGAATCGAAGCAAATCGCCGGGTGCTTTCATTAATCGATTCGCGTCTTTTGCTCGTGGAAAGTATCGAAACAGTTTGAGTGAACGAACGAACTACACGGTCAATGTGGACGATCGAGTTCGAAGGGTCAGATTTGAACTTTTTCCCAAAATCAACCACTTCATATGTTTGTAATTTTGATCGTCATTGTTTCTATTTCAGGATGTAAATCGTGAGCTGCAACGATGCAAAGAAGAACAAGGAACTCGATTGGATTTGAACTCATCGGAGGTAATCGAAATGAAACTTTATGTCAAACTCAATATTTTAGATTACGGCCGTTCCACCTGCAATCAAAGATCTCAGTCAAGTGACTGAGCTGTTTTTGTACAAAAACAAACTCACAACGTTGCCACCTGAGATTGGCCATTTGGTTAATTTGCGTATTCTTGGATTAAGCGAAAACAATCTCAGTTCTTTGCCCGAGACCATCAGCAGTTTGAAACGCTTGGAAACTCTAGATCTACGTCATAACAAACTCACTGAGGTAGACCAATATGCAATTTACCTATTGAATTTTGTATTTCAGCGAATTCCTGTGGTTATTTTTCAAATGGAGAACTTGGAAACCCTGTGGTTGAGATACAATAAGCTTACAACTATTGCTCCCGAAATCGGACGCTTAAAAAAGCTTAAAATGATCGATTTACGGGAAAATAAAATCTGTGAACTGCCGAAAGAGATTGGTGATCTCACAGCACTTTCGATTCTACTTGTTTCCGGCAATCATCTCAAAAAATTGCCGTCAGGTAATCGAGTTTTTTTAAATATGATTGTATTGGTCTTGTTGTTTAGAAATTGGAAATCTCGCTCAGCTTACACAACTCGATCTTCAACACAACGAACTGCAGTCTCTACCCGACACTGTTGGAAACTTGAAGAACTTAAAACGACTAGCTATTCGTTACAATCAACTCACAGCGTTGCCATCAACATTGTCAAATTTGGTTCTCTTGGAAGAGTTCATCATCGAATCAAACAAAATAAGCGTACTACCGGACGGGCTTTTAGTTGCACTCAAACCGGTGACAATCAATTTGAGTCGAAATTTGTTGACCGCGTTTCCACAAGGTGGAGCTAAACAGTTCGAAACAGCCGTTGTACGTCCATGTTTCTGTTTATTACTCTTACTTGAAGTTCTTTCAGACCGCAAATCTCGAGCACAACGCGATTTCTTTGATTCCGTTTGGAATCTTTGCTGACTCAACGGGTTTAACAAAACTGAATTTGAAGGAAAATCAACTAACATCTTTGCCATTAGGTTTGTAGTTTTTTTTGTCGAGATTGATCGATTGCTTCTAGATTTTGGCACTTGGGTTTCTTTAACCGAACTGAACTTGTCGAACAACGAGCTTACGGAGCTGCCGTCAGATATTGACAAGCTGGTCAATTTGGAGGTTTTGGTTTTAAGCACAAATCGTTTGCGCAAATTGCCGTCTCAAATCGGAAGTTTACGAAAATTGCGAGAATTGGATTTGGAGGAGAACGAATTGGAATGCATACCTAGTGATATTGGATTTCTCATGAGTTTGAATAAACTTTGGGTGCAATCCAATCGACTGACAAGTTTACCACGAACCATTGGGCATGTCGTAAAAACTGTGCTTATGATTGATTGTTTTGTTTCAGCAATCTGCTTAGTTTAACTGATCTACGAGTTGGCGAGAATTTGTTGCCGTTTATTCCTGAGGAAATTGGTGAACTGGTCAATTGAAAATTTTGATTTCTTTGGTATTTGCAGGTCATCTAGAAAACCTCAAGAGTCTCTATCTTAACGACAATCCAAATTTGCACTCACTACCATTCGAATTGGCTTTGTGCTCATCGTTGGAGATCATGTCAATCGAACGCTGTCCACTTTCCCAGATTCCTCCCGACATCACAGAAGGCGGTCCGTCACTTGTTATTCAAGTACGTTTATACGACGAACAATCGTTTTCAAAGTGTTGTTTCAGTTTCTGAAAACTCAAGGACCGTATCGTGGAATTCTAATGTAACTACTCGTCTCAGTGATCTATTTGTCCACTTCATTTATTTCGTGCATTCGACTATATTTTCGCATTTTGTACGATCTGTTTAATCAACGATTAAGAGAACTAGTCAATGAACTGTTTCACTCATTCCCACTCCAAAGTTGTTAATGACTAAGATAAACATTAATTGCTCACGTTTTCGGGTTTCTATCTTGGAGATATTTCCACGGACTTGTTGTTCATTTGCCGTCCAAACAGTTCGAACAAATTTATACGTTCAATTTCCATTGACATCCACATTCAACAGTTATGTTCGTCCAAAATCTATTGCAATGCGGGTTAAAAGCGGTGATAGCTGTTCAATTTTCTTAATGACCTTCCGCTTTTGTTGTGCAAACTTCAATTTTTTGTTAAATAAACTGTTCAAAGTAATTCAATAGAGATCATTGCATAGCGAATGCTGCATACCACGAACTGCATTATCCACTGGATCGTCGTTCAGTTGGAAGGAGACTGGAACTTTGACAAACGTTGTGAACATTCTTCTTTTTCTATATGCGCCCATCGATGTGCAGGATACTAAAAGAACTGTGAGAGGTCGTTAGTTAAGAGCGGTCTTCACATTTTGTTCTTTTTTGTTGGAAATTTGTGATAAATTTAAAATGGTGAACTTAACTACCGGTGCACGATTGGCGTTCAATCGTTTTTATATCGGACATATTATGAGGGATGTCGAAAAGAACGAACAGTTGAAAGTGTTTCTGCAGTTGTTGGTAAGTTTCGGCTTATGAATCTCTTGGTTTAGGATGTTGTTTAGAAGTTGTCCCGAATTCATATGATCGAGATGAATTTACTTTACCGCGAATTGTGGATCAAATTTTTTGGTGATGAATGGTTGGTGGAGTTCGAATACGATTCTAATGGTCCAAAACGCGCCAGTTTCTACATGGATAACAATCTTGTGGCTTTTTTTATTCGCTCTCTAACCACGAGTTTTGGTGTTGATCTGAGCACATACGAGGATGAAGATGGCTATGAAATCGATGTTATAAGAAACAACCCAGCCAGTACTTATATTGTCTTTACCTGTGTAACTATCTGGTATTTTAGATGTCAAAAAGTTGAGAATTTCTAATGGTTCGCCTGAAGAACTGTTTCATCAATTGGCTCCGAATCTTTTGCATTTGGAATCCTCAGCTTCAAACTTAATCAACGCACCGCAAATGAAATTGGAAGTTTTCAAGCCGTCCAGCATCCTGATCGAAGGTGAGTATTAAAAGAAGTCATTAATCCAAAGAACTTTCAGAAGAGTGGACACAACTCGCTCGTCATCGGATTCATCAATTGGATCTTTCGGCAATTAGCTTCGACGAATTAACAGACTTTGTTTCAAGATTTGTTATCGTTTAGTATCAATTTTATGTTCATATTTCAGTACTAAACCAATTCAACAAGACTTCAAGTCGTTGGCCATTGATGTTGATCGTTTGGATTTATTGAACGACGTTCAGCCGTTGATTGAAAAACTCAAAGCTTGTTTTCCGTCGGTGGTCGAATTCCATTTGACTTTACGTGGAAGAGCGGTAATTGAACGGTGTTCAAATGAAGTCGTTTATGATTTAGGGACAAATCGACATTTTCACGGAAACCATTCTCGAGTTTTATTCCAACATCCTCAAATTGTGTTCAGCTTTGGTCGATATGTTGGAAAAACTATACGTTAATATGGAAATCAACGACTGGATGTCGCCGGATATGGTTGGTTTCGAAGTCGTTGACCTAATCGCTTATTATTGCAGGACTTTGATATTTGCTGGACACAAAAGTTGATCAAACACGAACCGTTCAATTTGGCTACGTCTTTTGACGACGAGAAAACCCAGTACATGTTCGTGAAACACTATCTTCCGACTCCTCTTCCAACGTTCATTCAGTTCAAAATCGAAGTTTTGATGTTGACGGAACACGAATATAAAGACGTCGTTGATGATAATCTGGATGTCGACTTGGAACTGGGCTACGAATTCGCAGAAGACGATCAATACGAAGAGGATTGGAGTGGCGGCGAGGTGTTAAGTGATTTCGACGATTATTAGAGTCTTCATGATGATCTCTGTTGCAATCGAGTCTTTTGGATTTTTAATTTATTGGATGCTGAGACGAATAATAAAACACATTTTCTTTATTGGTTGTGTTCTCAATTCAGCACTCGAAGAACTTCGAGAATGGCGCCCATTGACAAATCGGTGTGGATTAACGAAATGGAGACCCGTTGACTTCTATCGATGGACAACGTTTTCTGAAACATTTTTTTTGTTTTTTACAAAAACTTTCAATTTCGTTGTAATCGGCCTCCGGTTTTTGTGTTTCGAAATTTGCATCCTGATGTCCATTTCTGAAGACGAATGACCTCCGTATTAAACGTTCTTATCAGATCCGTCGACTGCGCGGTTTGACGTTCCCCTTCAATTTACCCGACAGACGCATGTCATGAATTTTGGACAAGTGCGCGAGAGACTTTCTCTCGAAGATTTGCATTTTTGCCGCGTTTCCATTTGGACGGCCAGTTGGTTTAATTGAAATTGTTTTCGGTCGTCCACTTTCGTATATCAACTTTGCGGTAACTCACGGTCACACGTTTCAGCTGTCGAAATGACGTCAAGATTGTCATCCGAAGTGATCGAAAGACTACACGCACTACTTTGCGACTACGTTCAACTAATGCAACTGAACGGTCAGATGGACGAGAACGTGAGTTTCGAGGTTTCCTAAGCAAAAATTGTAACACTGGGCAAAGTGTTTGCAAGTAAATGGTTCCAATTAGAGGCGGTCAAGATCGTCGTTTTATTGGCGATTTGTGTTCTTTCGGGTCCCACTAACGGACATTCTATTCATCTGACATGCGAATTGACATATGGCGCTGACTCTCGTTAGTGAGCGTGTGATTCGACTTGTCGGTAACCGTTGTGGCTTTCGGATTTACTATTCGATCGGTTTGTGTGCAAAGCGATTGACCTGTTTTTTCAAGAACCGTCTCTTTCACCCGTGAATGTTTATCTTACGCCAAATTAAACTCTTCCTATTAAGCGCGCAAATTCCTTTTGGGACTTGAAAGCCATTGGATCATTCCCTCTTTTATGAGCATTTTAACGCCACTGCTGGAATCGTATTCTCGACCATACCGTCCGCCAATTTACGACTCCTCCTCTGCGTTGGCTTATTTGGCGGTTTCGTTGACCGCAGCTCCTTTTTGTGCTCATGAGCCTTCCGGGCATTGATAGATGGTCTGCCCATTTCACCAACCTGAACCGTTGGGTTCTAGTTCAAGGAGCGCATTCAAATTTCGTGGATTCGAGTTCTCATAAGAAGCTCGCGGTAAAACATTCCAATTGAGCGGCTTCAATTGCGAATATCATGTGGTTTAAACGTCTTTTCTGTTGTACCCGTGACGTGCACCCATTCAAAGAGGTTAGTTGACTGAAAAGAAAGTGCGCGAATGACCGTTTGGTTTACTCAATGAATTTGTACAAAACGACTTCCATTTCTCCATGGCAACTTAAGCGACGCATTTTTTCGTAAAATTTTTGAACTGACCATTAAAATTACTCGAACCATATCTTATAGTTGGTAAGAGATTGCTGGAACGAGAACTACCAGCAGACTGTTTCGTACACAATTGTCCTAGGCAGCGGTTTGCGTGATATTCGGTCCTTATTCATTTAACAATGACCATCTTTTGAGTTGACGGCCCTTTTCGCGGATCATGCGACACAATCTTTGCATTTGCAGCGACCATGATTTGAGATTCTGTGAAATTCAAAGGAATGAAAACCGTCGTCTATTCTCTTAGATGCCCATGTTTGTGTTTGTGCTTTATGCGACTTCTCAGCCCTGGAAAATTCCTTGCTTTTGGTTCCACTTGTTCAAACACATACGTGAGGGCGATAAAACGGGAATTAATGGACACAACATTCAGATGTTGACCGTTTTATTGTCCATTTCCTCAAGCCGACCGATTAAAGTCGTTAGCGTGTAACCGACGATTGTTCTTCGCCGGCAATGTGACTCATTCGATGACTCAGGTACCTGATGTGGATCGTTAACTGCGCGTTTTCTGTTCGCATGAAATGGTTTTGACTGGGCGTGATATCCGGTTCAACTTTTGATTCCCCATTGAATAACCGAGAGATTTTTTCGCAAGTTTGCGCGTAAATTTGGCGCTTCGTATTCTGAAGTGACTGCTCATCATCGTCGTTGAGTGGCCTCTGAGTTTTTGCTCGTTCCCATTTTTTGGCATTTTCCTCACGTCCCATCGGAATTGCCACAACAGTCGAGCTCTCAACTTACACGGTCGCGCACTTGACCTCGTGGCCACGCGTTGACACTCGTTTAGCACTTTTTAGCGCAAATTGGAGTGTTCTCGTGAAGTGACCATTCTTACAGTAAGTGGAAGAGTTTTTGTTTGCCCGTCGGAATGGCCGGAATTGGTCGTTAGCTGCAGGTAATGGTCCGAAAAAGGTGCCGTTGATTGGGCTAAACGTTCGTGAATTTGTTCGATGACAACGAGATCTTTGTTGGAATTACGTCTCGAACAACAATTAAATCCAGTGACCTCGAGCTCAGGTTTGTGCTCGTGTCTTGTGGTCAAAAGGAAATTGCTTTCGGAAATCAAAGACACAAAATTGGACAAAGAAATGACTTTTTTTCTTCAATTCGATTTCCGTTCTCTTGTTTTATGTTATCAATCGGAAGTACAATCATTTTCGGTGGATTTCTCTTCCAATTAAAAGGCAAAAAATTTTTCTGTGGTTATTTTTGTTATCAGTTTTAAGGGCCATGAAAACTTCGATCCACTGACGTCATGAAACGAAATTCGAATCGTGAATGAGCAGTCGGAGATCTGTTTTCTCATCGCTTGCCAATTGGTCTTCTGATGTGCGTGCTTGGATAGACAGTCAGTCTATAGATGGTCGAGTATCAAGCTTGCACTGTCGGATAGTTTGCTTCAACCAAACTGACTATCTAAACGACAGAATCGAAACAAATTAATGGAGACAGCTGCGCAGTTACTGGCTCAACATTTCATTAAAATTTGCCAACCGGATGTTGGGATTTTACTCTTGTTTTTGTCCGCACGTTTTGATTTGAGTACCGAAAGGAAGTCGAAAGTTCGCGCGCGTTTATCCGCCCAATTTTCTCATCCATTTGACTCGTCCAGTCTTCCGGAGCGGTGCTTTCGGTTGTACGGTGAAGTGAAAAAGTTCGACTCCCTGGAGTGTGATCATGGTGTTTGCGAGTAGTGGCTCATTGAGATTTTCGCACCTCATGGGGACCAAAGTTTCACATTCGTGGGGTCATGTTTCTTTGATCGAATTGCACGATAAGGACAAACGACTGCGGTGAACAAAAAAGCCGAAGAGTCTCTTGAGTACAAAAAACAAAGTCTGGAAGAATGTGACAATGATTTCACATCTTTTTTTGTTTGCTCTTATTACAACGGCAGTATACTTTATTATCGCTAACTGTTTCTGGGCTTTTAAGGACCGTCGTTTTAGGTAATTTATCGTGAAGTTGAAAGCACGGACATTCCGGACGATCAGCGTCACGAATTCATGACTTCAATTGGCGTCTCGCAACCGTCTGACGAACTGCGGACTGCATCAACTCAAACCGATCCGGTCAGCGACATTGAAGAGGACGATGGTCTTTTACTCGAAGAAGAAGACATCTACGAAGAAATACCGTAAGTTTTAACAAGCAACCTGAACCTGCAATCGGTTTGACAAACTGTCCGTATCTGTCAAATTCCTCTTCATTGCAAATGAAAATCGGACACCAATCGCATTTCACTGAGAGATTGGTCGGATGGAAGATTGAGCGCATGCCACAAGACTTTGATTATCCTCCAGTCGGGTGTTTGCATGATCAAAAAGCCATCCGTCTTCGTCCCAAAGCCGTGGGTTTAGAAGTAAAAATTGGCTGTTTTGATTCTTCGGACCGCTGATAATGAGAAGTCGGGCACTTTGGTTGGCTCATTGGAACGCCAAGATTTTCGTTTTGTTTTCATTCCAATCAACTCATCCACGACTCATTTTTTTTATCGTTGAGACATATAGCTCGTAGCACTTTGCGAAATTGACTAATGAGTCCGTTAATGTTGTTTCTACATTCACATTTTGTGTCGAATCAAAAAACCTTTGGCTACGAGATGAATGGGCACGAAAGAGTTGTTGAACAAACCTAATCGTCGTGTCTTATTGTGGTTGTGGAACAAACGGCGGCCGATTGATCAACTCGATCATTTCGAGTCGTCTGCTGTTGAACAAACCGCGATTACACTTTCGCGTTTACATCCTCAGTTTTTTGTTCGATAAGACAAATTGGTTTCGAGTCAAAGTTTCGAAAACGTTAATCGCATTTGCCGCATTTCTTAACAAAGGTCATTTCTCCGGAAGTTTATTCGAAGATGTATTCCGATTACGATAATTTGATGTCCGACTATGAAAAGTAAGACATTTGAATTTGAAGGTATTTTGTGTGGAAATGTTTGAGAATCAAAATACCGGCCGTGTGTTATGTTTTATTGGGCCATTTGTTGTTCGGCGAGTGGATCGTTCAATAAACGATATGAACTCGTCGAAAGAATGCCGGAGGGTCATTAGTTGTTGGATGAAATGGAGCTGCTTGAACGATCCAAAACGTTTGGATTCGTGTGGCCAATTGGAATCAATTCTGTACATAAATTTTCTGTCTTCTCCACTAGTAGACATTTTGAATCGAAGAAAGGTTTGGATTTCAATTAGGAAATCTGACAGGTGTGAAATCTTTGCACTTTGCAGAGCGGCATAGCGATTGATGGTCCGATCGTTTTTCTCGTTCAACAAACAAGTCGATTCGAGAGTATAAAAGATTGGACATTTTTCGAGCGTAATGTTCTTTTGTCTTACGGTACTTCCAACCGATAGTTCTTGTTCAAACATCAAACTCCTAAACGAGTATCCGATTTCAATCTCACTTTAACGTGTCTGTTTTTTCAGTGCATCTGCCGGCAACATGGAACGATTGCTGTTGTTGAACGAACCAATCGACTATGAGGTGAGTTGATTGAAGTTGCTCTAACGTCTTTTCTTGAAATTTCTGTTGAATGTCAACATTTGATTGAAAATGAACGAGATGGTTTGCCATTCTATTGTTCGTATAATACAAGTTTGAATCTATTTTCTGAACCCGGTGTTTTGAGTTTAAACGCCCGTTGTTTATCGTTGTGGTGGCCGCAAATTCGGCAGCCTGTGAAATTGACGTTCCGCTCATTTCCAATCAAAAATCGCTTTTCGCCGGACGTGAAGGGCCCACAGGCTTCTCGATTTGCTCCGTTTTTTCTCATTCTTTTCCCCCACTGACAAACTTTACAATCTTCGAACACGATTTTCGCTGAACGGCAATTTTGCCGCTCTTCCAATGAAACCGTGCATCACGTCAGTCTACATCAAACTGACAATCGCTGTGAGTGCTTTGGATTATCATGACCCTCAGCAAGAGAATCGAATTGGTTCGAATATGAACTCTTAAAGATCATGAACTTGGTTGTGTAAGATAATATTCAATGATCATCTTTCAGGAAGTCGAATTGCGACGATCTGCTAGTTGTCAACGACTTGGTCTTACGCTCTGTTACGGAGGACTTGACGAAAAAGATACGGACATTTTTGTTAGTCAAGTAAGTTCACGTCAACAGTCCTTCGGTTCTAACGTACCTGCAAATTGGTTGTTTCAGTTGGAAAGTGGAAGTGTAGCGGAAAGAAGCGGTCGGGTGAGAGTTGGCGATCAGATTTTGCAAGTGAACGGCGCTGATGTTCGAAATCGCGACGATGCAATGAGACAGTTTGCACGTCAATCAGAGCGTGTTACTCTGCTTTTAGCACGACCGTCGAACGAGGTAATTGACCGGATTGTTCGGATTCAACTCGAATTTATAGCAAGGAGCTGAGGATGAAGAGGAGCACGTGGTTGTGGAAGAAGGAACTTCGACGGCTGTAGGCAAACTGTCTCTTGGTCCATTGGCCGAAAACGATGATAGTACGGAGAATAGTGCAGCACACGAACATGAAAAAGACTCCGGATTATCGCGTACTACCGATTCGGATTCTGAACATCCCGTCGCTGTTTTAACACCTGTCGCTGAAGCAGACGATCGACGATTGCCAACAAAATCTCGTGCATCAATGGAAAGAACGTTCGAGCGTGAACTCGCTCATTTGCATAACGAAATGGAGAACATTCGATTGGAATGTGCACGATTGATGAATCGACGAGAATCAGCCAATTCTCAACAACAACGATCAGCGGCCGAACAAGCGGAACAAGCTTCATCGTTAATGCAAATGATCGAACGTCTTTCACAGAACACCAAAAACTCAATCGACCAGACAACAAAATTGACACGTGAAACCGAAACTCAACCACAGATGACGGCTGTTCAACCAAAATCAATGAATCTATATTTCAACTCAACACCGTTGACACCGAAATCTGTACGCCGTAATGCTTACGACGAAACCACTTCTTCTGCTTACAATACAGGCGGCGATAGCTGTAGATCGACTCCGAACAAAAACGAACTTCTCGGCCACGTACCACCGCCACGCCCCATTCATTTGACTGTTGCACAAAAGAAGCTGAACGTTGGACCATTATCTCCAGCTTCAGAGCATGCTTATCATACTATTGAAACACCAGTTGCTTCACAACCAGCTAATCAGTTTCGATTACCGCGCTTTGCCATTCAACCTCCGTTGCCTTCTCAACCGGTGCCCGAAGCTCGAGATTTTCGTCGTCCACGTCTACAACCGTCGGCTACAAACGTTGAACCGGCGACAAATGCTTATCGGTATGTTTTTCTTCTTGTTTATCGTTTCGTAAACATTCAGTTTCGTCTCAATGATCATTCGTTGTCCTGTCTTTGTGAACTACGAATTGACCTTCGCCCATTTCGTATTTTGCATAATTGCGATTAAAATTACGAACGAAATTTCAACAAACGTTCGACCTTCTGCTCGTTTTTAAATAGTATTGTCGTCAATTTTAATGCTCTTAAAGTGTTCTGTCACTCGAGTATCATGGAAATGATGTAAAGTGAATATATGAACTGCGCCAGTTGACCCGAACAGAAACCATCATGAGCTCTGTAATCCAGGGAGAACTGGGAAAGAGAATTTACATAACGATTGAAATTAATCTGGTGAGATGACAAAATGTGAGTAAAATCTGTGAATCAAAAGTATCTCGTTTACAACCCAGTGACTTTCATGGCTTATAAGTTGAGAGAGTTAATCGGATGTCAATATCAAAAGCGATCATTTTTGAGCGACCAGAAAACAACGAAATAGATTTAGATGGCGAAGAAACTGCTTTGATACCAATGGGTATAACTAAAAAAGACTGGGGCAAGAACACTGACTATTTCGTCAGAATCAGAAGGTCAAATGAACGACTAATGGCAACAAAATGCGTAAATCTCGTGTTAATTAAAACTTATAGACGTGATTTGTCGCAAGAGATTTTAGCCTTCATTATTTTTACACTTATTCTAGATTTATGACAATGTACACAACACCCGATCGATTGACCGAAACAATCGAATTCCAACAACGACTACTTCGACAAGCCTTTGGTGGAGACTCTGCCTTCCATACACTGAGACCAACAACGTCAAATCTTCCGCCCTCGACAATTGCACCTTCCGATCAATTAACTGACTATCATACTGTTCAAGATAATCGTCAGCAAAGCGGCAATTTCGAGTGGAAGGTAAGAGACGATCATTGAACGAAGAAAATTGATTATATTCTTAGGTAAAACGAAGAGCTGATGGAAGTCGATACGTAACTCGCCGTCCACTACGAGCTCAGGTGTTGAAGGCTCGTGAAGAGCAATTGAATCGTGAACGAACGGGTCTAAGTACTGACGACGATGCGGGAAGTGAACTGAAGACTGGGAAGTTTTGGACCCGACAGCAAAGAAAACAACATTTGGAACGACAACGTGAACGAAAGCAAAAACGAAACGAACTACTTAATGCCAAACAAGCCGCTGGTGCACCGGAACGTCTAATCCACGAGCTATCGCATCGAAAACAAATGCGTCGTAATGGTCATCAGTTCTTCGACAAGTATACGACTCTTCAGGAGATGTTGATACATGGAGCACGTGATCCAACTTTGCGTCCGCACGGTGGTATTCTCAGTGTTACGACCGTCTAATCGAAGGACATTTCTATCCCGTTTGTCTCTTTGAGTGTTCTTACAAATTGTGAATAAACTTTTTCTACGAATCTGATTGGCTTCACGATGATCGGACATGAATGAATGAGGAAAAGATACGTAGATTTGAACCTAGGGATTGCATTTGTTTTAAATGAACGATTATCTGACGAATTCATCGAATTCAATGCGGCGGTACAAGCAGATCATCTCATCGCATGATCGCTTCAATCTATAAAAGAAACCCGCGTGTGGAAGGTAACATTCAGTTGGAGATCAAAATTGGTACAAAATGCGTGTCTTGCAAATTAAATTCTCGTTTTGCCTATTGATTGCAGCATTTTTACTGGACATTCAACTGGTCACTGCTATAACATGTTATCAGTGTTCTAACAGTGAACCATCGTGTCAAACAACCTGCTCGAATGCTCTCGCCTGTGCACTTCGTAAGTCAAATGTCTAGTTTATGCTACTGAATTTTATCGTATAGAAATTCCATTGCCTTCTTATGCGATCATTCAACCAAACGCTCGTTGTGATCACAACATCACAGTACAAGGCTGTTTAGCAGACATCATTACACAAACGTTGAGTAGGCATAGTTGAATGAATGTGTAATTAATTTAAACGTTTCAGCGTGTTATTGCACCACGGACTTCTGTAACAGATCGCTCAACTCGACACTAACTCGGGCCAGCGGAACTGCAGCACCGACACAAATCATGAGTTTCAGTACACCCGCGGGACGAAAACGCCGTGAAGTTGCACCAATCACAACTCCACGAGTTCCGCTCGTCAAAGCTCCGAAAGCAGAACAACTTGCCACGGATCCAAATCCTCCAATTCAACCACCAAATAAACGAGTCAATTAATTCCAATAAACTGATTCTTTTCGATAAAACTTGACTTTAAATCGATTCCTTAGCATGAGAATGTTTCTGTGGTTTGTACTGTTTATTAACTCAATTCAAATGCTTTCTAGTGTTTTGTTTTGTCATTTAGCCAAAGCAACTAATCGATGAACATTAGAGCACTCATTTCCGATTTACATGGTCCAAAATTACTAGAAGTATTAGCACGCACTTCTAATCTAAGAAGCGCGCTCACTGGCTCTCTGTCTTTCTTTTCGAGAGAACGCGCGGACTGTTTTCTTGAGAAGATAAGAAGTCAGAGAACAAGTTGGAAATCACTTGCTCTTTTCTACTCTCGCTCTGCTCGCAACCCACTGGTCAGTCGGGGCTTTGATTGAGCAGCTCATTTAAAAACAACATGCTTCCGGCTTCTTGTGTCTACTTGTAATGTGTCTCTTGTACAGGAGTGCTTTCGACTAGACCTGAAGGAAAACTGTAAACCCTCTAAAGTTTTTCCACGTGCTTCGGTACCCAGGATATCAACAGGAGTCTCGGTCGGTCCCGGCGTAACTGTGCTTCGGCGCAGATGGTAATCCGGGTTGGTGATCGTCTGAGAATTCTGTCGAGTATGTTGGCTGCTAGGAAGATCCTGGTCAACTTTTTGTCAATTCAGTTGATTACAACTTCCTTGCTTCCACTTTTATTGCTTTTGTTTGTTGTTTCATAGTCAAACAAAAAGGAAATAGACTTGTTAGCAATGGCTTTTGCATGCGCAGTTCAAAAACGCTTGATCAATAAATTTTCATTGGCAAAGACAACAATCACTTAATAGCCTAGAAATCGATGAGAAACTTTTTTTTCGTTTATAAAACTTCGGCGCCAACTATATTTAAATTTGTCCGATAAGAAAGAAACGAAATTGATGAGTGTAAACAGACGTTCTTGTAAAATAGATCCCATACAAACTAACCATCTCACAGACTATTGAATTTCAAATAACAATCGAATTTATTTGTAATTCGTCAGCTGGACAAGAACGATCAGCAATTTTACGCACACTTGCAGAAATACTAACATTTGCGTTAAAGTAACAGAATAGACATATCGTTTAGAGATGACTGATTAGCAGTAAAGAGACCGATGAAAAAGTTCGCGAAAGGAATGCGATGAAATCCGGACATGGAAACCGAATGCCTAAGGATCACTGATATCGACGTTGAGCAAATCGAACAACTGTCCCATCAGCGTGAATCGCAACTCCATCGCTTCCATTTTAATATTCACTTTTGCATTCAAATTGCGAAGACGAAGCGATGCATGAATGAAAACAAGAAGCACCGGAAATGCGAATGTAAACAACAAAATGACCACCGATGGAAGAACGTAGATGAAATAATATCCAGCAATTGCAAAAGCAACCCAAATCAAATACGGATGATCAGCTCGAATCTGTAAAAGCGAACTGAATCCGATCAGAGATATGCAATCTAACCTTCAACAACTGACTATTCTTGGACAACATAATCAAGACGGTTGCAGCCAAAAGACCGATGGCCGAAGCTCCGACGACGATGTCTCGCGAATGCATGAAACCGCACAATGCAACGATCATCAGTGCAACCACAAAGTAGTTCGTTTGATAGTACAAAAGATTCGTGACAACACGGTTGTTCCATTTCTTCAGGTTGTTAAAGGTGGGCAACTGGAAAGGAATTTGCATCAAGTTTCTGTAAACCAAACACCAACCTGGAATCGAGCTTTGTCGAGAACAAACTCGTCAATCGTACGAAAAGGTGCCAACTCGATGTTTTCGGATAATTTGATATTGTTTCCGGACATTTTGTGTTAATTGGAACCTGAAAGAAAAGTCAGTTATAAGCACGAGTGTCGAATGACCACAAATTTTTCTCGAACATCGACAAATCTTTTGAAACAATTGCAAAACCTTTTCGAAAAAAGCGAATTTTGGACGCCAAACGAAAGAAATTTCTCGTCTCGAATTTGTAGGTGCGAACAGTTTGCTTCGCTGGCATTTCGTATCGTTGCAGTCGAGGTCGCTAAGCTGCTGGTGCTGAAGTCGCAGTTTTGGCTGTCGATGTGCTTCAAAGCAGCTCAAGGAAAACGAGTTCGAATCGGAGTGTCGGTTTAAAGTTTCGTGTAGAACAAACTTTGAGTTTCCGTTTGCTACGGGAAAATCATCTTTCTCAATCGCTCATTTGTTAGTTTAAAACCGCCGATGATGATAGTGATAACTCTTCAGTCGTTGCATGCTTTTCTTTTGGTTGCGGTCGATGTGCGTCTTATTCGTTCAACGGGACTTTTCTTCGGTCTCGTGCTCCTACTTGCCGCTGGCCGAGACTGGAAAGCTGTTCATTCGAGCGTTTGTTTTAATCAATTCACTGATATCATTTGTTTCTTCACATTAATGCACTTGTTGGTATTCGAAGTCCGCGCGTTCGATTGCAAATTGATTGTTTTTGATGCTTGAAAGTTGATTAACAATCGTGAGCATGAAATTCACACTTGCACTGCTAATTGACGTGAATTTATTCACGTGAACAATGGAATTTGATCGGCGCGATGTGGATTTAAAAGCCCAAACTTTGAAGGACCACAAAAGCACAATGCTTCTTGATTGCAGGCCAAAAGTTGTAGTTACGATGTCAACTGGACAAGGAGGCGTAAAGAATCGTCGGATTTCGTTGGGTTCACCGAAAGATCTGAAAGAAGTTCACTTTTTCGAAGAAGAAGAGGTTCCAGAAGTTCCACCGACCGGTGCGCGAGTCAAAGTACGTTTCCGTTTCATAGCAGCATGATGCAATTCCTGAGAAACCGATTTCAAAAACTCGAATTTAGGTCTGTTACGCTGGAGTGTGTCTAACTGATAAAGAAATTTCGAATACAAAACAAGCTCGTATTATTCATGGCGTCAAAGATACGAGCTTATTCCCCGGTAAGTCTGTTCAGTTTGATTCGAATCTTGTTTTTGTTCAGGATATGAAGTCTCCGGTATTATTGACGCGTTTGGAGACGAATCGAAAGCCGAAGAATATTCTTTGGCTGTTGGAGACAAAGTGATTGTATGGCCAACAGAAGTATGTTCACGGCAATGATTATATGTGGCATATAAACTGGAAACTCAGATTTTATGCTGTTAACAATCAACACAATGTTCACGTTTAATGTTCGTTGATGGTTTTAGGAGATGTGCAAAAACGGATACGCCGATTTTGTTTCTGTACCGTCACTTTCCTTGTTAGTCAAAATTCCAGAACGACTGTCAATGCACGTCGCATCGATTTTGCCGGCTGGTGCAACCTGGGCACTTTCGGCAGTGCTTCACGTAAGAAATGCACATTGATACATACGACTTACCATGCGTTTTTAGGCCCGACCAATCGTTGAAGCATTGACTGCATCTAAGGGCTTTTGCAACATTTTGATTGGTGAGTTTTTTAAGCGAATGTATGAATTCAATCTGTTGGAATAGTTGGAGCCGGTGGTTTGGGTCTGTGGTTGTTGAAGTTGGCGAAACATTTTCTGGCTTCTCAATCCGAAAAGAAAATCAAAGTGATGGTTGCGGATGCAAAAGAAGAACGTTTATGTTTGGCCGAAAAGAACGGTGCCGACAACGTGGTTCATTGGGACGATCAAGGTCAACATAAACGAATCAACTTGAAAGTTTTTGATTTTCAGAATTCGAAGAATATCTGATTATGCGTACGAAAGATGTTGCACGTACGGGCGTTCAGATTATTTTCGATTTTGTCACTTCTCCACGTACCGTTACACGTTCGATGAAATGTTTGGCTGAAGGCGGTGTTCTTTTCGTTGGCGGATTGTCCGGTTTAGACGTTCAACTTCCAATCAAATTGGTTGCCAAGAACCGCTTAGCTATCATGGGCGTTTCCCGTGGTTCCATTGAACAACTCAAAAGTCTTGTTTGTTTGATTGCCGAAGGCGGACTCGAAGCTCCAGATTATTCGGTCTACCCAGTGAATCAGGCATCCAAAGTCTTGAAACAATTGAGTATGTCCGAATTGGAAGGTCGTGCGATTCTCGAGGTTTGGAATCCGGAAACCACGGAAACTGAAAAACCAAAAGAGTAGTCGATAATTCAATGATTAACAACTGAAGTGTAAATAAATGAAAGAAAAATTACGCGACTTACCACGAGTATATTCAGAAATTTTGCCTTGAGGTCATTAGGTAAACGTCCCCAGTTAAATTTGTAGTTTCTTGACCTCCAGTTCTGTTTTTTCTAATGTTCATGCCATATGCATTTCCTATTTGCCCTGTTACTTGAGCTCTACGTTAATAAAGTCTTTTTGCGTAAACATCTCATCCGATCATTTCAGTAACATTTCTATGCTGGTAGAGTACCTCTCGACACTGATATGAATGTTAGATTGTAGAAATTATTTTAGGGTAAACAATAGACTTATGGCTTCGAATGTCACGAAGTCGGAAATAAAGTTTCGATTGATCTCAAAATGCGGTCGCTTAAGACATGGTGAACTAACTCTTCCGCATTCTCGAATTGAGACTCCCGTATTCATGCCGGTCGGAACACAAGGCACAATGAAAGGCCTATTAACGGAACAAATGATGGACCTTGATTGCCAGATCCTTCTCGCCAACACATATCATTTAGGACATCGTCCCGGACACAAATTGTTGAAGAAGATCGGTGGTGTACACAAGTTTATGAATTGGAATCGTTCAATTTTAACCGATAGCGGTGGCTTTCAAATGGTTTCGTTGAGTAAACTGATGGACGTTAGTGAAGAAGGAGTGACTTTCGAAAGTCCACACACGAAAGAGAAAATGTTGTTGACGCCGGAGAAATGTATTGAGATTCAAGAATCAATTGGTGCTGACATTATAATGCAATTGGATCATGTTGTTCATTCATTAACTACGGGTCAGGTGGTCGAAGAAGCCATGAAAAGATCAATTCGATGGTAAGCAGTCTCAGTCATTGTTGAGCTCATTTCTTATGTTCAGGTTGGATCGTTGTATTGCTGCACAGACTCGAAATGACCAAGTACTTTTCCCCATCATTCAAGGCGGTTTGAATCTCGATCTTCGTTCTGTTTGTACGAAAGAGATGGTGAAACGTGCAAAAATTGGAATTGCAATTGGCGGTTTAAGTGGTGGTGAGGAAAAGGATAAATTCTGGCGGATCGTAGCTCAATGTTGCGAGCAAATTCCCGAAGGTATTCCGCGTTATGTTATGGGTGTTGGATGGTCGGCTGATTTGGTTGTTGCTTCGGTTTTGGGTGCCGATATGTTCGATTGCGTGTATCCAACCCGAACTGCACGGTTTGTTCGTACGATCAGTGTGTTTAATTGTTCGAAATTGAAGCTTTGGAACGGCGATAACAAGACGCGATGGTGAACTTCACTTGAATCAACGGCAATTTCGTGACGATTTGCGACCAATTGATTCGGAGTGCAAGTGCTATACGTGTATAAACAACTATACGCGGGCGTTTTTCTACTCCACTATTGGCATTGTAAGTTTGCGAAAGTGAATGTGAATCAAAACGTGGACGCTGTTCTCGACACTTTTGCAAAAGATAATCAGCAGTCAAATGTCATAGCGTTGAAGTTCCGATTTTCGTCTCTGTCTGTTCGTTCCATTTTTAGTTTAAAGCGGGACCAACCTTTAGTCACTGGCGTGCGATCTGTCGACAAATTGTCGATGAACGGTGACCTCCGGTTGAGTGCACATTTCTGTTCTTATCAGCAAAATCACGTTCATCATTCACGAATGATGCAATTGTCTCAGTGTTACGAGAGGGTGTCAACGAAAAAACGCGGAGTTTCCCTTCGACAGCCAACTGCTCAATCTTTGACCGCGAACGATCTAGAGCACGTTGCTTTTGATCGGAGCTTCGAATTTGAGTGATCAATTCTCGCACCAACAAATCGAAACACACGAAACGCTTTTGTTTAGGAAACAATCGCATGTCATCTGATATCGATCCACAATTTGCATCATCACTTCGATTTAATGAAACGATTACGACGTTCTTCAGACGCTGGTTTGCTTCACGTTTTTCTTCACGACTTTGTTGTTGAGCAGTTTGGCAGCGTTGAAAAATGTCCGAAGTGGATTCTGGAGTCATTCGAATATGCGGGATATCGGCTGTGAACTGTTTGCTTATATTCATTGCTACAATCGGTGGGTTTGTTGGGTGAATGTTCGGTTCTTGTTGCTTGTTGATAAACGAATGTTCCTAGTTAATGCTTGAATTTATTTTTGCTTTGAGCAACAAGGCAGAGGGAGAACAGAAGAACGATAAAAACAATTCGCTAAGAAATTGGAAACAGATTTGAAAAAAGAAACAAATGAAAAGTAGAAGGACCAGGATTGAGACCGGAAATCACACTAATGGGTTATCTAGTCCTAAGAATCAATTCCGATACACGTTCCCGCCTCACCCGCGGTCTCAACTTTAAAACAAACACCTAATGAGACGATTTGAATAGAATTTCTAACGGAGAATGTATTTGCGCACAACAAAAACTAGATGAACATTTTAGGTGAAAGTGAAACCACTGGTTCGATAGCTGAAAAATGTTCGTGCTCATCTCGCTGTAGATCAGTATTTCAACTTACGTCATGAACACTTTCTCGATCGCATTGGCATATGCGGCAGTTCGCAAGTCCATACCCAAATTGTATTTACGAGCCGTACGAATGATGGCTTGACCCGAACGTTGCATTGTGTATTCCAAACCGCTAAAAACAAACAACTATAAACCGATTTCTTGTCCTAACTCACCTATGAACTATATCTTTCTCACTGGCACCGGCAATACGCGCTTGGAATGCGGATGATGGTTCCACGGTCACGTTTTTGCCCAATGTACGTTCCAACGACTCTTGAACGGAACCTGAACACAAAAGATTAATCAAATGTCTTTGTATTAAACTAACCAAGAAGAAGATAATTGGAGTCGCGTTCGTATTTGAAAGTCAAACGGCCGAAACTGACGTGATTCAAATTCTTCAACCATTCGAAGAACGAAACAGTCACACCACCACTGTTAACAAACCTGAAAATCAACAAAACGAACATAAATCTACACACATGTAAACCTACATGTCCGGAACAATAAGACAGTTGCCGCGTTCCAAGAGAATTTTATCAGCAGCTGGAGTCATTGGACCATTGGCAGCTTCAGCAATAATCTAAAAACAACAAAGTTAATTCCAAAAATAAGTAACAGCTTACTTTGGCTTGAACTCGATTGGCATTCGCTTTGTGAATAACTTTTTCACATGCAGCTGGGATCAAAATGTCGCATTTCTCGAAGATCAAATCCGTGAATGGAGTGTAGTCTTTGGCACCGGGAAACCCTTTGATAGTTCCGTGTTGATCTTTGTAATCTTCGAGTTCCTTCGGATGAATTCCATTCGGATTGTGAATAGCGCAGTCCCACTCCTGAACACCCACGCAAATTGCTCCATCGCGATGCAAATAACGCATCGTATGTAAACCGACGTTACCTACAAGTAATCTGTTAAACAGAATAGACAAAATCTTCTGCAAACCGAATCCTTGAACGATGAATGTCTTGTCCTTAAGTCCGGGAGTTAGGTCCAGTTTGCCCATGTATTCAGCATCACTCGTAAAAACTCCCAATCCTTTCCAAACTCCACGACCAGTTGCCGAAACACGACCGTGAATTCCACCAGCAACAATTGGTTTGCCCGTGATACACGCTGCAGCATCCTTTTCCATGTGTCCAATGGTTTGAGCGTAAGTGTCAGCTATCCACGCCATTTCTCGCTCTCCTGTGCCCATATCAGGTGCCGGCACGTCGACACCCGGTCCAAGGAATCCTTTCTTCGAAAACTCAATAGCAATACGACGAGTGATTTTTTCAATTTCATAATCTAAACATGATGAGAACCAACAATTGTTAATTGAACTTACCAGTGTATTTACGCGGATCAATCTTTACTCCTCCTTTCGCACCACCGAACGGAACATCAACGACCGCACATTTGTATGTCATTAAAGCGGACAAAGCTTTCACCTCATCTTCACAAACTTCCATCGAATAACGAATACCACCTAAATGAACGGTCTCAATTATCAGAAAAACTGCTTACCTTTAGTCGGTGTACGATGTTCGGAGTGCTGTGCACGCCAAGCTTCGATAACCTCGTAAGTTCCATTTTCGCGACGAATTGGAAAAGTTAAGTAGAGAACCTATAATCGAATATGGATCAGAATTGTAATAACGGAAGGCTTTACTTTGTTAACCGGTTTGATAGCCGAAAGAATACCGCGAACAAGATTTCGCTTATCCTCCATTTTTCCTTGGGTTTTCATTTCTTCAACAAGCTTCGGCTCAATAACCGCCGCTCCTTTATCGAAATAGTAGTCGACCATCTTGAAGAACGAGGGATTGATTTGTTCGTCCATCGGTTTCTTCGCATCCGAAACTTGATCATGAGCATCGAGAGTGGCGGCGGACATTCCTCGTCGTACGATTGCTGTTCGCAAACCATTCCGACACAGAATTGGCAACATCGCAAAGGTTGTCCGGTGGTATGTGTTGATAACCTGGAAACTTTTCAGTATATTTAATGATAGTAAATCAAATGAAACGCGTTTGAAAGATCAGACGACCATGTGGCCAACGAACAAAAAGGCGGATTTTCGTCTTCCGACCACGCGGTCGCTCTTCGAACACGACCGCTTCTTTACGTCCGTTCGTGCACTGAGACGTGGGGAACTATCATAAAAGAGTGGGTGAATCCACGTGCTGTTTCGAGGCACCTGTCAAACAGCGGGATGTTCCGTGCGAAATCACTTGTTGGCCATTCGAAAGGCGCAAAGTTGAACGGCAAACAGTTCGATCAGGTACACAAAGAAAACGAAGTGCGAATTTGCTTCCCAACTGCCAACAAAAAGGCGGAAATTTTGTGCGATAACCTCCGCCCATTCGTCGTCTTTTATTCAATCACGCTGTCGCTTAAGTGAAACAACGTGATAGGAAAATACACGGGGAATTCCTTCGACAAAACGCACGATCGTCGTTCCGCAAACCTGCCCACTTCGATCTGCACGCAGATCAATAGTCTTTTGCCTTTCCGCGACACTGTTGCGCGTGATTCCCGCCCAACAGTGCGTTTTCATTGACGGGCTGCTAATTTGCCAACCTGTCGTCCGAAGATCAAAACGTCGCGAGTGCACAAACCATTGGGTGATCTCGGAAACACGAAAATCGAAATCCACTGCAGTTGAGAAAAAAGTAAACAAACGAAAAGATCTTTTCAGCGATCCAATCGTCCGGAGATCAAATTGAAATGCAGAACCCAAATCGAAAGTCAACTCCAACTAATAGTCATCTTCAGCATGGTATCTGGCAGCGACGTTGTTACCACTTTTACTGACAAGCAAATCGAAACGCAAACCGCCGATACCGCCAATTTAAACGGCAATAAACTCGGCCGCAAGTCGAGTTGGTCAAAAGCCAATATTCGGAAGTTGCTCTTAACTTGTTTCTTCTTCTCAAATGGCTAAACCAAAAAGGAAGACAAAACGTACGAAACGACGAAACCAAAATGTCTATCAGGAAGAACATGATATGGCCCAGGAACTAGTGAGTCGATACGCAAAAAAAGTAAGTTTTCTATTTTGATGTTTTTACTTTTCGTATTGCAGCGGTACAATAAAAACGATCGACATACGCCGGCGATCGACATAAAAAGTGGCCAAGTATTGAATCCAATCAAGCACGATCCCACCATTCAACGAGCAATTCAAGGACATTTGAGTAAACTGAACAATGTAAGTAGTCTTTCTATGGTTGATTCCTGTATCTTTAGCCCGACGAACCTCCAAAATTTGTTGCTCGAGTTTGTGTGTGCGCTCTCTGTGGTTTTCAATCGTGCTATGCGAATCTGGGTGACTTGTACGGACCTTATTTTGTTACGGGAATTGGATCCTCGTTTCCCGATTACCTGCCCGTAGCTACGCGAACAAAATCGACAAATAAATCACATGAAAAGTTCGAAGCTGATGATTTGGACGTTTCGTCAGACATTTGGCTGCACGGCAACTGCGCTCTATGGACAGCGGATTTGATTCTATACGGCGGTAAATTCCCGCGTTTAACCGAAGTTCTCCAGAGAGCTTGGAAAGAAGTGAGTTTGTTTTCTGTTGGTGAAATGTACCGTTCGTTTCAGAAGTGTCGGATTTGTAAGAAAGTTGGAGCATCAGTTCCCGTCAACGCTTCAAACAACGCTTTCGTCCACTTTCCATGTGCTCAGTCCAAAGGTAAGAGTTGAAATCGGCCAAGAGGATTGTAAATCCGGGGATCTTATTTTCTTGTCAATAGAAAGATTGTCATACTTGAATTCAACCAGTTGAAGTTTTTTGTATAAAGTATACAAACTGAAAATGTTGCAGATTTTCAGATGACCGAAATGACGTTGACGTGTAGACCACCACTTCGTCAACAGGTACGCAATCCTACAGCAACGTGAAAGAACACAACTGATTGGTATTTGATTGTTAGTTATTGTCGATAAACAGCGAATGCAAGTTGCCTTTTTTATTTAACCATTTACACAACGTGATGATGATAAGGGCGCCGAAAATTGATGTTCATCGAGTTTACAGGAGTTGCCCATAGGATGAGGAAGAGAATCTTTGGAAATTTGAAGGTCGCCAATGGAATGCCGAGATCAAAACTCATGCTGCCGTCAATCATAAATAGAAATGCGAAACGTAGTAGAGAATCACAAAAAGAAAGGAATGCACACTTTAAAGGAACCGGAATTGATTGAAATTTACGCTTCGTATTCGCACAAGAAGTTAAGGATGTGCTGGAAGATTTTGATGTTGTCGAGCATAATTCACAAGTTGGGCAAGTTCTGCCGCTTGTTCGCCAGAGAGTTGATAATCTTCATCGATGAGCGGAGCGTACGGTTGTTCCATAACAACGCTTCCGTCCGGACTTTCGTCGTTGATTTGAGTTGGACGAAGTAAGAAATTGACTTCTTGAGCTTCGCTGAATGCTTTGTTTGTGATGTTTACAATTCGCATCGCCGGTTCATAGCCGTCAGCCTCAACCGCAATTTGATACGATCCATCGATGATTGGTCGGAAGTAATCACCCAATTTACCTAATAAACATTATGTGAGTTTGTGTTCATTTGAAATGTTCCTACCAGAAGTAACTGGATGTTTGATAGGATTTTCAGCATCTTTTGCAGTCACGTTTCGCACCCAAACAACAGCGTTTTGAATCGGTTCACCAGTCACAGCATCACGAATAATTCCCTTGAAGCCAAGATGACTCTGAAAATTTGTGCATCTATACACTCGGAAGTGTTCAAGATACCTGCCAAATGAAGTCAATAAGAGCTTTTTTGTTGTCGTTCCAATAACTTGGAAGCATATCTGCTGGTGGAAACTTTTCGCACGATAATTCGAGAGTGATTTCAAATGCGTTTGTGGCCAAATAGTTGAAATCTTGCTGTAATAGAGATTGATTATTTTGTGATTAAACTCATGTTACCATGCCGCCCGAAACGGAATACCATTTCGCGCCGTTTGTGATTCCACCTTGACGTGCAAAGTTGTCAGATGGTGTACCGTCGCACGGCGGATGATCGTTCTTCGACATATGAGCGTGAGCATTGGCATAAACAGAAGCAAGATGTCTAAATGATCGGTTATTTTCCTGTTCAGCAGTAGTTACCGGAAAGTGGAGTCGTCGGGTGATTTCGAGTACTCGCTTATGCCTTCTAATCGACTCGCATCGAATGGATAGTTGGCAACAAGGTCGCCTTCATGCAAATTGGCCGACAAAACAAATGGCAATGAAAGTGTCCATTCGCCAACAGCTTTAACTTCCGGTTCGAACTGAAAATTCTTGTTCGTGATGTCAACTGCAAAAGCCACCATACATTTTCACTTTCTTCACTGAACAAATCCAACAAGTGATCATAACGACCGAGCTTCTGTTCGTCCAAATAGTAGAAAATTTTGTCGAGGTCCGGGAAGTTGCGGTTTAAATCTTTTCCGTGAGCATTCGCACGTCCAACAAGCCAACCGCGTTCCAACGGTTTCTAAATTTAGTTCATCGTATAATTTGTTTTACATATGATAGCCGTTTTAGGTATGCAATTGCCCGTTTATGGGTTTTAACGGCTCCATTACTTATCGGCGTATGGTCGATACGCTTAGACCAAAAGTTCAGCATCGGATAGAATGCGAATGTGCGCTTTTCCTCAGTCACTTATTGTCCAAAGAACGTGCGAGTCCTACTGTGGCAATAGAACGTTCCGTTTTTTGGTCAAACAAAAATGAATTAGCAAACGAAATTAACGAACGATTCGATATAAAACAAAGTTTGACCTGTGAATACAAGCGAAAAGTCAATTAACTTTCAACCCTCATATTAACATTTCTTATTGGATTTTTAATGTCCAAAAGACCAAGAATTACTTACGGTGCGAAGGGCCAATTCAAAGCCATCGGGATTCATTGTTGGCATCAAATGGATGTTGGTCAAGTTGAGAAGTTTGCGAATCTCCGGATTCTTGTTCTCGTACTCATCGCACAAGTAAGAAGCCAAATGCACCAAAAGTTCGCGGCCAACGGCTTCATTTCCGTGCATATTGCCAACATATTTCATTTCTGGTTTACCTGAAAAATAAACTCACAATTAAGATCAATTTCCGAATGAACATACCGCCTTCATGAACTCCCGGAGTGGACGAGAATTCGAGGACCAGAAGTTCACGACCCTCGACCGATTGACCAATTGAGTAAAGTCGGGTATTGTTGGCGCATTTCTTCGCGATTTGAATCAAGGAATGTTCAAGTTGGTCCTGATCGTGATAGTGTTTCCATTCATCATCGTTCGATTTGGAACGAGATGATCCGAAACCAAACAAACCGGCTTGCGCGACGCCAAAAAGCGCCAAAAGAGTGAGGACGATGCAGCCGTTAGTTGCGGCCATTACGTCCAAAGAATATGGCGAAAACACGAAAAGGCCAAACGAATGTGCCACGGCAGTCGCGTGAATCCAAGAGTCGTTTTGTGCGTGTCCGTTGCCCGTAGGCCCGTGAGGTTGTGCGTTCAGTCGACGAAAAGAGTGAAGTAGAAGCGTACGGGCAGTCGAGGAACAACCAACGTCATCAATTTCCGACTTGTTCAAATGGAAGTCTTCGGTATGTTCATACGCACCACTTGTTTTAGGGAGTGGCCCTCATAGTTAAGATGTCCAAGCTTCACGGCTTCAACTTTCTTCGAATGTCACATGAAAACGTGATGTGTGCGTCTCTGTCAGCAATCTAGTCTCCTCTTGTCTCATTGGCATTCCAAGCGACAAGAAGATAAGACAGAAAGAGGAATTGTCATCGACGTTCAGATTTAAACTCTTTCAACACATTTTAATCCGCAACTATAATTCTCAAGAGCCTTTTGTGTTGCGGTCATTTTGTCTGATGATTCAGTGGATTAGTGGATTGTCAAAACTCGATGACCGCGAAATACGAAATTCACCACATGGGCATTCGAATACGAAAATTTACATTCGGGATAACCAGTTGATTGAAATTTGTCGAGTTCAACAATCACAATTTCGCTTGAATGCTCAGTTGCCAGGAAGTTGAATCAAACAGATCTGCTCAAGAACAAATCGTTTCATGGAGGCAGAAAAATTGTTTCTCATTTGAATTGCGAAACATACTCAAACACGTTAACTGTTGGGTTTATACGACACAAGACGTGTTTTTTCATCAATACAAAGCCCCTCATCGATTTGATAAGCAGTTAAGTTCTGTAGTCGGCATTCAACTCGCTTCTCCAAACTTCGCACCCCAATTCATCAGTTTCATTTCCGCTTTTTTGTGTTCTCCGCGACAGACGACTAAAATTCGTTGCGGAATTTCCGTTGTGGTTACATTCTACATCTTTTACACTTTGAACTGGTCGTAGCGAGTACTTAACTCGACACCTCGCATGGAAGATGCTCAATCGGACGGCCACTGAAATCACGCCATTCACGTGGACGACAACATTTTCGAGAAAATTACTTGACCAGAGATCACAAGCGAGGTGGCGGGTAGCTTCTGGAATTTTCCTTGCGCTCTTCGCATTTTGTTCGGAAAACGAAAATTTTGTTTTTGCCTTTGGGAATCGGCGATGTTCGGTTTTCTTGGCCTCTGCTCCCGCGTCAGCTGACGTCTCGATTCGAAACCCGTGAATTGAGCGGGTGTTTGTGGAGTAGTTGGCTTACAAGTTTGTTTTTGAGTTGCACGGTTTCGACTTGGCTCTTGTTGACTCATTGGACACGAGTTCTCGTGCAAGTCGAGTCATTGGCATAACTTTCTCTTTCTAGCGCGTGTTTTCGCGTCGTTTGCTCGGAGGTCAAGGTTCATTTTGGAAACCAAAAACACTTTCATTCACGTGTTTTGGTTTTCAGTTCTTTCTTTGCGATCTTCATTTCTCGATTATGCCTGTGACTCGAGTTTGGTGTGATGGATGGTAAGGATGGAATTCGACTTGTTGTTATAATTCTTGTGTTCCAGCTATGATATGGTTCATTTTGGACACGCGAATCAGCTGCGACAAGCCAAACAATTGGGGAACCGACTTGTGGTCGGAGTTCACAATGATGAAGAAATTATAAAGCACAAAGGACCACCGGTTTTTAACGAACAGGAACGATATCGAATGGTTCGTGGAATCAAATGGGTAGACGAAGTGAGTCTCGTTTTACTTTTTGTTTTATCCAATCGCATTAGGTGGTGGAGGGAGCTCCGTACTCGACTTCGGTCGAAACGTTGGACAAATACGATTGCGATTTTTGTGTTCACGGCAATGATATCACTCTCACGGCTGATGGTGTTGACACGTACGCCGATGTGAAGGCTGCTGGTCGTTACAAAGAGTAAGACGGACCATCAGATTATGCTTTTAATCTTCGAACTTAAGAGTTGAACGTACTGCCGGTATCTCGACCACCGATCTTGTTGGGCGAATGTTGTTGTTGACAAAAACTCATCACTCGCATTCCGATCTTTTCAATGAGCATAGTGAACGAGCGCGATCTTTGAGCACCGTAAGTTAAATGATCGACTTTATTTCCGCAATTTTTGTGATTTCTAGTGTCAAGAAGCTCAATCACCATGGACAAGAGTCTCTTCGTTTATTCCAACCACCAAGCAAATTATGCAATTTGCTGAGGGACGACCACCAGCACCAAATGATGTGATCGTTTATGTTTGTGGTGCTTTTGATTTGTTCCATATCGGTCATTTGGCATTTTTGGAAGCTGCACGAAGTCTAGGTGACTATCTCATCGTTGGTTTGTATAACGACCAGGTATTTTTGAGTTCAGTTTTTGACTATTAATTTTTTATAGGATATTAACGAATACAAAGGCGGCAATTACCCGATTATGTCGCTGCATGAACGGGTCTTAAGTGTGCTTGCGTATAAAGTAAGAAGTAATGACATTAGACTGATTGGAATTTCTGCGTTTTAGCCTGTTTCCGAAGTTATCATTGGAGCTCCAATAGCGCTGACTGAAGAGATGGTCGATCGATTTGGAATCTCGATTGTTGCCAACGGGGTTAGCAGTGGACACGCCGATCCAGAATGTGATCACGAAGAAGAACGTTTCTCTGTAGCGAAACGTTTGGGTTTATATCGTCAAGTTGATTCTGAAAGTGAGATGACAACTGAAAAGGTCATTGATCGTATTCTCGAAAATCGGTACCTATAACATCTGATTTTGTTTTGTTCATTTTGCTTTTTTAGACGAATCTATGAGTCCCGGAATTCGAAGAAGGAACGTAAAGAACTTGCCGCTTTCAAAGCCCTTCAGTTACTCAACGAAAAAAATGGAACCAAAATCAAATCGGCATTTAACGTCGTTTGTGTCGAAGATCCCAAGTAACAAGAAGGCCAACTGTTGTCGTCGGTGCCCAGTTCTTTACGCCAAACACCTTTCACCCAGGAACACATTTTTATTCACTTATTCGTTCTAAATAGTTGCCGGACAACTTAATTTTTGTCTAATCGAATGTGCAAACCTTAGACAATAAATTTTAATGCACCAACTTTCGCAGGTCTTCGTGTTTTCTTTAAAAACTGGAGAGATAGCAAAAGAAGCAAGACAATTAATTAGTGGGAAATGTACAATGGAGAGGCGAAGTCATGTACAAATAGAAATCTTTCCTATGAATCCACATAATCACATCGATACCTGTTCAATTCGTGTGGTCTTCAGAACAAACTTTTTGGTCAAATATTTTAAGCAAAAGAACCAAAACTTGCGGTCTAATTCGATGGCGTAACAATGAGAAATAAATAGTTTTCGTAGGCGTTTATGTACACACCGCGCGATTCGGTTATTGTTGTGTGTGGGCGAAGGAAGAGACCTGTTAGTTACAATTCCCATCAGTTTCGAAGGCTGGTGCGTAAAATGGTTGAAGTTTTGTTAAGGGAAAACGCGGTCTTAACGCTCAGATGTACAAATGAAGAATAAACGTGAAGTTTGAATCGTGTGGATTTGATTAATCGATAAGGAGTACGGGAGACCGGGAAGTTACTTTGGAAGCAGAAGATTTACAGCTGAACGGCATTTGAAATTAGGTCTCAAGAAATCACGGGGAATTGTGAATTTAAATGATATTTCAGAGGATAACAAGTGTGTTAGAAAGCACTACGCAATCAATCAACAAATTTGAAGTACGAAGATGAGAGTGACGAGTATGTTCAGTCGGTAAGAATAAATTGGTCAGTGGAGTTGATTGCGTTGTGTCGATGATTATTTACATAAAAAGAACTTTACTGTACAATTTCAAACAACACAATTGTGAGTGCCGAGAAGGTTATTTACAGCGTTGCTTTTCAGTAGTCCATTCCGAGTGATGTCGCTGGGTTGGAGGTGGATGAGGGTTGCGATTGAGCAGCATCGGGCGAAAATCCGGCTTGGTCCCAAACAATGTCCGGACTCATTTGACTGCTCGCCAAACCACCGAGCATAGGATCGGAAAGAAGTGGACCACGACCCTGGAATTGAGAACACGGTTAGTAAAATGCTCAACAGTTGAGATGGAGTTCAACTATTTTTCTATTCTAAGATTGCGAAGTTTCAGGACGTGAATTCGAAAACTCGCTTCAAACGTTAAATTTTAGTCGGCGATAATTAAGAGGTCCAAGATTACGTACAAGCAAAGCCAACCAATGGTCGTTGCGACATTAACAAGTAAGTCGACTGTACAATTAATAAGCGGTAATAATTAGGACGTTGACGTTTAGAAATTGGAAAAAGAAGCGGAACGGAAGTTAGGTGTTCCAATTTTGCTAGAAACCATGTGGTTAGTTTTGAGCTTTCAAGTTTCTTTTCGCCCTTATATGCCACCCGACCGGTGATTGGCCTGTGACAGTGAAGAGTTTTGGAAATCGAAAACTGAACGCAAATTTTCAGATCTCAGAGCAAAAAAACGTTCAGTTTTTAACGAAAATTTTTACCTGCATCGACAAGTCCTCCATCATCATGTCGTAATTGCCGCCAGAAGGAGCCGATCCGGGAATCAGTTGGCTTTGATGTTGTGAGCCACTTCCCGTATTCACAAGCAATGTCTGATGATTGTTGGACGTTGATCCGTGTAGAGGCGACCACGTTGAACTTGGTGTTGCGTACTCACTTGCAACGCTTTGACTCTGAGCATTCGAAGTGGCAATCGGACTTGAAGTTGTATGGAAAAATGGACCACCACGATTTGCGTAATGTTGATGCGAAATGTGATGATCCGCCGGCAGACTTCCAATTGCCATCGGTCGACTCGTTGCGTGAGTTGGAATGGGCGACGATTGTTGTTGATGTGGACCATTTGGATGATAAGCACCGGGACTTGTGATTTGCATTTCTTGCAACTGCGACATAAAACCACCAGAAGTCTAAATAAGAGAAGTAAGAATTTTCACGTTAACTGTTTACCAGTGATCCCGTGGGTGTCTGAGATGGAGAGATTCCGCGGTCTTCGTATGGTTCTTGTTTGATTGGCCTTGGTAGCGAATGGTTGAGATTGTTGTCGTTTGGCGGAATATTGATTCCGTGTTTCTCCAACGCTTGTTCCAACTCACGTATTCGTTGAATGTATTGTTTCGATGAGTCCTCAAAGATTTGAGACTGTTGATGATTTTGCATCATCATATCACGTTCACGACGCAATTGCCGAATGTAATCGCAAGATGCCTTAAGAATCGTGCCTTTGTTCAATTTCATTTCTCTATAAAGTGGAGCTATTAAATGGTAATTTGCAATTAAACATACTCGGCAGTGCTTTTTGGTAACATCAAACCCAACTCTTTGATACGATCGTTGATGTTATAACGACGTCGACGTTCAACTAAACAGAAAGTTGTCAACGAAATTAGAACAAATAACTTACTCATATTGTGAATGTCTTTCTTTCGACGATCTCTGTAGAAATCGGCATCTACGGTTGTTGCAGCAGCGGACGTTCCTCGACGAACGAATTTCTCCTAAAACAAATTGAAGTATCGAGTTTTATGGTTTGACTATTAATTACCATATCAAATGAGGAGGTTGGTGCTGACGATGAGACCACCTGTCGGAAATTCGATGACGACAATGGCGGACTTGAGCCTTGAATGTTTTGACCACTGGAGTGCATGCTTGATGTCGATGATGATGAGCCGTGACCACCGGAAACCAAATGATGTGATTGTTGAGCGGAAGTTGAAGACGAGCGACCAAGCTGTTGATTTTGATGGCTCGCCGCGTTCTGTCCATGGCCACCACCACTGGCCAGGTGTTGTTGATTGGACAGGGCGGTCAGATTGTCGGAACAGGAAAAAGAACCAGGCAGCTGAAAGTTCAAAGTTAGACCAATTGGTTTTATACAGTAAGCGTATTGTTGCAAAAAGCGAATTTGATTGCCGTCGGTCTTATAAATAAGTTAGAAGAAGGACGCATTTCGTGGCTTTTTACTCGAGTAATGAGAGGCGGTCTCACTAGCAAAAACAAAGTCGAGTATTGCCGTTGCCATGGAGTCACATTAATCGCCGAAATTCCGACAAAACTTGACGCCACTGCGTATCTCAAAAATGGTCACCAGATAGAAACAAACACGCGATTGGCCGCCAAATTAGCAATTTCGAAGTTTGCGCGTGTCGTTGGCAGAAGTGTGATTCCGCGGACGACAACCAATTGGTCATCTTTTGCTTGTGAACCCACGAGAAGACGAAGACTTTGATTTTGAATTTGGCACGTAAACAAAATTAAAAATCCAGCGCAGTAATTTGTCTTATTACGGAGAGATTAGACGCAAAAACTCTCAGCCACCCGAAGGATAACGTCTTTTGACATGTCGAAACAGGAAGCAAAGAAACGTTTGTTGATCTTTGGATCTTTTTGAAACCCGGCGATGGCCTTTGAAAAGTTGGTGGTTGAACGTGAGTGAGTATAAGCGAAATGATCGAGAGAAACAACAAAAAAAGAACAGCAAAGAAGACGTGAATGTGCAGAAACCGGTTCTTTCGGAAACTCGGCCCAACGACCCACTGGGGCAGCAAGATTGATGCTCAGCCGTCTCTCCCGGTCTTTTTTCCGATGTGCTACTGCTGTTCGCCGTTCCTTCACGACCCTTTCGCTATTACAGAAGACGCACGTTTCTCTTCGAATTCATCGATTAAACACCGTGGAATATTTTCCCGTGCTCTCGCTTCTTCGTCATCGCACAAAAGTTTCGGGGTTAAAGAAAAAAGAACACAATTCGATTTGCATTCAAACGCTTTTTGATACGTGCATTGCGAACTCTGGTCTTCGGTCCGAACTGTTGCAGAAACGTCAGCGAACTTTGCAAAGCTGTCGACCGAAACACTTTTGCGAGTGCCAATTTAATCTCATCATACTGTTCGTCTGACTATCGTATCACACAATTATATGGCGACAATCTTCTACAAAAAGAAGCCCTTTATTTTGTACCCTATTGACGTGTTTGTTTGCAACTTTCCGGTCCACAAAATTGGAATTCAGAAACTCACTTGTGTGTTTCGACCAGGTCCCGAGCGGAGTTGTTGCTCGTCTTCGAGTTGTAGAATCTCGTCGATAATGTAGTCGTCCAGCTGAAACAAATGGAAATGAACCTGAATTCGTGTAACGTAAAAATGTTCGCTTCAAACGGCAATCCAATGAAACACGAATTTAGGACAAACTGCGGAAACTAGTCGGGCGTCATGATATGCTGATAAGTTCGGGTTTCGCGTTGATCAAAAACGCGCGTTTCTGTCTGTTTGATCAGTTGGGAAGGTTGGCAGTTGAAAACGTCAGCGGCCTCGATGTTTCCAACACGATAATTTGAAATAGCAAAAAGCGACCCTCGAATTCCCCGAAACAGCAAACAATGCCAGACGGCGGGATTCCGTTCTTGGATTTAATTAGCCAAGGAAATTTAAGACCAGTGGACGGGCCAAACGAGGAGATCGAAGGGACGGTCGACGATCGAGAGCAGCAATGAAGGCGGCTATCGACATGATAGCGAAGTTGCCACAGTCAGCAAACTGCCAGTTTTCTCGCTCAACTCCGCCCTTGCACGCGAACTGATCTCCGAGTCTAATCGTTGTCGCTGATTTATCACAGCAATTTAAAGCGCACGTTTCTCCCGAGTTCGCGTCTTCTTCGACTCGAGATGGCAATTCGACGCCGATCGATGCGCAGGAAAGTCGTCGTGAATCACGACGTCGGTTGTCTGAGCGCTTGGAGCACAAAAAGTAAAAACAGAACCGCGCAGTGAGACCTTCGAATTTCCGCCGCGTAGAAACGTCGGTTTTTTTGAAGTAACGCAAAACGAGCGGACGTGAGAAATGCGAATGGCGACACGAGGGTCCCAGAGACCGTCCAGAGTTTTTGCCTTCTGGCGTATTGGCTCTTTTGCGTAGTTGATAAGAGAGAGAAAGTGGTTGAAGCGGAGGCCACAAAAACGAGAACATTTGAGATCGAAAAGCCCAAACGATCGGTGTGCCGCATTAAAATGGAACCAACGAACGTCTTTTGGTTGGACGCAGAAACTGACAAACAAAAATTCCGGAGGTCAAACAACTCGATCAGCTGATGAATGTTCACGAAACGAGCGTCGTCGTTCCGTTCGAACGACCGTCGAATGGAAACACCGAAAACGTGCGGAGAGCGAGCAGCCAATGGGTTTCGATAAGTTTATGAGCAGCGCAATTTGTGTGGCGAGGCTTCTTGTCGCCGACCATCAACGGGCATCGACGTTGCGAAATCGACCGCAACGGCAAAACCCAAAAGCTACACGCTCGTCTAATCAGCGACCAACGAGAGTTTGATAGATGATTGCGCTGATGAAATCGACGAGATTTTCGTTCGTACAGTTAGAAGAACGCAAAGAACATAACCGAGTGTTAAGAAGCAAAGGAAACTAACCTCACGATTGTTGTACGAACCGGGACTATCGGAACCGAACAAATTGCTCGAGTGCTCGGTTGACGGACTATCGATCGGCGGTGAGCGTTCGTTCGACGGACCACCGATTGAGTTGTGTTGCTGCAAATCGAAATTATTTCCTCCACTGCTCGGCGAGCTGCGTTTCGAATGAGCGGGAGACGTTTTCTTCGAGTTACTGACGGAAGAACGGCGGGAATCGACGGCACCGGCGCCGATTCCACTGTCCGTACTGCCGCTCACAATTTGGTAGGATCCCAGACCGTGTTTTTTGAGCAACGCTGTAGTCTCGGCAACATTCGTTGTTTCAATCACGTAAGTTCGCGGCGAAGAAGCACCGGGAGAGCGGCGAACGACAATGGTCGATGTGGCGGGACGTTTGTTGCGAGACTTTCCCTCTGCAGTCCGCAAGTTCGTTGAGGAATTACGCAACTGGCGAATCGGGCCGCCGGTTACGCGTCGAGAATCGGGTGGTGATGGGGTTTCGGACTCCAAGAGTACTTCTTCCAAGTTCACTGGAGCAGAAATCAAACGTCGCCGGCGACGCGTGATCATTCCGTGTTTTGGCTGATTGCCAATGGCTGTTGCTATTCGGCGTGTGTTTGTTGAAACTGTTGCGGGCTCCAGTTTAGAAACCGAGACTTTTGGATGCTGAGGTAGGTGGAGAGACCGACTAGCGGTCGAGTTTGTACTTGGAAGTTAAGACACACCGGAAAATGCTAAAAGAACATGACGATTCAACGAATGTTCGATTGATCACGATGAATACGCGAAATGCTTATAAGACCCAGAAACGTTCGTTGTTTTTAAATGATCGAAAAACAATGTGATCAATGAAAAAAGAATGCTGATTAATTAAATCGAAATGTTTCTGCAATTAGATGGAGAGTTAAGACGAGGAACGGTGCTGTCAACGGGCATCAGATGTTGGCAGAAGTGTCCTGACAAGCAGATTGCGTTGACAGGTTCGCGTGTGTGATCGATGAAGTCAAAGGCTGTCTGCTCGTTTTGGGTTCTTTCGGTTGGTCTTTTTCGGAGATGGCGCGATGATCGTAAAACTGCGCGGAAGCAAGAGGACCATGTTGCACAAGTCAACAAAAATTTGGAAACAACCGGTCTAGCCGGGAGTTATAAACACGTTGGCCATCTTCTCATTAGCCGATTGGCCGTTATTGGCAAGAAAACGCAATCGAGACGTGTTTCCGCTGTTTTCGTGCACGCCGTTCCGCTTGTTGCGCAGCAATAAAAACTCGTCAATGTGCATTCAGGCTGCGCGGTCGTAAAAAATTTTCGATACAATGCAAAAGCTCTTTTGCAGACGAGCTTTGTCTGCTGTTACGTCGCGCACACCTTTTTTCCCAATTGCTCGTCTTCTTTTCCGAACGACAGAATCTTCGCAGTACTTTTGCACCCAAAACCGGACAAAAAATCGTTGCAAGTACATAAATTGAAAAAAGTAATTCAACCTCTAATCTTGGCGCTGCGCCAACCGCGCTCTATAATCCGCTCGCCGGCAGATCGTAAAGAAGGCGACGCTCCGTTGACATCCAACAGCAACCTTTGGTCCCAATTCACGAAATGCACGGCAACGATTTCTGTTTGCTGATCATTTGGCGCTCTCAAACGTCCATCAACGATCGTCCGGTTGACTGACGTCTCGCGAATCATCAGGCTGCTTGTTGCGATTGTGCACTGCGGGATGTAAAAGCTGGTAAACGAGAATGCGAACAAAAGAAAACCAATCTCGTAGCATTCCAAACTTCGAGTCCTTGAGAGAATATGAAAACCGCAAATCCAATAGACGCCGATTACTGTCCATTAGCAACTTGACATTCTGTGGACAATTGAAAACATTTAGTTGAAGGAAATCAATTAGAGGGAAAGAGCGCCAACCGTCAGAATTTACAGTCATCGTGAGAAACTGATGGAGAGAAACATGAACGTTTTCTCAACGAAATCGATTATGGAAACCCTACGCAGCGAATCGCCAAAGTCCAAACACCAAGAAGAGAAACCACAATGTTGGCAACAGTGGGCGAGAAGGCAATGAGTTTGATTGCAAATGCGGCCATGCGAATGCCCAAATCTTCGCAAAAACGTTTCGATTTACAAAAAAAGCATCCACGAAGAGTCGTCAATCAAAGGTCGCGATAATTAAGACCAAAAAACTTTGAGTTTCCCACCTAAAAAACACTTAAAATCACGTTTCTGTTCGTCTGCGACGAAAACAAAACCGTTCGACGCGAACGTTCCGAAACGACGTCTGAAGTTTGTGCGTGACGACCGGCAAGTGAAAAGTCGAGTCGGTGGTTTTGATAAGCTAAATTGGTTGTTTTGGCGAAAGCTGAACAAATTTCCTTAAGGTCGGTGGGCAAACAAACGCACTTATTTCCGACAACAAAAAGATTCTCTTTTGATTATCAAACACTCGTCTTTAGCGTCAACAAACGACCTCGACGAGCCACTCAAAACGGCAGATGATCGTCTTCGATGGTGCACCTGCAAGCCGCAAAAAACAATCGCCATTCGACTGATGGATTGCGATGTTGAGCGGAATTCCGTTAAAACCGCGGGAATCTTATGAAACCAATTGGACGCTTAAAACATCGGGAATCTCATTAAATCGCTCGGGGATTATCGGCGCGCTTGATGCGATCTAACCATATCGTTGTGCTCGTTGGACGCCCCCGAGCGATCGCACTCAAAAATTTTTAATTTCTCAAACAATCCTTGGCCCACTCAAATTGGTTTCGTGCGGTGCAGTCGATTGCAATTGTTTTGATTCAGACATCCAACGGTGAGCACCGAACGCGTCAAGTGCGTTTGAGCGGTTAGCAGCGAACAAGCGGCTAAAAGATCGTGTTTGCTCCCGTTACCTGAATACCCGTCCAATAAACAACCAATTACTTGGCTCCGACTCCAAATGAATGCACTTCCTAATTCTATAGCAGAACAGAAGAGGTTTCTAGATCGTACGACGGTCCGTTCATTTGACCAGTTTTCTTGAAGAGCCGAATGAAATTCTGACGTTCGTCTTTGATTCGAAATAAAAACCAAAAATGTGACCCAACTCATAAAAATTCAGAAATTGGACGGTCCTCTGAATCGGTTGCCCGGTACGCGTCCTGACATTTTCACCAAACCATTGAGATGCGAAAAAGAACTGTTTTTGCGTGCCCGTGAATTTCAAACTATGAAGCGTCTAATAACAGAACTTGAACCCGGAAATTGCCGATGTTTTAGACTTATTGCCAAGTCAAAGACCATCGGATAGAAAGACGAGCTCTCCTAACGCAAATCGACGAGCAGAAAAACAAACAAAGACGCGAAAATGGATTCGGGAGCGAATATTCTGCAAGACAATCGCAAAGAACAAGAGTGCACAGGCATCGGATGTTGTTGACGCTTAAGTCCCACGTCTTTCCGTTGCTCTTCACAAAATCGATTGGCCAACAAGCGAAAGATGTTCGCCGACAAGTGGCGCGCTGATTAATAAGCGTATGTCAACCCGATGGCGCCGCTGCGTAGACATCCCGTGAGGACGTTTCGAATTGCCGTCTCCGCTAAACAAATGGGTTGGAAAGTCAATGGAAATCGTTGTTTTTCGACTTCTAAAAACGCAATACGGAACTACCAAATGGCTCTACTTAAGGGCAAAGGGGTCATTTAATGTTGTTGAGTTATGACCAGTGGAAATGTCGACCCAAATATGTTTCTAACGGCACGTACAATGTGCCGAACCGCGACGATTCTAATTTGGCAGCCGATCGCGTGACATCGCAAAACGAATCTCCGGAAACCGCGAAGACCGCCCATTTCACGAGCCAAACTGCAACATCGAGGGCTGGCCGAGAAGCGTCCGATAATCCCGAGTCATGCATTTCAACGGCACATTAAAAGCGAATAAGGGAATTCTTGCTTGAAGTTGATTAAAGAGAAACATGGGAGTTTAGTTCACAGGAAGTGCTAATCCATCTGTAAACCGCTTTGAACACAACCGGTTTATGTTTGGCAGAATTGATTTAAGGAACAAACCATTGGATAGAAAGGAAAATTGGATTCGCAGTCTGCTTTCGGTTTTTGTCAATTGACGAGGTTGGTGGTCTTCTCGTTTTAACACACATTTCGAACAAAAGCCAAAACATTGACGATGAGCGAAAAAAAGAGAAGACCAACTGAACTTCGCTTTGTCCGAGGCTCGAGGTGCCGACCGCAGCAGCAGCAGAACCGCAAGCAACGGGAATAAACAGCCGAAGGCGGCGAGTCGGAAAGTTTCAGCCCCAACAACAATCGAGAGCTCACGTCGAGTTTTCGGAGCAGAAACATTTTATAAATAGAAAAGTTTGTGAGTCGTTGGAATAAACAAAAATTCAATCGAAGACATTGGACCTCGAAAAAGGTCCGAAGCATGGAAAGCAATCAGACGGAATTCGTCAGCTCTTTTCGGCTGCTCGTCGTTGCCTTTTCAAAGTTCGAGACTGATGAACGACCTATGATGCACATCAAAAGCGAACGTCGTTAGGGAACGTAAATATCGGGAACCCGTTTCGTTGACTGCAGAAGTACAATTTAGAGTTGAGCGTTCCGACAATTATGATTTTTTCGAAATTCAAAAGCGAATTAGTACGTACAATAAGGAGTGGGGCGTTGAAGATGCATGACTAAACACAAAACGAGGAAATAAAACCATCGAAAAAGGTCGTTTCTTCGAAAACACAGTTTTTGGTATACATTTATCTCGGCAAAAAGGTAATTATTTTGCGTCAAAATACGTTTGTTTGTTAGTGTCTAACGCGTCATAAACGATCAACTCGTTTAGACATTAACGAAGATGCGAATCTCATTCACTTCGGTCGTTATGTTGACGACACGCCCGACTTCATTCGCGCAACAATAAAAACGAGTGGAGACGCGGCGCAAAGGTCCCAGTTGCCTGTTGCTGCTTATCGCTATTGGCGGGTCTTGGGATTCGTCAATTGCGTTCAGTAAACGAATCCTGACTACCCGTTCAGCTTTTGCTTCAACGAACAGATGGCTCCAAGAAAGAGCTGAAAAGACGTCAGATCGATCTGAATCGTCGAAATAAACTGCACAATTCGCTCTTCCTTTCAATTGGATTAATGGACCGGGACGGAAAGCGCGGCCTTGGATCGATGTCTGTCCGACAACGGGCCATTAACAACCGCCAACATTTTGGTTGTCTGAATTTGCGACCAGTGATCCTCAATGAACAAAGAAATTGCCGACCGACTGTCACTGCTAATCGAATCCGCGCACAATTTTGCCTTCTTGTATTATTCCAATTTGCGATGAGCGGCGAATATTTTTGGGGATTCGGTTTTAACGATTTGTCGAAAATTCAATTGCATTTTGAGGAATGAACTTTGGAAGTGTCTAAATTATAAGCCAACACAAACAGGAAACCTAATCGTTTTGGTTTACGTTGTGTTTCTTTTCGGCTAAAACACTTCGCAAATTGGGTTGTCACGAACGGATTATTGGGAACGCGGTTTGGAAATGTAATAGGAGAAGAACGATTGGATTTCAACGATCAATAGAGATGTGAAAATGGTCGATTAACAACAAGACTCGCTTGTGATTGGAACTAAATATCGTGTGATTAATCGTCCACTTCCTAATTGGTCTCATATAGTACGTGTGATCTTTGCTTTTCGTCGAGAGCTCCAGCAAACAACATCAAACCCATAAATTCTATCGGCAACCGAACAAACACACGAGTCGAGAGAACAAAAATTGGTAGACAAGGTCGTTGAGTCAGGAAGTTTTCGGCGAGCAGGTCCTTTTTGATTTGGGTCCACAAAACAATTTGGATGTCAAATTGAGGGTTGAAAGACCAGAAAATGAACGAATCTTCGCATCTGATGCAACGAGGCTGAACTTCAAATTCGGGCGGCTGTCTGCTGATCATGAGTGTCGATCGGATTAGCGGCAACATGAGATAAAAAGCAAACATACAACTCGGACTTTTTGATTCATCCGGGGTGGTCTGCACTCAAAAATAAACTCAAAATTGTCGTATGAATAAAACCATAACATTCGCAAACTCTCAGATTGTTTTGATTCAAAAGAGTGAAGAAAAATTCGGTGCTTTCAAGCCAATGCATTCATCAATGGACATGTGAGTTTTCTAAACGAAATTGCCATGTTTTCAACGTTCCACGAACTCTCGTTCCCGAGAGTGCAGTGAGTGCACGTGGTTGGTTTGCGTCGTTCTTCGTACGTCAATCATCTTCCTTCTAGTAACTAGTTTGTTTCTGTGCAAATTTTACGTATTCAAGGCTTAGTAGAAACAAACTCTGACTGATGCAGTTTTTTGGCAGTTTGCCAAGAAACCAACAAACCCACGTTTTGTGATTCAATGAGCATTTAAATACATGAGTAAGATGTTTTGACGTTGAAATTGAGTGTTTAATGGCTTCCTTCTCGGTCGCTTGTTTTCCGAACGTCCCACGTGATGTCACGTTCCTAAACATTCTCCGACTGTTGTTCACACACAAAAGAGGGGAACAAGCCTCGGACTAGCGAACCAAACACCACGGGCAAAGGCCAATGGCAGCGTGCTTTTTCATCAACAGCCGTCCAACTGGCGGGTTAGAAGACGTGCAATTCGCCAAATTTATTTCGCAAGAACGTGCGTTGTCTTTGGATAAGTTCGAGCAGATGCTTTTGCCGAACTGATTATCCGCAATTTGTATGACAAAAATATTCGATGGGAGTTTTGTTCGCGAACAATGAGGTCACTTCGCACAACGAATTGTTTAGCTCGTTCTTAGCATGAGTTATTTTTAAATTACCCGCAGTTATTGACAAACCAGAAGACACTTGTAAACGACCAATGAACAAACGAAATTTCCACATGGAGAGGTTTAAAGAAATTCGGTGTGTCTTAACTTCCGTTCAAAAATAAACATTTGCAGTAACTCCAAGAAAACGCAAATAAGACAACGAAACCAACCTGATAGAAACCAGCGACTGTGGAGGTGGGCATTGGATGTCCACGCATTTGTGGGATTTTGATCGATGGATTGTTCAGAGCACTAAGAAGTGGATTGGTGGCGAGGCCGCCAAAAGGCATTGTAAGTTGTGCCTAAAACAATTGGAATTTCCTAATTAAGGCAACATCGTAAGAAAACAAAAATGGAACGGTGATTTGCTGTCAAGTGCTCTCGCACCCAAATGTTCGGTTTTGGCGGGAAAAGCGAGACTTTTTGTTAAAAAAGGGCGGAGGCCAATCGAGTCTCATCGTGCTTTCACGAGCTGTTGAAGTGTTTTTGGAGGCTCAAGACACTGCCGTGCTTCTTACTCACCTGCAGACCGCCAAGAAAACTTTGGACGGGAACGTTCGTGTTGTTGTTTGTCGAGCCGAATAAACCGGCAAAGTTGTTTCGATTGATTTGCTCCGTGATTATCGTCTTCTATCACCACTTTTCAGGGACTTGTTTTCCAATCAAATAGTTCTTTAAAACAAGAGTCTGTTCGTAACTTCGACTGCTGAAACGTAAACTTTGCAAAATAGAAAACACGCACGTTCACTTTGCTTAAACGAAATGATAAAACTCGTAAGACGGGGCACAAAAACTGACAGATTGATAATCGAAAGTCCACTCGTTTGCGTTCGATACTTTGAACAATTGCAACCCGCAGAAATTTACAATCGTCGCTAGAAAGGTCATTACATTGTGATAATAAGGAGCCAAAATGTCAAACTCATTCGTCAAATGCCAACAACAATTACATCATAGCTGAAAGACGGAAGTTCGTTCAACGTATGAATATCGAGAAAAAACCCTCTTTTTAGCAATTTAAAATGCTAATCTCGTTCGAGGAGACAGTTAACAATTGAGAGCAAAATCGCTTCCATTCGCCGGTAACAAAACCGCAAGAAGATAATTCGATATAAAAATAGATCGAATTATCACGTTAACTTGTTGACCATCGACTGCGATGAGTCATCAGCTATGAATTGGTTTTTAATTGGAAATTTGTGGTTGGAATCAAAACTAACATCGACTATTGGTACCTACGTATAAGCTCGCTACAGATAAACAACCGTCTCTTTCACTCACCACCATAGACTTCAACTAATAACCACATAGCGTGTTATATTACAAATCCGAGAAGTCCAATGAGTTCAAGTACGAGGAGTACAATGGTAATTCACTTGGGTAAACCGAGAACACTTACAACGACGTAAGATTCTTTGTTTGCGTGCCCAACGGCAATTACGAAAAGATTAAAATGAACAACTGAGAATTTTTACTGTCAATAACCTCGTTCACTCTGAGAACGTTTTCGAACCAATTCAATTCCGAAAAGACCCGACTTCGTACAGCAACTTCGACAACAATTCCAAAGTCACGTGGTGCGCAATAGACGTCGCGGCAGCGAGAATGCGAATCGTTGATAAGCGGAAATAAAAGCGACAACAATTGGCGGAATCGACGTTGATCGATGAGCGTCGATTGCCGTTGGCGAGCGCGTAATTTCAGTCGACAACCTGAAGGACGTTCGTCGTCCATCAATCAGTTAATGGCCGACGCTGAACATCTTCCAGATTTAACGTCGTTGAAAGTTGTTTATCGAAGCAAATTCACTGCTCATCGAAGATGTCTACAGAAGTGGTTGTTTCCATCAATTTCGCATTAGCAACGCAAAGTGATTGAAAGCTCGTAAAAGTACACATTTTTAAAATACAATAACGACAACTGAATAACAAAAACAAGCCTAAAGGTCGGTACACGTGTTTACTGAAAGTTGGCAGGTGAACATTGTAGTAACATCGAAGGTTTCTTGGTCCAACGCTAATGATCCACGCACTTGCAGGCGACTTTTGAGCCGAAACGGAAAAACCACGAGGACCAGAAATGACGTCCATGTGAACGAAAATAAACCGCAGAGTTAAGAGCAACTGGATCTCGTCTCAAAACGAATCCAATTTCCAAGTCAAACGGTTATTTCGAACAGTCGATTAAACATCAAATGTTCGGGCGATTTTCATGATTCAAATCGAGAGTAAGCGCCGAAATTTTGAACATAAAAACGACCACTGATTCCCGCCAAAAGATACGAACAGAATCGACAAGTGAATTGTGACACCGCCGAAGTGCAAGACGTTCGTTGCAGTTCGAATGTCCGTTTTTTATCTGCCGTCTAGTTCGCGCCCGTTGATTAATGGACCGACCTGTTAAGCGCCAAAATTCAGACGGAAAATGGCGAACTGCCAAGGCCGCAGGAAGCAGGTGCAATTTTTGAGTCGTTTAGTCACGGAAAAAGCAACGTTTACGTAACTACTGTATTTGTAACAACTTGCTTTTCCAATGCGAGAATGGATGCACTGAGAACAGAAACGTTCGGGTGACAACACGTTTGGTTACTAGTTCGGCATTTCGACGCACGTGAATTGCAATCGGAACGTCGAGCTGATAAGAAAATGATTGGACTAATTGAAAAAAAGTGGTGATCGTTGCCAGCGGCGTTTCTGACAAGACTCGTGCCTTTCGATAGCCCAGCACAAATGAACCTTAATGAGTTGAGACCATAAAACGCACTTAACAAAAAACCAAAGTACAAATTGAGTGTAGTCGCTTAAGCCAAGCCCATGAATGTACAGATCTACAGTAAATCTTTCAGAACATCGAACTAATGCAACCATCAAGAGAAGCCCTTATCAGTTGATATTAACTGGCAAATACGTGGCAAATTGTTTACTTCTTGTGAACTGACGACTATCCACAGATTAGTGGCGATAAACGACCGTTGGCTGTACCGTACACGAACAATTTGACGCCAAAGAACAAATTCAATATCCGCACAACAAGCAAAGGATTATCGTGACAATTTAAAGATCAAAATATGAAGTTTACTGCTGAAGTTATGAGTGTCATTAGCAGTGTTTGCAGCCTCCGCAATTAAGTACGCGAAAGATAATCTTATTTGTATAAAGACGAACGATCATTTTTAACAAACATTTTCGTTTCAATCGTATTTAACAACAAATTCAAAATAAAGATGCGTAAAGACCAAGATTTTATGAACGTTCATAAACTTTTTGAACGAAAATATCTACACACGTTTGCCGATTGTAGGTGTTGAGGATCACAAAACAAACCGAACGTGCTGTCCGACAGCCAACATCTTCTGAACTCGTTTTCTTTTACTTCGCAGACCACGAGCGAACAAAAACGAAAAACATTGTGGCAAAGAACTGAACGTTCGGGCGGGAAAGAGCGGCGAGAAAACAAAATGGCGGCCGTCCCAAACGTTCCGCACACATTCTGTTCTTGTCGGGGGTCTTCGCGATTCGCAAAAATGTGCGAGCGGACGTTCGCGTTGGTTCGAAACGTTTGTCAGTGTTTGAACTTCAACAAACAATCTCACTATAAGGTTTCAATAGCAATCATTTTATACATACATTGTCATTACAAGCGTTTAGAGAATATGCCCGTGAAATCACAATTTGGGTTTAATCAGCTAGTTGTTCAATGCCCAGGTCGTTTGATATTCGGCATCGGAAAGAAAAGTGCTTGATAGACGGGACCAAAAGAAAGAGACTTGCTACCGTCGACATCTGTCGAGTGGATCACATTCCTCACCGATGTGACTGTAACATCGCTTATGTCAACCGGGTTCTAAACTGATTGATGAGTTTAATTAGTTCGAAAAGTTGACTTGTTTTGTTTGTTTCAACGAACTTCGCTCCACTTGCACTTGTTGATTATGCAAGGGTGGTCCACGATAAGTCATTGATGAAATCAAATAGCCTACAGCAAAAACAATCGAAAAGGTTATTAGAACAGAAATAAAGACAAAAATGTAAGATGCGCAAACAGTTGCAAAAATTGATTTGTGATGACGCGCTTAAATCTCCATTATTGCTTGATTCAAACTGAACAACAAACCTTCGCTTATTTCACGATAGAAATCCTGATCGTAAGTAACTGATGGTCTCGCTTTATCTCGTTGTTCTCTCAACGTATCGGAAACGAGCAGTCCGTCGGAAGCACGATGAATTTGAGTTCGTTTAGGCGCTGGATCGGCAGTTAACAACGATGCTGTGCAAACTGAATTGGAATGCGGACGAAGTGCGGGCATCGGAATCGGTGAGAGACGTTGAACTTCCGGTGCTGTTAGAGCAGAAGTGCCGAGAATGGAGGAGAGTTGCTCGAAACTTACGTTAACTGAGCCATTTCCGCAATCTTCATTAACCGAATAAGCAAACTGAGTAGCCGGAGGCAGCGCAGTTTGACTGTTTCTCTCGATGTTTGTTGATGTCGAAGAGTTCATAATGCCATCCGTCCTCTAAAACTGAGTTCCGTCTTCGAATTACGTCGGTAAACGAGCGGAAGAGAAAACACGCTTCAATGGTCGATTATGAGAAAAACGAAATACGAACAAATCAACAAATTTCAGACAAAATGCGTCGATTACCATCGAGCATCTTTTGGAGTTGAGATGTGAACTACAAATTTCGGCTGGCTAAAATGTCCAAGAACGTGTGACTGTCAAGGACCGCTTTTCGTCAATCCAAATTTCCAAAATTGTCGGACATTAATGCCCGAGAACGAGCATTTTATTTTTGCTGCTTGCAAACCGAATTGTCCAATAGGGAATACAAGATGAAGAAGAAGATGCGTTTAAAACGTAATTCAATTCGACGAACATAATTCAGCTCGGTATATCCACTTGTTAACTCAATTAACGTGAACCATCAACGGTCACACGAATGAAGCTGACATTCTTCTAAACAAGAAGATTAACACCTAACGAATAGTCAGGACAATGACTGATTGCCTTCAAGCCCAACTGCTGAAGTAAGAAAGAACAGTTGGTTCAATCATATGCCAACCAAATTATTCAAGTTAGCCATTTGAAGTGTACGAGTTAACTGAGCGAATCAAAGACTTTTGGTGTTCAGCGACAACTTTTGCGAAAACATTTATAAGTTTTCTGTTTTAGTTGCGTTCTTGATGCGTTTTTGTCGTTACCGACATAACAATCTTCTGAGCGTCTGAATGTCGAATTGTAGTTCTTTTCACTTATTCCGAATATTCAAGAGAAAGTGGGAAAGATAATCAGCAGAAAGAGAACCGTGGCATCTGTCCGCAGAATTACTTGTCTCTGTTTCTTTGTGCCGAAGTCAACACTTGGCTATCGAGCACGAACGAGTTCACAGCCTTCTCCAAATGCAGAAGTCCACACGCGATTTCACTGATTACCGTGTCAACACCTGCCAGTGAAGGAAACGGTTTTGGCGGGCGGTTGGCGCTCAACATCGATTTGAATTTGTGGTCGCTTTTTTGGCTTGTAAGCCGCCCATATTCTGTTCGCCTGCTACGCGTTTCGTTCGTTCGGATGTTACAACAGCGCTTGTTGGGATTTTCTTCGCATCACCAGTCGTATAAACGGGCGGTTTAATTTGAATACTCGGGGGTAAGAAAATTGCGGTTTGTTGTTGATTATTTTTATTTTCAGAGAATGATGGGTCAACGAGTTTCTCTATACAACGACAATTCATCAACAGAACGACCACCTTTGATTCCAATTAGCTCGAATTCGGGAGTTAGTCCAATGAGATCGAGATTGAACATTCGAAAGGTAGCGAGTAAAAGTTTATTTGAAGTAATTTTTCCAGAAAACGAATGTCAATCGAACAGCTGAAGCAGCAGAACCGTTAACGTCGACACAATGTGAAGACAGACCGTTGAATTGGCTGGAAATCTATCAAACACGAGTGAGTAAAGTGTTGATAATCGGATACTCGAAAATTCAGCGTATGAACGACTTTGTGGACGTTACTGAATCTGAAAAACACATGATGTTGTTGTGGAATCGATTTGTGACTCAATCCAACGGTCGGGTAGCAACGAAGGGCGCTTGCAATATACTTTTGGTGAGTTGAAGCTTCTTGAGTTTTTGTTGTCAATCGATTTGTTTTTAGAAGAAATTTGCCCAAGAAAACGCAACAGAAATCATGACCAATGGATTGGAGGGTGTTCGTCATTTCCTAATGCACTGTGCAACCAAATACAAACGTGGATTGTTGGACAGCAACGTTGTTTATGAATCGTTGGATATTCTGCTGAAGAGCGTTGAACGACCGATTGCTCAAGTCACAAAAAATAGCCCAGCAAAGAAAGAATTGCCATCAACATCGAAATCTCCGAAGAAAGAATCAAAATCGCCAACAAAAGAACAAAAATCTTTGGTGCCAAAGGAAACGAAATTGATTGAGAAGAAAAAAACAACTTCGAAGCACGGCTTCCCTCGACATCGCAATATAACTCGTTCGAGCGTTGGAATCAAACTCACTCGTAGATCTCATACCAAACTGTAAGGCTGATGGCTTTCATAGTTCCCGTGTTCTCATATTTATGGCTATTTGTTAGTTTTAAAGTCCTTTGTAGTATTTCAATTCTCGACTGCCGTTTGTAAGTTGAATGCCCTTTTAAATAGTAAAAGACTGCCAATTTGTTTAAGTTGCATCTTCTCTCGTACAACACCTAAAGTACTTTCAATGGTCACATTCAACTATTGAATGTTTACGAACTAATATAACGGTAATGAAAGATGTTCAAAGCAACACACCGACTATTGTCAGGCGGTGTTTTGATGAAAACAAGACGTGTTACAATCGTTTGTGTGTAAACTCTAATTCTGACTGATTACTTAAACGCCAACAAAATCATTGTTTGGGACATCTGAACGTAAACAAATAGCAACCCAAATGTTCAAATGCGATGAATCGGTGAGATGAATGAAGTCGTTCGAACAGCTTTTCCGTTGCTGACAAATAGCTGCCAAACACAAATCGCTAAATTCCTTTTCCAGGACTGTAAACTCATAATTAACGGAAATGGAAACAACAGTTCGACAGTCGATAATTTTGATGTTAACCGCTTGTTGTTGACGTCTAATCATTTGATCATAGAACATCCACACACGCCGCCGAATACAAACGAATCATTTCTTTACGTAGATCATTTTCGCCTTAGAGTCGTGTGTCACTTGCTGTTTTGTTGTCAGCTGTTTATTCATTCTATAAAACCGAACGACTTTCAAGTTGATGCTCTAAACCACGTGGTTATTTTGTTCATCGCGACGGAGCGGCTTTTACGGTTGTTCATCAGAAGTGTCATCTTAGTGGTCTCCTGGGAAATCAAATGTCTTTATCTTCATTAACACCAACACTTATGTCTTGAAGCACGATTTGGTTACAAACGCGCAGTTTTGAGATATTGGCGCATGACTTCTAGGCATCTTGTTCCCATTTGCGCACTAGTGATTCGTCGTTCTGTTATAAGATCCTATTGAGATGTTGCAATATTTTGATTAATCATCCAAATTATGTCGTAGGTCGATCATTCTGTGAAGCATTTAGCGCACTTAAATATGATTGACTGGATTGGTTGTTTTCTTTGAGACAAATGATGAAAATGCGTTCGACGATTCTGCTCGATATTGGGTCAAATTGATCGCAGAACACACAAACAGGAACGCGTGGATGTTCTTCGATCATTTCATTGCACTCGTTCATACCATTGGCCTTTGGAATTAATGAGTGTTAAATGATCACTTTTTGCTTGTGGCTTTACAATGACCGTCAATATTTGTCGTGTTTATCAGCAGTTAAACTTACGTTCAGTTGCTCTCCATTTTCAATCGTTTCATTTTCGTTCCTCGAACTCAAAGTCGGTTGTTGCAGAAAAGTGATGTTGAGTCGTTTTGCCGTTCGTTCTGTGCGTTCAATTCAAAGTGCTGCTGCCACAGTTCCTCCTGTTGAAAAAGCAACAACTAGTGCATTTTCCGCGTATCCGGTCCAAGATGAGGTCTACGGTTTGACTACCGAACAAAAGGCCGTAAGCTATAGAAGATTACTTGGAATAGAAAGTTTTTCAGTTACGTAAAACTGTTTTCGAAATAGCTCAACGTGAACTGGCACCTTATGCTCACGAAATTCATCGCGACAACACATTCACTCGTTTGCGTGAATTTTGGCAAATTTTGGGAGCAAATGGACTGTTGGGTATCACAGCTCCCGGTTTGTTCTTTCACTTACAACAATTGGTAATCCTTTAGTTTCTAGCTGAATACGGAGGTTCCGAAATGACGTACTTCGATCATGTCATTGCAATGGAAGAGTTATCTCGTGCAAGTGGTGCTATTGCGTTGAGTTATGGAGCACATTCGAACTTGTGCGTCAACCAAATTGTACGTCATGGTAGTGCGGCTCAGAAAGAAAAATATCTGCCAAAGGTAGAGGTTATCTTCTGGAAAATAAACATCCGAGTTTAGTTGATAAGCGGCGAACATATTGGAAGTTTGGCGATGTCCGAAACCAACGCTGGATCAGATGTTGTGTCAATGCAATTGAAAGCCGAAAGGCACGGAAATGTTTACATTTTGAATGGAAGCAAGTTTTGGATTACGAATGGTCCGGATGCTGATGTTTACGTTGTTTATGCGAAGACTGATCCAGCAAAGAAACAACACGGAATTACTGCATTCATTGTGGAACGTGTAAGTCGACAATAACCGTTTCCTTCCAATCAGTTATTATTTTTTAGGATTGGAAAGGATTTAGTCGCGGTCCGAAACTCGGTAGAATTCGAATCAGATTTCTGAAACTTCGATGATTTTAGACAAATTGGGAATGCGCGGCTCAAATACGTGTGAGTTGATTTTTGAGAATGTCCAAGTGCCGGGTATGTTATTGGACTAACGAGCATGTGTTCAATAAGCCGATTTAGTCGAGAACGTGCTCGGCGAAGAGAATCAAGGAGTTTATGTGTTGATGACCGGTCTTGATGTGGAACGTCTTGTTTTGGCCGGTGGTCCATTGGGGTTCGTCGAGTGAAAATGAAAGGAATTTCATTGAATTCTAGGTTGATGCAAGCGGCATGCGATGTTGCTTTCGATTATGCGCATCAGCGTGTTGCTTTTGGAAGTAAAATTGCGACTTTCCAGGTTCTTCACTCGAGCATGTTTATTCACGTCAAAGTTGTTTTAGTTGATGCAAGGAAAATTGGCGGACATGTACACGAAATTATCCGCATCACGTGCTTATTTATACACCGTGGCTCGTTCCACTGTGGCTGGAAACATAACATCCAAAGATTGTGCTGGTACGATTCTTTATTTGGCCGAAAATGCGACTCAAATGTGTTTGGATGCCATTCAAGTACTCGGTGAGTCTCCCCGTTTATTGCCGTTTGCTTTGCATTGTAATGCATGATTGCAAAGCAGTTTGTGTTTGTGACAACTCGTTTTCTAATTAGGATTCTAATTGCCATCGAAAACAACCAGACGTTTTTGTTGTTTTTGTAGTCCTTTATAACGCCATGTAATGTTTTTGTCGACCACACACACTTCCAATATTACACTTTTTATGGACACTTTCGCTAAACACGGCACTCTCTCGTGACTGTCGTCTTTTCCTTCCAACACACATTCTTTAGCCAACGAGGTGGTCCAAAAATTCGGTTCTTTGGAGAAGTCAAAATTTCCGTTTTAATCTGTGGATACAAACCAATCACTCAGTTCTTTAGCGGGACTATCGATGGGTATTCTGAAATTGAGGTTCCGAGATTTGATGCATTTTGGGTATTTTAAACTGAATTCGAAGGACTTAAGAGCGCTGCGGTGGTCTTTTCTTTTTCCAAAGGAAATTCTTTACGCTTCTGGGTGGTCCGAAGAAACATTGGCACGAATCTCTTTTTGGCTAATAGCACTCACTACGCATTTTGCCACAAAGTTTTGAGAAACAAACTCATAATGTTTATTTCAGGTGGAAATGGTTACATTCTCGACTTTCCAACTGGTCGTTTGCTCTGTGATGCCAAATTGTACGAAATCGGTGCGGGTACCTCGGAAGTGCGTCGATTGATCATCGGACGAGCAATCAACAAGGAATATTCGTAGAACAACAACCGTTGAACGTGTGTTATTCAGTCGAAACGTGTACATTAAGTTTTCAATAAAATTCGATATCCAAAAGACTTTTAAAGTTTGAGTTTACGGTTTGGCAAATGGAATCAATTTAAATTGACCAAAAGATTAATTGTTGATTACCCGAATTTATTACGTCAATGCAACACTTCTCGATGACCCCCGGGTGTCCATAGAAATCGATGACCGTTCGCTTGGAACGGGACTCCGAAGCACGAGTTTAATCATATGCGGATCTCTCTTGTAAAATCCATTCTGTTTGTTCTTGTAATAGAAAACGTAGGTTATTGTAGTCACAAATTGATTTTAAGCCACGAGGTCTAACCAAACTCGGTAGTGTCTTCGCAACTCCACTCTTCCATTCCTTCCGTTTCCAACTCGAGACCGAATCGACGCCACTTTTGAACTTACGAAATTTGTGTGTCTAAAGATTCTGATCGGATATAAACTCGGAATTAAATTAAGACCATTGAATCGGACGACACTTTCTGTTTCATCAAGTGATTAGTCAAAAAGTAAGATTGCCACACGCACTTCCTCGTCGTTTACGATCCGAGTAAAAGACGAGGAAGAGTTTTGGCGCGCGTCTAAGCGCCTTGACCATCATAATCTTCAGTCGTCTTGCGTAATCAGTTTCGGACATCCTCTCGTCCGTTGGCATTGGAATGCGAATACAGGCGTCGGACGGTTAGCAATACGAGATTGCTGTTAGGGGCAAAACCGCGATTTTTGACGCAATTGCGCCTCTTCGCGTTATTCCTCCTGCCTGTCGTGATCAGTCTGCAGTTCATTTTCGGTCATTTCCTCATCTTTTTCATTTGAGAAGAAACGCGCACGCAAAACGATGGGCGACTCAAATGGCGGCGATATTTCGAGTTTAAAGATTCCCGTCCATTGGCTTAACGGACGTCGATTTCTACGCCAAGACAGCGGTCGAAAGAACAGTGAAGGAATCGTTCTCACACCTACGATCCTCTTCGATCCCAAAGGAAATTACGAACATTGTTATACGTGGTCACGGTATGTTCATCAGGTTGAGAGTTGTTTAGCTGTTTTTTGCAGTTACGGTCCCATTCGTTCCAGAGCTGCCGTCTTCGGTTGTACGGGATGTCGAAAGATTTGGGATGCACATCGAAAACAAGGAACTCAACTGTAGGGTCGAAGTGTTCAAATACAAAAAGAACCAAATTTGATGCGATTTATTTTGATGTTTGTTTACGCCCATCTCCTCAATCGCAGTGAAAAGTTTGATTAAACTCTTATGTCTAACTAATTGTCGGCAATTAAGAGAATTCAACATTTTACGTACAACAAAGATCGAAGCACCGTGATAGAACTAACATTCAGCTGCTGCGATAGACAGAGACTTGTGTTTGTTATTCAGCAAATAATCGAGATGCACGTATAGTTTTGACAGAAACATGAAAATGTTTATTAGAAGTGCACAAAAGAAGTTAAAGCTGCTGGTATGAATTGAGTTCAAGAAGAAACCTGACGACTGCGATAGAAGAAGCTCTTCAACCACACACTGCAGTTTTGTTGAGAATTACGGCAATTCCATTCACACAGTCAGTATTCTGGTATTCGCAGTAAAATTGTTGCAGTTTGGTGTTTGATTTGAGCGAATGATCGACAAAGGACTTCGGAAAGAAAGTTTGTTCAGCAGACGTGGATTGATCGCATATTGATCCAGCGAAACCTGGAAAGCATTTGCACGTGTAGTTCAATATAATGCCTTTGATTTCCTTGGGATCACACGAATTGCTTGGAAGGCAGACATGAACTTGCTCGAAGTTGTTGAGATGTCTCGATAACACCCAATTCACAGGAGCAGCTGAAACAAAGAACTTGAATAAGCGAAATGGAAACACTATAGTTACCATTGAGTGATTTGATTAACAGAACGACAGTAATAGACACATAAACAAGTTGATTGGCCATTTTGTTTGAGAACTCGAACTGAGTCGAACGGTGAATTTGACTTCTAAGAGTTCCGTTTAAGTAACGACAGTTAGATCCACGTTAACTCCTCCTATTCGCCTCCTTCCGTGCTTTTGTTGACGTAATTGAACGCTCAGTGATAAGCGGCGGGTCGAACTGAAGAATCACAGATTTCATGTGAATTCCTCAATCACTTTGGGAATTGAACTTTTCTGTCTGAACGCTCTTGCACTCGGCACTCAGAATTTGAATCTTACTAAGACCTCTCAGCACATCATTCGATTTAGTCTTCACTATCTATCTAGAAAAGGGGCCAATTTCACGTGCACTGCGTAAATCGCAGAATTTTCCCAAACGTCCGTGAATTTCGCGATTCTGAACTTTTGATAAGACGATGCATGACGCAGATTTTTGGTTTCGTTCTTTGCCTTCAAGGACTCTAAACAACTACCGTAAACATTTCTATTGTACGAAAACATCAGAAATCATTCGTCAATAACCTGGAATCGGACATCTAACTGAGCGTTTAACATACACACAATCTGCAAACTTTTTTTGATTTTAAAAGATGGACACTAAATTTGGCCTACAGTCGAAGTTGGTGAACGTTCTTTGTATCTTCGCAGACAGCAAAACAATTTTGGTGATAAGCAGGTTCAACGTACTCAAATTTTCCGCATGTGAACAAGAGCAACATCACAGGAATTGAGTTAAACAACCAGTTAAATTTCATCAATTTTTATTGCCAATCACCTTACGTAATCTTTTGGTTTGTAATAGGGCGCATGATCAGAATTCTAAATGATTGTTGGTGTAAAGTTGAATGTTCAGCGTAACGTTTAAAACACTTCGGGTGTCACTACTTTGCGCAGCTTCTTTACACTCGTTGATATAAAAACGCACATCAATCGAAGTGAACTTGCCATCTGCTTCGGAAGTCGGCTGCAAGAAATTGAGATGCGTTTCTACGTGATTTTCGTTCTTTTGGTTTTGGCGTTGTTGGCCGTGAGTCAAACTGCTTTGGCGGATAAGAGGTGACCGAAATCGCTTGAGAGATCTTGTTAATCTTCGTTTTTTCAGCAGTGCACGTGTTAGACGACAAGGTGCCTGGTCTGGTCCTTCGAAAAAGAACGGCAACAACGGTCAGAATAAGAAGGGAAGCGGACGTTGAACGGAATTTTCACGATGTTAACAGCGTCATTATTCTCGTGTAATTAGTTTTCTTAAAATAAACAAATGGCAGTAAAAAGAAAATCAGAAGTCTTTTAAACATCGACAATACGAAACTACTTCTTGGTCAATGGTTGTTGTTCAGGAGAAGTTTGTTCGTCTTTGCTCGTCAGAATTATACTGCGTTTTTGTTGTGATCGTTCAAACGCCAACAAACGACGTTTGGCATCATGCACTGTGTCTAGCAACACTACAGATTTAGTTTCTGGCAATAGAACTGCGGCTAGAACTGTGGCCAAGAACAATGCACACACACAAGCCGCGTACGGAGCACTGTGCCAATACTTCTGAATAAAATCCATAAAAGTACATTCAATTAAGCTTGTACCCGAATATAAATGAGCTGAGGACCAACGATTGATCCAAATTGTGCGGCAATAGAAAACGTTCCCAAAGCAATTGACCGAATAACCGTTGGAAACAACTCGGTGGAATACAACTTGTAGGCAATCCACACCATTCCGGCTTGGATTGAGTAACCTAGTTCTGAATTAAGAGTCCCATAGTTGATTACAACTCACCCAACATCACGGCACTAGTTCCGATTGTTCGCGCAGTTCCGGGCAGCTCTAGTACATCGATCACTAACATTATTGCAAAACAAAGCATTGTCATGCTCAGAGATCCAACCATTAAACGTTTACGACCAAAATGTTTGAACTTCGTTTCCAACAAAATCGCAATAAATGGCGTCCACAACCTTAGAAGTCCCATCAAACTAACATTCATCAGTGGATTTCCGGACAGATCCTGGATGTTGAAGAAAATCACAGCGTGCAGAATGTTTACTGATACTAAAACTTAATGTTACATGTGAAATTCGTTCTAAAAACTAACTTCCAGTAATCATCTGAGAAATCGAGTAGGATGCAAGACGCCAATTCGAGAAAAGATGCCAAAATGTATACTTTTTGTTGCGTGGTGCGTGACTATAAGGTTTCAATACGCACGAAACTATTCCAGATCATTACCTTGAAGAGAACGACTGAATCATATGCATATCATCTGCAGTAAATCGAGTATCTTTGCCGTTGAACCAAGCAATTCGATTCATTGCTGCCGCTGCTCGTTGATACTTGCCGTCTTGAATCAAGAATCGTGGACTTTCAACGAAGAATCCGAGAAGAATAACAGCGGGGAGACCAAAAATGTTCATTATCAGCAATAAACGGCGCCAATGACCAACAACGTAAGCACCGATTCCTGCCAACTAAATAGAAATCATTTTACGTAATCGAACAAGTTCATTACAATCATTCCAATCGAGTACTGGAATGCAAAGCCTTGTATCATTCGATGATCGGAGTGAACCGTTTCAACAACGAGTGAAAAAGCAGCGCTTGTTGGAAGCACACCCAAGAAGTGAGCAATCACGTTGAAGACCATGTAGATTTGCCATCTAAAAGTACCAGTAACAGCTATAAAGTAAATGCTTGATTACGTTGGTGATAGTGCTTCTGCAATTGAGCAGATCAATCGTGCTGCCATTCCGAACACGTACAACCATTTTCGACCGAAGTAGTCGCTCAAATGTCCGGAGAGAAAATGAGCAATTAAATGGAGAATTGGCAACAACGACGAAATGGTTGATCCAATGTAATCCGGCTCACAAACCCACTAAAACAACAAACATAAACAGAAAACGGAGTTCACCGAATACCATAAATTCCTCGTAAATGCTAACCCACGCGTTATGTGTTCGAAGATTTGAACAACCTGTCACTATTAGACATGCATGTGATGAATTCCGACGTACTTCATTGGCCGTCAAATAAAAAGTGTTGTTCTTATCTAGACATTGATAGTCTGGAACCAAACCTCCAAGACTAGAACATGTTAAATCGATTGATTACGTGAACTAGAAAATCAAACCGAAAGAATCCGGCACTCATTTGAGTCGCCGAAGGTATGCAAAGATACTGAATGACAATAAGACAAAACAACTAAACGATTTTTCTTTAACAATGACAAGTAATTTCCTCAACCTGATATCGACCGTACCGTCCCACCTCTGCAAATGCTTCATCTAATGACTTGTAGATGCGTTTGGAGCCACTCAACTTCCGTTCGTCCGTCATCGCTTTTGTGTTCAAACAAACTCAGACGCGTCCCAGCGGTTTATAAATCAAAGTCTCGAATGCAAATCCACAAAGTGAGAATTCTGTCGTTTTTGAATCTGATCGATTAATGCAACAACAGCAACGGAATGAGCATAAACACAGACCAAATATCATCATTTTGTTTTATTCGGAAAACAAGAAAGCAAACTACACAACAGAAACAAGAACTTTTGAAAGTTTTAATGCAATTAATTCGACAACGATCCCAAATTTCAAAGTGGTCGGTCGAGTTTGCTAAAATGGTTGTAGTTAGCGGCGAATCGAACAGAAACTATACCAGAAATAAACAGACCAGTAGACTAGATTGAAGACGAGGAAAGAAAGCGGAAATAAAATCATTGAGCATCGATCGACCTGAAGCATATTGTTAGCCATTTCAATGCAATCGATCTACCTGTATTGAAGTTAAAGTCCATTCACGGTCTTTGGACCACAATTGCGAAACTCTCGACACAATGTCTTGCCACAAACGTTTCCTTTTCGATTGACGACCCGTTTCAAATGAAACCTCTTCCTCGTCATCTCCTAGTTTGGTAATCGCATTCGTTAGCGGTGTTGTTGCCGCACTTGTCAAATCGTTTGTTGAGAGTTGTGGACTTGGAGATCCCGAAGCTGCCCGTTTGAACGCGTTGACTAATCGACCGCGTGGTGAAGCAACGCTTTCTGTTGTTGGATTAACTGCATCGGCTGGCGAGGGATCTCGATCCAACCTCGGTGTTACGGGCGGACTAATTGGTTTCAACAAAAACCTCTTTTTCAATCCATTCGCTTCACTTCCGTTGCTTTTTCCGTCGTTCTTACGCGTTTTGCGTATTTGATTTAACCAATGACCCAAAACTTTCGAGCCGATTTGTCGTTCTCTCTCCCATCGACTCAATTGACACACAATCGCCATTTCGACCAAAGTGCAGAATATGAAAATTACACTGAAAAAGAAGTGTTGTTTCAGTCTTCTAATTGTCATTACCTGAATATCATCCAAACATCAAGGCACTTAATGTAACTGACACGCGGCAAATGTCGAAGAACGTTTCCAAATTGAAACGTAAGGGCGAGCAAACTGAAAACACAAACTTCAGACGTGAATAATGCAAAAATTACCTGGACACTCCAAGAGTGATTCGAGCAGAAACACTACGAACGTCGAAAAAGAATCCAACCCACGAAGAGATGACTGTTAGCGATGTGGGAAAATACGATTGAAATAAATAGAAACCATAACGTCGAGCAAAAGTGAATTTGACTTGTGCACGATCCCAAACACCATTCGGATATTCCAATCGCTGATGATCAGTACTCCAACCAATGAGATCGAAATCAGGCAATTCGACATTTTCCATCATAGTGACTGGAACATCGTGCCAAAGTAGCCGCACTTCATCGGTGTTAAACGAATAAGACTCAAATACGAGTTGGCATTGAATGGAATCAAATGGAAACATCTTCAAATCCATTTTACACGGAGCTAATGAGCAGACTCAATTAACACAACTCGCTCAATCACTTTACCTTTCACTTTCAAGCGAAAATTTGACCAAACCAAACCATGTTCGTATAAAATTACAAACGTATTTTCGGAAGGTGATCGGTGAATGGCCGCATCTTTACTACTGCAAATAACAATCTTTGTAAGAGAATTCTACAAGGACTTCGAAAATAAAGTGGTTGTGTCAAGAAGATGACTGTCAAGCAGATTATTGTTCAAAGTCTTACTTGATTATGCAGATTGTTGGCGTCCACATTTTCTCTCGAAAATCGGATTTCAACGTGATATTAGTTGTGCAAACATTTAGATGCTAAAACAATCAGTCGTAATAGTTGATAACTCACTTACTTTAAAAGAGAGTCGAGGATCAAGCCAAATCTCACTGTACATGATATCCAATTCAAAATCGCCGGTTATCTCCGAGATAGATGACTAAAGATTTTGTTGTGAAAAAAATCATCGATAGGTGGATTCTTATACATGTTGTTTGTTTGTTGATTGTGTGTTTAGGGGTTAGGATCAGATAATGCCCGGTGGGTGTTTAAAGAAATAAAGTTTCGGTTACTCAGTCATGTGCCGTGAATTTTTTAAAGAAGAAAATCTTCCGTGTCGTCGGCGAAAACGAAGAAACGATGATGAAGCGCTGGACGGTAGTTTTGAAGAAACGTTAACGAAACGTCCGTTTATTGTCAATTCTGACGAAGAAGTCGTTGAACACAGTGGATGGGTTCCTTATAGAACCGATGAAGAAAAAGAGAAATTCCGTTGGGCGACCGATTCTTTGTAAGTCTCTTTGTTGTTATTGTTAATTTTATTTATGTTGCAGCGACTACTTAAATTGGGAAAAACAAAGTCCGTTTAAAAACCGAGACGTTTTCGAAATTGGAGAACTTCCAACAAACAAAGACAGTCGAGTGATTAACACTTATCGTGGTCTATGTTCAGAGCTGACAATGACATCGAAGGTAAGTTTGTTACATTTAAACACCGATTACTTTGGGAATTTAGTTCGAAGAAATTCGTTTGCATATGTTGAAAATGCCAAAACTCGACGATTAGAATTTGAAGTTTCAGGGAACGTTGACAAAATTTCTTTCAGTTTGCGAATTTTTTCTATTTCGAATTTTTTGTGCCAAAAAACTTACAACTGATTGCACGTGAAGCTCGATCGTGACGTTCGTGCCGTCAGCCTCAGGCAGCAAATGGGTGTCGTAGCCTTCCATTAACTTGAAAACAACTAGTTCGATTTGAAAGCTTATGACTACTCACCTGTCCAATGATATTGCCGAGATTAAGAGAGTTGCGCGTACAACGCGTTCCAGCTAATCGCGTTGCTTCCACTCCATTTGTTGTGCAAAGAACGCCAACAATCAACAACAGAACTGTTGAGTAGGTTGATGATCTTAGCCATGAAGTCGTCCAAAATGCCCGGGTTGTCTGTTGTTTTAATCCAACTGAGTGATCGATGAGAGTTTGATCCCGCCACCGCATTCTGTTGCGATTTAGGTCAAAAAGTAATTGATTTTACGGACGTCCACCGTCCATGTGGACGTAAGAAAACGAAAGGTAATTAGAATCGTTGTGATAAAGTTGGAACGTTTGTAAGCAAACTAAAATGTGTTCCAATAGAAAGCCGGAAAACAGCGAATTGTGTCCCCGTTACAACCGTTCAAAATGCTATATTGATCTGAAACAATCGGCATTAGAATAAGATCGCCTCGCTAAACGACTTGTCACGATTTCAAATCGAGGAATAGGAAATGTTGTCAAAATGCACGAAACTCAAAATCTGTAAATTGAATTGAAAGATTGACACTACTAGACAACTCTCGTTCTTGTTTCTTATTATTCACGTACCATACCAAAAAACCACTGTTGTCTTCGAATCAGCAACAGTAGTCGTTGTGGCTCGACGATTGTCGCCAAGAATTTCGGAAAGTGGCGCGCGTATTTGAGAAGAAAACGAAGACCACAAATTGGATAAACGGTCCCTCAGTTTGGACGTGTCAAGCTAACGGAACGGCAAGTCGGAAGCCAAGAACGCCAGCGGGAAGCGCAAAGAATTTTTGCTTTTTTGCACTTTCTCAACCGTTTTCTCCCACTAATGTTGCCATAAACCAAGCTGAATATGATGAGTAATTTGGGTACTTAACATTAACAATCACAAAGTTTAAGAATCAAACGCTTGGCGGCCAGCAACAGTGATTGATCGCCTCCACTTGCAACATTGAAGTTCCGAGAGCACTTCAATAAACAAAAAGATAATGAATCAATCAGACAACAAACCTCAGTTGCTTTCGGACTTAGAGACAAAGCTAATTGTTTTGCACAAGAAACGTTTTTTTCGGATAACAATCATTCATAATGTCTGCTAAAGTTTCACACGTTGCGAACGCTGTCAACGTCAACTCGTCGACGTATCATCGCCACGGACAACTCGACAGATGAGTAGGGGTCGGTGTGTTCGCATCTGACGTTGCCATCAACTTGCTGTCAAACCAACTCAGACGACAAAAGTCGGCGTCCGCTCGTGTTCTTTTGGGCCAAAGGTAAGTTGTCTGTTTCGCAAAAAATATTGACCAATTAATATTCGAAGGATCCAGGCTCGTGATATCTCTTGGCTAACTCAACAACAATACATGACGCACGAGTTTCTTTGCTTCTTGACCGTTGATGCATTCAAGTACTCAAACGTATTCACAAACTTTTTTGTTTCCTCGAAAAGAAGAACTCATGGAAGTACTCGAGGAAAAGAAGTTAACACGACAATATGCTCATTGACCGAAATAATTTCAGTAACACGAACCACTGCTCTCCACATATTTCGCCACCAACAGCGTTCGTAAATCACGGCCAGCAAATTAGAACCGTTGGGGTCGTCAAATGTGATCGTGAAGTTGCGGGCGGCCAATTACGAGCAGCGAATTTACGAGAGATCGTCAAATCGTTCGGCTGTTCAACAGAAATCAACAGCTCACAAAAAACGCAACGCACTGCAACTAAATCGCTGTCCACAGAAGTGCACGAGGTTTTTGAAGGAGAAAGCTGAGGAGGTAAAGTCGACGGAGCTCATCAACGACCTTAGAATTCGGCCCAAGGGGTTAGAGTCGAGAATTTGTTCACGAATGAACGAGTCGGGAAGACGGGATTCTCGCATGTCAATGACGAAGAAATTTGCTCGCCATGCCGAAGAACGTGTGTTGGGTCGATGAAAATTTTGCAGATTCCGTTGAATTGCGCGTGATAGCGAACAGGTCGGCTGATAGAGTGAAATTTGAGCAAATCGCCCGTTGTTAACATTTGCCTTCGTGGAGTGCGTGACCACCAATTGAGGATACCTGATCATCATCAATTGGCCATGACATTGCCGAGAAATGTGAGATCCCCTCATTTCTATTGACTTCGTTCTTTATACACGCCAATGAATTCCGCGAAACAAAACGTAAGATCGAAGGTTTCGAGGTTTTTGTTTTGAGCGCTTCCTTTCACTCATCTGCAACAACGCTTGGTAACTATAATATAAACAAATTTTGACGTGTGAAGCCAAGTGTGCAAATAGAAACCAAGAATTCAACCTCTGTATAAAACTAATGACTTAAGTGAAGACATTGATAGAGAAGTTGGCTATGAACAAAGTACAAATACAATGATAAAGAAAGAAAAAACCTTTAATTTTAAAGGCGTCACGTTAAACGGCGTAGTAAGTTCTTAGGACAAAAAGAGAAATCCAGGCAAATCCCGTTTATTCGTCGAGAGTTTGTGGTCGAGCGGCTTCAACGGCAATTCCGCTTCTAATTGAGCACTTTCTCGTCTTGAAGAGCTCAGAATGCAAATCACAGACCTTCAGCAAATGAAATTTCAATTAAAATTCTTAAGCTGACACTCGATCTCTTGACTTCGGATCTTATACTTTGTTTACTTAATGTTCTGAACGCCCTCGCACTGCTAAAAAGGTCCCTACGAGAAGACCAATAAGTTTGTCTGAAATGTCCGCGTGAAATCAAATTTTACTCAAAAACCCGAACTTCTTTCTGTTACAAATGAGCAGAATCGAAAGACACAGCAACCATGTGCTCATTCGAATGTCGATCCAAAGAATAAAATATCGTTATAGTGTAAGCCTTGTCCTTCTGAAAACAACAGCAAGAGATTTAAGGTATGGAGGTACAGAAAATGAAGCAACCTAAGTTCTACATTAAAAATTCAAACAGACACTTACGAAAACTTTCTGTTCTGTATTTTGCAACACAAAACGACCAAAAAAACAATAGCGACCCGGAAACAAAAGGCGGAGGTTGGAAATGATGACTGCCAAACTGATCTAATTACGACTAGAAGCGTGCTGTCAGCTGATGTCTTGAAGACATTGCAAGATGGCTATTGGTTTCCGGTTCGTGTGAACTTCGAAAAGCAATCCAATAAACTAATAAACACGCGGTTTTATCACCTCGCACAACTTCCAAAAAATCCCTTCCATAGTCAAACGTGAAGAGTCGGCTGTTATGTCCGTTGAAGTTGCGTTTCAAGTGTGGAAACTCGAGAATACACGACAACTCCCGATTTCAGCCATGTTCTCATAACATTGAAAAGTCTCGCGATATTACAAAACAGACGCACATGTAGTTTTGGAACACGACTGAATTCGAAGATGTTATATTGAGAAACACGAACGAAACGTTCAACTTGCGAATTCCGACACATCGCCGTCCAAAATGCTAATCATTAGTGTGTGCTGTCAACGACACTTGTCATCAGTACATGAGTCAACCTGCATCTTTCTACTAAATTGCAAAAAAGCAGTCTGAGGTTCCTATTTGAAATTCTAAAGCGAACGCTGCAATTCGTTTACGCAGGTAACAACGGCAGTCTAACAGAACAAAAAGTATTTGAGAGTCACCCAAGGACTCCACTTCTTGTACTACATCCGTTGAACTGAAATGACGCGTAGGGAACCGACGAAAAACAGAAATACGACGATAACCGTTTGTTTTGCCGGAAATTGCCTAAAGCACGGATTTTCTCCTTTTGCCGTTGAATTTCATCGACTAATCGGGGAGTTTAGCTTCGAAAAGTTCAACAGAACATTTCAACACAAATCTCTTCCAGTGACATCGAAAGACGAAACAGACAGTCGACTATGTTCGTTGAACAAAAGTCGCATGCTGACATAAACAAAAGGTACAAAATCGTTTACGGATAAACACGCGCACTACTTTTTTCCCGTCAACTTTGGCAAAAAAGGAGAAGCAAAAGTTTGGAAAATGTCGTGAGAAAAGTTTAAAACAACGACGAGCAGAAGAACATCTTACAGTGGATGGCTAAACGACAAACACAGAGGTTGGATTTTAATTTAACGACGGAGACAAAATTTCGCTAAGCTTGCAGAAATCGAGTGATTGAGAGTACGAAACAGTTTATTGTGAAATACCACTTAGTTCGAATTGGCTATTCATTTCCAATCATTAGACTCCAGATGTTCTCAAAAGGCCCAAGAATGCATATGCGCTTAAGTCACGTCATTACTTTGAATTGCAAAGTTGAGAAAAACAAATGGCTATTTACGGATTCAAGTGAACACGTACGAGTTGATAGGTTGAATTGGTGACTGAAAACTCATTTGGAGATTTTGAATTGGTCATGTAACCAAAACATTCTAACCGACCAACAAGTGCAAAAACTCAAAACGGCGTGAAACGACTAAATCGCTTCAGACGTCCAAGCTAAACATCCATCACATCACTCATCTCGCTCGTGTCGATCGGCTTCCGTTTTCTTCGTTCGGACGACTGAAACAGTTGGCTCTTCAATACTCATGTTACATCGCAATCACAGCGACCTTTTCACTAGTCGACTGAAACCTCGGACTACAAAAAGTACGCGATTGACATTGCGATTCGATTACCTCATTTAAACAATCATTAATTGGCAATTACGTTCACTGAAGAAAATTCGGTAACAGAAAACGAATGTATATGAGAACTTGATCCGACAAGATCGTTTCAATGAGCACAAGAAATTCGATGGTTTACGGTAAACTCGTGATGCCGTCGAACAGATTTCTTTGAAGTTGTCGAATGTCTGTTCATATCTAAACAATTATTTTTACGTCTTTTGATTTTTACCGCTTTCAAGGAATTAAGACCGAGAACAATGGCGATTAGATACCGTACAACCGACTTCGAAAACAAATTAACAGAAATTTTCTTTGAGGTCTTCGGGTTTTCGAAATGACCATTTGATTAGCTCGTCGAGACGCCTGAACAAATTCCATGAAAGCAAATGGGTCTTAATGTTCTTGCTTGCTAATGAATGGGAATCGGAAACCAACAGTTCTACAAAATCGTTTAAGTCGCAGTAAATTTTGTGCAAATAATTGAAATTAAGGTGCTATGACATTTGATTTCGGAATTGATTGCAGTAAGAAAGACTACAGTAAAAATTCCAATTTACGTCAAAGCCGTGGGTATGCGGATTCTAGTTAGTTCTTAATTCCCTAATGCAACACATCGAGGCGAAATGGCAACAATTTACGCCTTTGTTATCGTCAACTTTATCTGCGTTAAGGTGGTTGTCTCACATTCATCAGCAAATTAATTGGGACTTTGAATTCTGAGTTGATTGCGCAGACTTCTGTTAACGAATAACCACGACGTTGTTGTTGCGCTTCGAAGGTTGTTCAAAGTTTCATTGGCTATTTGAATGGTTTTCCAGACGACTGGTAGCACGTTAACGTTCCCAAACGAGAACGACCCGCTGTGTCGGTTGAAACAGTTTTGTTTGAAATGACTGATGATTTCTTCCGGTAGTTCTAAGAGAGCGGTGGGACTGAAGGAGAACTGAATTGACTGCCTGGCTTACGATTTACCCTTTAACCCTGTAGTCTGTATTGAGAAGAAGGAAAACAATCGACAAAAGCCAATGTCTTCGACGACAAAGACGGAAATCTTCGGGTTTTCGTGAGTCAAGGGCTGGACAGAGAATGCGAAGCGCGAAGAACGTGACCGTTGTAGTCCAATAACCGTTTCCTGTGTCGAACTTCGTCCTCTTCGTGTATGACGACTCAACACGTTGGCGGACTGCCGTTTTATGATTTCCAAGCGAACATCTCTTTTGCTTTTCATTCAACGGACGCTCAAGTCTTCGAATTCATTTGCCATTTTAATCGTTCTCACCAACCGTTCCGTTGATTAATTTCGACGAATTGAATGACCGTCAACTGCTTCAGAGTTTTTTGTTACATTTTTTTAGTGTTCAAGTTTACGAGCGGAAGTAATCAGCTGGATTCGAAGTTTAAAGTCGAGTGGCTTGCTATCGGAGTCGAACGTTTCAAGTGGACAGATTCTGCGCTCCAGCAAAAAGAACGTTCCAACTTCCAACGTGACTATTTTTGGTTGACATTTCTATTTGAATAATCAAACACTACTCGTTTAATAACCGATGTAATTTGAGCTGTTGACTAGTTTGTCGTGAATTCAAGATTCCGTTTTGAAACTGTACAGTTCGTTCTTTTTTCTTATTCAGAAGCTCGTGGGTCACGACGTTTAACTCAATTTTCCGCTTCCCGTAGATATTTTTGAGTTTAGAATGAAAGCAAGTTCGTCGAAATGAACTTTTACAGACTTGTCTTTTGATGTATAATCAGTGAAAGGAACAATGATTTATTCTGTACAGGTAGACGAGAAGTGCAACAAACGCCGATGATCGTTAAATTTAGTCCGTACTTCTTGAGCTCATTTTGATTCTGATTGAAGCTCCGACTTTGACTGTTTCCGCGGCTTTGAACGAAACCACAATGGTGCCGGTCAACGAAACGGTCGTGACGCCAAAGCCAACTTCTTCCGAAGTCAATTTGACTGCAACACCGGAAATCTACGATTCGCCAGAATGTTTGGAACAGAAAGCAAAATCTCAGGACTTGGCGATGATATTGATGAAAAATTACTCGAGGTGGGCAGAAGTTAAAATGCTGCCATTCAAAGTACAGTTTCCAGAAACGCGTTGCCTGATCCTGCGCCCGTGAATGTCATCGTGGAAATCACTATTCAAGATATTAGTGACATATCCGTGAGTTCTAATGAGCAATGTAACAAAAAGGTCGTTTTCTAGGCTGTTTCCGGAACTTTCATCACCGATTTTTGGATTAGTGCAATTTGGCAGGTAATACAAGAACGAACATTTTAATCAGAAGGCATACCACAACGATTAGGACACGAGATTGAGTTTTTCACACATTGATCCTTGTCGTAGGAACTTGTCGTTGGATCACGACGTGGAACCCAAACTGTGGAGTCCAAACGTTGTGGTTGTGAATTCTAAACAAACGACAGTTCATTCGTCACCGAAAGCAAACATTCTGCTAATGATATTTCCTAATGGAACCACATGGTTGAATTATCGTATCAGATCTGAGGCTCCTTGTTTGATGGATTTAAGACGCTTTCCGATGGATAGCATTCGATGCGATCTGATATTCGAATCCTACAGGTTGGAAAATAGAATGATCGAAAGCTAAAACGTTTTTTAGTTACAATACTGCAGAAGTTCAATTGGATTGGTTGAGTTGGCAACCAGTAACTTTTGTAAAAGACGATTTCAATCTTCCTGATTTTAAAATGACAAACATCACGTACAAAAAACTAACTGAAGTAGTTTATGAGCTGAATTTTTGATTTGATTGTTTTTAGCTTTACACAGCAGGATTATGGCATCGTCTGAAAGTTTCTATTTATTTTGACAGACTCTTTGGATTCTACATCCTTCAGGTCGGTTTGTTTGGTACGACCTTAAGATACATGTTGCATTCAGATGTTCTTACCAACTTACATTTCGGTTGGCTTTAGTCTACTTTACCCACTCCCCCACAAGCTTACAATCGATACCAATCGATTCCTCTCGACAAGCTCGTTCAAAAATGTATAGACATCAGGTCCAAAAACACCAAATTTTTAGCTTCTAACTACTTTCTGCGCGTACGTAGACAAACAATTTTTATCTGAAACTATTCGTTTAGAATCCACTTTTTGATACGAAATATCAACGCAAACAATTTGTAATGAATTAACACTCTTCTAAAACACTTTTTGAAATTTCGTATTTTTGTTCACTGATCTTTGGCATTAACATGATACGAAAAACAGTTATAGCTGGTCGGAGAATAATTTTTCTTGATCAATGTGTACAAAAATTAATCAGGTCAACAAGACGTGTCGATCAAAACCACATATTCTTGCGAGAATATGGAATATTTGAGATCGTAGGGCTCATAGGTACTTTTGAAGTGTTGATGCCCATAACTTTCTAAGATGTAGTTTTTCGGGCCTGATGTCTATACAGTTTCGACTCAGCTTGTCGAGAAGAACCGATTGGTAAATTGTTAAGGTTTTTCTATCGTGGATTGCGTTTTGGTTAGACTCGCGAGCATTGCCAGCTCGCATAACCCTCTCAGTCAGTTCGTTGATGTCACTTACTTTTCAATTTGGAAGTATCGTTCGCAATTTGCCCAAAGCATCGTACGTAAAAGCGATAGACATCTGGATGTTTATTTGCGTTGGCTTCATTTTCCTATCGTGTAAGAGACTGTCGATTCGATCAAAAGATTGAAACTCAAACTCTTATGTATTGATTTTCAGTGGTAGAACTCGCCGTTGTTGCGTTTAATGATAAGATCGAGGATCAAAGACAAAGATCACGACGATTATCGGCGTTGGGAACAGCTATGGTTCGAAATAACAACAGCGCTTGTGGACTCGATCTATTGAAAACTCACGATATGAGACGGTTGGTCCGTAAATTAATATAATACAAAGCAATTTTTTAGTGGTGGTGTTCTTTGCGACTTTGATCCTCGTGAACCCAATGCTCGTAATCGACCTTCGGATACGGGAAGCTTTAGCACCGAATTAGATTTGCCGTATTTCGACGATACTTCGCTTCCAAATACGAATCGTCAACGATCTCCGAGTATTTCAAGAACAAACCCTTCCGGTAGTCCGCATTTGAACGCAAATCATCATAACAGAAAACTCGTGGAACACCATTTGCTTCCTTCTCGTCAATTCTCAACTAAATGGCGACGTATCACCAGACGCTCAGATTTTGGCGGAATGATCGATCGAATAAGTAGTATCGCTTTTCCATTAGGGTTTGCCATCTTCAATGTTTGCTTTTGGGGTTACTATCTTTCGTCTGCTTCCAAATTGGATTGAAAGATTTGGAATGTTGGTTTGCTCAAGTGTCTTGATATCAAGTTAAATATAAATTAGAAACGGTGAAATCATTTATTGGACAATTAAATCAAACATCAAAGTACGAGATCTTCTATGACATAAAAAGCGATTAAAATCCTTAAAGAACACTTGGCATAAGCGAGCATTTTCGTTTCTGCGGTGGTGCTACACGAGTGAAGTCTTGAGGTTTATCGGTGCCGAGCCATAAGAAAAGAGCCGCAGCAACGGTTTGACTGATCGTAAATATCAAGAAGATTTTCCGCCAACTCGCTGGAGAAGCTAAGTCCTGAACGAAAATGGCTACTAGGAGTGGGGCTAAGAAGAGCGTGATGCACTTAATAAACTGTATGCTTGCAATTACAAAGTGACTAAATTGAAGACAAGATTTCGTGGCCGCCTTATAAAAACCACCTGCAGTTCCGGCGTAGAAAATTGATACACCCGACAAGAGAGCCACTGCAATTTCGTGTTCTTCCTGAGGTGTAAATGAAATCGCTGCATAGCAGAGGGCAGGGCCGAAAACTGAGAAGGTGTTGAAAATTTTCAGTTTCGTTGGTTCGCTTATGAACTTGATTTTGTCAGAAACATATCCAAGCAATATTCTTGTTGGCATATTCAGTGTGGTCGGCAACGACGAAAGCAACCCAGTGGATTTGATCGAAAAGCCGTGAACATTTCGGAGATACAACGGTGTGTAGGTTAGAAGGAAGATAGCCGAAGAACTGAAATCTATGCAATATTCATGCTCATGTTTCTACTTACATCTCTGCAAACGCATTCAACCAAACGGTCAAAACAACTGGATTTGTGACGATTTTCTGAAATTGATCGGTTTCAATTAATTGGCCATAAATTCTATTGAACTACCAAATACGGGATTTTGATGCTCAAATCAAGTTGCTCTTTTTCTTTTCCACGTTCAATTTTCTCCAATTCAACGGGCGAAACATAATTGTTCGTTTTCGGATGATCGTTGTAGAAAATCGCCCAACAGCCAAAGAGAAGACAACCAACAAGTGCGTGGAAATAGTAGATGAATGGCCAACCAAGACTCGAAGAACAAATGAATCCGGACACACTGTTTGTAAGCGTTGAACTCAAAGGAGAGTAGCAAGTTAACACTGTAAAGAACAATGTGGAATGGATGATTGTTTCTAGCTTACCAGAAATATAGAAGGCGTGTTGCTTAAGACTGGACCAGCGGGTAATTATCATGCCGATTGCTGCAAAATCAGCAGCGTAGCTCACGCCTTGAAGAAAACGCACAGAAAGAAAGTAGTAGTATCCCAAATAGATTGCAAGTGGAGTAATGGCCGTAGAGATAATTGACAGAAGACCAGCACCGACAAAGACGTGTTGCGCGCCATAATGATTGTAGCCAATGGAGAACGGAAATGTCGCGATCATGGAACCGACGGCAACAGCCCAAATCAACGACGACGTTTCGGTTGCTGTGAAATCGTAAGTTGAGTGTAGAGGAGCCTCCTATCAAGCATATTATTCAATTGTTTAAGCTAAACTTACTGTCATATTCTTAGGTGTTGCCATACAGATTATAGCTAAAAGCCATGTTTCAATCATCGCATGTAAAGAAAAGTTACCGAAATTGAATGTGAGCATGTTCGAAGAGATAGATGTCAAGCACAATAAGGAGATTAACAGAATAAAATATCGATAACGATCGTGAAAAAGCGGGAATCTACGATGTTCTTTCAACTCCATTTCAATCTAAAATACAGTAATTACGATCGATATCAATCACACACGTTGTAGACACGAACAGATGGTTCGGTAGTAGGTAAGACTGAATGGTCGTTTATATAGGAACAGAAGAGTAAATAGACGTTGTGTTTAATCAGCACTTAGCACACGACTTCCGACCATTTGAAATGGCTTGCAAACAGAGAGCACAAATCAACATTCCGTTCATAACTCAATACGCACGCAGTGGGTGATTTTCACGAATCTAATTTTAGAGACGGTGTTTTGATTGGTGAAGTTGATGGAACTTGAAATCGAAGCAGGTAACAGCAATTCTTTGCTAATCCAAAAGTAAACAACAGAACCTAACCATTGACTGTGTGGTCAGTCGAAATGCGCGGACTTGGGGGGTTCCACTGAAATAACAAACAACGTGTACGAAATAACTGGAAAAGTAACCTTTGAATATTTTTAACACGCCGATTTTTCGTCATTAATCATTTTGATGAAACGATCAACAGACAACCGAAACTTACGTGCGTTTAGCTCAATAACCAAAAATGTAACAAGTCAAATTTTCGACCCACGAGTTCCTTTCTATTCATGTGAATAGCCCAAGATCAACAAAACGACAATACGAAAACTGTACGAGGATCAACGAAGAAGATTGCGCGACCCTTAAATCCGATGAATCGGCGAACTCAATCGCACAGACACGTTGTTCTTTGATCGAAGGCTTCGCTATCAATGTTGTGATGGTGATCTCGATCGAACGGACTAATCAAAAAAACTCATCGAGCACTTCACTTCGTTAGTTTACAACACGCGCGGGTCTCGTTTATAATTTTCGGATCGTGACGAGGGTCGTAATTTTTCTTGATGATCGCCATTCGCTGAAAACAAGAGATCCGATTGATGTTCGCGAAGTTTCCATTTACAGAGTTGGTCTTTCACTCGGAGATCAATTTCGTAATCATTTATAACGTCAATGAGCACAAGTAAACAGTTTACGCACTTGTTATTAACTTGTCATTTAGAAAAAGATCATTGAATCGATTATTCTTCTTGCAACCGACATTGATTGTCAAGTGATCAATTTGATCAACAAATCCAATCAAGTGCTCACTTAAGATAATCTAACAAACATTGCGGACCACTTACGTAGTCAACGTTATTAGCTAACCGTTTACTTGCTCATCAAATATATACTATGCATTTCACGTGACATATCACGAATTATTGAACAAGACTTTTGGTGTTATGAGAAACTGTTGGGTTGCATACGGAAGTTAATAGAAACTGTATCATTTAACCAATGTTATCATCCATAACAAGTATCGAAGGTGATAATACTAAAATTCAAAATTAGTTTGTCTAGTCGTTTGTTTAGTTTACTTTCAACGTTCATTTCTCCTTTTGACATTAGACTTGCTCCTAAGATAGTTGGACTTAACACGAAGATGTTTGCGATTGCAGGACTGGCTACACGAAGCATTCCCGCAGCTGAAAAAGGTTGTAATTAATCAACTTGACGACTTCATTTACATGGTGAAAGCACAACAACAGAAAGCGTTTCCGGGGATAGAACTCGCGCCTAAACATTTTAGATGAGTTAACTATGTGAATACGTACTTCAAGAGCACGAGGCGACAAGATTACTCCCAAAAAGGCTTCTGGAGTAAGAACGATTGCTGTTAAAGCCTGCGGAGTCAACGTTTGGAGACGAAAAGAGCTCGGTGCTAATACACGTGCTATCATAGAGAAAGGACTCAAAGTCGAACTGATAAAAGCTCGAGGACTGATTATATCTGTCTTAAATATAATTTGTTTTCGATTGTTCTATTCTGACAAACCCCAAAAAAACGCGCTGATGCCACTTCGTTAATGAAAGCGTGAGGCGACAAGACGAGATTCAGTAAGAAAGATGGCTTTGCAAAGGAGTTGCTGAACGCAAACGGTGCCAACAAACCGGCCGGCTTTTCGACTGCCGGTCTTGCTTCTCGTCTATTTCGATGGTGTTCAAAACGAGACATCAGTTCATCCATATTGCTCGCCGGTTCCAAATCAGCAAGTTCGCGAATTGTATGTTCGAGAAGAAAATCACGGTTATCCTCTTTTTGAAGCACTTCGAACATTTCGGGAACCGGCTGATGCAAACCATCTTGTTTGTAAGCCAATCGCAATTGATCGTCAGTCATTTGAATGTAACCTGAGTCTTTGAGTTGACGTCGTTGTGTGGGACTAAACGTCGATTCCAATTCTGCCCAAAGTTTTTCTTGTCGACGTAATTCGCGGACTTTCGGCAAAACAATCTCACGAATTTGATGCATTTGCGAGTAAGCCACACTCAGCAATTTTTCCAACTTTTTGGAAGCTCCGGTAACGTCCATTATAAAGTCAATCCATTTCTTTGTCTCACATTCGTCTGAACCGCTCATTCGTAATAATTGTGGAATCGGAAGCACTCCCTCGTTATGCAATGAAAACAAAGTGGGAGACATAAATCGGGTCTTCGCGTTGTCCGAGTAACCATCTTTGCTAGGCATGATATTCAGAATTTTTGGAGAAAAGATCGAAAGTCCACTCGTTTCGGCTTGATTGATGACTTCATTTAGTTGCTCAATTGATGAATCTCTGGATGGTCGTCGATTCTTGTACTCGACATTCATGTCCACGGACGATAGGAATCTGTAACTGCGAATTCAGAAGATCGTTCTTATGTTTACTGTGAGTTTTCCAGTCCCAGTTCTTTAACGTATCGGATGCACTCGTTTGCTGCTTCAAAATAGCTCTCAACTTCTCGTAGATTCCGAATGTTCGTTGTAATGCCACAACGAGGAGTCGTTGGCTCTGAAAAAAACTAAAATAATCGTATGAGCTCGGAATCTTACGCGATCGAAGGGCACGTCGAATTCGAATTTCGGAAGTTGGAATTAATGAATCGTCTTTGTATTTCAGTTTCTGAGCATTTCGAAACTTTCGTTTTACCATCGCTTTTAGAAGTCGATTGTGATGATAGGAATTGCGTGGAGTTGTTAACGTTTTGTTGATTGTCGAGGTATTTCGCGTGGGAAATAGTGTTTCAACGCTTGAAGAAGGCGGACTAATAGGTTGCAATAGCAGTTTGAACGCACTACTTAACCAACTTTCCTCTGCTTGTAATGGAGAAGAATCAAAGTTGAAACTGACTTTTTGGTCGTTTCTACGATCTCGTTCATTTAAAAGTCGTTCAACACAACGAGCCAACTCAACGGGCGTCTTCGCAGCGTTGGAACAATCGTCGAAAAGAGCCGTTTCAGTGAAAGGCAACTTTTTCAACTCCACTTTTGCTTTAGCCTAAAACCAGGATTGATGGATCGACAAGTGAATTACCTTTAAAAGTGCTATGATTGCAGCGCGTCTGTGAATCTGTTCGAGTTGATCAGTTTGCAAAGTGTAAGCCTTACGTCCGAAGTTCTCACCAAGTTCTATATATTCTATGATTATTAGCAAACCAAATGCACATACCCAATGATTTAACTGAACTTGCAAGTCCAAGAAACCACAAAATCAGATAATCGTTTTTCATAGCTCGAGTAGAACGAACGTTAGTCGCAGTCCGTACAACCTAACTCTCCATTTTATTTAAATTCATTCACGGATCTTTCGAGCGTTAGCTCTTGTTTTGCGAACGGAAACCCTCGAAGTTTTTCCACAAACATTTAAGTTGATCGAGTTGTTGAACACCGAAAGCGACGGACAAATGCCGTAAACCTTAACCTCCACCTCTTGTTCAAACATCGCCAAGTGGACAAATTGTTCTTTCACGGGTAACCAAAAGATATTCTTGCAGGTGTTTGAGCAATTCCTTCGACAACCATTGTTATTAGTTTATTAGCTCACACGTTCCTTTATCTTCCAAACAATTGCGGTGCAAGAGGAAATCCAGCACGTGCTACAGCTTCAGCTCGCGCTTCATCCAATGGTTCCTTGAGCAGAGGCTTCTCATCTATACCCAAAATACCAGGTGATAAAACCTAAAAAACTTGCAATCATAATTCGGTATTTCTTTACCTGAATCACATATCGATTACCAGAGAAAATTTGATAGGTAGCAAAAGACGGCGAGAGTACAATAACGTTCGCTGTATTCGGACTTCCAATTCTTGCTACTGCGGCGGCTAAAACCATCAAGTAAAAGCTCTCCGATATCGTTTTTACCAGGAGAAAAGCAAATAATAGATAAACTATCTGGGCTTAACAGTCTCAAATCGAGGAATTTGGGCTAAAAAATCAAAATCATTGTGAGAGAAATAATCGAAAATACCGAAAATAACTTCACGCTTAAAGACTCTGGAACCATTACCCTAGAACAACTCAATAACACTTATAGCTTTTCATTATTACCATGAAACAAGCATAATCGGTGAAAAGATCATCATACGCAAAGCTAAAGAATGTGTTCAATAAAACTCAATTGGCTTTATTGTTACCCGACGGCGAAAGAATCCTTGTCAAAAGCAAAACCTAAATAGATAGTTTCAATTATAGTGTTTGTTTTTAATTCTAACCGGACTGAAGATCGTAGCGACGAATGCTCGTGGCGAAAGCAGTTCCATGCTGAGTAGCGTTGGAGCAAAGAGCTGTAAATAAAACGCGTACGGTGACACAATGTAAGGACCCATAATGTTCGGATTGCGAACGCGAGTACTGAAGGCAAACGGTTGAAGTACTCGAGCGCCACCAACTGTCTTTTGGTTTGTCATCGGCAAAATCTGATCGATTAGATCTCGTTTAGGTCCTTAACAAGTTTGGTCATAAAGTAAAACTAACTATAGATTACTTTTAATTAACGAAATCGTTTGCTTTGACTGACGGATGAAATCTTCTTCGGTCATCTGAGCAATTTGTCTAATTGTAGTTTCAAGATCGATTGTCGATTCATCAGGATTATAAGTTAGTTCGTTTTCGAATTGTTCGTTCTCTGCAAAGCCGTTTGGTCCATAAACCAAATCGATTTGGTTGCTATTCAAGCGTGCATATCCATGCGTTTCCAAGTGCTGTAGCTGTTCGTTGTTGGATAATTGATGGAGACGGTCAAATTTTCCGTCGTATTTTTGAGCACGACGAATCCTCGGATGAATCTGATCAATTTGGACCATATGCTCAGAGAACTTTGTGGTTAAGCTTTCGAGCATCTGTGATGCACCAGTCGCATGAATCAGAATATCCAACCACTGAATGGTTTCACAGTAATTTGAAGTGCTTAACTAAAATGAATTTTGTTAGCACACTCTTTTAGATGCACACAAAACTAACCTGCAACAATCGCGGCAATGACAATGTTCCTTCGTCTTGAAAGGACAACAAATTTGGACTCAAATATGTTTTCGACTCTCTATCCAATGGTGTTTGTGGCAGTAAATTAAGGAGTTTAGGGGACAAAATCGAGTAAACAGCTTTATCACTGTAACTTTCCAATTCCGATACAAATTCTCTTAACTTTGCGGTTGGATCGGCCATTCCATGAGCTGGGTATTTGACACGCAAGTTTGCTTCGTTCAAAAACCTAAACACTGTGTAAATATTTTTGAAACGAATTCTGGAATTTTACTTTTCATTCGACTTGCTAATATTATAGACATACGAAAGGATCTCGTTGAACTTGTTGAAATAAGAGCTAACATTTCGCAGCATTTCAATGTGTTTAGGAGTTTGACATCGTGGCGACTTTGGTTGAGTTGAACGTTTTCGGCGTTTTCGTCTCCAATTCACATTTGTAGATTTCGGATTGGTTTTCGCTTTTAGAAGACGTGTTTGGTTATAACGCTCACGCAAAAAGCGTCTTCGATCGCTGTCTGTTCGTCCCGAAAACGATGTTTTAACACTATCGGTTGTTCTCAGTGGACATTGCCATCGGCAGTAGATTGAACGAACAAGTGAAGTCAACCAGTTGCCGTCAATATTATCGTCACTACATTCTGAATTATTTGTTTGGTTGGTCTTTACAGTGAGCAGCTCATCTCGACGATCCAAGACAGATGCAACACATTTCGCTAAACTCAACAACGTGCGAGCTTCTTTAGCACAAGTTTCGTAAACGTGTCGTTCAGTTTCGGGCAACTTGCGAAGCACTTTGCGAGCCTTGGACTAAAACAACATATTGCTTATTAGCTGAATTGGTTAACCACTTGCTTGCAATAACGCGGCCGATGTTGCTCGATGGAAAAGTAAATCAAGATATTGGGTATTCAGTACGAATTCCGTTCTTTTTACCGCTTTGTTTTGTACTAAACAATCGAAGTTATAGATTGGTATGATGCAATCCTACCGGCATCAATGGACAGCAATTGAGCTAAAGAGATTAGTCCAGGAATCACAAGTTGCCACTTCATTTGAAATACAACAAGCAGAATACGTGAAGTAAAGGTGTGTATATCGACGACCTCAATCTGACTATTGTTAAACTATTGACTCTCGATTTAAACTTCAACGATCAAAGAGGAGCAGACGAGTAACCTTCGGCACCCCTACAGCGAGGTTATAAGTTCAAATCGGAGCTCAAACAACAAAATAACTAAATTCAACAACCAGCTAATCAGCGATTTCAAACTTTAAACTGTGGTCCTTATTTTTGTTCGACGTTTAAGTATCGCGAACTATTCTATGCATATCGTGTTTTACTAACACGACAAGAAAGAATCATTTTTCGAACTAGAAAAGTCGACAATCAAGTTTGCTTTTTGTTGATTGAACACCTAAACGAGCGTTGTTGTGCCTGCAACTCCACAGAAACAACACGTGAGATGCTCGTCTTTGGCTGCAAACATTTGACTTCCAAACGAAGTTTTCCACTCGAAACCGCGCTCACTCAGTTAGGAGTCGCGTTGACGCTGCTGCGGCCTGATTCGTTTCATAATCGGTTTCTTTTGGAGTTTGCGTTTCGTATAAGAAAAGGACGTCAAATTACAGACGTTTTTCTTCAATACCTCAACTCGAAATCCCGTTGTCGATCGCATTCTTGTTTTGAGGTCGTTGTGCGCGAATTTAATCGAATTGTGTTCCGTTTATTTTGATCAAGCAAAAATTTGTAGTTCGGCATGGCATCAACCTTTCGACGTGATAACGGACGTGGAGAAAGACGTTATGATGTGAAGCAAAGAACAATCAAAAAGTATTCGGTTTACGATGAGGACGTTGCTTCACGGTACGAATACGACGAAGACGAAGCCACCTTACCGATAAATGTGAGTTCGATTTACTTCGACCATGATCCTGTTTATGTTTTCAGCAAAAAACCCGAATAGAAAGGAACATGGAAATGTCCAGCATGCGTGATCGTAACGCTCAATCACGTGGTCGTATGCAACGACAAATCAAAATGAGCGGTGCCGGTAAACGAGATCTCGCTTTCAAGATCACTGTTCGCACCGGTGGCAAAAGCGACACTGAATACGTGTTGCAATCCATTTGCGAAATTGCTACCGAATTTCTACCCTTCAACATTACCACCGATATACATAACAACGTGACGTTTTATGTTCACACACAAGAGGTACTATTTTTTTATTGTCATGAAGTTTGTTGTTGATTTCAGGAAGCTGATGTTCTCAAAACGCTTTCCAGGCGTATTTATCATCCTGCTGAACCGAACGAAAAGTACTCGATTATTGTCACCAAAACACCTGCACCGTGGGAAGCTCTGGATCCGAAAATCAAAACGGCGATTCGCGATGTTGTGGTTGAAAAGTTCAACAAACTCAACAACTCGTTGGATCTAAGCGCTTTTCAATTCAACAAAAGTAATCAATAACTCGACTACTAAGACTTCTAATTGTGTTTTCAGTTTTTGCGGAACGTGATCTCAAGAACTTGTGTTCGCTCTCTCGAAATGCCGTCTTTATCGAAACGATCAAAATCGTTAACGAACTGTGTTCTTCAATTACGGGATTAAGTTTAAAGGTCGGTTGTTTGCTTTTCATTTTCATATTGACTGTAACTTTCAGAAAAATCGACTCTCAACCTTGGACACAGTTTCGGCCCTCACTTTCGCATGTCCGAATGTCAAAGAACTGGATTTATCTGACAATTACGTAAGCTAATGATATTTGTTTCAACAAAAAACGCGTTTTTAGCTCGAAGAAGTCAAGGAATTGAAGAAGATTCGTCGATGGACTATCGAAAGACTATTTCTCGAAAACAACCCGATGACCGGTAATTTCTCTGATGCCAGTTCGTACACAGTGTAAGTTAATTAACTGTCGACTTAAAACTAATGCTTCTTTGATATGTTTTAGCTCGGTTCACGACTTCTTGCCACGAGTTTCGTTTTTGGTGAGTTGAGTGCCGCGCACCTCGATCTATGTTTGGTTTGTAGGACGGATCGGTTGTCAATTGCGATTTGTCGAAAATCAATGCTGATGACCGACGACGAGCTGGGATCTTGTATCCACGAATTCAGGCAAATTATACACGCATTACTGTTCTTAATTGTCGTTTTGTAGGAAAACTATTGTCCTGATGTGGATTTGAAACGACAAGTAGAAAATTTGATGTTGCAGTTCTACGAAGTCTACGACGGGAAGCCGGCGGAAAAATCACGTCAAATGCTTGTGAACGCTTATGATGAAGAAGTAAGTAATTGGTTATTTGTTTAGTTGCAATTGTACACTTCTAGGCGGTATTCACGTATTCGATTAGCAATTGGCCGTTTTTTTATCGAGGAGCACATCGTGCAGGACCCAAAGGTGACGAGTAAGTTATTTTGTTGATTGATTTTATCGAATTGTTACAAATTTTCAGAGAAGCATATCGTACCTGTCTGCGTTCATCGCACAATCTTCTACACGAGGAAAAGTGGAGTGCGTATCGCGACAAAATTGTCTACAAGGGAGCCATGGCTATCGCCGTTGCACTAAGCGGTTTACCACAAACTGAACACGATAAGGGATCTTTTCAACTCGAATTCCTCACCGTTCGTTCCCAACTACTGATCTTTACCGTACGCGGACTTCTGCGCGATGGCAACGATGTCGGTAAACAGGACGGCACGACGAAATTGTTTGTTCGAACGTTTGCCGTTGTTCCACGAGATGGAGGGCAAGTTGATTTCGTCGAATTTAGAACGCAAATTTTACAGAAAAATGGCCATCATTAACGATGATCTCGTTTTGGCGTCAGTTAGCGCTGAGAGAATGCAAAGATACACGGAAAACATGAAGAAAACTTCTGAAGCAGTGAGTGTAGTGATTTGCACAAACCTATATATAAAACCTTATGTTTCAGCCTTTGGATCCGCAACCAGCGTCTATTGCATCGTCTCTCAGCGGTCTTGGCGTGAACAATAATCCAGGACCCAGTGGTTTACAAGCCGAAATGCAACGACGTCTTATCGGTAAGTATACGACAGTGTTTAATGTTCGAACGCACAATTTAGTACCTGAACAGCCACAATTAATAGCTCAACCAATCGTTCCACAACAAACGTTGCCAACTTCCGATCAACAATCTCTCGGCTACGATCGAAATGATCCGCAAGTCCAAAGTCAAATGATCGAAGCCTTTTCGCGACAAAGTAACATGAAACCGGAATGGTCACGACAATGCTTGGAGGAATTGAATTGGAACTACGAGGTTTGTTTTCGAATACCGTCTGTTATTGTAACTTCATATTTCTAGGCAGCCGGTGAGGCTTTCAACGCTCGACGTGCTATGATTCCGCCTGAAGCGTTTTTGAGCTAACAATCACGACTCTTGATGTTTATTCTTGTTAATTTCTCTCATTTTTTTGCTCTATATATTGAATAGCGTTGTGAAAATTACATTCGCGCACATAAAAGCACTATGGAACAACGACATTATTTGAAAATAAACGGAAAACAAAAGTCCACGTGAACGAATGTTTGTGCTTTTGGTTCAAAGCAAAAGTCTTGGTTCTCTTTGCATCGCACACACCGACTACAATCCGACCTTCAACTGCATCCATTTGATCCCACATCGTTCATTTCGCTAATGAACCGTTTTCATCTTCTTCGATCTCTCTTTCGCTCGATGATCAACGTATAAAACCAGGGTTTTTATCGGAATATAATCGTGGTTGAGTGTTCTAATAAAATTTCATGACTTCTGAATGCCGTTTATTTGAGTTTTTAATTTTCGATCCAATGAATTAGACGAGTCGACGATAAGCCGACTGATCAACTGCTGCCGATTCGTAGGTAGATGGAGGTTGAGTGTACGACGCCGGTGCCGCGTAGCCTTGAGTTGGTTGTGCCGGTGGTTGATCGTAGCTGCTTGGTGATGGTTTTTCAGCGCCAGCCGAACGATTAGGACACGGACAATATTGTGCATCATCTCCTGGATCACCAATTGGTCCTAAATAGCGTTGAATGAGTTTTCAAATAGAAATACAAACCTGATGGTCCCGGTTGACCTTGTAATCCAACGGGTCCAACCTAAATGTATAGTTATCAAAAACAGAACACTGAAACACGAACGTCGCCTTGAGGTCCTGCTGATCCTGGTGCGCCTAAAAATCAATTGTTTTTATTGCTATCATCATTAAAACTAATACCGTCGTTCCCACGCTGTCCATCTTCTCCAGGAAATCTAAAAATTAATCGAATCGAGATTATATCACGATATACTGACCCTTGTGGTCCTGGTTTTCCAATAGCTCCGGTCGAACCCTTGGGGCCGGGTGCTCCTTTTTGACCTTTAGTTCCATCTTTGCCCGGATCACCTTGAGGTCCGGGTTTTCCGCTTGCTCCAGGCTAAAAAAGGCTTTGAGAATCGATTTATGAAAATTTTTGTAAGTAATTCCTAAACTTTTAAGTTAGAAGAGTTTGTAAGATTAATTGCGTGTATATAAGAAGCGCTATGAGACTTTAAAAATCACAAACCTCTCCCGGCAATCCCGCTTGTCCAGAATATCCGGGGCGCTATAAATATATCAAATTCGTTACATCACAAGTCATCTTTCATACTCCGTTCTCGCCTCGACGGCCCGGTGGACCCATTGTACCGTCTAGAAAAAACAATCAAGTGTCTTATTAGCTTCGATTTACCTGGTCCAGCCATCCCAATGTCGCCCGGCGGTCCAGCTTAATTCATCAATATGGTTGTTCTACAGGGTGTCTCAAAAAAAAGGGCAATCGTGCTGTAACTTTTTAACCAGCCATTGTATGAAGATTCTGTAAAAAGCAACTAAGGTTCTTTTTGGCCGCGGAGTCGATTGGTCTAATTTTCTGCCGGATCGGACAAGTCCGCAGGCTGCTATGGACAATTTTGTACCTCCAAGCGAGTTTAACGCTGCGAGTTTTTGCATAAATTTACAAACGATGCTTCCCATTCTTCATTTTTTTTAAGCGCTGGCGATATCAATAATTGAAGCAAGGCAAAAATGACGTGACTTCGTTATGTCACTTGATGGATGAACTTGATTACAGATTATTTATAACAATTTAAGATTAAAAATTACAGTTTGTTAACAAGATGTTCAATGTGGCCTCCGTGTTCCCGTACTACCAAAGTAATGCGCTTAAGAAACTTATTAACCCACAAATTGCACAATGGAATGTTGTGCCCGAGTTCTTCCCATGCTTCCAAAATCCGGATTGTCATAAGTGAATTGATAACGACTGACCGTCATAACGAAGACAAAAATGAAGAATGAGAAGCAGCGTTTGTAAATTTATGCAAAAACTCGCAGCGTTAAACTCGCTTGGAGGTACAAAATTGTCCATAGCAGCCTGCGGACTTGTCCGATCCGGCAGAAAATTAGACCAATCGACTCCGCGGCCAAAAAGAACCTTAGTTGCTTTTTACAGAATCTTCATACAATGGCTGGTTAAAAAGTTACAGCACGATTGCCCTTTTTTTTGAGACACCCTGTAGTATTATTCTCAAAACTTACGTGGTCCTCTTGGCCCTTAAATAGGTATGTTTATTTGAGTAACAGACGATTGAACTCACCATGCGGACAAACTCGACAACCACTCGACGGATCTACGGTTACAGGCGGCGCATTACCTGGCAAACCTGAAGTTTTCATTTGTAAAATCACAGCCACGTATTTATGTCACCTTGAGCTCCAGGTGGTCCTAAATTAAGATAGTCAATTACAAAGCCAATAGTTTATGATAATATACCTCTGGCTCCCGGTGTTCCATCAAAACCGGGTTTTCCTTGAGGTCTTAACATTGATTTTCAATCGATTTTATTTTATTTTAAACCTACCCCGGTGGTCCGGCTGGACAATTGTTTTGAGCGTTACAGGCTGAAAGATGCGATTAGAACAATTTTCAGGATTATGTTTTCTTACCACAAGTTGGACCACTAACATAGCTGTCCGGCTTGTTGTTGTAACTTCCACCGCCGTATCCTTTGTTCACTGCGCCTTCACCATAAGATTGACGTCGTGGACGTAAATGTCCTTTAGATTTGATCATTTCACCCCACGCTTCATCGGCAATCAAACGAAACTCATCGGTGTCGAGTTTCAACTTCAAACATTACAGTGAAAGCCTCATGTTGAATGCACGTACCTGTTGATTGATGTCACCGATTTTGAACAAAAGTGCCGGCAAATACAAAGCAATGATCGATAAGGAGGTAATGGATGCCCCCATGGCAATCATAGCCGCTGATTGAGCGGTCACCATCTTATGTTTGAATCGAAAACCTCGAAACTCGTGAGAAGTCGTATTTATATGCGAAGATACGATAAATCACATACGACAAGCGCGATACGTGACCGAAGAGGTTCCGTCCGTCTTCAATCCGGTTATTCCGCGCTTCATCGCATTCATTTTGCGACGAATTACAACACTCCGAACGAGCAAGGACGATGAGAAATCACGCAATCGATTTCCATTGCTCTTCAATAATTGAGCGTTGCGCGTGATCTGCCGATCGAATCCAATTCAATGGAATCTGTCTTATACGTCTTTTTGTCAATGTCTTACGAAAACAACAGAAATTAATTAACTTCGTTTAATCAAAATGCCGATCAGATTGTCATATAGAACGTAAGCTACTTAAATACAATGTGCTTGAATGATGTTGACTAACAATTCTTTAATGCAAATGATATCGTTGATTATGCAAGAACGGGAAGAAAAACGTGATCATAGAATCGTTTGTTACACTTCAATGGAAGGTGATTTGAGTTGCTGAGCACTTTCGGAGTACTCGAAAGAAGAACAAAACAGTTTTCGAATAAACGAAAAGTTCGAAAAAATCGATGGTTTTGTTTAGTTGCGTGTATTCGTGATTTGATTGCTGAAATAAACTGTCCTCGTAATGTCCTAGTCTCTGGTATACCTTTTAATTTTGTGGAAGTACGAACTGTGTACAGCAATAAGTCTGCAAATATTCCAGAGTGCATTTCCTTTTGCAACACATCGTTGCAATTCCCTCGTCGGGTTTCACTGGAACATTTTCATACGTTTGTACAAACGAATTACTGGACACCGATCCCTTTGATGTGTAAGCTTCTTTGACTTCAATTGGTGCAACATCGTTCATTGGAGATCCTGAAAACCAATGAGCTTCATTACAACTTGGTGGTTTTTTCGTAACAAAATTTTCTGATCATTAAATGCTATCAATAATCTTGGCTCAAAATCCATCATTCACTCATCAAATACAGATGATCAGTTGACGTTCACACTTCATTTAAGAATTGCATTTCGTACTTCTGGATACTTACGCTTTTTCTTGTAGTAAAAACCACCACAGATCTGATTGTGACATATGGCTTTCAACGCGATAGTGAGCTTGCTACCACAAAGCCGGAGACTTGCATCGCTTTTCTGAGCGAACTGAAGAACAATAAGCGCACAAGTAAGCAGGAACAGAACTCGATGAGAAGACATCTGGAACACAATTAAGTTTACCAGCACAATTTGGGCAACATACAACTATTGTAGCATTGGCTGAACAACTTGTAAATGAAAGCCTTTGATGACAAACTTCACCGTTAGTTCCCTTCAAACACCCAAATTTATGCCTAAAATAAAGGATTACGTGCGGTTTTAATTTATGCGGTTTCTCGAAATAAAACGAATGAAGAAAGAATATCAGTTTTGATGTCCGCGCAATAAGCTTTCAAAACCAACTGACGTAAACATTCGTTGAAACAAATTGAAAGTCATCGGTCAGAAAGAAACTGTAGCTTGCTAATTACATCAAACAAAAAGCTTCCTCCCAGCACTCGAAGGTCTATTCAAGATGCTCATAAAGAGATTGCCATTACTGAGACTATTGCATTGAACTATACAGCAACCTTTGTATCATTAATCAATACAAACAAACATGCTTGCCCAATTCGATCGACAAGCTTGATTGCTTCCTCAGCGCTAAAATATGTACAGCCATGCATTGAGTCCCTTCTATTAGCTGGAATGCAAGAATAGTTGATGGCTTTACTATCGCAAATGTTACAAGATTTGAAATGACAAGTGCAATTAACAGAAGAAGGTCCATTGAAAGATGTAATCTTAGAATAATTACGGTGCACTCTCCTACGCATTGAAGCTTTGACCTTCAGTGTCTAACTAATGTTCAATTTAGAACTTCACGTTACAATCTTCAAGTGTATCTGCAAATTGAAGAACAATTATGAAATGCATTTGGTGCACTTTTATAAACATAAAGCAAATTCTTATACTCTGTACTTTTGAAGAACATGGTAATCCAACTTCTTTGTTTTTAGACTATCACAAAACAACTTACATGCTTCACACACGAACATTCTGTAAATTACATTCGGTTCTACAACAAAAACTTCAGAGCTTGCATTGATAGCACAATAATCGAAACAAAAAACACTTTCAAATCCTATCTCATCGGTCTACTCAATAGTCTTTGACTTTTGTGTCAAGATTCAAAATGAGTCCTCTTCAAATTCCTACTAATAACTCCCGAATGATTCGTGACGCATAACAAACAGCAAGTGTCTGACGTGCATCGAATTTTTGATGTCTTAGCAAACATAAATTTTGTGTAGAAGATTATGAATGCACGACGACGACGAATCAAATTTCTCATAGATATCCATCTCAGATCTTACAGTATCTTGGTTTTACTAGCCGAATAAAATTCGCGACGTGAATCCATACAAATTCCATTGTATACGGTAGTTTAGAAGATCGAAAAAACTTTAAATATTTGCAAGTTTTACAAAATCAAAAGCATCCTCTACGAAAACTAATCACGAGTATAAGTTGGGCGAACAGCAAGAAAGTGCTTGCAAGAGAATTACATTTAGGCATAATGCTAAAAAAACTAAAATAATACAAAGCAGCTCATTCGATTATCTGTGAAATGCCACAGGGAAATCGAGTCGTTGAATTGAAAGCCAAGAAAGTTTCAAAAGACCCAACTGATATCGACAAGTTTATTAAGGCCATTAGTCTCAATGTTGTTTGATATCACTACTTCTCTTGGACTATAAATGACCACGTCGAATGTTCGCATTAAAACTTGTAATCGACATCTGAGAATTGCAGACAAATTGTCTCGTAATCGAACACTTCCTCATGTTTTGCTTCTTATTTTAATTTTCTCGTGAGCCGTTTCACGAGTATATGACAAATAATCGTAATGTTTTCGGAACTAGAGAATATATCTATGTATTTTCGTATTTAGCAATCATACAGACAAAAGGTACAGAGATTCAGAGAGAATAAGTGAGCAGTAAGATCGTTTGACCCGTTTACATGAAACCCGAGATCGCGTTTTCGAGAGTTTTGATGATCAAAAACCCGAAAGTGACCAAACAGACGTCGTTCACAACCTCCCAACCGATGTCGATGAGCAATCCTGAAACGAACATTTACATAATCGTTCTATTCTGACGTCCTACCCATGTTAATAACCAAGTCCTCGTTGAAACCGGCGGCAAGAATCGCATTGACAATGTAACCATGTTTTGGATAGCGGACTTTCTTCTAATATAACAAATCAATTGAATGAATGAAAGACAAAAAACTTACACTGCGGAATGCTAATGTTTCGTAGCTGATGACAAGAAGAAGAGTTGGAAGCAAAACCGAACCCACGTCAAAGAAGATCGAGAGAACAGCGAGAAAAACACCTGAAAAACAATCGAATAAAACGAACAACAAGATTTGATACTGACCGAAAGTCGATGCGATCCAAAAACGTGTCTTATCGATATAATCCACGTATTTGGGAACAACATAGGTGATCGGATCGTCATCTTCAACTGCATCACTGAGCAAATCAAGAGTTTCGGAACGACATGGACTCGATTTACAAGTCGAAGTGGACGAGTTTTTAGGCTCCGGCGATTGGAACGCAGAACGTTTTGAGCAGAACGTTGCACCGTCAACACACGGAGCTGATCGAGTTTCTCCTAAACTTTGTAGTTTCAAAACAATCACAACAATTGGAAACTAACCATTTGATCCGGCCAACAACGAAGCGAGTCGTTTATCTGCATTCTCCAAAATCCGTTGCTTTCGACGTTCGCGGCGTTTGAAAGCGTCCATTTCGGCTAACTGTTGGATAGTGGTGGCGGCCATTTTCGATCGAACTCTGTAGGACGATAAACAGAACGAGAGTGGGAATGCGGTCAAGGCGAACTGACTGATCGAAGTAAACAAACGGCGACAACAAAAAAAGAGCGGATTGATTTTCGTGGTGAGAGCGAACTTTGTTTCAGGCATCAGAATCACGTATATTGGTGTAGCGATTGAAAGTTTTTTTGAGCTAAACGCATGTTCTTACTATCCAGTATGATTGTAATACTCGAAGCTGTGAGTTAAAATCGTTTTATTCGTTTGCTCTTTTCGTTTCCAGTTTTGTAAATTCGGCCGGTTTGTCAGTCACGATCAAACAAAACCAGATGTTGGCAATGAACACGGAAATTGCCAGTATAACGTAGATCTTTGCCCACTGAGAATGTTCAGTAACGTCCTGAACAAAGATGTTCATGAGTAATGGGCCCAGAAATAAGGTTGCCCCTTTTGTGAACTGCAGGCTCCCGATAATGACGTGAGAAAACTGTCTGAAAACAATGTTCTGCAATTAAATCTCCTTGGTACCTTGAGTAGAGATTAGCGGACTTGTAAAAACCACCACCAGCGGCCGCAAATGTTATTCCAATCACTGAGAATTGAGCAACATGTAGCCACGGACGATCGACGGGTAGGAATGCGAGAGCTAAGTAGGAAATCCCAGGGAAAAAGACTGCGATGGAATTGCAGATGATTAACTTCGACTTCTCTGATAAAAACCTGAAATGCTCAAACAATAAGAGGCCTCGACATTTCTGTTTCACTTGATCTTGTCGCTGCTGTAGCCGAAAAGCAATTTCAACGGAATGTGGAAAATTGGACCAGCAATCGCTAGAAATGCTGTTTCTTGGATATCAAAATTCAGAACGTTTTTCATATACAGCGGTTGATACGTGACACAAAAGATGCCACTGAAAATTTCAGCAAAGCCATTAAACAAGATACAATAAACGAATGGGTCAGTAGTAATTGCTCGATATGGCACTTCAACATTAAAGTCGATAGTATGTCCCTTGTGACGATTTATCTTTTCCAATTCGGCGGCGGTCACGAAAGAACTCTTGCATGGTCGATCTTTGTAAAAAAGAAACCATAAGACCATCAAAATGGCCGTAACAACCGAATGAAGATAGAACACGGACTCCCAGCCAAACGATGACGAACACAACTGAACGATTTAGATGACCGTATTAGTGACTTACTAAGCCAGCAATTGGAATGGAAACCATGTTTGATAGTGGGTTGTAGCAAGTGAGCACAGAGATGAACAGTCCTTGCTGTTTCAACGATCCCCAACAAACACAAATTACGCCAATACAGGCAAAGTCGGAAGCGTACGCAAAACCCTAGTAAAAACGATGTTTTCGACTTACACTACAAACAAACTTGAACGAATCGTGTTGCATAAGTCCACCCCCAACCCAATCGAACGGCCACTGGAATGAGTGCGGTGGAAATTGAGGAAACTGTACCGGCAATTAGGAAAACGTATCGAGCTGAACAAAATGATTTTGATCAGTTCTTTCGAACTCGCGATCTACCTCCAAAACGAGTGTACGCATAATTATAAGGAAATACGGCGATTATTGTACCAAATGCCGCAGCCATAATCAACTGATTGTGATCTCTTTCAGTGTAGTTAACTTGAAATCCGTGAGTGGAGTTCAAAAATAAAGTGATGGTCAAGATTGACAATGACATTCCAGTTACCTTTGTTCCTGACATGCACAAACGCGTCATATTGTATATATTCATATTTGAAGCTATGCATGATAAGCAAATCCAACCCAGGACAAGAATCATATAACGAAAACGATTCTCAAAAACACCTTTCGAATCACTCATCTTAAACTGACAATACCCAACCAGTATACTGAAGAGAACCCGATTTATTTTACAAAGTCTCGTTAAAAGCAACAAATGGCGTGTTTGAATTTATTGTTAAGCCGATTAAACTCCCGATTGACGTGCTTCTGCCTGCAAAATGCGAAAGTAAGAACAAACGACTGTGTTGATTTCATGCCTCCTGGTATCTCAATCTCATTCGTTCAGCATCCTCTTGTCGTTTTCGATCTTTTGCCGAAATCATCGGCGGAGCCTGGACATTCGATCCGAGACCTTTACGATCAACTTTAATTCTTGTTTCGATCTTAAAATGTATATTAGTTAAAGATAAAGATACAAACATACCGGAGCATTAATTCCTTGATTCTTTGCACCCAAACCAGAACCGTCTTGCCAACCCATGTTTTTGAGAAGTCTGAAACCGACGTTATCGCTTTTGATTTCAACTGAAGTGCTAGGTTGGGGTTGTTGAACAGCGGCAACTGCAAAAATCAAAATAATTAAAAACTAAGAAACAAAAACCCTGTGCAAATTGAGGTTGTGGACGACGTTTTGGAATACTGGGCTCGCTACCAAACACTTCTCTTCTTTCGGCTGCTCGATCTCTATGCTTCGTTGTTGAGTCATTTAGCTACAAGCAGTTAAAGTACTTGCATTATCAGACTAAATTTACCTCATAAACTCCAAACTTCGCTTTCATTGCCCTCATTTCCTGTCGATGCGTTCTTCGTGGTTCGCCGATGTTCGAAGATGCTTGGTTGCCAGAGTTCAAGACTCCCGGTTCACAGGAATTGCAAGTATTAGTTCCCTTGTGCAAATGAATAGCAAAAGCGTGTGGACCGATTCTCAATCTGTCCAAATGCTGCAGCACAACAATCATCTTTTTCTAAAACAAACAATTGAACAACAATCTTTCGACCAGGTTCACTTTAATCTCATGTTCATTATAGTAAAATGGGAATCCATTATTCAATGGTTCAATGGTGTAGTACGAATTCGACGCATCGTCGGTGTTGTACAAGAATTGAGCGTGTTTCTCAGCAACACCATCAGCACGGCCGATTGAAATGTCACATTTCGATCCGAAGCCAATGAGCCCACCGTCAATAGTGATTATGTGCAATCGATTTCGACTCGTTTCCTCAATCAATCGAATGCATGGTGGATGTTTGTTTGCTTCTTCTGAACAGAAACAAAAATAAGCATAATGAAAAATGACAGACCTTCAGCTAATCGTCGCTGCATTTCTCCATCATCTTCGAATTCATCCGACGACCTATCAGATGAAATTTCAAGTCGATTAACTTGAACATAATCCTGAAATTTGTGAACTTAAAAGCAAATTTGTTGATTAGAACGTACGTTAAGTTCCCAGTCAAAAACTCGATTTCTCTCTGCAAAAGCTCTTTTTCTCGTTTGTTTCTCTCCGTAAATTGTGTCCACTTTGTCGATTACTTCGAAAAGTAGATCACAGATATCCGCATACTCGTTGGGCAACGAATCCACGTATTCGCGACCAAAAAGCCGTTCAGCTCTTTTCAACGATCTTTTACTTTTCCATTTCAATTGTTGAACATTCGGGTGTTGAAAGGTGTTGTAGGCGCCGGTTTCAGAATCGTAAGAATAGTAAAGTCGAGTACTTGGATGGTAGTATAAGCTCGTTTTCAAGTCGAAATAGTAGCCTGTTGTTGCATTATAGTACACATCATATTCCTGATTGTAAACAAAACCGGGAAGCATTTCGTTGGTAACAAATGAACGAGAAGCCTCAGCGACCATGTCGGCAATTGACCCACTTCCCGAAGAAAGCCAATGATTGTCATCGTTTGAATCGTTAGTACTAGACATTTTTATTAAATGATTTATTAGAGTACCAAATATGTTAATAGAGAACAGAAGGCCAACCAAAACAGTTTGTTTGAGACAGATTTCTAATGTCGAGTAACAGTTATTTCTTGAAAGTTGATAAGTCAACAAGTGTATTATCAGTGTTGTATGTGATTTGTGTTAAATTCGAATGTTTTTTGTAGGGAATCTCATTTGAAATGCAGCCCTTGGTAATAATATTCGTTAGCAGTCGGTTTGCTCAACGTGTTTCCAACGACGTTTCAAAAAGCAAAAGCGCGTTCTTGGTACTTGATGTGCTATCTGTTTCTCGAATATCAAAAATGGACTAATTGGCCACCAATTGCATCTGTTTCTTTCGGATGCCTAAGCCGTTTTTGTTGACTTTTGTTCTTGAACATCTGAGCGAACGAACAAATCACTTGACATTAAAACTCTCAAATCTTGTAGTACTCAATCCGAAATTGTAGTTATTAACAGTTTATTTCCAATAATGAAGTGTGACCATTGAAGTATACTCAATGATTACCGACAGAAGGCGATGAGGTGACAGTCGGTTTCGGGAACAAAACCATTATCTTTGACCAATTGTTGCAAAAGTGGCTCCAGCACGTCCGACACCGCTCGATTACAAACGTCGGTTAGTCCGACTTGTTGAACTCGACCACTCTTGCATCCCTCCTTAAATCGAAGATTATTGTTAACTAACAAACAACGTACATCTGCAAAGGTTTTGAACTCTTGGGCTTGCACATCATTCACGGTTGGAATGATTTTTTTCAAAATAGTGAGTGTATCTTCGCACAATGTACACAGAACCTGACCATCAATCTTCTCGACAGGAGCAAACCAGGCGTGCGCATTGCAAATGAGAAAAGCGAAGAAGAAGATCAGTTGAGATTTCGAAAACATTGTGAATTCCAATAGATTTGGTGAATCTTATTTTCACGATTTCCATTTATATACAAGAAAACCACTGGGCTACATTTTATTTTGACATTTGAATTGGAATTTTAGAACAACAAACAACATCAATGGTTTTACGTTGTTTCGTATTGTACTTGTTCTTCACACCAATTGAATTTTTATTTGAAAGATCAAGGACGTCAATTGTGGTCTTTCGAAACATTGCGTCTTCATTTTCGTTTTCACGCACTCGAACACTCTTATCATTCACGATTCTTTTGTTTGTGGAGAAGATGGTTTTTTGGGGTCGTGACATAAGTGACATTCGCAAGCGAATTAAATCACCTGACCTCTGATCCACGTTAACGTAACTCGAAGTTAGCGTCTGAGAGTCCACCATTCAGTTATTTACGTTCTCGAGAAATGATGATAAGCAGCAATAAAGGTCGAAGTTCTTCTGTCTTTATGCTGAATAGAATTACAATTGAGTAGCTGATAAGACCATTCGCATACCGAAAAAGTGAATATAAAGAAAAGAGAACGGCGATTAGCTTTGAATTTGTACTTGTTCAACGCAAAATGAAGGTTCTTTGTCTACTCGCTTTGATTCCAGTATTGAGTTTGGCGGCGGTTGTTCCGTTTGTTCCTGCCGATGTTAATGTTAACTCCAAAGTCGAAACTGCAGTTGTTAATGCTAAAGCTTCGGTTGTTGAAGCCAAAGCTCAAGTTGCAATTCCAAAGGTTCCGCTCAATGAACAAGCCAAACAACTTCTCGACATGATTCGCGCTCGCAACACCGTCGATCAACCGGGACTTCATTTTCTCTGCTCGCCGTGCAAGACCGTGTTCACTGATGTGTTAGTAGCCCTAGAAGACGTTGAGACGATAGAAGAACCCGCATTAAAAGCTGCTATTGAGGTGAGTTATGACTAGAATAAAATTGACAACTATATTCGTAGGGTGCTTGTGACGCCTGGACCGGCAAATTTCCATTCGTTGATAAAGTCTGCAAGGTAAGAATAATGAACTTGAGAAAATAACCACCGATTTACAGAAGTTGGCTGATGTCGCTCTCGATGACTTGCTGAAATGGTTGTTGGAAGAAGAAGAAAAAGTCAATCCTGAGCGCACTTGCATATTTTTGCATTTGTGTTAAACCAGTTCGTATCTATAGTGACGACTTTTTATTGTAAATATGCGGATAAACTTGTGCCGCTTTGATCTCAAATATCAATCGAACGTATAAAATAAGTACCAAAAAGTATGTTATAAACAAGGAACAATAGAATGTCCCAAACTGCGCTGTCATCTCCATGGTTACGAATTGTTTTCGTTTGAATATAAATCTTGAAAACAGAAATGTGAACGGCTGAAATAAGTGAATGAACGGTGTTAAATACGTTCCTATTTCACGGATCGGTCAGGGGGCTTATGGAGTTGTTGTGAAGGCACGATCTGTTGAGGTTTGTGGTTATGTCCGACGTTGAAATAAGTTTTGTAGGATGGGCGGACAGTTGCGATTAAACAAATTTTGTTGAAACGCGACCACAAGTCGCTTGTTGATGTTTATCGCGAAATCAATGCTCTAAGGAATGCTGATCACGAAAATGTTAGGTTGCGAATGAGTTGATCAAATTGTTTAGCGATTTAGATCATTGAATTACGAGATGTCGTTTTCGGTTCAAATGACGTTGCTTTGGTGTTTGATTACGTGGAAACAAATTTGAAGATTGTCATATTGGATTTACATCGTCCACGCACCGACAATTTAACTCGTTTCTTTTTCACGCAACTTCTTCGCGGAATCGAACATCTACACGAACTCAACATTATGCATCGAGTTAGTCTGTTGAACCAATGAGTTAGAGTTATCGTTAATTAGGATTTGAAACCGGAAAACATTTTGATTCGATCCAATGGAACGTTGCAAATCGCCGATTTCGGGTTAGCGTGCTTGTATTTACCGCAAGACAAAGAACGAACGTATAGTCATGAGGTTATTCAAGGGCTTGTGTTTCAAATTAATTGTTTTCAACAGGTCGCAACACGTTGGTATCGAAGTCCAGAGTTGTTGTTCGGTGCAACTCGTTACACTCCAACCGTTGATATCTGGGCGTTTGGATGTATATTAGCCGAGTATTTGAACAATTCGCCGTTATTTGAAGTAAAATATAAAAAGGTGAATAGTCTGTAAAACAAAGGTTTTAGGGTTCAAACGATATCGAACAAATTGGTCGTATTTTTAATGTTCTTGGAACACCAACCGAAAGTTCTTGGCCTCAATGGAGAGAACTTCCTGACAGTACAAAAGTGCACTTTGATTCGCAATCAGCAGTTAATGAATGGTCAGATATTGGTGAGTTATTTCAAACGATCAATTGCACAAATTATGCTAAAGTTGGCTTTATTTTGTCTAAGAGGATGTACTAAAGTGAGGCATAAAAATGGTGTAGAATCCAACTCCTAGTGACTTGGAAATCGCAACCAATGACGCCGAATAGAACAAAATACCATGAATAAGGTCGAGGTGATGATGAAAAGGGCTTAGGTTAGTTTTTTGGATGAACTGTGCCGTCAATTGATCATCTATTTGCCGCAGCCACCTAAAAACTTAATTATGATTCTAAACTTCAATAATGAAACAAACCGCATGGTGCTGGTGGTGGACATGGCGGCGGGCACGGAGGTGGTGGTGGTGGAGCGCAGCTTCAAACAAAATCATCAGATGAATTGACTCCAAAAACTTACCCGCAACCTCCGCCTCCGGCTTGTGGGAAGAGGAAGGCATTTGAGGCAATAGCCAAAAGCAAGACAAGAACGAATTGAAGGACCTTCATTGTTGATGATTCGAAATTGAACTGATGAATAGATTGCAATCCCTGCTTTTTATACAACAAAGTTGAAAGCGATGTTTAAAGAAAAGAGGAGTGTCTAACTTTTCTTGGAGCACAATCGTGGCTTCAAATGATCGAGACGGACTGCCCACTTGCATTTTCGACCGTTTCGCCTTCTGGATTATCAGCGCGGAGATGTGTTGCAACATGCGCTCTGCAACCAAACAACTGTGTGTCTGAAAACGAGTTTATCCTTCGCCGTGGCATCCAGACACATGTCTGCGAAAGTTTACTGCGACCATTGTGTAGATGCGATTAATATCAATCAACAAAGTGGAGAACTGTAGAAACTTAATGCTTTCATTTTTGTAACTGTTCTTCACTTGTCCTCATTTCCATCATATGCATAAAGAAACTTATGTCGTCAAATATCAACAGACATAATAAAATGGTTAATTACATCGCGGAAAACATTCAACTGGTTTTTGTTTCTTAATCCGACCTAATTCGCCAAAACATTTATCTTTGGAATTGATAGATCCACTACGTCGTTTTACGTTGCCAAAACTTTCGAGTCGACGTCTCACAGTAATCGCGTTAAATGTTTTGATGTTGAAAATGACCTGAGGGCTTGGTTTCCGTCATCTGTGCTTTCTAGTCGCTTACATCACCGAGTGTTTTTGGCAGCAAAATCGTTCGAGCGCGCGATCTGAGTTTTTTGTGCTGCGAATGTTCGCAGCTAAACTCGTTCCGTAGGCACATCTGCCCTACGGCTATCAAACGTCGATGTTTCAAAATACGCGTTTTGAGTTGGAAACGTTTTGTGTCGGATTGGCATCTCGCCAAACGACGTGCAATCATAAGACCCGTCTTTCAGACTTTCACTTGCGAAGCATTCAACATCAATGATTACTGGAGTTAAACAAAAACAACCGATAAACGGAAACAGTTGTATTTTCTTGTTTTAGTTGCTATTGACGATACGCAGCTTCTGGATCTTCTGCAATTGGTTCTACAACTGAATCCCGCTGCTCGACCATCCGCTCACGATTGTTTGCGGCATCAGTTCTTTTCAACGCCTGTAGAGTTACCCATAGACTATAAACCTGCGGAGCCGGAGAGCGTCGATCGAGAATGCGAACTCGTCTATCGGTTGGACCTTGATGCGAATTTCATTTCAAATGATTCCGATTTGAACTTCTAGTACTGTAAAACTCATAAAACCTATGATTATGAACATAAAATCAACATGGAAATAACTCTTTTTTGTAGCACATAAAACTTAACGATCGCACTGACAATTTTCGATATAAAAGCACACAGTGAATATCGAAGGTTTAGTGTCCAATTGAAAATGTTCAATCGACTTGTGATTTTGTTTTTTGTGTTTTTCGTGTTCACATTCGGGAACGGAGACTCCTTTCATGGTCATCACAAACGTGAAGTCAACCACACAGCCATAGAACCGCCAATGAATTTGACTGCCGATATGAATCAACCGGTAGACAATCCGAGCTACTTCTCCGATCTGGACACATCATTTGAACAACCAAACTGATAATCTAATGAATTTAATCCCTATGCTACTGCAATTATAATTCACTACTCTAAACAATAAACGTTGTGCTAACAAGAAAGTTTGTTATTGAAGTCATCGGAACAAAGTCAATGATGACGACCTTCCGTTTATGTGAAGGTCGTGAATTGCGCTGAATAAACGGAAACGAGCGCTCGTGTTGATTCTCGGCCGCTCGAAAGTGCGAATTCGCATCAAATTTATAAACCGTTTGACTGCGATGATGCGTGAACTTTTAGCGTAAGTTTCTTGTTTTCATTGGAAATGTGATTTGGCTTCAGACTCGAAGTTCTAATAGTTTCTTTGTGTTTAATTCACGCCTTTGAAACGCGACCTGCAATCGAAGGACGTCCACGATACGCTTTTCTCAAGAATGCAACTGTAGAGACTAGAATTGCATTCAGGAACTTGGATGAGAATCGGGAACTGTCTCGTAAGGAAATCGAGAAGCAGAAGGACGCGTTGATTGCTACCCAAACACCTGAGATTCAAGTGAGTTTTCGAACTGATTAGTTGGTACTTTGATTGTAGGAGCTGTACAAGGAACAAAAAGAATTTGATGCAGAACGCGATAGGGAAATGAACAAACAGATCGTGGCTGTGAACTCGGAGATCAACGACTCCGAACTTCAAGAAACTTCACAGAAAATCCATGTTAACATTTTGTCTATTTTTTATGCTAACCCTATTGTTTTAGGCGATCACAAACGATATGAATCTCTCACGCGATGAAGTGTGTCAAAAATTGGTTTTACTTCGTTTGCGAGTTGGAAACAAAGATGTTGCACATCCGCTGTGGGCTTATGGTTGTGTTAAAGTTCAATAGGTACGAATTCAAATAGCTGACTGATGTTGAGAACTAAGCTTTTGCCAGAGGTCAATAAACTTTTCAATCCCCGGAAACTCGATCTTTCTATTGATAAAAGGTGCCAAATAACCAACAGCCGATGGCAAGTGAGCGATTCTCCAATTCACAACTTTACACACAAGACGATTGAATTTCTGTGGCGTTGAATTCCCTAGAATGTCCACAGGTCACTTTTTCAAACGTCCGGTTAATGGCCGCTCTTTTGCTTCTCGGACCTCGACAGCCGACGGACCGTAAACAATCGGCCCAAAAAGGAAGTTTAAAGTTTTGATGAATTGTTTTAACGCTCAAAATGCAACAACTGACTTTACATGTGTTGTTGGACTTATTGTTTCATTGAAGTACCGCGGCTCATATCTCTGAGTTGTATTTGACAAAGTCAACAGTAAAATAACCAATTTCTGGTTCATTGCTTTGACAAAAGTTGAATTGAAACCTTAGCAGAATTTGACTTCCATCCAATACATTTGTTTTCGTCGATGTTTTTTGATGTGAAGAGCGGGCAACTGAAAACAGCAAGTGGCATTTGAGTTAATCAAATTTGTGTGATCAATTGAGGCGTAAAGATCGTCAGTGTGTTGTTTTATGCTAAGCGGTCCATCTGTCATGCATTTTTATTGTGTGATCCCGAAATCCAATGAGTTGTGCCGCTTCGGAGATCCGTCTGTTAGTGCAGCTTTCGGTTCCTGGCTGCCGCCATAAAACTGTACGATCATTCTGCGATCGATTTCAGTTGACGGCGGGTTGTTTTTGAATCATTTGAAGAGGTTGAACGACCAAAAGTGGAGGGTGTTGTTTCCAATGCCGCTCTCCAAATGTACCGTCACTTTTAAGACTTTGAATTGTGAGAAAAGACGCGTCGTTGAGTCAATAAATCGCGAAATTTGAATGCTCAGTTAAAAGTCCTAATGACCCGACTGCTCAATGAATGATTTATCGCAGCTGAGCTCTCTGTTCGCTCGTTTTTCACCGCTAATGCCGTTTGTTCACCTGAAACCCGATGGCTTAGGGCGGAACAAAAAAGCCGAAATGCGGTGAATCTCGAATCAACAACAAATTGGTCACTTAAGTGCTGCTCAAAAACAACAAATTCACTGGTCCGTTCAATCTGCAATGCGGTTCGTAAACTCCGATTATTCGACGCAACTTTTAATCGATTTCTTTAATGTCGTGAGATACCGCGGCGACAGTAACTCATCAATTAGCGTGTTAGCAAAAGTGTTGAACGGCAAATGCTCGTTGTGGAGCGTTTGGCACTTACTGTTAATCTGCGCACTTCCCACTTCAAGTCTGCACTCAATCGGGTATTCAAGGGCTTCGAAAAAACAACGAAAATTGTTGCTCTCGGATTCTTTTTTCACGTCTGCAAATCCAATTGTCCAAATTTCGACCTTTTGCTTCATTGCGCATCATCTTCGCGAGCCCATTGAAAGTCGGGAACGCCATTCAAACCTTTTGATTTCATCATCATTTTCATAATCTTGTTTCCAGAATATCGAATTAAACGTCTGAGTGCTTTTAAAGCTCGCTCATCAACTTCACCTGCAGATTTCCTATAGAAACTGGTCTCGTAGACATGTCGATCTTGGAACGAAGAGATGTCGCGAGCTCTACAATGGTTATTTTGATGGTCGTTTGTCAAAGTTGCGAATTTACTGCGCGGACATTAAACTCATTCGTACATCATCAAATGCTCTCGCGCGTTTTGTTACGATTTGGACGGTCGGACTAACGCGATTACCCCTAAACGTTTCGTTTTCGGCCAATTTGTTCGAGCCGGAGGTTTGGAATGAAGAGACAGTCAAAAGCAATGGATGACCACTCGCTTAGAATCGCTCGAGCATTCGACAGCATTGGCGCATTTCGCATCAACCGATCTGTTGGGAACGTACTTACCGTTTTTTCGGTTTAACCATAGCGTTTTTATTCTACCGCGCGGATTATCCAAGTCGATCAATCTGCCTGATCGTTTTGTCGGTTTCCAACTCGCCTTTTCCCATCGTTTGATCCACCAAATGATTTCGCTCAGAACGTTTCGTCCATTCATTGCACCTGTTTTTCATGAACTTTCAGTTTTTGTGTATAAGCCACCAATAAGCGCCATCTCGTTTGTTTATTTTGGCTCCCTGACTTCCTCATATGTTCATTAATGATCGTGTGAAAATGCCCATTGTCGTGGTTATTTGAGGGTTTTTTCTTTCGAAGTTTCCAATACCCGATCGTCTTTTGTTTCATTTTTGCGTATTGTTCTGAATCCTTAACGAACTTGTTAAGTCGTGTCAACTAATGATGAAAAGACACAAACCGCCGAGACAGAACCCGAACACAAAAGAAGCACAGTAAAATGTGTCCATGTTTTCAGAGATGATGTTCCTTCGCGAACGTTTATGATCATGAAGTCAAAATGTTTGTTTATTGCACGTTCATTTTCGCCATTCTTCTGGCGCTAAATACGGCGATTATAATCGGTAAGTGAGCAAAACGCGGCATCTCATTCATTGCGCAATCAAAATGGCGCAAATTTTGTTTATGCGCAAAGCTGCAGGATTAAGCTATGAAGAATTTGAGAACGTTTATTCCACTTGAAAGAACTTTTGATTTATCTTCTCATCGAAATGGCTTACAGACAAGATAGTGAGCATGGATTTTGCGAAACGGTTAAAGTCGAAATGCGATTAAGTTGCGTGTCCCTTGGGACATTCTTTGCGATTTGTTGTCATCAAACGAATCGAATTAGATGGCTGTTGGAAGAGAGACAGTATAAACGGCTAACAAACTCGGTTTTAGATCAATCGAAATGCCCAGTCGGATGGGAATCAATAAGCGATCAGTGTATTCGTTTATTCCAAACGGCTCTCACTTACGATCAAGCCGAAGGGTCTTGTGCTCAGGAAGGCGGCGAACTTTTAAGTGTGATTCGCAACTCACAGATCGATAAAGTTCTTATTCATGAATTGAACGAGCCAATCGAAGTTGCTTGATATTTAAAACTAATCCAAACGTTCACATTACAGAAAGCCCGTGAATTGGGTTTCAACGATCAAACGTTTCTCATCGGCGGATTACGAGCTGCAATGGCTGACCCTCAATTGACTTATGATTTGTGGTTAACGAACAACCGAATCAAACAAGAGAAACGACAGTCAATGCGACGAAAGGTTTTGGCTTTGCAACGTAATGTCGAAGCAAACGAAATCACTATGACATCCGTTCCGGCTGAAGCAGTATTCCCGTACATTTGCACATTGTTGCCATTAACAAAGTTGAAACTATTGTATGAACAAGCGTTTATGCCCACTGGTAAAATCAATTTGTTTATGAAAAAGATTTGTATTTTTGTTGTAGGTGCTCCAAAATTTATAGAAGAACCAAATACCGCTTATCATTACATTAATCGAGCTGATGGACATTTCATCACACTTCCATGTCGAGCTTCTGGAAATCCCGAAACGAAGATTCGATGGTTTCGATCGGGAATCGAAGAAATAGATATCGAGTCTGCCAACAGTAGTTTCGTAATTAGCGGTGGCTCGTTATTGATTCCAATTGGAAAAAGGAATTTGGATGAGGTCTCCACTTTTCATTGTACTGCTTCAAATTCATTAGGTCTGATGAAGAGGACGAGTAGAAATAGCTAGTGATTTAGGGACAATCAGATCTGTGGCCACTATTATTCGACCTTCTTTTATTGATCCCTTTCGTTCTTCTCGACTCGACGCCTATCCATTGAGTTCACGAGGTCAAGGCACAAGATTAGATTGTCAGGCTCCACCACACTATCCAAGTAAGTTACTTTGTTTGTCATCTGGGAAATCAAAGTTGAGGTGTTAAACAAAGAAAAATGCACTTGTTATGTTGAGTGGATTTGTGTTCGTATCCATTGCATTTTATGTATTCCGCTGTTGCTTATGATTCTGTTTGTTTGCATTTATCGTTTCTCTTTCACCGTCAACCGATACTCCTTTGTCTTTTCGGCCAATTTATTTGATTACCCACTTCAGTCGAGTGTGGACGCAAAAAGTGCGGTGGGTTGCTCATGGATAGAATTCATTAAGGAACCGATTGGTCAATACAATTGCATTATGACTCAAGACTCGAGTGCAGGTTTCTATTTTCGTTTCGAGTTTGTAAAGTCGAAGTTCACCAACCGGTCATTCGTCACTACGACACGTTTAATTCGCGTATCAGAATCGCTAGTGAGTTCCGAACCTGTTCAAACAATCGGGGTTTCCATAAATTACGATTCAACGGTCGACTCTTCAAACTTTTTGCGTTTCATCGCTCATCGTCTCCGATACACTTCACGGACTGCTTTCATTTCAACGTGTGAAGTTGATGTGCACGATTCGGTTTCCCAATTAGCGGTCAGGTAAAGAGTATGATACGTGTACCAAAATCATTTTCGCTATTCGTGCATTATTTTACTGACCTTGAAAGCTATAAGAGCAGTTAATTTGTGTTTCGATTAAGATCAACAAAAAAGGTTGCTATCCAATTTGTCTTTTCACTTCTCAACTTTGCTGCCCACTAACAATTTGGGTTTGATTGATCGATTTTGACGCAGAGAACTACGAGAAAAAGGAATCTGGAACGAAAGTAACGTTTGACAGTTTGTTTTTTATTGTCTTTGCGTTTGTTCGATTAAAAGGAGTGCAATCGCCTAATAAAACGGCCATTGGAGGGCGGTAGGTGAACACACCCGCGAGCCGCCCGTCCATGTTTTCAATCGACACGTCTGAAGTCAAATCAACGGAAATTGGCCGCTCGAGAAAACGTAGCGACTCTTCTTCTGTTTGCTGATTGATCGCTTTAAATGGAGCGCTGACGGGTGGGCTTCTCTCCTCATTAGGAGTGTTTGCGAAGCAGCACATCAAATTTCGTTCGATTGAGGACCCCACAATTAGCATTCGAAGGCTTCTCCTGATTATGTTTCTCCGTGAATGTTTAGTTAGATCTCAAACTGCCGATCGTTTTCGTGATTTTCGGTCTAACGGCAATGCGGCGTCTCGTAGTTTCGGTGGACGAGACATTTGTTGTTTTTTACGTGTGATATGAAATCTTAAGTCAGGATTTTCTGCCCAAACATTTGATCATGACACACGGTTAGCCGGCAGGTGCTCGAAGATCCGCAAACGCGTCGGCGGCAAATTTGCGTTCAGTTTCTCGATTCTGCGGGTTCAGAAGAAAAAACTGCTTTCGATAACAACGAACCGACGGATCTACGAGCATTGACCTTGTTCGTTGATATCTCTGGTTTGAATCGAATTTTACTCGGTCATCACGTTCTGCTCGCCAATTTTTCTCGACTGCCCATCGGCATTGTTTCTGAGGTGATCTTATCGTTCACGCTAATGGACGGCACGAAACGGTCATCTGCGTTCTTGTGCCACGTAGTTTTCGACAAGAAACTTGTGATTTTAAACACAAAAAATCTTAATGATAGAAACGAACTGCTTTTTTTTGTTTATTTGGAACTCGTTCTAAACATTCTAGTGGTGTTTTTGTTCAGTGTGTAGGCGTGAGTTTGAAAGATTGTAACGAAGATCTTTCGTTGGTCCAAATCGAATTTCCGAGAAGCTCTTTTACCGTACGCTTCAGCAGACACTCGAATAGTTGGCTGAAGAATTGAATTTGCCGGCTTTGTTGACTGTGTTGGAATGGACAGACGGATAAACGAAACTCATTTGGTGAACAAGTCGGGAGTGCTCAGTTTTCGGTTTTATTTGCTCGTTTAACGGCACACGTCCTTTCCTCCTTTTGCAATTACAGACGGCGATTTTCACATTTCGATGGGCAGTAAGACAGTCCAATGACGTCTCGTTAATAGCGTGAATGGCATTCGAGTTGTAATGACCTCTTGAGGCTTCGACACGAACTCCCAAACTCAATTTGGCCTTCGGCTCATTTCCTCTACTTTTCGAGAAGACCGAAAATGACTCGGGCTTCGCATGCAAAAGGAAATCTTCCTTCTCGATTTGCTGTCTCCTTCGAATGCGCATCCCTTCGGAGATCAGTCAGCGACCATAAAACTAATCCAATAACCACGCAATATCCGGCCCGCCGAGTTTCGGTCTTCTTCGCTGATTCCAGAAACTCGACGAAAGAGATTCGTGAAGTCTTTCTGCTTCTGACGTTTCAATTAATTTCCAACTGTTTTATTCACAGCTGTTCGATTAACAACCGTAGAGTTCTCCGCAATTCCACGTCGTTCGCATTAGCACGAAATGTTTTCGTGGGTTTTACGGGCGAACTAAACCGCCAGCGGCAATCTAAAACGAATTCCCGGACCTATGCTTGTCGGAAACATTAAAGAATCCCGAAATTGGACAAAAATGCGACCATTCATTTCCCGTTAGCCGATGGTTTACATTCACGTGTTTAGTCAGAAGCCGAAGGAAATGAATCGACAAGCGACCGGTCGAATGGACGGCTTCTGGTTTTTTGCAATTGCTAAGGCCACTGACCGTTTCAGTCGTCCAAATTTGCACGCTGAAATCCGATCGTTCCACTTCAACTAATTTGCTCGACATTTCCGAGCAGAAGACGCTCTTCGAGAGATAAGCTCATTTTCGTTGTCGGGTCAAAAGTGCGGAAGTCGACACTTAAAGGCTTCCGATTAAACAGCCGATTACACAGCAAATGAACTGAATTCTAATTCAATTGAAATCGGTTTCTTGTAGAATTTGCGCGAGAAATTCCGACAAAAACTTTCAGACGTTTGTTTCGATTTGTTTGAACCCGTTTATTTTGATTGGCTATTCAATTGAAAACAAAAGAGCACCATTGAGATCCCCCAATTTTATTTGAGAGTATGAAATTCCGACTATTGAATTCATTTCGAATCGTGTGTTACTCTCGCGAAGTTTGCATTCTTGAAAGAAAATTGATTAATTTTAGGAAATGTAGTTTCTTTGGAGTTCCTCAATCTAGCCGTCATTGTAGCTTCTTGCCGTAGTCCCGCACTTTGTAGTTGTATTCTCCCAAAACTGCACAATCTTCCACTTCCTCTCAGTTCCTGCACATGCTCATTCTCTCGTCTCATTAGCAATATTAGATCCAATGCTTCAACTATAATCGACTCACATCGCCGGTGCTTAAAATTCTATCTTCCGTTTTGCACTCACAATGCGCACATAACCGCACTTGCACCATAACACTTGCACTTCACATACAAACACTAAGCACAATTCGCAAAATCACACAACACACAATACATCATATTCACAAATCATTCAAATAGAACTCTATTCACAATGCACTGTGCCAAAAACTCACCATCACGTGTACGCACATCACTTCTCAAAGCCCACTCACTTCTATGCACAACACCCGGTTATTTCAATTGACCACTTTCAAAATTGTTTTCGACTTCTTTCCACTGCACTTGCACCTTCACTTGCCGGTTTGCATCAAATCCGCACCACTGCACCCCTTCTCACTGCACCAGCACACCAACAGAACAAGAAAAATCCAAATGTAGTACTTGCTTGTGTGTTTCAATTTTTTCGTACACAATGAAGATTCAAATAGAATATTTTGGGTGAGTGATGTGAAACAGAAAACCTTTGTTGGGGTCGATTACTCGAAGTGTAGAAGATAATCATTTGTTTTGCAGAATCCTATTCCTTTTCGTGGATGATCGGTGGACTAACAGATCAGTTCGTGTCAGTAAATGAACGGATTTTTATTTCCATGGACGGTACTTTGCATTTCTCTTACAATCGACCTGAAGATGCAACAAGGTTAGAAGCATTATTGCGAACAAAATATCTTGTTTTCAGTTATGCGTGCACATTGGCTTCTTCATCTTCGCGCTCCGGACAGTACGGTCCATTCTTTCATCTGTTGTTGCCTCAAAACGGCGAAGCAGGATCTTTTCCGCCACGAATCGACGAATATCAACCACAAGTTTTTCCCGAAGTTCCGATTCGCGGACAAACGATTTGGATCGAATGTTTTGCTTATGGATTGCAAGTTTAAGAATCAGGAAACCCAAATTGACTGTGTTTATTTCAGTCCAGCTCCTAAATATCGGTGGGAACGATTGGACGGAGAGCCGTTCAATTCACGTTACAAGATTCTAAATTATGGTCGAGTATTGCGAATCGAAGGCGTTCGACAATCTGATGCTACTCATTTTCGTTGTACTGCGACAAATGAACGTGGATCAGCAACAGCTGAATTACAACTTGTAATTCAATGTAAACGTACTTTGAAGGCTACTAATTGACGTTTACATTTCAGTTCCGCCGATCATCGCACAACCATTAGCCGATTTGCTTGTTGCAACGAACTCAACAGTCAGATTGGCGTGTCCGATTGTAAATCAACAATCACCAACGGTTCATGTCGAATGGTTTAGAAACGGATTACCGATTCAAGTAGGTTGTAAGTCGATAACTAGTTCGAACAAAGTCTTTTAGCCGGTCTTAATGGCTGCCGATGAGCGTAAACGTTTTCGATTACATCAAAATGAATTGGCTATTAGTCGAGTACACGTTGAAGATGCACAAGTTTATCAGTGTCGAATATCGAATGATGTTGGAACCGCGTCGTCGAGCATGCTTTTGACAGTTCAAGACTCCAAACCGATTTTTCATCCGAACGTATTTCCACGTCGAGTTTTCGTTGTTGATGGCTCATCACTTCGATTACCGTGTCTTTTCTATTCGATGCCACGAGGTAGTTCTCGTTGGCAACGTTTAACTCGTGAACGAGACTCTAACACTCGTCCGTTGTTTGATCAAGTCGAAGAAAACGGCATAGTTTTACTTTTGATCGAATCTTTTACCGTACAACATCAAGGAGACTACGAATGTCGGTATGCTTTTGGACTACAATAGTCGCTTTAACAGGTAGTTTAGAGCAAGAAATGACTTTGGAGAGAGTCGTGCTGTTGTTCAATTGGTAGTTATGAGTAAGTAAAAGAGCTAAAATATGAGTATGAATTATCTTATCAGCACGTCCAAAGGTCTCAATTAGTCAGTCAGTGAAACCCGATGCTGATGGCGAAGGCTACGGTTTGCAGCTTAGTTGTGAAGCAGAACTGGAATGTGCAACGCAATCTTCATGTCCCGAAGCACATTTTCAGTGGCAATTTAACGAACAAAATGCACAACGTATGCGCGAGCTTCGCGTACGTCAATTCGTCCGAAGTATCGGAGAAAGTGAAAGATCAACTAAAATTCGACAACATGCATCAGTTGATGCATCCTCATCGTTTGTTGCAAAGAATGTTGGACGGTTTGCTTGTTCATCAGTTTTTGGCGGTGCATCCGCTGAGATCGAACCGCCTGGAATCTCGCGACTTGCTGCAATTGCACCAACACAGTTAAAAGTTTTGAGTGTTGATTCAAATTCTGCAAAACTCTCGTGGCGATTAGCTCCGATTCAAAAACGACATGAATTTCGAATCGACGGTTTTCAAGTCGAAAAGAGAACTGGAGATGATAGAACTTGGCGGCCGCATTCCAACGAACCGTTTCGTACCGGCGATAGAATTATTGGCGCATTTCTTGTGCGTGATCTTCGACCGAATTCAAAATACCAAGTAAGTTTAGTAAGACAAGGAATTCTAACGACCTTTTAGTTTCGTGTTCGAACGCGATCAACTGACGGAGTCTTAAGTCTGCCATCGGCTTCAACTCCGTGGATCGAAACTCCAGTCGCCGCACCAGACGATGTCATTGCAAATTTACGTTGGAAACTTCTCGATTCATCACATTTGCTGTTAGAATGGGATCCAATAGAAAAGGTATAAAGACTTTAAAACACTACATTAACCAGCGGGATTGTTTAGTCCCATCATAATGGTCCAAATCTTCGTTATAACGTTACATGGACAGGGAACGACGACAATGGGTCACATGTAGTTGACAGAGCGAATTATGTGATTCCTCTACGACCTGATAATCTTCATCGTAACCCAGAAACTGATTGTGCAATTCTGGCAGTTGGAGTTCAGGCCATGAACGATGTGGGAACTTCCATGACTACAGAAACAATCGTTTATGTTACCGATCAAGCACCTAAACGTCAAGCAGTTAATCTCCATCTACAAACCTACAATGCCACTCATCTCAATTTAACTTGGGATTGGGCTAATGCAGAACAATGCGAGAACGTACGCGGAATCATGATCAGTTGTATTGACGAATGGGAAGATGTCGACTCGAAACCACGAATCGTAATTCCTGAGAACTCAATTTTGAACCTAACTGTTCCACCACACACATCAGAAGTTTTAGTTGGTGGATTGGAAGCGTGGACTGTTTATCGATGTTCTTTGGTCGCTTTTGATCAACACGGTCGCCGAGGACCACAGAGTTTAACAAGTGAATCAGCACGAACTGCTGAACCACCACCTTTTGAAGCGCCATCAATTTTGCGAATCAAATTACACGAAACCTTGAGCGGATACACGACTCTGATCGATTGGACGATGGTTCGATTGAGTACGGTGTTGAATGCGAGTGAAGAACGTGGGTATTATGTGTATGTTTTTGTATCCGAAACGGCAGAAAACCCAATTGTAAGTTTGAGAGAAACTGTTACACGAATAAAAGTCTCTGAAGAGCGGGAATTGAACTCATTTTAACTTTGAATATTGCAGGTGTTGGAATTGCGTGAACGGGAAATGATCGACGTCCGAAATCCCAGTGCTCGAATCGATGGTCTCAAATTGATGTTTTTGTATCGAATTCAAGTGGCGGCTTTTAATGCGGGAGGCGGTAAGTGACTCAAAGTGATTGTAGTTTATTGGCGTTTTAGTTGGACCACGATCAGCTGTGACGACAATTCGAATTGGAGCTTCCGATCAATCGACACCCGACTCAGCTTATCGTTATTGTTCTTCGTGGCTAACAATCGGATTGTTTCTGTTGTTGAGGACGTGGATTGTTTGATCAAGAGTAGCTATCGGTGCCTTTCACTTCCGTCTCTCTTGCACTGCCATTTTCTCATTGTGTGTGTACGAAATAATTCAGAAATAAACTTGCAAGTGCTCTACGTAGTTGAAAGCAATGCAATGGACAGACCATGGACCGAATTCCGGAACAACGAAAATAACTCTGCAAATTTAAGTGGTGTTCATTTGAAAAGGTTTGCAGGATAAGTTTCAGAGCGAAGTGCACGTGAGTGATGATAAAGTACGCTGAGACTTCTAATCCTCCGACTGATTGTCACTTCCTCCTTTCCTACGATTTTGTTTCATTCTAAGAAAACTGTCATTTCTGATCGGTGTCGAAAGGTCGATTTGAAGAATTCGAAATTTTGAAAGCGTTCCGAAAACACTAATAACGAGGAAATGGAACAAGACGTCTCGTCGGAGTTAATACCCTTCACTAAGAATCGCAGGTTTTAGGCGTACGATTAGAACTATTGAACTGAATGTTTTGAAATAAAACGTTCAAACTTCCACTTCCTTTACGCCTCTCTTTGAAGTCGTATATAAGGAGTTGGTGTCTTCAAAACTCCACATTTCAAATGTTTACTCCAATTCCAGTGACGACCAACAACAAGATGTCCACCGTTCCAATGACTAAGAAGTTGAACGATAGTCCCTCTCAACGCCGACGAAAACTTTTCCAAGAGCTGTGTGTTGAATTCGGAAGCTCCGAATCAATTCCAAGCACCATCTACAAACGATTTCTACCCGAGGTCTCTTACCGTGTGCTCAGATGCAATTCAATGGAAACGATTTCCTCCGGCAATTTGACGCGAAACTTCAAGCCTGGCACCTACTTCTGTCTATGTTGTGGCTTGCATCTTTTTGATTCCAATTCGAAGTACGGAGCTCACGGCTACTTGTCTTTTTCCCATGCAACGAAAAATGTAGAACGATGCGAACATCGTGACGATGTTAAACGAATTGAAGCCCGATGCAAAAACTGCTTCTCTCATCTTGGCTACATCTATCGAGACGATGTGTCGGAGACCGGAGAACGCTTCTCAATCAACTCGGCGGCTTTGGAATTCGAAATGGAAAAGTTCGATGTCGCCCTTCAAAAATACTCGCGTCGGAATCTATAATCTTGTTGTATTTTCTTTTGCTATACGGGCATAATTGTTGTAAATTACAAATAAACCGAAATCCTAAATTTATTCGACATACAAAATGTGCACTTTTCGTGTCTTCGATTCGTAAATCCATCAACAGCTATGAATAATGTTGACGTTCATATGATAGAAATCAGTCGCTTAGAAATCTGATTGTAGGACTTTGTGATGAGGACTTTGAATCTTTTCATTTCGCTGAATAGAAGATGAGCTTTGATTTTTAACTCTACTACATTTTGCCACCGGTTTATTGCTTTGCCAAAATAACTGAGTGGTTCTGTACAACACTTATTAAACACACGAATAGAACAATAATATGACTTTAAAAAGACCCGTGAAGTTTTGAGATGTTGTCGGACATCCAAGACGTTTCAGTTAAATGTCAAAGATGTCCAGAAGACGATCGATTTCATCTTGAATTTCTCTGAATGTTGCTCTGTCGTTGGGCATCTTTTGGAAACACTTTGTATGTGCTATACGTACTCTAAAACATGCGAAACAATAAGAATTATTTTGATTTTGAATTACAGTTGTTCCGGACACTCGGCTGGAAACTCGGCTTTTCCATTATCCTCAAGATGCGAAATCAATTGATCGGTTTCGATGTCAGCAAACGGCCGTTGACCGCCACTGAATATCTCGAAGAGCAAAATGCCGTAACTCCAAACATCCGATTTCTCGGAGAACTCGCCAAACTTCAACGCTTCGTAAGACATGTGTTTTACGGGCAACTTTCCTCCTTTTCTGCAAACAAAAGTGGTCACTTATGATTAAAGTCGAAAGATGATTACTGAGTATACAGTGCGTCGGCTGTCAAACGACATAAGCCAAAGTCTCCGATTTTCGCCGTCAAATCGTCAGTCAAGAACACGTTTCGAGCTGCCAAATCACGATGGACAAAACCGAGAGAACTCAAATGAACCATTCCAGCACAAACTTGAGAAGCAATTCGTAGAAGGTCGGTGAGTAGAAGACAAACGTCGACTTCATTGCATCGTTCACTTGTCTAAATTTCTGAGCTCATATCCTTCAATAAAAACATACCAGATAATGCAGTTCATGTTTGCGCAGAACTTTTAACAGATCTCTATGTGAACAATATTCTGTTGCAATTACCGGATTTTCGGGATCTTTCACACAACCGATCATAACCAACAGATTGTCGTGCTGGCCGATCGTTTTCATGAACTGTATTTCTCGGATCATATCTCTCTAAATTCACGCATAGAAACGCCAATAATTGTCTATTTACCCTCACGGACTGATCAGCATAGGAATGAGCAAATTTAACGGCAACATCCATTTCAATCGTATAATTATCTCGTTTCTTCTTCACTCGACCTTTGTAAACTGTTGCCGAGACGCCCGTTCCCAACACTACGGTTGCTTCGACTTTCAATTCTTTAGGTGTCAACTCCCATTGATCCACAGAAAGTTTTGGCTCCCCAAACAAAAGACGACGAGCACGAGATGCATGTTCCTCAGCAAACATACTAAATGTCCACAATTGAGAAGCCAATCGATATCTTTTACTAACTCCAATTTGCTTTGTAGATACCGACGTCTTACTTTGTATCCACAAAAAGCTGTCAATCCAATGACCAACAAACCAACAATCGAACAGCCGATAATAAGACCTGTTGTCAACGCTAAAATCCAAAAGTTTTGTTTGCATTTCTGCGCAAGGATTCACACCTTGGTTCATTGGAGATGATGTTCCAGTGCGATTTCGCGTGGCCAGAAACGTCCAGTCGCAAATGTTTTGATAGTTGTTAAAGATATCCTCGTAGGTAATGTGCCTGAACTGCATGAAATCTTGTTGTGGATTAAAAGTGTAATTGGCAAGCGATGGACAGGGTTCGTTTTTTGTATCGTTGAGATCTCCGCTAAGAAACAAAATGACCGTGTGCAAAGAGAACTCTGTGTTAAATCGCTTGATTGTCTTAGCAAATTGATCGCCAAACATCTGCTGAAGATCGGGATACTTCGAGTATTCAGAGCATGGAATATCAGTTAAGATCACGGCCATACTTTCGTCGATGCAATCGTTGCTATCCGATTTCAATTGTTTGGCCAAATTGTCTTCTATCGAAAAGTCCGTGTATCTAAGGCTGGAGTCTTGCATTCGAATTGTTTACAACTTACGGAAGCAAAACGACGTCTTTGGCAGCCACTTGAATACTGCCACAGTCACCGCGCACGCCCAGATAACAAGTGGTCGAACCATTGTACGGCGGCAGAAACAATGCGATCTGTTCACGGCTAAATATCAAAATAACATTTTGCACTATGCCCACGCGTTCTCATATAAATTTGGAGTTTAAAAGCTTAGTTAAACGGAAATGACGGACAAGAAATTCTACGAGGAGGTTAATCGTTTGTTATCAGAAAAAGCTCAACAATCGTAGTTTTGGGTTCAAACTCTTTGTTAAAAGCAATTTAAATGGCACTCAAGTTTCACAAACCAACGTGACTTTTTAAGCTAATAATTCTTATTTGTAAGGGAATAGACTTCAAAATGCTCATTTTCTGATCAAATGACTCCCGAAGACGGAGTGATTATTGAGTCCGATAGATGAACTTACGAAGTGTCTTGAGAGTTATATGTGCAGATGTAAACAAAGTTTTCGACATAAGCTCCGCAATCCGGAGTACCGCATTGTGTTTTCGCGTAGAACAAGGGAATCAGAATGATCTTTCGTGTACATTCACCATGAACTTCAAGAACCAAAAAAGCTAATAAGACGGGAACGAACATTTAAGCAGGAAACACAACTTTTAGAAGCCAATAGAAAACGAGCAGTCATTCTCGAAGCGTAATCGAAGTACGCCAATTTGCGGCAGATTAAAAATTGAGAAAGTTCGATCGATAAAGAATAGAAAGTACGCAATGCAAGCCAAAACGTCGGGCTGTGTTCGTCATGATGACAGAAGACATTGGTTCAAAACTATGCTAACGTGTTTGGGACAAAAGTGAACGCCGAAGACATTTCAACGGCATGATGAACTGGCGAAGATGATGAAATTGTCATGTAGATTAGAAAAAAGAGTTAAATAAAGTTAGTGATTTACGCACTCTCTTTCAAGCGATTTTTGTCGATTGAAAAGAAAAAAAGCGTTTGCACCCTTAAGTTCTTAATGAATTTCAGAACATCGAAACTTACGTATGTGCCAGACTACTGCAACTGTATACAAAGGAGTTCAGATATTGTTCACATAGATAATAGTACGAGTTGGTAGTCGAATTGCACCCGGTTTCGTGTTGAAGAAGCGGTAGCACGAAGACTTGAGACTTGCAGCCGGCTAACGATCGACCAACGAAAACCAAAATGAACACAAGTTGGATGATTCGTCGTGGATCAGCCATTTCGAGTTGTTTGCAATTCAACACACGAAGGGTCTTCGAAATGAGTGTTGGCAATTGACAACACTTCAAATTTCGTCTGTTTCTACTGATAAGCGGATTTTGACAAACGACGTCGGCACGTCGACTGTTAATCGATCGATTACAAAGAAGTTGGCTCGCGCCAGCATGTTTCTTGACGCACCTTTCAAATTTACGAACATCTTCAAGATCTTGGTATTGTTTACTGTAATCGATTGGGGTGAAAAGTTCTATGGATTTTTATTCTAAATGAATACTCTAATTCTTCGTGAACTCGATAAGAGGAACGTGGCTCACATCCGAGTTGTTTTCGAAATTTGCACAAGAATTCATTTTTCTTACGAATTTTTGGTACGAAGCGCGTGTTCCGGAAGCTTGTTGTTGAGCAGAAGACTGGAAAAATGAGCTTGTTGTCAAGGAGTTGCACGTACAACAATTCAACTCTCGACTTTAAAACTCGGACGACTAACTTTTACGTCCGACATCTGAGATTACGATTGACCCGAAATGGAACAATCGCCGATTATACGTGATTGGCAAAAGGATTGTGTCTATTTGATTCAATTTCCTCGTGCTCGATGTTGTCCATCAATATCACCATACTGTTTGAAATTGGAAACGTGGTTACGAATGGCGGACATCGCTTACCACGTTCGTTTCTGTCGTTGTTCTCATCACGGAGTTTCGTTTAGAATGTTGGCAACGAATTCAAGTTTTTATCACACAGAGGACAAGTACCGTTTGTTGAATTAAATGGTCGTCAGATCGCCGATACGAACTTCATCATGGCCGAATTGTCGAGGATATTTGGTGTTGAAATTGATGGACATCTTAGTGAAAGAGAAATAGCCGACTTTCGAGCCTACTCGTCGCTGATCGAAGACTCTCTCGCGTGGTGAGAAAGAAGCATCAATGGAAATGAATGCGGGTTTAGGAGTTGTGCTTATTATCGCTCCCACAACATAAGTTTTTTGGCCACAGAAGACGGACTGATCAATCACTTCCAAGGCTTCCGAAAGTTCATGTTTCGGACGTTAGGAATGGCAAAATTGAAAAGATCGGTAAGAGAATAAGACATTTCGCAGTAGACGTTTTAGTACCGTCAAAAATGTTACGCTCAAGGAATTGGACGGAACAGCGTATCGGAAGTGGAAGTGATTACGAAGAACAATTTGAAGGCGTTGAGCGCGTTCCTTGACAACAAACCGTTTATGATGGGCGAGCAGAGTGGTTCGGTATGTTAACACAAATTCAATAAGACAATCCGTTTAGTTGGATGCAACCGCTTTTGGTCATTTGTGTATGTTCATTTACACTCCCACAAATCGCAATATCCAGCAATATATCGAAACTGAATGTCGAAATCTGGTCGATTATGTTCGTAACATGAAGGAGTTGTATTGGCCGGTAATAGCTGTTGAGTTCACAAGATTATGGCTTTTAGGATTGGAACGAAGCGACGTCAAAGTTGAGTTTAGCAACTCGACCAAATCGAGCAAACACGCTTTCAACTGTTGAATCAATGACGTGTGTTTAGTCAAATCTTCGTTGTTTTTAACGATAATTATTCAGACGACCAAAACTATTGACTCCCGCTCTAACATCGGTTCGAGAACCCAATCCCGAAGCACACATCGATCCACGTGGTGACATCGAAATTTTTGATGTTGAAGAACCAATTGTTCACGAGTAATTAGTCGTATTGAAAGTGTATTTGAGAGCGAATAGGCTGCTCACTTTATTGTACGTCTACAGTAGCCTTGATGTTTGTCTTGCAGTATTGATCTCAATTAAACGTTAAATTTTTATTGTACAACAAACAGGCAAATTGTTCACTTAGACGACTACGTATTCGATTCCGCATTGTCAATTGTAATGGTGATATTGCAATGAGTGCTATTCGATTCTGCATCAGGAGTTGTCGGTTCGTCTGACGGTCGAAAATTTTGAAGAGAAACGAAGGAGTTCGAGTGAGAGTTCAAGTGCTTTCTACCTCCACGTTCTGACGACGGTGATGCGCCGGTTGTCATCACGGCTCGTAAGCCCATTAGCCTAATAAAGTTCATTATAATTGCGAAAATTGAAATTACGATTTTGACAGTTTGGTTTGTGGTAACGAAGCTCTGCAACGATCAGCGAATGCGGCGAATATACGGGCATTCGGGTCGGTAGAACCGGATGAGTGACGTTGCTGATAGCTAAAATGCCTTCGTTGCGGTATAACAAAATAATCGCCAAGGGAGTCTCTAAATAGAATTGAAGTTGTAAACATCGAATTCGTAGAAAACAAACGGAATGATCGAGGGTTTATCCGATTGAATTCGCTGGGCGTTAAGATGTGCAGATTTGCGACGTTTTCGAAGCGCCTCATTGTGCTGATATCTCAACTCGCGATTAATAAGTGCGTACCAAATCGGATTCAAAGCGCTATTAAAACACAAGAGAAAGTGGGCACCAAAGAAAACAACGTTTAGGGTTGTTCTTGACCATGAAGTCTGCAATTAGTGTGAGTGTAGACGAGAATACGCGAATATTATGACCTACAACGATAAATTGCATTTGAAGAGCCATCGTTAGAACCCATTGTGGGCTAAATAATACGAAGTAAGAGAGAACTATAGCAACAATTCTTTGCGTCACTTTGTGTAGTCGGGCCGCATTGTTCATCGACGAAAATGAATCCGAATGTTTACGAACATTTTTTGTATTTTCATGTAAACGTAAGATAACCTGAAATCGTAGCTATGAGCATGAAGAATCAGCATACCCGTAAGTAAAAGAATATGATCAACAACGCCGGTGCAACAAATCCGGCTGAGAAGGTGATTAGAGTGAACGTCATCGGTGAACTCGTATCAAACACACACTTCGTAACGACTAAAACTATTTGAAAAGTTTATTGAATGTCAGGAAAACGTATTCACCTTCTTGGCTTGTTATCATCTCGTCGACTTGATCGGCAGTCCGTCTATTAATTTGATGCACTGTTGATCCCACAATCACTGGATAAAGAAGCAACGTAGCAACCGCAACGCAAATGAGCAAAACTCCAATTGCAAACGTATTGTTTCGGTATCTAAAATATGTGTTCATAGGCATCAATGCAACAAAAAGCGTACTTTAGCGACGTGATTGGTGAGCAAATACAAAGATATCTGGATTAAGATAAGTTTAGCCAATTACTCCAGAGTCAACGAACCTATCCCACGATAGTACTGTGAGAATAAAACTACTCAGCAATTTGTTTACGTTTTCTCCGGCCCAGTAAATTTTACAGAGAACGGTGCCAAACAGCCACTGGCCCTCTAGTATGTCGAAGATCAGCAACGGCAGGTGAAATACAACAAGCAAATCGACGATACTCAATCCCAAGATGTAGATGTAAACGGGTGTCGTGCCCATAGCACTCATTCGCTGTGCTCCACTGGTTTTCTTGTTGAAGATAGAAGCTAGCACGCGTATCAACATGACAATCACGTATCTACAAGCTTACATTATAAGCGTTCATCAATGTATCCCCAACCCATTGCCAAAAGTACCGCCGATAAAAATCAGACCGTAGATACTCGTGAATGTCAATTGAATAATTCGCCTTGTTTGTTCATCATCGAGCTCAACCGATTGATCGTAATCTGCAGCAAAGTCGGCAGTCAAATTGACGTCCATTGTTCAACTTCTCTTTTCCATATCCTGAAATTGCTCGAAGCGGCTTCAAGACGTCTGAATGGAAATCGCGTAGACAGCGGTTATGTTGCGAACAGACGTTGGAAATTAATGTGCGAGTGAAATAAATATGCATGCCGCCGTTCCAACAAAAAGAAATTGGCCTTCGTCTGATGGAACGAGCAAATTAACCGAAAGCATCAAACTGATGACAAATTGGGTTTTGGAAATCGATCGAACGTATCTGAGATTAAGGAATCAGGATGCAAGGCAAATGACCCAGCAGCTGCTCTTATTCCCAAACTAGTCAAATTAGCAAACGAACATCTCAGGCCTCATATTTATTCATTATATTGGCACTGGGTGATGTGTGGGAACCGTTGTGAAGTAATTAGTTGAGCGAAAGCTCACAACTTAACCGGAAACTTTCATTGAGACCTAGTAATTTCCTTAGGGATGTGAAGGTTGGATGTGCCCGAACAATCCAATTGTTTCATTCGATTATTCACGAATTCCAGACGTTTTTCTCAAATTCTCATTATCGCTAACATCGTGCACGGGCTTCACAACCCGAACCCTTCAGCCGTTCAGTGGACCATAAAACTTGACGGAACATCTCCACAGACATTGTCCTGTAAGTTCACAAGCGTGAAGAATTCGTTTTTGAAATGAAAACATTGCATGTTGGGGAACAATTACCGCCGGAATACAACGACCAAGAGCTCTTATCCGACGGATATCAAAAAGTTCGAACAATTCGAATGGACGGAATTCGTGAACTCGGTAATCAGGTTAGAAGTCACGACAGAAGGCGATTGCTCGACGTGTTCGCAGAAGTCGCGAGATTGCGTCTGTCCACGAATGGAAAAGAATACTTGAGAGCACGGAACACTTTGAAGAGCACAACAGTTTTCTAATTTCGTTCCCAATCTCGTTTCTGCTCTGAAGATTCAATAATCGAAAGTCGTAACAGAGAAATAAAACAGTCGGTGCGGATGTAATCAAAGGAATGAAACCAATTAAACGAAATTCGTTGGCCAGTTTCTCACGATCCAATTTACAGACAACTGAATTCGTAGGTTCGAACTGGCGAACACGATTAATGTCCGGACGGATTGCACAAAAATGGAATGTCTAAGGAGTTGATGGCTGAAAGAAGGAAGTTTGTGTTCTCTGAATTTACGTATTCCATTAATTGGTTGCGTGAAGTTGTGAGTTGAAATGCGTAAATGGACTGAAGAAGTTCTTCGTGGAAAGAAGGGCGAAGACAAATGAAAAAACGGCACACGCAAAGTTCCATCAACTTGTGATTGTATTTGAGGTTGACACATCCATAAGACTGCGTATTATTCACTTTCGTGCGTCTTCTCTTCCGGACCGTCCAGCGCGCAGATTTGTTGCAACTGTCCGTCAAAAAAACTTCAACATCTCGCTCAAAAATAGAAAATTCGAAGCACGAGATTCTGAGCTAGGACAGAGTTAATTTAGTCTTGAGTTTAAGAAATCACACGAATTCCTTTTAATTTGATGTCACAGAAGCTGCTTCAAATTTCCTCGGTGTTGTTGATTATCACTTTTTATCGCTTAATCAAACATTAAGACTTACAAATGAAACTTCCAAACTTGTGAGTTCTATTCACGTACATAGACAATGTGCGGAGCGTACTATTGTAACACACACGGACGTGGAGAAAAATGTTGCAACCCAGTTGTTTTGTTCATTGATTCCTAAGACAATAGACAATCGAGGGTGATGGTCAAGAGCAAATGAGTTAGTTTTGAATCAGATTGTTCGAACATGAGACGGGTTCTTGTTTTGGGAACAACTGAAACCAAACTCAAACGTCAAAAATGTCCGTTTGTTGTCCAAATGTAAGTCAATTGAACGGTTTCTTATATCTTCTGTCTTTAGTATTGGTATCACTCTAACACTTACGATTGTGGCTTTGATTGTCTATTACAAAAATCAGATTCTTGGTCGGTGGAAATTTGATTCGTTCTCCCGAACAGAAACGCAGAACTCAACTTCAAGTAGTGATGCACAAACATCAAAACGCCTACGTAGAACTCTGGCACATCTCGAACTTTTACCTCTACGAAATATACTCGATTCGCTGCAACATCCGGCTCAAGCGTTTGGTCAACGAGTTCGCCTCAAAAACTTTGATTCTTCAGCAACATGGACACAACGGGAACAATCTCGGCCACTTTTTTCATCGGAGAACAAAGCGCAGCCCTTTCAACATTTCCAAGCAGTCGACTTCCAAACAACCACACCGTCACATTCAGTCGACGAAATCACGCACAGCATTCTAACTGACCTTCAAATTGCTACTCCTGTTTCGTCTATTGATGTTATTTTGCCAACACAACCAACTATTTTGATTCCCGTGTCGCCGGTAATCGTGGAATCAAACACTGCAGAAATGCCCGAAGCATCAAACTCAGAGAACGTGGTTGCCGTGACTATCTCACCGTTTGTTGAATTACAAGGTCATATCAGTAATACAAAATTCCTAAGCACAGCTATTCCGCAAGTGCCTGAAATTATAGGTCTTCAACCGGACGTTATAGCACCGCCTCCGCTAGTTAACTTACCACAAATTGAACCCGCGACTCCAACACAAAACATGCCAACCCCTTATGTAATTTGAATGCTGCTTAGTGTTTCTGATTTCAAAAGTAAATGTTAAATATTCATAAGTCGGTTTGTTTGCTCGAACGATGTTACTTGAGAAGACGAGTTCAGTCTTCAGAGCTTGAATTCTTTAGTCAAGAAAAATTATTTTATAAGAGTCAGTAGCTATTGGAATGCATAAGAATAATCACGAGGATCGACGTCAAAACATCTGCGTGTTGGACGTGAACAAGTAGCGGCAATTATCTTTTCTTACCGGAGTTGTATAACTAGAGAAATTAACTCTATAAGGAAAAACGGTCGGTCTCTTTGTCCGTAGCTGTTGCTCTTACGTTTATTCGCAGGTAAAACTCCCGGCTTCAGTGGCCGGACAACAAATGTTGTACCTTTGCTCCGACGAGACCGCAAGTTTCTACTTTTTGTTTTTGCGCTGCTTCTCAGTTTTTGTGTTTTCTGTCACCTGTTATCCATGTGCTTTCGTTTAAACTGATTCGCGATCTTAGTGTTAACTTCGGAAGCATTCAATATTATGTGCTATCTTTGTATAAACACCATAGGCTTTAAAAGTGCAAAGCGACGGGAAGTGCGCGTTGTTCGTAGTTTGTTTTTGATCGACGGTTTAATGGCAACTCCATGAAATTGCTCGGTGTGATGGCTTCTTGGTTTTTCGATGCGTACGAGTTTCTTATTCACAAAACGATTAAAATCTCGTCGGCTGTCCTTTGAAATTTATTAGGTTTTCGAGTTGCTTTTAAGACGTGCGTAAATGTTGCACTTTCTAACCCAAAATGTTATGTTGTGAGCAGGAAATGAGAGCGGAACGACGGCCGTGTACGATATGTGGAACTTCAACGCAGAGTATCGGCTACAAAGCATTCGTGTGTGGAGGTAAGAAACAAGTTATATGAGATTACTTATTGCTTTGCTAGCGTGTTCTATCTTTTATCGTCGCAATTTTCGCAATCATAGGCAAATAAAATGCAAAAAAGAAGGAAAATGCGACTTGACTGCAGGTTTGTATGCTTTTAAATTTCTTTATTTGATCTTGTTGACCAGGAAATCGAACAACATGTCGATCATGTCGTATGAAAGCATGTAGAACGTTGGGCTTAAGGTTTGCTAAAGATCAAAATAATCGTAACAAACGTTTGCAGAATGGTTGGCTCCAGCCTCGTAATACAATCCAATGGTTACCCCGAGGCAGTAGCTTTCATATATCTGCCTAAAATTAATCTCAGATTTAGGACGATGTTGAAGATGATACGGATTTGCCCAATGCTCAAGCGATCTCAATTTCGTCGATTATCAAATCCGAATATTCAAATAGTGCAATCGTATTACAACCAACCACTTCATTACAAGCTCACTGTGAGAGTTTAGCGGGCGTCAATGAATCCAACAATAACGTTGTCAACAACTTTGAACCTGCAAATGCATCCACGAATCTGTCCAACAGTGCCAACAACTTTTTAGCAACGCAATTTTCTCCTTCGGCAACCAGTTTGTCCGATCCAAGATCAGTTCAATCGACTTGTTTGCCTTCAACACCGCTGATGAATGTTGTTGACTCGACGCTTGAACAGCAACAAAACCCGCAAAATACAATCGATGACTTCTTAGTTGAAACTATCGTTAGATTAAAGACAACTCTAAACACGCCCTTATCTGTCTACTCAATGCTTCATACAAGTTCAATACATTTTCCGTTGATGATCAAGAATGTGCTTGCGTACTCACGCTTCGAAGAACGCCAGCGAACGTTGATTCAACTTGCGATGAATGAGACGGATGTTCAAATACTGGGAGGAAGATACAAAGAAATTGGAATGAAAACGTACAGTCTTTTGGAGAACAGCGTCTTGCGTTTGGCTTGCATCGCAATCACCGAGCTGTTGGATGGTTGTACAGAATTGAGTTTGCAACAAAAAATCGCTGTTATAAAATCGTCATCCCTTGAAGCCTCATCTATTTATAAGTACAGTTTAACATCGAGAGCATTTCCTGAACTCAACAGCCAAAACATGGCACTATTTCCTTCTTTATGTTGCCGCCTGGATAATATTGAAGGTAGGTAGCGATTAGAATTAACGCTTATTTATGGATTCAGTGTTCATGCAAGATGAATACCTTAAAACCAAACACGTAAGTTGTTGAAATGCTTGAAGATCGAAAAAACGCAAACTCACTTATTATTTTTATCGCCGTCGAGCATTTTAACATACGATTGTTAATCCAATCGCTTTAGATCATGGAACCGTTGTGGCGTGTAGGACGAGTAGGTATCGCTCGATTTCGCAACCTTCAACCGACATTTGATGAAGCCGCCGTTCTGTTCGGAATCATTGTGCTCGAGAATATCGAACGTTTGGGAATAATGAAAACGTTTGTTGCTGCTCAACGAGAACAGCTTTACAGTGAATTCGGCTACTACTTAAGTCTTCAGGTAAATGCAGCACAGAGAAATGAACACAACGATTTCAGTGCGGTGCTCAAGCGGCATCAGTTCGATTGATTCGACTACTCACTTTGCTTTGTGATGTTAGGGTTCGTTGAAATCAAGAGATCCGACTAACTGTCAGGTTTCAGTGTTACACTACGGCATACGAAGATACTTTCTCGCTTTTGGGTGTTTTAGTGCCACCTGATCGAAATGCATTTTGGTCCCATAAACCGCACATTAGTGATGCTCAGTTACAGAACCTCGTTGAACCGAATAACTGATAACCATTTCTGGATTTTGTAGTTTATTTATTTTACATTTTTGCCCTAATAAACTCATGACTGTTGTTTTAATTGTCGATTTCAATGTTGACATTTTTCTTGTTTGCGTTTGCAGAATTGAAGTGACGGCTAAACACGAAAAACGGATTGTGATTTGCAGGGTTCGAGTGATTAGTTCGGAGTTGCTCCCGCATTGAATGATTATGATTAATGAGCCGACGACTTTGCAGCAAAATGGCGCTTTGAAAGTCGACTGACATCTTTGATTTGTATCAAAGTTTAGACAAAGAAACGATGTTTGACCCAACATTGAATATTCAGCGGTGTGGTCGATTCGTATTTCAACAAAACATTTTTAAGCAGGTCAAAGGAGACGAAGCGGAAATCGTTTTTTCCGTTCTCCTCTCGTCCAATTGGTTTTTCGTTGGGTTGGAGCAGCTGCAAGTTGACTCGGCGATATGGGAAGAAGGCCCGAAAGAGGTTTGCTTGAGGGCAATTTGCATTTTGCCTTGAGCGGTTTCGTAATGCTAACTGCGGGTAAATTGCACCGCCAAACCCGCTGAAGATTGAGGGGCAGTGCGCGGTCTTGCAATCCGCTTTGCTCGTTGGCACTTTTGCTCTTCAATCTTCCGCTCCATTTGGACACCCGAATGGAAGTTGAGTGACCAGGCGGACGGCTCTCAAGCTCATCAAATAGCCATGGAATCGTATTTGTCGCATTAACTTTTCATGGGAATATGTTACTCTCTACTTTCACACCGAAGTTTTTTTGACGTGTGCTCGTGACGTGAATTTGGCCGTCGAATTAAACGCTCCGACTTTGATTGCAGAAGCGTGACGATGAGTCACAGCCGATTTTCGCTCTCTCTTATCGTGGTAAAAAAAGAGACGGCGCAGTGATGGTTCGTCTTTTTCGCGTCAACTCTGCGCCGTTTTGGTAACCAACTTGTGAGCGCGATCGTTTTGTCCTCCGACTTTCCCCTCCAAATGCTCTCGATTGGGAGGAGAGCGCGTCCATGGCGAGTTCGCAAACTTGTTATCTTTTTGCGTCCGAAAACTGAAACCACCGGAATGTTCACACGCCAATTCCACCGCGGTGTTCCAGCCGATTTTCGCGTCATTTTTTGTTTGGCGAAAATTTCCGTCTTTGGTTCTTTTCGCTGAACAGAATCACTTCGATAACTGCGAAAGTATCTTGTCGCTTATCGCTTGTAAACATTTGTGCAGTGATTTTGAATACTTTCGCTATTGATGGTCTTCTAAAGAATTTTCATCGTTAACCGACGAGAAGACGAATCGCCGCCGTCTCGGCTTTTAGCCGCTCGTTTTCGACCTTCGAATCTTTCGGTCGTTTTGTTGCTCAAAAGACCGACACGACCCGTGAGTCATGACCATCGACTAATGTCTTTATGCTTACTAACCATATTGTTTTCTCGACAACTCGTGGCCACACGATGTCCGTGAGAATTAATCATACGCGCGTATTGTTTTCGATAATCGTTTTGATGTTTCAGTTCGGAATGTCCGCGTCGAAAGATCGACCGGGTATCAAGATCCGCTCGTTTTTGGGCAAAATCTTCAACAACAATCATCTCGTTGGTTTCAATTCCAACACGGAAAGTGGTAGTGGAGAGAAACTGATCAGTCAAGTGGGAACTCCATTCAACACCGTACACAAGGTTCATGTCGGCTATGATGGTCAGAACTTTACGGGTCTTCCCGACAACTGGGCGAATATTTTGAACACATCAATCAGGTACTTTGATTGGTTTTTTGTTTTTACTGGTCATTTTCAGTAAACCGGAACGTGAGAACAATCCCGATACAGTCGTAAAGGCCCTGAATTTCTATGCCAAAACAATCCAACACAACGATGACGACAAATTCATGTTACGCAAATCTGTGTACACATCGGACGAAGATTTCCAGTCGTTGAAAAGCAATGACAGCGGAAGTAGTGGCCGCAAATTGGACACAATGGGCAACGGTTAGTTTGTTGTTTATGATCAAGTTTGACTTGTTTTTTCAGAACTATCTCAACTCTCAACTCGCGAGTCCACGTCGGCAGAAGAAGAAGCGAATTCGAGTCAATCAGCTATTCAAACCGTCGACTCAACGGCCACTCCGCCCACCGTTCCACCGCGTCGAGTACGTCAAGAATCGGCGACTGCTCCCGTACCGCCGGTTCGCAGTTCTCCGGCACGTCCAGCCATCGAAATCAACGGTCGAACTCAGCCGCCACCACTTCCACCCAAACCAACGGTAAGATTCTTTTAAAAGTAAAAATAACAACTTCGATGTGATCGCTCAATCTCTCAATTCGAGCTTCAAAGAAAAGCCGCTTACTCGGGTGTCCGGTTCTTTCGTTTACAACATTTCGTATGGTGAAACATTACAAGTAATGAGTTGTGAAACACTTCATTTACTCAACACCTACGAATTGATTAATTTCCGTCTTCTCATTTTCTGATCGATTTGCGTAGTCGAGTGGTCAGTCAGACAAGATTTCCGAAATACTCACCGGACTTGCGGTCCAATGACTATCATTCTGTCAACTAATTTGCATTTCTACGACGACTAACCGGCTTTTCATCTCGTTAGTGAAAGGCGGGATCACGCGAATCTCTTCAGCGAAGGAAAAATCCGCCCCCGTTGACTCTCGACCTACGAGGATTAGAAATCATCCACGCAGAGTTTTCATTTACATAACCCAATCATTTGCGGGAAAAAACAAATCACGCAATTTGTTCCAATCGCTCGTAATGACAAAATTAGAATCCCGCTCTTCTTTTCATGTACAACGATTGATGGGTTGCAATTACGATTCAGCCAGACATCTTTATTGGGATGGAGAGTGATTTCACGGTCGTTTTTTGCAATCAAATCCACGCATCCGCCTCTTCAAACCAGTCCGTTGGCTATAAGCGAACAGAAAACTCGGTGGTTTTTAGTTGTTTTTTCCAAATCCACCCGCTGACTTATAATCAACGGATGGTACAATAAAAAGCGAACCGTTCGGATTTTCACAAAGTTTTTCCATTGACAATTTCCGCTTTACGAATCGAACAAACATTCGAGTTTTATCGGAACTCTTTGTTTTCGATGTCAGTCGATTTTGAAGACCATCTGTTGATCCATTCGTTTGCGTCGTCAAAACTTCACCAACTCGCAACACATCTGGAGCACAACCGACCGCCTACTCTCATTCCCGCCTATCTTTCGTTTTCTACCGCGACCTCTCAAAAAAACTCAGCGGATTTCCGTACGGTTTTCGTTTCGCGTTCTTTCGAAACAAACTAATTATCTCCATCAGACGTTAGATGCTATTCGAGCATCTTTCCAACTGAATTGTTTTGCATCGCTGTGGCCCTTCAACGGGTCAATTGGAGTTCAAAATTTTCGACTACTCATTTCCCTCTTCATCGCCTCGGCTGAGTGTCCACTCGCCGTTCTCCGCTTACATCGATCACATAACTGTTGCATTAACGGTAAATCAAAGGAGCCTCCATTCATTCACTCAGTTCATTTCTTGTATGATAATTTGTTTTAGCATCTCAAAAATGCACAAGCAAATGGACGTCCGTTTGTTCGAACCGATGGATCGTTGGGTTCGACCGGGTCCTCGAAAGCGTCGTCAGATGAAGAGTTATCGAAATCGACAGAACTAGTAGGTTTTATACTAGTATATCGTTTTTTATTCTTTCATTTAGAATGCCTACTCAAGCTCCGATAGTGCGACGAAACGAGATAGTCAACATCATTACGAAGAACCGCGAGTTCAACCGAATCGTGCTGTTCCTCGACAACCGTTGACAACTTTTGCCACCAACCCATCGACACCAATGAAACAAAACGATGTGGTTGTGCGTCAAAGAACTCCAAATCCAAACGAAACGAAAGCAGACGACCGTGCCGATGATATTCGAACGAGAAATCAACCGCGTGTTCGTTTAACTGACCAACAGGTGAGTTTGCTTGCAGTTATTCGAGTGGAAAATTTTGTTTTAATTCAACTTGCTGATCGCATACTTGATAGCAATTACGTTCTTTTGGGTTGTACGACCTTGGTCGTCGCTTTAATGCTGAGAAAATTACCCGTTCGATGTTGTAAGCCAGAGAGCGCAATTTTGGCGGGTTTCCAATCGATCGACATGAAGTGAGCGGCCGGAAACAGTCAATTACGAGTTTGCAAACGATTTGTGGAGCAAAATTATTTTAAACATTTCGCGTAAAAACAACCCACGAAACAAAGTTGCACTACAAATCAGAATGTTAAGAAGTCGATCGTCGATACACGTTTGTGCGTGTTCATTTGCCTCGAGAAATCGATCGGAATGCAACCGCAATGTTTTGCGTGAATGAGCAATCAGATTGAATAGACGGCAGAAATTGTTTCAAAATCTCACTGAAGTCGAATTAACCTAAAGATCAGCTTGTTTCAATCACTTCTACAAACAATAACATAAGTCAATCATCACCAATAACTTTGAGTTTACAGATTCTTGAAGAATTGAAACGAATTGTTTCACCGGGCGATCCGTATGCTCGTTATGTTCTCTTGGAAACGATCGGAGTTGGGTAAGTAGTGATGAAGTTGAACTGTTAGCAAGGATTTGAACAGAGCTACGGGAACCGTTTGGACTGCGCGAAGTTACATGACCAACAACGTTGTTGCCGTTAAACGAATGGCGTTCAAAAGTCAGCCGAAGAAAGAGATGCTGTTAACTGAAATCAAAGTCATGCAACAGTATCAACACAAAAATCTCGTCAATTACATCGATTCGTATTTGGTTGAGGACGACGATTTGTGGGTTATAATGGATTTTTTGGAGGGTGGAAACCTAACCGATGTTGTGGTTAAAACGGAGCTCGATGAAGGACAAATTGCTGCCGTCTTAAAAGGTAATCGAATTCTGTCAAGTACAACTGATAATTTCTAATTTTAGAGTGTCTTCTTGCTTTAAACTTTCTTCACAAGCATTCAATCATTCACAGGTAAGCTGTAGTTTATTTTACCTCCCTCTCCACGCTACACTAGACCAAGAATGAAAATAATCGTGCTAACCGCTTATTTCAGAGACATTAAATCGGATAACGTTCTGCTTGGAAATGACGGCGCTGTAAAACTCACCGATTTTGGTTTCTGTGCTCAAATTCAACCCGGAGCCAATAGAGCGACGGTTATTGGAACTCCATATTGGATGGCTCCCGAGATTGTAAATAAATCGCGTTACAACTACAAGGTCGACATTTGGTCGTTGGGTATTATGGCTTTGGAGATGATCGATGGCAGTCCTCCCTATCTTCACGAAACGCCGTTGAAGGTATAGTCAATGATCTCAATCACCTTAATTCTTATGTTTAGGCAATTTATCTGATTGCTAAAAATGGAAAGCCGGAAATTCAACGTCGAAACGAATTGGGAAAAGATTTCGTTGATTTCATCGATCGATGTTTAGTGGTAAATGCTGAGGATCGTGCCGATACCGTCGAGTTATTATCTCATCCCTTCATGCAACGTGCAAAGCCGTTGAGTGCTCTGATTCCGTACATCAAAGCCGTGCGCGGACTTAAAACTTGAATTCACCAATCTATTCCAATCGACTTGTAATGTTTAGGTTGAAATTTTGTGTTTATGTGTCGGTGAGATTTTCTATTTGTTTGCTCATTTCGATCAAATCTTCTCATTCTTCGAAATCAACGGGTTTTCTTACATGTGTATCTTTTTCTGAATGACCATTTGGTCCATGCATTTGTAATGAATTTACATTTTCTACCGCAATTTGTACATCTCCATTCATGACCCTATGCTTTTTCACCACAACAAGCATTTTGAATAGTTGTTTTTGTGCTATGTGATTACTTTTCGTATTAAATTATTGTAAAAAGACGCGTATGATTATCTACAAAGCAACTCATTGACCTCCACTTTTGGTCACATGTTCACAAATGATCATCAAACCGAATTCCACTGATTTTCTGTTTACAATCGTAGGTCGATAAGAGGGTAGAAGTCGTAGTGCTTGGTGATTGCTGATCGTTAGTACCGGGTAGTAATTAACAGCGATTAGATGAAGAGGCGTTTCAACATCTCCGTATTCTGAACGTCCACAGCTGCACAAACAAAAACCGAAACTTTGAATGTTAAGTCCAACTGTTGGATTTATTTAGCTTTTGTTCAAACACTTTTTTAAATGGAAATATAGTTCAACACAAAGATGGATTTCGTAAGCTGTTTAATCAAACTGATGAATTGCACGTTAATTAATTCGAATATAAAGGTCGATGAAAACAACGATCACACGACGATGCTTTCTATTGCTATCTTCTGCTTTTTTTGCTTACCAACTTCCATTATTGGCTATCAGTTGGTCGACAACTATCAGCCCAACAATCTTCTTAACAATTTCGACTTCTTTACCGGTGATGACCCAACTCATGGCTTCGTTAATTATGTAAATCGTAGTCAAGCGCTTTCGGCTAAAATGATCAGAACGCAAAACAATCAACTTTATCTCGGAGTTGATCAGCAAAATATTGTTTCTGATGGAGCTCGCGGCCGAGACTCTATTCGTATTTTTTCGAAGAAATCATACGATAAAGCGCTGATTATCCTCGATCTTGAGCATATGCCTGCGGGACAATGCGGAACTTGGAGTGCTTTCTGGACCTTTGGACCTGATTGGCCAAACAACGGTGAAGTGGATATTATTGAAGGCATCTTAAATTTATATCGACAAGCATTTTATCCTCAATTTTAGGTGTCCATATGAGCACCAAAAATGCGATGACATTGCATACATCACCTGGTTGCTTGATGACTAACTCAACTAACTTCAGTGGCCAGTTAATGTACCCAAATTGTGATGTTAAGGCATCAGGTCAACCAGACAATTCTGGATGCTCGATTACGGGTGGAAGTTACGGATCGGTGTTCAATAAACAGAAGGGTGGTGTCTACATGGCGGAATGGACTGATAGTTATATTCGAATTTGGTTTATACCACGTTCAAATATCCCATCCGATATTCTGGATTCCAAACCAGATCCATCAAAATGGGGCAAACCACTTGCTGAATTCACAAATCAACAGTGCGATTTGAATGCCAAAATTCGTTCTCAAAACATCGTCTTCAACGTCGCTTTTTGCGGAGACTGGGCAGGAGACCCTGCCGTCTGGCGGCAATATCCTCAATGTCTGGCAGCTGCATCCAATTGTGCTGATTATGTTCGCCATAATCCGTTTGCTTTCAAGGATACCTATTGGTTGATCAATTCACTCAAAATCTATAAGAAATAAGAGAGACTGTGTTGTTATTGAATTGTGACAAACCATTTTCATGTTCAAGTTTTTTGTAACATCTGGATTACTATTTGTAATTTAGTGTAATAAATCAATTCAAGCAAGTATCTAAGGCAATTTACTTCAAAAAGGCACTTATAAAGCAGCACGAAAAAAGTAGAGTGGAAAAGACGATAGTGTGGTTTCAGAATTGTGTGCAGTTAAGTCGTATATCTTCTGTAGTTTGATGTGAAATTCTGGGAAGGTGTAAGCGATGGCGAATGCTTCTAAAGCACTCAGCCATTTGTTTGCTAATCTTTGGAAAGCTGTCTACACATCGATTAAGTTGAAAGATCGTTCACTTGTGCATTTTCAAGAATGTTCTTGAAAAAGAATGGAACAAAAGCGTAACCTTGGCCCAAATAGAATTTGGATTGAAATTCGACCCTAAACATTAAGATTCGAATCGTTGAGAACAACAGCAAACTGACCAGTGAAGACGAAGAGCGTGTAAGAAAGCGGACAATCCTTCCATGAGCACAAGAATCGAAAAGGTCAGAACTCCAAAAGCAAAGAAGATCAAATATGTTGCAATTACACCCATCCATCCGCTCATACTCAAACCATTTCGTAGAACCATGTCCCACAAAACTTCGGATAATTGTGCGTGAGCTAAAGACAAGGCCCAAAGTCGAAGATAAGATGCAGTATGCGAAACACAACCGAGAACGTATTCGATCGTATGAATCGCCTGATGAACCATAACTTCACCGAACGGCTAAATGACATTTGCTTTCATTAACACAAAATTGCAAACCTCGTCTTGATGATGTCCGTGATCACCACCAGCGCCCGTAGCTTCGTGAGGTTCGTGATTCTCTTGAGTTTTTTGGTGGACTCCATTCTTCCCATTGCTGATTACTTCTGTTTCGTCGGTGTGCATGTTAATTCGCACACTCATGTTGTCTCCTAACGCCTTCTTGGCTTTTTTTTGTCGCATAACGTGATGAATTGGTTTGCCGAACAGCATAATCGGTATACAAATGACTGCAATGATAACAAGAACCGCTTCAAGCATTGATTGTCCCGGATACCCTAAAAACGAATATCATCGAATATTTTCGTTCACATACATTGATTCAAATAACAACCAGGTATCTGAACACCATTTTCATCGACGAATCCTTGATCACGTGCTTTGAACATGAACATATTAATCAATCCAATCTAAACAGCTGAGTGGAGCGGATTGAAAGCGAGTTCTACGTACCAAAAGCGATGGAGCACAATGACTTCCGGGGTATTGTTGAGTAAAAATCGTATCCGGAAGTACCCAAAAGAAAATCCATTTGAGCAGAATTTGAATACAAAGATAAATGAAAATGGAAGCCATGAACAACATTTGCGGAATAAAAACGGTGTAGATTTCAATCGATGATTTAAAGAACCTGAAGTTTAACATCAGCACAGCGCAATAGTTGATTAACAAACCGATAATTGTTATAAGAAAGAATGACACCAAAAGTCATTTGAGCGATTCCAACAATAACTGACAATTTCATTTTCATTGAATTGAAGAAGTTCAAACGATTCTCAGCCGTATTCCAAACTGGATCCATACCGAAAGGATAGGGTCCGATACCTTTTTGAAAGCCCGGATATGGATCAATTTCAAGATGAAGCTCTCGATGTGCGTCGTGCGAATCGTTAAGTATATTCATGATTTCTGAGTTGCTTTAAAAAAACCAGCTAATATTTCCATTCAACTGACCAACCTGTATGTTGAACGCCATGAACTGCCGAAGATGTTGAATGATTTGGCAAAAGCGTCGTTATAAATGAAACCGGCATGAATGGAAAACAGACCCATCAACAGAATAATGTAACGACCACCGAAGAACATTGTGAAAATCTACAATCCCTATGAGCAATCAAGTAAACGGACACTCACTTCGTCTCGAATACGTCTTGCCTCCAGGCTCTTTTCACGAAGTACAAGATAGAGACCAGCACAAAGCATCAGAATTCCATGACCCAAATCACCGAACATACACGAAAAAATGAACGGAAAAGTGATGATCGTATATGGAGCAGGATTCAATTCCAAATACGAAGCAATTCCGTAAGAATCAACAATTCCTTGGAAGACATTTGTAAATTTGTTCACTCGATTATAAGTCGGTGGTGTCTCATCGGTTTGTAGGATATTCAATACTGGTTTCACAGTTCCACCGTTCTTCTCCACTCCTCTTTCCAACGCCATTCGAACATTTTCAACATCTTTCAACGGAACCCAACATTCCGCAGCAAAGAACTTGCCAATTCCATCAAACGTAAAATAGTTGAGCGTATGGTAAATGGATTTGTACAATCGCACCTGAAAATTCGATTTATCATTTGGACAGAAGTTCAGAAGCTCACTTGTTTGAGCCATCCTCGAATATTAACTGCAGCAGCATTCAAAACCTTAAGACGATGTTCACGCGTTTGTCCCATGACTGTTTGCATATCAGAAATGTTGGTACGAACTTTATCCAACGCAGCTTGTCGTTCATGACTCAATTTCGGACATTGATTGTATTGCTTGGCCTTGAATCCTTCGGCCACTTTGTCGATAATCGCTTTCAATCGTTCGCCATTGTGAAAGACAATAAAAACTGATTCTTCAATTGGTTTTCCCTAAAAATTTCATTTGTGTATTTGAGTCTATTGGAAGGCTTACAGTGTCTGGATGTGTTAAAGTCTCTTCGATATCGGCTGAACGCAAAAACGCTGTTCGACGACACGCTCGCCATAACACACGTTCAAAAGCCATCACTTTCTCACGAGCTATTACGCCAACTGAGTAACTAGAAACAGCTTATATTGTCTCGTGAATGCAATAACATACCCGATAGGTTCTTTTTCGTTTCTGGCTCCAATTCCTTGTTCGGCCATTCGTGCCTGTTCAATCTCTTGAATAGCCTCGTCATCGACACCCTTCAAATGTAACTTTTTAATATTTTCTGATAAACAAACATACTCCTTGAAAAAATACATCAGTTTTTTGCAAAACTGCTTCCCACTCTTTCAATTCGAGGAAATTTTTTCGCAATTGCAAATCCGACTCGTTCATGTTGATAACATCTCGTTCCAAGTCTGCCAGCGTTTGTTCCAACTGATTCATGTCCGTGTGATTGACCACATCGTTCGGTTCTTTGAATGTGTTGTCGACAATGTCGATGTCATCTTTGCGCACTTGGCCTTCCAAAAATCCTAAACATCAAAGAGCAGAAAAGTTAACGAGCAAATTCCACTTTTCCAACTTACGCAACTTCCTTTCCATCTCATCGAAACGACGAATGTCACGAACAAACATACGTTGAAAGGCATTGACCTCGGAGTTTAACTGAAATGTTTTCGAACAATAATAATCCAACGACTAGCAGAATACTCACGTCTTTGAATTGGACCCACGGCTGTTTGCCGAGTTCTGCTACGCACGCAAATGCCGCATCTAAACATTATGATTACTTCCATTCGTAATTTTCACCGACCTTTTTCGACGAGCATCTGGCAGTAACGCATCTCCTCGGAACGGTACAACGACCCCATTGCTAAACTGTCGGTTTATTCAATGAGTTCGAGATGTGAAACGAATTCCTAAACAATCGTGTTATTGTTATTTTAATCATATAAGAAACACGTTGCTTTGGAATTTAAATCAACGAATTCGAGACGCAAGTTTTGATGTTGAATCATAGACAAAACAATTTGGTTCTAAATCTCGATGTCGATCGACAGAAGTTGCAAAGTTTTCCGTCGAGCATTACGAATCAGACGTTCGCCATTTTTTGATGACTGGATCGCCGTAGGCAGTTGAAAAGGTGACGACAAGCAAAATTGAGACCGTTTACCGCGGTGGTTGATTGAGCGCGAGAATCGCTGACTGACGGGAATTTACGGCGGTTCAACAATCGGTTCGAACGTTTTTGTGATTCTCGGACCTTCCAAATAAGCTTCTGTTGTGTAGAAGTGCAAACCGAGTGCATTTGATGATAGTCATGTTTGATTACACATTCGCTTAGCAAATGTTATTTGAAAAGAATACCCACGAATCGATTGTAAACAAAAAAACTCCAATGGTCAAATTTTGCCTTCAAAAGAAGTTTTTTGGCGTCAATAGAAAGTGAGTTTACGTCGTCGGTTCGTTAATTACCTGCTCAATTCCCGTTGGCCAGCGAAATGAATGCCGATGTTCGTACTTTTCATTCGTCTATGCGAACAAACGTCTCGCTATGACTTTCATTGCATTCGGTAAACTCCGATATAAACAGCAATCAAGCGTCGAATGGGTTGTTCAACTAATTAATCGCTTTTGAGCAATCGAGTGATTAGGAGAACTTAAGAAATGAAATTAATTTGAACGCGAAATTTAAGATTAAGAGCAAATAATGATCACAAGAGCAGGAGCTCATTTTGTTGAAACTTATTGTCCTTCTTAAAATCCAAACTTCTCAACAAAAAGTCTACGAATCAAAAGCACGTAGTTACGCGCCATGAATTCGCAAATCGTTTTAGCTCAACGGCATGCATTCCATCGATCTAACAACTAGAGAGTACTTCTAAGGTCTGAATACAACGATGACCGATTGATTTGCTCAAAACGCTCAGAAGAAAAAGATGCGCAACCAATCTGTTGGCTCGATCACCGCTCTACAAGTCACGACCGTGCGATAAAATCGCGCCGTGCGAGGAAATCAACCAAAGTTTTGCCTTGTTGTCACTTTCGCCTTTACAACCATAAACCTGTTACAGGGCTCTAATCAGAGTTTATGGTTATGCGCAACAAGTCAAAGGACAGAATTTGTGTTGAGGAAGAGTACGGTAGAGATTTGAGAAGAATCCACGAACTCGAAAAACAGAAGAGTAGCTGTTGTTGTGAGTGAGAACGATCTCCAGTGATCAAAACAATTCGGTCGAGACTGGAGATCAGTCGATTTTTGGTCGTCGCGCGCGAACAAAAAAGCTCGAGGCGGAAAAAGCTTTTTCGAAAAAGTTCATTGCAGCTTAGAGACCGAGTGAGTGAGCATACCCCACACTTTCTGTCGATTCGAGAGTCGTACAGACATCAATACCTGAATGATTCTGTCAGTTTGAACGGGCGAAACCAATCCAAACAGCTACATCGACCTGAACAGTCTTATGGCTATGAGGTTGAACTTCCTGTCATTTGAATCACTAGACAAAAATGTCAAACTATTCAAAAAGGTTTGAATCACAAGAGCAAAACTCCAAATTCAACAATACCGTTGATCTTCTTTAACAAAAATAATTTCGGTCAATAGTTGTGGACGAAATGTCATCAGATTTTTCTGTTAAGTCACGTAAATCAATGGAACCATTGTGTTTTGTTTTACAACAAGCCGTGAGATAATCCGCTTGGTTGTGAGCGCGTAGAGTTGAGTAAAAAACCGGAAATCGACTAAAAATGAATGGCAAGACGTGAAATGTTTGTCGTTAACAGATTTGTGACGACAATTTGATCCGTGAATCAACACCTATTTCGGTAATACAAAGGTAATGACGCTCAGATGCGTAAAATCTGCCTCTTAAACACATCAATGGTCATTTCAATCACGAACGTCCTCTTCCTCTCCAACACATCAGATGGCCGCAAAATAGCCAAGAGCGAATCGTGTTACACCGCACAAAAGTTCCACCCACCGGATCGGCTTAAGTAAACAGTTCGCCGACTAATCAATTTGATTTTTCGGGCGTACGAGTTTATTGTCAATCAAATTCGTTCTTGAAGTTTTTTCATGTACTCAACTGAACTCTTAAGTTTATTAATGAACTAGAGAAGAAATACAGAAACAAACAAAAGACAGAAAAAGCTACCGATCACCTGACTTGATGATCGAACTCCGTTTTCTGCACATTTGCATTCACGATCGACTCGTGATTTTGTCCAATCTGATTTCTCTTTCGCTTCAAGTGAGTTGATTGAAACATTTCTAAAATGATCGGTGTTTTGATCTTATTGTTTTTAGGTTACATGGGTTTAAGCGTAGCTGAAGGAGCAACGAGCAAAGTTGTTGATTCCGCTGATGAAATTTCTGTTGAACTCGTTACATTGATCATCTCTCTGGTAATAGGCGTTGTTGCAGTTAAAGTCGTTGATGAAGTGGGCGTTGAAGTGCCTGTTGTTTGGGAACGATGTCGACGGAAAAAGAGATCATCGGAATGAAAAATCGGAAACAACGTATTTCGATTTTGCACTTGAACATAGTTGATAGAAAGCGGAAAATGTTCAGCGAATGTTTTCATATCATTCCGAATTGAGAAGATCTTGCTAAAAGCTCTTCTTGTCAATCTGTTATTTTTGTCACTCACTTGGTTTGCAAATCACGAATAAAGTAGCTACAGGTTGCCGGTTCAGCTTCCGATGCTACAGTATGCAGACGACATTCGACGTAAAGAAGCAAATCGAATTCGAGGAAAACCGCTTCTTCATTCACAACATGAACTTTACCTTCAGAATCAGCGACGCAGTATTTGTCGTTCTAAACTCTGAATTTGATAATCTTTTCGCTGTCACTTACAAAACATTCTCGGTCAATTTTCTCCAGAGTTTCTGTGTCCATAACACCGTACGGCAGAGTGTTCAGATCGATCAAATTGTTCTCAAAAGGTTCTCGTTCCAGTTCATCCAAATTCAAACATTGTTTGGAGTTGACAACCAGATAGTCGCCGTAAACAAAACAGTGGTCAATGTTTTTGGAATCGTCACTAATTCGACCACCTTTTCGACCGTATCTGCATATCAAATCTTTCTGTTTAACTGATGGTCAAAACTCACAAAAGAGAAAAAAAATTTTTGCGATTATCCTCTTTTCCAATTTCCAGCATGTACGTTCGATTGCGGATAGGATAGACTTTCAATGCATGTTCGGTCGATGGTCCGTCAACCAAGAAGATCACATCAGAAATCGTTTTGTTAACTTCTGCTAAAACACAAAATGAAATTTGTTCAACTCATAACCACACATTTGATCATGTAGAGAGCGTTACGATAAGGAGCTTTAGTATACCAGAATTCGTAGTATTCGCTAAAGTCATCGGGCTGAATTGGCTCGATTGTCGAAGACGATTGCAAAGCTAAATAACCGAGAAGAAGTAAAAGTAAATTCATTTCTCTCGATGTTCGAAGCTTCCAATGAGGAGCAGAACATTAAATATGATATGATCAAGAAGACTTTTTGTTCTGATTGTGTTTCTACAAAAATGATTCAACTAGTCGATGAATTTTTCTTTACGTTGACTAAATTTAGACTCTACCGTCTTTTTCTTTACAAACTGCCGACTGACAACATGAAACATCAGTCTTCTGCAGATGTTTGTTCGAAAACAAAGTCCTTGCTTTTCAACATTTCCATTCAAACCACCGATTAGGAGTTATTTGTTTTCAAACTAGTCATTTAATACACGAAATGGTGAAGTGAGCAAATTAAAGCAATAAATACGAACAAACGGTTAACTTAAAGGCAACGATTGGAACTAACGAAAAGAATCGTTAAATGACAGCGAAATGATTGGACGGCAATTTTAACAGGAGCAAGAAGAACAGCGTAAAGTTTATTGATGGACAAACGATCGTCCACTAAAACTCGACAGTTGTTTTGAATCACAATTAGAAGTACTTACGTTATGGTTTTCTTTTCACTTTTAACTTCTGGTCGTGCACGATTCAACACCTTGAGGAAATCGTTGGTTTTATTTCGCATTCGAGAGTGCAAATAGGCCTAAAAACGATACGAAATAAATTTGACTGAACAAACCTTTGAGCATTTGATGTGGTAGTGAAGGTAATCGCGGAAGGTATGAATCAAATTAATCGTATTCTCACGTGCTGCTCCTTTGGTATGTCGTGGAAACAAGACTGCAAACTTAGAAGTTAAAGTGTAATATGCGACGATATTAACCAAAAGTAATGTAACCAACATTCTCTCCCGTTCGAGCGCCCGGAAAGCTCTTCAATTCCAACGGCGGTTCTCCCACTGAATACAAAACTGCCGGCGCAGTTTGACTTGCTTTTCGTCCCTCTCGGAACTCCTAAAAACAAGAAATGAACGATTTAATTCGTAAGTACAAACCTGAAGAAACAATTTCCCAATCACAACATCGTCAGGGTCTTTGAATAAAGTACTGAAAATGACGGTGACTCGATCCGCTTTTGCTTCAATGTACCTAAAAGATAAGAGTGCGAAATGAACTAATAGATTAATTACATTGTTTCATCTTCTCGATAATTGATCACCGCCCTTTCTTTTCCTTCTTGTCCCTGCTCTTGAAACTTAAAATACTTCTCGAACACCGATGCAAAACAATTTCGTTTGAAAAGTGATGCCTGTTCAATCAACGGTTTAAAGTCGACGGGAAGTTGTTCCAAATTGAACACTAAAGAGGCGTTGTATCCCGCTTCTGGCTCACTGCACAGATTGTCGTAAGTTCTCTTCAAATACTAAAAAGCAAAGCAATCGAAATAGCTGAAAATGAACCACGAACCTCATCGGCACCGTGAGAGCAAAGTTCGCGATAAAATTTAAGTGAGATACTGAGCTAAAAGCAAAAACTAGAAAACGAAAAAGAACACGAGCTTACCATGATCTTACTCTTATCCTTTTGCGGATTCGAGATGTGATAGAGAACTCCATCGAAATCGGCAAACTTCACATCCACAGTCTCGTGTTTTGCACTAAAACAGAACGTAAAAACAAAAGCAAAAAATGAACGCACCCGCTTTTTGCATTCGTAAATTTCAGCTCCAAAATCTCGGCGATGATTCGATTGTTTTCTTCCAGTAGGATCATTTCTTTTTGTGCTCAATTCTGACGATTCCTCTTGAAAACCTGCCCGGAGTTGATCCTTAAAGAAAGCTAGTGGCTTGCGGTTTCGATGAGTCAACGCGCAGATGAACGAAACTCACGACTATCGATTCTTTTTGACCATACCGGTTATTTAATGGTATTGGATGAGACCAAAGTAATTGGTGTAGCAACAATAACATTATTTGCGATCAATTGAAAACACATTGTCTTTCTTGAAATCATCGACAAGAGGCATTCTTGTTTAATTAACAAAAGATTGTAAATCGTGAATGAAATGGGTTTCTGACAAATCAGCTCGAAACCAAGTGTTTGGATCTTAAATGTTGTATTACAATCACTGATCTCAAGCTATGAGTTAGTTATCAACTTCTTACAAACTCAACTTTCATATGTCAATCGAATTCTAATAAAGTGTTAACATAATAATCATTTTATTCAACAAATACCAAACATAACGACAAAGAACGACAATTAAAATAAGAACTGTTGTCGTTCGATCTTGGTTCCTTATTACTCGTCGTCATCTCCTCCGGCATCACCACCAGTTCCCTTCTTCATGTTGCGCCGTTTGACTCGTCCTGGACGTCCTCCAGCGTAGGGCGACTTGACGGAGAAGTCAATGTGCTTCTGCGAATCCAAACGGACCATGAATGATGGGATGTTGACCAACTGACGGCGAACACTGAAATAAAAATGAAGAATGAGTAAATTAAAGATTAAACTTGCCGGATGTGTCGTTGACGAATCAAGACGCGAGCGTGATGAATCGATTTTGCAAGACCCAATTTGAAGACTTGAGTTTGCAGACGACGCTCCAAGAAATCATCGACACGCAGACCAAGAACGTAGTCGAGTTTCATCTTGTCTTCGTCCAGCACGCCCATGAGGACCAATCGACGAAGCAAAACGTTTCCTTCGAAGAGACGTTTCGGATCCTTGTCGTCCAACATGAGCAACTCACGTGCAACCTTACGGATTTTGGCCAAAGTCAACTTGACTCGCCAAACTTCACGTTTGTTGCGAAGGCCGAACTCACCAATGAGTTTCAGTTCCTAAAAAACTAAATCACAGAGAAAACAATCAAAAAAACTCACTTGATCCAAACGTTCCTTTTCAAAAGGACGACGAGGAACGTCGTATACTTTCGAATAGATGGTCGTCACTCTTGGCATATTAAAGTTTTCCTAAAATCATAAATGTTAGAAACAGAAATGCCAAAATCTTAATCCAAAACGACGCGACTACTGCCTCGCTCAGCAACCGACTACTGCCTCACGCAGCAGCCGACTAGGAGACTCCTCTGTAGGCTCCGGCGTTGTTGGTTGTTTCAGCTCCGGGACCCAACCACCGATTCAAACAGCAATTTTGCTCTTTAATGGATGTTAAGGATTGAGAGAATTGTGCAAATTGGAAGCCATTTTGTAGTTTGTTGCAGTTGAACTAAGTGGTTTGCTGCTCGAAAATAAAAATTGAGCAAAATTTAAAATAAAAATTTTTCTTTTGTTTTCCACTTTTTTGTTCGAACCAAACTGAGTAGTTGGTTGCCCGTGGCGGTTTGACGTGTTAAATCAGCGACCAACCCACGTGGCGTTTCACGATCAAACGTTGTCATTGACTACTTCCTTTCAGTTGGTTGGCAAAACCACGAATTTCCGCATTTCAGTCGAATGGTCGTTTTCGATCTAATAATATTCGTTTCAGGTTAAACCAACGGGTTCGTTACAATGCCTTTTCGCGTTGGCCGCTACATTCCACGTAAATACTTTTCGGGTGCTTTGTACGTAGTTTTTGTTTTTGGACTTCTTTTCTACTATCTTTCTTTGCCACAACAACGATCACTTTTCTCCAATGAGCACGTTCTTCCACCAAAGCCAATGGTTCTGTACGGTTAGTTTTTGAGCTTTTGTATTCTTATTTGACTTGGCAGTTTAGATGGTGTTCATCCATTTGAAGAGTACAAGAATTTGCCAAAGAAAGATTGGCATGATTATGCGGCAATGAAGGCCGATGAGCAACGCGAAGGTCCGGGTGAACACGGAAAACCGTTGGCTGTTGCAAAGGACGATGAGAAGTTGGCAAAGTTGAGAGTACGTTTCCAATCAGGTTTCTGTCATAGTGTGTTTAGGAAGAACTGTATCGTCAAAACGGATATGACGGGTACGCCAGCGATCAGATTGCATTAAATCGCTCCATCAAAGACATTCGGCACAAAGAATGCAAGAACGAAAAATACATCGAAAAACTGCCAACCGTTAGCGTGATCTTTCCTTTTCATGATGAAGTTCGTTTAAACATCAACTTTTTTTAATTGTCTTTCCAGCACAATTCAACGCTTCTACGTAGTGTCTATTCGGTAATCAATCGATCACCACCGGGAGTTGTTCGAGAAGTGATTTTGGTCGATGATGCGAGTACGAAGCCGTTTCTGCGAGAACCATTGACTAAGTATTGGCGTGATGTTGGTTTGGATCATATTGTTAAAGTGGTGCGAACCGAGTAAGAACTAAGTTTTCTTTGTTTTTAAATTTTGCAGAAAACGTGAGGGTTTGATTCGCGCACGACAAATTGGTGCTCATGCGGCGAGCAGTGAGATTCTGATTTTTCTGGACGCACATTCCGAAGCAAATTACAACTGGTTGCCACCTTTAATTGAACCAATTGCTTTGGATTACAAGTATGACCAATGTTTGATAGAATTTGTAGTATTGTTTTCAGAACTGTGGTTTGTCCATTTGTCGATGTGATCGATTGTGATACCTACGAAATTCGACCACAAGACGAGGGAGCTCGAGGTTACTTTGAAGTTAACACTATAAACTCGATAGGCTTTTTTTAAGGTTCATTTGATTGGCATTTCAATTACAAACGTTTGCCATTAACGAAAGAAGACGAGAAACATCCAACCAAACCGTTCGATTCTCCGGTTATGGCCGGTGGCTATTTTGCTATAAGTACGAAGTGGTTTTGGGAATTGGGAGGCTACGACGAAGGATTGGACATTTGGGGAGATGAGTTGCAACGTCCAGATGGGTTTTAATCGTTTTTCTTTAGGCGAACAATATGAATTGTCGTAAGTTTTAAAAACAAAAATCAGAAGTCTTTTTGCTAATTTTGAATTTGTGTTGTACAACTTCCTTTTTTTGCAGCTTTAAAGTGGGTGATTTTGCTCGTTAATCAACTTCTTGAGTTGTTTTTAGTTGTGGCAATGTCACGGTCGTATGGTTGATGCGCCGTGCTCTCGAGTTGCTCACATTTATCGTTGTAAACATGTTCCGTTCCCTAATCCGGGAGTTGGCGACTTCATTTCGCGAAATTACAAGCGAGTTGCTGAAGTGAGTTGTAGTAATGGATCGTGGCTAATCAGCTTACAGGTGTGGATGGACGAGTACAAACATCATCTCTACAAACGGCGTTCTGGAATGGAAAACGCCGAAGTCGGCGACCTCTCGAAGCAGAAGGCGATTCGAGATCGTTTGAAGTGCAAATCTTTCGATTGGTTCATGAAGAACGTTGCTTTCGATCAGGTAAATCAATTCAACGAATAACCGCAGTATTGGAAAAAATTGTCAATCAAAAGCCTCCTAATAAACGCTTTAGGACCGATACTATCCGAGAATTGAGCCTCCGGACAGCGCGAATGGCGAGTTGAAAAATTTGGCAGCTAAAAAATGTGTGGATACGCAGTTCAAGAACGCGGGCGATAGGTTCGATCTGCGCAAGTGTATCAGCGAGGATCCGAGCGGTGGTGGTGAACAAGTGAGTTAAGAAGATGCGCTGGCGTTGATCCCGCGTTTCAGAATCTGCGAATGTCTTTCTGGTACGATGTTAGACCCAAAAGTCGAAATGTTTGTTTCGATGTTTCCGAATCGAAAGACCATTCGCCAGTGGTGTTGTTCGGTTGCCACGGCATGAAGGGCAATCAACATTTCAAATACCGAATTGCCACCAAGCAATTGCATCATCCGGTCTCGAATCTTTGCATGGACTGCGATCCCGAACGTGGCGAAATCTTCATGAGCCGTTGCGATTCTTCTTCTTTGACGCAACGGTGGGAGTGGCAAAACCTGAACGAGTCGGTCATGGAAGAACGCAACAAGGTTCAACCCTAAGCATAATCTCGGGTTTCAATTGTACATTCCGGTTGTTTTGTTGAGCTTAATTGTAAAATAAACTTAAAGTTGTTTTCAAGAAGAAATTTTGCGAATTCGTAGATTGCCGGAAGAACGATCGTGCACACGTCGAGACTTGTCGTCTGCCATTCCCGCGTCTTTTGTCCTGTCCGGACGCGGCGATTTATTGTCATCAAAGTCGGGAAATTAGCGTCTTTTCGCGCATTTTACGGCGATTGATGACTTGAGGCACTCGTATTCGAAAGTTCCGGCGCGTCTCCAACGTCTCCAACGACCGATAAATAATCTTTTTCTTCATTCAACCAATTTGCGGCAAATTTTTGGCGGTGAACTCAAAAAACTTTCTGCTGCTGAATTTCGAATCAATTAACGTCAAAAGGACCGTTAGAATTCAAACTGATTACCGTAATCCGACTCCCGGCGTTTCCTAACTTTTTGCGTCCGGAAAGTGCGCGGCAAAAGAGACGTTTTTTGGGCTCAACCAATTACGATTAGTCTCCAACGATCGGCGATTCGAATTCGCAAAAAATGCCTGCGGTTCGGCGTTTTCGAATTTCCCATCGGCGTCGTCGAAGAACAACGGGAACCTCGTTTTGTTCAAATGGACGCGCGAATTTCCGTTTTTGCCCAAATGCCAATTCGCAGCTTCCGAAATTCGAATCGATCGTAAATTCAAGACTTGATAAAAGACGGCAACTTTTGAAGGCGACAAATTTTGGGTCGTCATTTCTCACATTTCGACTTTTTTTGAACTTTCCGATCTCCGAACAGTTGTGGTGGCAAATTGTTTCTTTTTGTTGCGCCGGAAATCATCGATGGGAATCGGGATTTGCGCGGACCGGTTTGCGCCGCGAGCAAATCTGCGTGCCGACTTGTTTTTTTGGGACCACGTACAAGAACGTGATTCTCGCGTCTTATTACGCCATTCGACTCTTCGCATTCGGCGGTCAGCCGTTGGATCGTTGCAAGAAACCTGTCCGTTCAGTCGGTCGCGAATTGCGGCAATTTTTGTCTTTCAGACCACAAACCCCATTCAACGATTTTATCTAATCGGTACCGTAAGCGATTAGCTCAAACAATCTCTCCATTAAGCTTATTCGCTGGCAGGCATTCCGCGAAGTTGGGTCGACTGATGCCTTTTGGCTTTTCTTTTGATCTGTCGAGCTGCACCACCCACGGCGGACCATGAGCTTAATCCACATGCAAAGCAAAGTTCGTGGTTTTGGCGTCTTTAAGTGATCACTGCAGCGATTTTGAGGTTGGAATCGCACTTTAGAAGCGGCCATCTTTATGCTTCATGAGCACTTGACTGTTGTCCTTCTCTTGGTGTCGATGTTGAGTTGTTTTTTTCGAAAATTTCCGCACAAGTTCCTAAATTAATCCACAACACACAAGCGACCGCCTCCAAATGGCCGTCTGTTGCGCGGTTGACCGTAAACTCAACGGTCAGTCCAAAGCGCGAATCTCATGCGTTGGTTGGGTTAGATCGGGAGAATTGAGGACGTCAAGCGATTACTACGAGCATTTGCGCACTAAAGATCTCGATGTTGGCGTCGGTTGAGTCAGCAGTTCCAACACGGTGATGAAGACTGCCGATCGACTTTCCAATTTCGCGCGTTTTTCGTTTGGCAACTTCGAGTCGTTTTCTCAACTCAAACGACCAATTTCGGGAATTCGAATGGCCGCAGGTGTCACGATTCGCGCGATCGTCGACTCTCGTCGTTTATCTTAATCGCCGTCCTCTTCGCTCCGCCTTCAACTTGCGATTCACAGGACTTTTCCGGGACTTGAAAATTCGAATTTTTAGCGCGCAATGTTCTTTCTTTACGTGTTCCCTTTCAATCACGATTCTCGATGCAACGGCCCTCTTCGTTCCTTCCGTTTTGGCGCTTTTTTACACGTTTTTCTTGTTTCAAAAACTGACCGGCAATTGTAATCGGCGGATTGTTTTCACTTCCCTAATGGATCACTCGATCACTTTGCTTTGCAGCGAATCGTCTTTACGAATCTGGTGGTCCGAATTCGTTTTTCTTTTGGTTTTTCGTTGCTTTCCTTCCCTCCTCGACTTGTTCTTCTTCGTCCCGATTGTAAACCCACCAAACCAATCATCTTCGGTTCTTCGACCGTATTTTGCTGATCTCCAAGAACACCGTCTTTTCCCGCTTTTTTTCGATTTTTTGGCGCCAAGAAACAAAAACATTTTCGTTAAATTCCGAGACTGTCAACGAAAAGAAGGGCCGCGAGGTCGAGAGAGCGAAATTAACTGATGACACGCGCAGCTGCCTTCGCCTCAACTGATGAGGACGCCAAGTTCGTTTCACGATTAACCTTGACGATCCATGAGGACACCGTACAGCAACGTGAATTCAAATTCTCGCATTCCCAAACAAGAACACAGCTGGCAACATCTGTGTTCTTCCAAGACGCGACGCCGCCTCGGGTATCGTCGTTTTGGGACTCACGCACTTTGACCCTCGAGATTTCGGAGTTATGACGCGCAATTCAAACTTGTGGATCAGTTGCCGACTCTGCTGGAATCCGAAAACAAAGTCCACTTTGCGAAGTGTCAAAACAACCTTTTCGTTCTTTGCCATTTCGTGGAGTTTGCGCGCACTTGGCACGGTAATTGTCCGTTGTTCTTTTTGTTTGTCCAAATTTGCCGGTTTCCCATGCGTTTTGGACGAAAGTTTTTCAAATTTGAAAATTGGACGCCAATCATGATCCACGAAACCGGTCGAATTACCCGCTTCATTACTGCTCGCCGATCGTGTGCCGCCGTCTTGACCGTTCAAGTGGTCATTCCGAGAGATTCGCGTTTACGGTATCGGCGCTCAAGTTAATAACCGTCTTTTTTCGACCTCCGGCCCTTCGGAAGTGAAATTTGGGGCGCGCGATCGAAACCAAACGACACCTCTGCGCGATGACCCATTTTTTTGGCACACTCTCGTGAAAAGTGAAAACGATCGCAATTTCGAATTCGAAAATCCCAATACCATCAAACGCAAATCGCTTCGAACCACGTCTTTTGGCCGACGAGATGCGAATTGACGTCTACAGGTGAAATGGAGAAGTGGATTAGGAACTCGAAAATTTGCATCCAACGGCGTGCGTATCTTCGAACTCAACGAGATCCCGTTCAGCCAACCGGAACGCTTTTCTGCTGTCCGATCGATTCGCAAAATCCGCGTTTTCGGGTTGCTGGTTGAGATGACCGTCCGTCATTGGAACGCCTGCGGCGCGCGAGTTGTCGTCTGTTTTTGTATTCTGCGTGTGAGAAAGTGTCGGGACTTACGAACAAAGTCGGCAGGACGTCCAAACATGATTCGCGCATTCGAACGTCCGGTTTTCATTGACTCTACTGGTTATCTCCGGTTTTTTATGCGTTTCGTTTTTTCCGAACTTCCAACACAAAAGTTTGCGTTCAAACCGCCAAATTTCCCTCATTTGCGCCGTCGAGATTTCGAGTCGCAAGACCGCGATTTTCACTCTCGACGAGAATTCGTACGCGAAAAGTTTCTTCAACTTTGTTTTTGCTGATTGACCGGTCATTTTCTGGCTGCCAAACGCTGGCAACTCCGCCCCCTTCAATCGTCTTTCGGCGTCCTCGACGAATTGCGCAACGATTTTGTGGACTTGCGGTCGGAGAATCCGACGAGCAGAATCTCGTTTTACGCATCAATACGTCTTGTTGACGGAAATCGCTGGACATTCCGATTACGACCATCGAGGAGCGAGTTTTTTTGTCGCGTTCGTCGAGGGATTGCGGGTACCAGCGATTTTGGAATGCAAATAAGCGCAATTCTTGCGACTCAAAAGTGAAAATGATCTTCAAACCAGTCCTCCTCATGTTTTGACCTCTCGGATGTGATTGGAAAACCGGCCGTAGGTTAGGAGGTCGCTGGAGCATCAGCGCGATTTCTGGTTCTTCACGTCCCTATCTACCTGCCTGCGGAGTTGAACGCCCGCAGGCGATCGACGTGAAGTCCGTCGACGGGATGACCAAGCGGTCTGTACGTGCAGGAAGAGCAAAATTGGTCATCTTGAGTCCTCCCAACAAAACTCGTTTTCTGGTCCCTGTTCACCTCGCGGCCCGAATTCGCAATCGCCCCACATTTCGTCTCTCCCGATCGACTTTCTTTCGGCTTCGAGTCTACGGTAGTTAGCAGGTAAGTCGACTGGATAATTGGTCTTTTTCGAGTGGCATTCTTGAGCTGTGCGTTTTGTTGCAAATCCTAAAATTCGCGCCGTTTCAACCCCTCCGGACGGTAATAACCGAGTCGCTGGAAACGGGCGGAGTTTTTGTAATTAAAACCGTGTGGTCAAGAGAAAACAATGAACAGCAGAAAAGCGGTTTTGTAGCGATAATTGTGCTCATGAGAACTCTTCGTCGAGGTGTTTTTGGCGCGCATAAAAGTCGGTTTAGTTGGTTGCTGAAGACTACTTACGGTAACAAACTAAATCACGTTTGGCGTCGAAAGCCGGTTTCTCAACGTAATTCGCAGACGCAGGTAAACGCGCGGATTCTCGTTCGAGATTCGCAACAACAAAAAACCGCGAACGGCGATTTTCTTTCGCCCAAAACTGTTAAGCGACTCTTCTTCTCGACGTCTGGAAAAAATGACCAGTGCGCGAATTCGATTTGTTTTTTCGTTTCCGTTCTTCGTGTGAATTTCTTTGCGTTTTGTTGTTTTCTTTTTGGCGCGTCGAAATCTCGCGGTTTGCCTGTTTGATTTCCGCTTTTCAGGCCTCGCTCTTCACCTCCGCTTCTTCTTTTCAATCACCTCGATTGAAAAGAAAATTGGAATTTGCGGCAACTCAACGGGCTTCTGCGACCGATGGACGTCGGCAGCATGGTCGCGTCAACGCCGCCCAACGGTCTTCAAGCTCCCATACCGCCGCAAAATCTAACCGACGCACAACAAGACTTCATCAATCAAGTGTTTCCAATGCCCCTGTTGGCCCAACTATTTCGATTTCAACAACAACAAAGTCAACAAAATCAACATCAGCTACAACAAAAAATTGTGAACCCACAGGTTGGTTACAATATCACGCGTAAGACGATTCACCGCTCTTTTTTTCAGTTGGCAACTCCCCTCCAATCGAAGTCCGCTTTTCCTTTCAACTCAATCTCATCAGTTGGATCTTTAAACAACATGTTTCTAACGCCGGAAAACACCGATTCTTCAGGCTATCAATCCGATTCGCCGGCTAATTTCACTTCCACACCATTGAGTACGCAGACAGTGGGTGGTAAGGTTCGCAATCGACCGCGTCCACGTGGTCAGACGATGAAAACGGCGCTGGTTTGGGAGTACTTCGAACAACGACCTGGCGAACAAGCAGCCACCTGCAAAACGCCAACGTGCAACAAAATCATCAAGGCAACAAACAGCAGGTGAGTCTGTGTGATGAAAGTCAGAAAAATATCCATTTCAGCACCACCGGAATGATTCGTCATCTTAAAAGTTGCCACAAAGAACAACACGAGAAGTTGACACGTGCTAAAGAGAAAAAGAATCTTATGGCCACACTTCAAAATTGCAAGTCCAAATACACGAGTCCCAACTGATTTGTATGCTTTTAGGCCACAATGAACCATTGCGTCAGGAACTTACCAAAATCATGGCAATGCATCAACCAATAGCTCTTCATCCTACTGAAGACGCTAACTTATCTGTCAATCAGTCGATATCGCCGTCAGCCGTTTCTCCTAACTCGATCACTTCCATCGATCAAACGGCCAGTTCGTCCAGTTCGATTGCCGACTCGTCTTTGCGCGAACAACGCAAATCCACAAGCTCGCACTTCATCAACTCTTTGCTTATTCATTCAGATGTCGCAGCCAATCAATCGACAGTCTTGCCACCGCAAACGTTGCTCTCGTCTCCACAAAAATACATGGCCGATATTACCAGTAAGCTCTTAGCTGTTGAAGAAAACGCGAAGAAGTCGGCCGCTATTCATCAACTGGATGTTTACTTGGACGTCGATGGCCACAAAGTTCCGCTCAGCTTTGAATTCGAATCCCGACTTCTGACCGATTGCTCGACTCCTGTGTCCATCAAGTCGATTGCATTGGACGGCAACGAGATCTTCTCCACCACCACCGAATTGTGATTGAAAGCCTCTTCAATACCTTCATATCTCCTCCTACTTTCCGGGCCTGGGGTTATTGCCGTTTGAACTAACTGTGCTTTACTGATTTGAAATAAACAATCTCTTTTTAATAGAACTTCGTTTATACTTAAACTAATCAAGAAGCAGAAACGAAAGATACCAACGCATTGTTTTACGTTGGTATAGAGTTCGGAAATCAAAGCACAAGCGAAATTTTTTGTTGGATCTAATCAGGTTGATTACTTTCCTCATATCACAATCAAGCATCCGAATTCCGGCGTATAAAGAGTGGACTTTTAATTAAAATTTGAAGCCCAAAAACATCAACCCGAATTATCAGACTCCGCGACTGTTTGGTCTTCGAAGTGAACGTGCCAATGGAATGCAAAAGTTTGTTTTGTTTGGTGCAAATTAACGGCACCGACAGCTTTTTGCGAAAAAATGAGTATGCTGTTTGGATGCGTGAAAACCACAGTTCTTCTTCGTTTTTGCTTTGTGGTCATTTTGTCAACTCGAAAGAAGAGCTTTTAGAGTCGTCATGACGATTGTTTTCGAATGCCGTGAGAGCTCAACGTCTATCATTGCTTTCGGTTTCAAGATCAAACACCTCGAGTTTTTGGCCGCTAAATTGCCATAGGGTTTTTGGACAAAAACGAAAATTGTGTTTACCCAACGGTCACAAAATCCAATTCGCGCCTCAGAATCTTTTTGTCTTTGCCGTTTGTTCAGCTGTAAGATTTCGAAGGTTGGCCGTTGAGTGTCTGCAATCTTTGTTTTTCGAAACCATCTTCCGGGTAATGATAATGTATTTTCAGCAACTAATGACCAAACTCGACCTCATTCTTCTAAGCAATGACCTCAACTGAAATGACGAAGACTCTCGGAATGGACATCTACGTCCCGCAAGAACAATTGAATGCTATGTATCCGAAATCGAGTTGGCGATTGACGAAACTGCCACCGTTGAATCGCGTTTTTGAACCTCAGATTCTGCTTTCAATCTTCTTTTACATACTATTTTTTCAAATGTTGTCATTTTTAACGAAAATGTTTTTGTGGAAGTCTGCCAAGGACTTTAGACAATATCGACTGCGAAACTTGACGATCTGTTGTCTGCATTCGACCTTAAGTGGACTAATGGTTCTCTATTTCGTTTGCACTCGATTCAAATTTGTAATCAACAATCCGGTCTTCTACAACGAGTAATCAGTCGAGTAGCGAATGAAAACGAACTTCTTTTTTCAGAGCTTGGCAGATACAAGTCATTCTGATATCAGTTGGTTACTTCATTCACGAGTTAGTGGTTTTTGAAATTCGATTAAATAGACATTTGTAGTTCGATTCACATGTTAAAATACGAAATCTCGCGGTGGACTATCGAGTTGCTTGTTCATCATGCACTAACATCTTCCGTTCTAATGATCGCCGTAGTGGTCGAGAAGTTCGTTTCCTTTGGTGAGAATCGACTTTCTGATTGTCCTTCGTTTCTTATGCAATCATTTGCAGCGTTTTGGTCATTGCTCATGGAATGTAACAGGTTTGGTTATTCGAATTGATTAGTCACTTTTCTTTAGTATTTTCCTTCATCTTCGGACTCTTTTTCTTCTGAGTGGCGCAAATCTGTCCAACCCCAAGCTGTTCACTTTCATCAAATACGCCAACCTCGTAACGTTAGTTTTGTTTACAGGATCGATTTGAAATTTAGATTTTAGGTTCGTTCTTTTTCGATTCATCAGTCCCACCATTCAAATGATCTACGTTTATAATCATTCGTACCATTATCGACAGTTCTATTTTGTTATTGGCTATGGGACGGGAGTGGTTTTCACACTCATTAACGCCTTTCTCTTCATACGAGTTCTTGCTGCTGATGGATTTCTTGGGGAGTGCGGACGACGTTACACGGCAATCAATAGAGACAGCGAAGTGAAGAATTCACAAATCAATGGAAAGACCGATTAGATTGTTTATTGCTATTAAAATTCGTTGCAATCAAGCTGTTGGGTTTGGTAATGGTCGATCGTAAACGTCGCAATCAAACGGATTTAACAGTTGATCTTGTAGAACGTTTCCTGTTGGTACCGAAACATTTGCTAAGACACTGCGTTCTTTTTTGGGCACCGTATCATCACTAAATCAAATTGAATTAAAATCAATTTGTATTCTACCTTGATTGCTTAGCTATCGACTTCCAATATTTTCCAAGCAGATTCCGAACTTGTTTCCCAGTTTCAAGAACACTGAAACGACAAGCTTATCGTCGTTTTGTTTTCTTCTCACCTTTTTCGAACTTTTTTGCAGCTCAACTCCGGCGGAACACCTTCAAGCAACGTTTCAACACAACGTTGAACACAAACGGATTGTGACTTATGATTGTACCCTTATTGAAGTAATTACACTTTAGCTTCCGTCGCCAAAATGACAGAATACTCATATCGATAGACTCCTTGATGTGCTGAGTTCGACGGTATCAATTTTATCGTGCGAAAACCACACAGTAAAAAGTTAATACGGTAAATACAAAAACAACAAACTGATACTTTCGATGGGATAACCCCGCGACTGTTATTTTAAAGCATTTCTAGCCAAAACTAACCGGTGGTTTGGAGTAGGTAATATGGCGTTAATTTGAATAGAAAATTGAATGTCACATTCGGTTTAGCAGAGCGATTTTTTGGTAGCGGCAAGTTGCACATGATTTATCTTGCTATCGTGCATTTTTGAACGTGCTGAAGATACAACCGTTTAATTTGTCTTATTGAAAGTATCAGTTTGATACCCATATTGCAGAGGTTTTGTAATTCATGTATTTACCGTATTAACTTTTTACTGTGTGATTTTCGCACGATAAAATTGATACCGTCGAACTCAGCACATCAAGGAGTCTATCGATATGAGTATTCTGTCATTTTGGCGATGGGAGCTAAGGTGTAGTTCACCACCTCCTTCCAGAATTAGAACTTGTCTTTGGCAGACGAGACGAAGATGAAAAACCCAATTGGCAAACAGATGTGGAGTCAAAAGTAGATGTCCCTAAAAACCGCGATCAAATTGTTTGGCATAAACGAACCACTGGATCTCCAGCACATGCATCGAATCCTGCGGAGAACAAGATTATTTGCGGCTCGAATTCGACGGCTATCGGATGCAAAATGTTCCAAAAAATGAACATGTAATCAGCGTCTTCAATTTGAGTCTAAAGGAGACGATAAACGTGCTTTTTCGATGTTCGGTGACTTCGTTAAGTGGAAAGTTGATGTTGAAACCAACTCCCATTCCGTCGCCAATCGAATCGAAATCTCCTTCTGGCAGATTTGGCCAAAAGCTTCCATGCTCATATCGATGAACAGAAAAATACATGACCCTGAAAGAATAAGTAAAATTAAGATGAACAGAACGAACCGTGGATCATTATAAAACTGCATTTGTACGCCCTGCCCATGATGAACATCGAAATCTACTATCAAAATCTTCTCCAATCCTTCAGTCAAAGCTGATCGAGCAGCCAATGCAACGTTGTTCAGCAGACAAAATCCGTTGGCTATTGAACGTTGAGCGTGATGACCGGGTGGACGAATCAAAGCGAAGCCATTGGTTAGGTTGTCTCTCACGACCTGTTGTGTCAAATGAACGGCACAAGAAGCAGCGCTGATTGCTACATTATAAGAATCCTGAAGACTTAATTACTCGACCTTACGGTTGTTTACCTTCGTACACGAAACACTGTCAAAGCGGCTGGCAAACTCGTTGATTTCGCTTTGTTCTTTTTGTTGTAAAGACTTCAACTCCTTCACGTACTCATGACCGTGAGTTTGAGACAACAGCTCTTCCGACAATTCCGGAATATTCTAAATTCCGATAAAAGTTCTTCAAAACGGCACTAAGAACCTCCTCGATTAACCGGCATTTTTCCAACAATCCAAAGTCCTTCAAACGTTTGCGAATTTCAACAATGCGCTTTGGATGCTCGGGGTGATCCAAAAGCACAGAATTGAAATGAAGATCGTGATTCGAATTGAAAACTAAAGCAGTTCGTTTTGCGTCCATTCTGCTGCAACGAAACAAACTTTCAGTTCATAACTCTCGTGAGAAGCATGCAAACGCTTTTTACACATCGCAGTTGATTTCCAGCAAATAGATCATTCGAGTTGATTGATTTACAAGCGCGAATTCTCTTGATCAGTTTATTTATCAACAAAATAAATACAACAAAACCGACTATGACCATCGAGATCAACGGATATGCAAAATCACTGGAAGAACATACTGCGAAAACATTTGCGATTGGATCCACGAAAAAGATCTGCAACTTACTGAATCGTTTGTTGCATAGTACTCGTTCAAGAGCAGCGGTAGAATTACAGAAGAAACAACCAGTTTGAATGCAATAACATTCCTTATCGAACACAAGAGATGCGTTAAAACCGGGAGTAGGTTGAGAAAAAACGGTTGACTAGAAGTTCGGAAACGGAATGATTAGGAAGAGGAGTCACGGGTTGTTTGTGGATAATATTGTTTAAGACGAACATGCCATGCTACAGACTGACAAGCACTGATCGTGCGGAACTGATGAACGACGTTGCGAGGCATAAAGTAGATGCAGTTTTCGTGCAGCTGGAATTTAGCGTAACGAATTCCATCACGACGAAGTTGATTCAACTTCGCTTCTTCCACCCACTGAATGCACTGAAACGAAAAGATAAGTTTGTTCTTGTTTTTTCGCAACTCACTTGAGACATCGGAGGTTCGAACAAATCCAACTGCAAGATCTCAACGATCTTATCGAAATCAGCAGCGTGGAAACAAACAACATCCTTAACGACGCGCAGTTCATCGCTTCTAAAAACTCGAATTAGTCGGAACCAAACAAACAAATGGACAATAAAGAATGAGTAGATGGTCACAAACCGAATGGCGCCGGGGACCCGTGAAATTACGTCGTTGAATCGAACGACAAAAACAACGACAGTAATTTCTACGGGTTCCTGGAGCACGGTCGACCAAAGAAATGCACGAAAACGAACTTTTCGAGAACTTACTGTTTTTCATTTGGATTACGAACTGCTTGTAGGACACCAACTGCCGCTGTAGTGCGTCGTTCCAGTCCATCGTCAACGTGATCCGCGTGACACGGAGTTCGATCTTCGAAAAGCAATTCACGTCGTTCCATTGATCGAATCGACAACGTCGATTTGCGTCCAATTGAGTTGGCACGACTTTTCGGTTTTAGTGAATCGTCTTTAAGCTCATCGGTTGGAATCAACTGTTCTCCCGGCCGAACCCAGAAGATTGGTCCATCATCGGAATCGGTAGGCAACGCCCCTTCTTTCACTGACAACGGCCCCCAAGGCATGAGAAGACGAAGAAGCGGGTTTTTGCCGAGTTCATTGATCAACTCCTAAAATAGACTGATTGAATAGATGAGCAAAGACAATCAAACCTTAAAATAGTTTCCACATTCTTCTTGTTTTGTTCCAACCAAACTCAACGCATTCATCGGTCCGTAACGGAAAGTTCCCTGATGACAAGAATCCAAAACTCTCTGATAATAATTAGAGATTTGCATCGTTTCAACGATCTGCTTGTTAGCCAACGATCCGACTTTAACGTTAAGTTGTGAGTGTTCTTCAGCCAAATAAGTCAGAATGTCGCGCATGTGATCGGCACCATTTTCGAGAATACAAATCACGAAAATTGGAGTTCCGTGAAGCTCGGCAAAACCCAAAGTAATGAATTCGACGATGAACTGCAGACGATCAGACTTCAGTTCGAAGTGTTTTCGGATTCGTTTCCAATCGGAACGCAGAATCGAAGCTCCACCGTTCGGATGTATTTCGACTTGGACGAAACGACGAAACTTTTCGGAAATTTGCGGCAATCGATGACGACGTTTCTTTTTTGCTTTCACTTCTGTGGTTGTTGTTTCTTCGGACGATTCGGTTTTTACTGCTGTGTTGTTGTTCTCGACTTCGACCAAATGTTTCGGCTTCTTTTTCTTCGGTGATTCTGTTGACTCTACGGATCTTCTTGCTTCGACTACTTTCTTCGGACTTGTAGGCGTCAATTCACGTTCATTCGGTCGATGTGAGCGTTCTTTCTTCGGTTTCTTGAGTTCGATTTCTGAATTTATTTCCACGTTTGCCGTACGTTTGACGGACGAATGCGGAGAAATCGGTCGTTTCGTTGAACTGCAGAAACCGGAGGTTCGAAAAGACGATTTGGATTGTGAAGAGGATTGATATTTTTGTGGAGAATTCGAAGGAACTTCTGATTTCGATTCGGAGATCTGAGCGTTTGTGATCGATGGTTTCTCGGAAGTTTTTGTGGCTTCTCCGTTATGCGCTTGCTCAGATTGCGACCAACGGGTTATAGAAGCTGATTCGACAATTGACTCGTTTTCCGTGCTGAACCGACTTTTTAAGAGCGTCGTATTCTTCTTGGCGGAATCCACTTCTTCTCGAATCGTATCAATAGTTGTTGGTTTCTGAAACACAATTCAACGAATTTTCAAGTCTAAGAAAGAGGCTTACCGTTTCGGTTGATGTGGATTGTGCTGCAGCCGCGGCAGCCTTTCGTTCGACTGCGGCATTCAGAAGCGCATCAAACCTTCGACGTGGCGATTCAATAATCCCTAACGGCAGTTTCGAAGAGTTGAAAATCGTTGGGGTAATGGTGGTTGCCGGAGAGATCGAAAGTGTCGATTCGACGGTCGTTGTTATTGGCGGCGGTGGAGGCGCAGGCAACAGCTCTTCCGTTGAGGATTCAACCGACATCATCGGCACTGGAAATGGCGGATAGAAGGCGGATGGGAAGTTTGGTGGCGGAATCGAAGTGTCGACCAAAAACGGAAAGGGAGACATCAGACAAACAGGTGGCGGTAATGATGGTAACTGACTACTCGGTTGTGATTGCTCGGATTTGACCGGTGTTGGTGGGAATCCGGTGCATCTAAAGTCCTGGGCGCCATTCAGCATCGAAGGCGGTTCGGTAAACATCTTGATTTAAATTCAGGAATTGCGAAAGATAAAAACAACGAGCATCTCCAGCACGTAATATAGAAGATGGCACACGTGACTATCACCAATTCTCAACGATCTTTCAATTCCATTTTACGAAATTCGCTGATGGAAACTGCAAACTAAACGGTCAGTTTGAAGAGCTGAAATTTCAAAATACACGATGGAAAACTAATTGCGTGTTCGAAACGCGGTTATTTTTTTGACCAGCGCGCTCATTTCGAGAACGAAAAAACTTTTTGTGAACATTGGAATTCACGTGACATGACGAAAACAACCGAAACGCACACATTTGGATGATGCGAAAGACCCAAACCACAACTCGAAAGCAGTCGCAGAACATACACACGACCCGCGTCTTCCTACTCACACGAGCGCAACGGCGTCCGAAATGCGACGACGCCGATTTGGTGCGTCCTTTACAATTCTTTTTATTCCTCTTCTACACGAATCTGCGCACTTCGACTGACCGTTGATGCACTCCTCACTTTTGGTGTCTTCGTTCTCTCCCATCTTCTCGTTCCTCAATTGTCTTTGGGTTTACTGTAAGAGCCTGAAATACAACTGGATTGTTTTAATTTCGAGGTTTGCCGTGGCATAGGATTTTCGTTTAAGACGCGAGTGTTTGGTAGTCTAAATCGTAAGCTTTTAGTTGATTCAAAGATGTCTGATGATGGAGCCGCTGAAGCGAAACGGCCGAGAATTGAGGCTCCTAATGTAGACAACGTGGAAAATTCGAATCACACTCCACGCACTTCTAAAGTAAGTTTAAATTTGTTTTTAATTACGTTTAAATTCATTAGGAAGATTTGAACGACGGACCAAAAATTTCGACTCAAGAAACGTTAGAAGAGTTGGATCGAGTTCAAAGTGAGTTGGACACGTTGAACGAGAAGGCCAACGACGAGATTATCAAAATCGAGAAGAAGTACAATCAGCTGCGAAATCCCCACTACGAATCTCGACAAAAGCTGATCGAAGCGATTCCCAACTTTTGGGTCACTGTGGTAAGTTTATTACTTGTTTGGAACTGTTTGATTGTTCTTTATTTTTAGTTCATCAATCATCCGACAACTCGCGAGATCTTGTCTGAAGACGAAGAAGAACTGATGCACTATTTGACTCGACTGGAAGTTGTAAGTCAGTTTCTTTACACTTTTGACTTTTCATTGATTCAGACGGAGGATTTGCATGAAAATGAAAGCGGATACACGATTCGCTTTGTCTTTGATGTCAATCCGTACTTCGAAAATCGCGAATTGGTCAAAGCGTTCAGTATGGAGAGTAACGGCGAGTTGACTTGTACGAGTACGAAAATTGACTGGAAACCGGGTAAAGAGGTGGGTAATCATTTAATGGGAAACGAAATTAGCGAATTTGCAGCCAAAACGCACCACAAACCGCACCAACCGTCCGTTCTTTGACTGGTTCAAAGACACCGAGGAGCCGAGTAGTGACGATGTTGCGGATGTGAGCATAGACATTTGATGTAATTTTATATGTTATATTTAGATCATCAAAGATGAGATTTGGATCAACCCACTTCAATACTTTCTGATGCCCGATGCTTATGGCGATGGCGAAGACGATGAGGTGTCGTCGGACGAAGGCAATTTGGCCGAAGATCTCCAACAATAACTTTTTTCATTTCATTTGTATCTTTTTCCTGCCTGTAAAACCATTAATTTTTTTATAAGAAGCGCAGTTTTCTGTGAGTCGAACTTCCATAAAAGTATAAATTAAAAGGCTCTTCAATTTCTATTGGTTATTTACCGCAACCTACTTCTCAGCAATCACGTTTTGTTTAACTGGTCGTTGTTTTAGATGGCCGATCGTTTAACCCAAATTCAGGATCTGATCAACGAACAAGCGAACTTCATGTGCAACGCTATTGGTGTGTTGCAGAGCACGGCCAAAGCCTGTGACTTTCGTGAACCCGATCCAGAAATAATGGACGAACCGAATGCCGATTTGTTTGCTCAGCACATTGCCAGAACGGCAAAAGACATTGAGATCTTAATCGATTCGTTGCCAATGGATGAAAAAACACCCGAAGAATTGGATCGTGAACTTGTGAGTTTGGATGCTCAACACTTACGCTACGGAAGTGAGTTGGCGAACACAACGGTCGAAGTGGAGCGTCTAATCACCGAATTACAATCTTTCGTATCGGAAATTGCTGAAGTACAAATGAAATCTCGGCCCAACCATTAACAGTTGTTGATCTCTTGATGTGTAAATAAACGTTGAACAACCAAAATGCTATTTGTTTCTGCGGTTCAAACCACTTGCTACTCTTCTCTTCTTCAACATTAGATTTCTGTTAGCTCATTTAGTTGCAGATGCCGAAAAAACACTCTCAACCGAACAAAGTGAGAAAACGCAAGGCCAAGGACTTGGATCAAATTCACGAGGATCTTCAACCCGCCAAAGTCGTCAAGCTCACATCCGAACATCCGCTGGACTTCGATTTACCGGGAGACGGTCAGTTCTATTGCGTGGAATGCAGTCGCTATTTGGTCGATCAGTTGACTTTGGAGAAACATAGAAAAAGCAAAAGTACGTTCATTCTGAAATCTTTTGGTTTAATTCGATTTGCGTTTTTCAGCTCACAAGCAGCAGCTTAAACGGCTTAAAGAAATTCCATACTCTCAAGCAGAAGCCGAGGCAGCCGGCGGACTCGGCAATTCGATTAGCAGTTTTTCTGCGGCCCCATGATTGTTTTTTGTTGATTAGAATAAATTTCTGAACACGCAAATTAAACTTCCGTGTAACAGTCGAATTTCAATTGACAGCTGCCATTTCAACAAGCGATCCACCACTCAGCTTTGTAATGAATGCTTCTGACAGCCGAGTTTAATGACGAGTTTTGTTCGAAAAAGGATTTTGGAACATGAGGAACGCTAATTACTGAAGAGAAGTTGATTACAAATGCGGCGGTCGAATAACTCTCGAAGGAACGCTCTCTTTTTTGGGCGTGTGCATGTACTTTTCCACCGAATGCCGACCGCCGATGACGCAAATCCCTCCAGAAGTCTTCTCGGCACTTTCTCTCGGTTTCTTTCCGTCCGTATGGTTTTCGTTCGTTCAGAAATCACGTCGGAACGGCGGCGGATTTGCATTCTCGTGGACCGCGAAGTTACAGCGCTTGGCGGGCCGAGTGGAGGGCTCTCGTTCGCAAATTAAGCTTCCTACTAATTGGGAATCCACATCGAACAAATTGAATTCGTTTTCATTTGAAATTGAACGAAAAACGATGCCTGAAAATTCTTTTCGTCAGTGGCACACGAGAAGTGCCGACGGCGTTTTCTTTCCAATTTTATTTACTTTATTCGCAACAGTCCGCTTCTTGAGGTCGCGTTTGTCGTCTGTTAATCGTTTCGACAGTCCTCACAATCTTCGACGACAAAGCTGCCAGACGCTTCTGCTCGAGGCTTTTTATTCGGTCTCTTTTTCAACAGCGTCTATGATCAGTTTCAAGCATTTTTGGCACTTGGCAATCAGTTTCTGCAATTCTCCGGTTAATCTTTTGCTTTCTCGAAAGCTCACCGGTTCTCGCAAGCCACCGAAGTAAAAGCAAAACTCTTGCAAATTCAAGCTGTTGGTAGCGCCTTCGGTTTCGATCAAAACACGAACCTTCTAAGTGGTTAATTTGATCAGAAGGCGTTAATTAACGTGTTCGTGTACCTGAATATCTCCATGTTGGAACGCGCTGAAAAGCTCTGATTCGCGGCCTTCTAAGGAATCTAAAGATTTTTGATGGTCACCGAAGAGCATTTCGTTTTACCTGCTGAGAGAAGTTTGGGTCGTAGGCCGCGAAGAATGTCCTCTGAATTGTCGATTTTTGTTTCAACTTCGTGAGTCAATTCGCTGTCCTGCAGCAGAAGTGTAACGAACTCGTTAAAATCGCTGTTGGCCGCTTTGATGGTGTTGTGCAGCGCGAAACTTTTGTCCAAACGCTCTCTCGCGGCTTCCAGTTCTTCCTGTTTTCTTTGTAACACGCCATTCAACTGCGCTATCCGTTCATTTACTGCAAAGATAATTAGACGTTGAATCGGGCTTTAAACTCACAATCAACCACCGACTTTGGCAAATCTTTTTCGGCCATCGAAACGAAAAATCACGACTCCGAACAGCAATAAGTGGTCGAAGAATTGAAATCCCAACTGACGACTTTTCGCGGCCACCTGCTTCTTTGCACTCATGAATTCGATTGACCGCAAATTTTAGATTTCTGGGCGGCCGCTGGCTGTTGGCTATGATCCAAGTTTTGATGCACAAAACCGACCAAGAAAAGACGACTTCTAATTCGGCGTCTCCGTTTCTGGCCGAACTACTGAATCGATCGAATGGCGGCAGTTCGTCGGATGCAAGTGAGTTATTTGGAGCCAGTTGGTTAATTACTCGCGTGAAGGGGAAACCGAGCGACGAGATTTCTTCTCCACGGCATTCTGAGGCCTGCGGCCATTCGCCGCTGGCGCTCTTGCGAGTTTTCTATCGATTTTGCTTTTAATTGCAATTCAAAACGTTTCATTGCGCACAAAACATCCCATAGGCTTTTTTGTGTTGGGATTCTGGCTCTTTCGTGTTCCGAAAACGCCAATGTAACTGTTAAGAATCATCGCTGAAATAGGACCTTCAAAGCTTGAAAGTAGCTACGAATGGCAATTAAAACTTGTGGGTCAAACATGGTCATGATTCAAACATTTCAACGTTCTCATTTCGACTCCAACATTTTCTTAACTTTTCGTTCTCGAAGTTGTTTTTTGGTTTGCGTTGATTTGATTTGCGTCGCACATTTGGAATTCAATTTGGAGTCGCCGAGAAAGTCGCGTTTTCGCTGACGGAGAATCAGACTAAAATACACCGTTTCAGGCAGTCCGAATGTTCTGATGGTCCAATCGACTTCCGATTCCCGCGCTTCACGGCCGACCAATCCGACGGTTCCGTTGTTGACCAAAAGTTCGAGCGATGATTCGTTAAGGTGAGATTTTGTGTCGTTAGTCAGAGCTTTTGCCTTGCGGTCGGTTTCCCGGACAACGACACGCCGCTGCAGTTCGAAGACCGAAACGACGTGAAAAGTCGCGCTTTTGTTTCGCTATCAATTGCAACGGAAAGTGCGTTTTTGCAATTGGAAGGTTTTTTCGAACAAAATTTTTTTGATCGAGAGCGACGAGTTGTGACAAAGCGTACCGCTTTCGATCCGCACGGCAAGTGACCTTCAAGACGCAAAAAGAAGAAGTTTTTTGCCTCAAAATGACCCGCAGCAATCGATCATTGTTACCGAGTGATACCGAAATTATGGCCAGAAAAAGCGGTTGAATTGAATTTCGCATTTTTGTTGTTTTCCCCGCCTGAAATGTGTCTCTCGTTTAATTCGACGAGACGACCAGTCGGCTGCCTGCTCTGGGCTTTTTGCGTCTGCAGGGAAACCCCACGGTCTTTGTTTTTCGACTCGTTAAAAATCAGTTTAACACTTTCGCACGACCTGTGGCCTTTCGATTCGGTGTCCCTCGATCAGACGTCATTCAAAATTTTACATGCGCAAATCGTCCACTCACTAAAACGAGCGCTCGCGTTTTGCGCCGAGAGACGCGACCGACGGGTCACAACATCGACCTCCCGTCTTTGTGACCGGTACGCCATTGCTCTCTCTCTGCGATCATCGCGAGCCAACCCACGATTTTGCAGTTGGATTTATGCCAATTGTCTTTCTATGCGTTGATAAGAACGCAAATCGCGGTTTGTATGCTTTTCAAGACTCATCAAATGACTCACGCGTACAATCATCTCACACGAATGGCAGTCTTCGGATATCTGCGCGTATCAATCCGTGTCGTTTGTGAAAGCCAACGGCAAAGATGAATCGGAATCGAAGACGTGCAACCGTGTGGTCGAGGGACGTGCACGAAGTGGCCGCCGTCACGTTTTGTCGCTCTCTAAAACTTCCGTCTTGCTTTAAAATATTCGGGTTAATTAAAATCTGTTGGTAATCCCAAAAGACCAAACAGCCGATTTTTCATTACCAAGAAGGCGAAGGACCGATGAAATATTCTTTTGAGCTTCCTCTTGCTTGTTGACAAAAACGTGGAGATTATCGCGATCCTTCACCAACACGTCGATTAACGACCTGAAGGATTAAAGTTGGGACGCGGAATCCGCTAGCCATCACGTTCATTTTCGCTTCTTGCGTCTTCTTGATTTGTACGATTGATTTCTGCTAACAAATGCGTCTACTTTTCAGTAACAAAAACGCGCATTTCTGCTTCGAGGACTCTTTTTGGGGTCTTGGCGGTCGGCGCTTTTCCCGTCCACGGGTTTTGTTCTTCGGCCCAAAACGGCAATTCTAATTGACGACGCGAAGAGAAAAATGCGAGTCTCGGCCGGAAACACGCTTCACATGAAATGAAGAGACTTTCCGAGTGTTCTTTTTGATTATCCAAAATCGGTTTCCATTTTTCGGTTCACAACCTTGAAACAGAGCGCGACCCAGTTTCCAAAACGTCGAACGATTCCCTTGCGTCCATATCTTCTGCGCAAAAGAGCGCTCTTGTAGGACACGTGAAAACACCGTTAATAATCGGAACTTGATGGTAACATAGCGCCTAGTCATCAGCTACGGGAAACCAATAGCAACTCATTTGTTGTCTTAACACGTCGGTTTTATTTTAACCACTCGAATTGACATAAGTTTTTGGTGCAGTTAAGCCTACGGGAATGTTCGCATCGCCGAAGGAACGTGCAACGAAACCACTGATCGACACCTGCTTGCCAGTGCTTTTGTTGTTGCGCAACAACAATTTTCTTGTTTCTAACGCACATTGTAAAAGACAGTCGACGATTCGCATTTGCATTTCCTGTGCGTCAGCGAAGCTCATCAATAATCGAGACTTCATTTTTTGTTTCTGACGGCGAATTCAGAAGCCATCAGAGTGTTGGAACGTGTGACTCTTGCGCACCAAAATCCACTCATTAGTCGACCGAAAAGGCGCGAGTGTCTGCGTCTAATTGTTTTCCGCGCAGTCCGTTTATTTCTCGGGATCGACAAGATCCGCGTTGTTGGAATTGTGAAAATTTTTGTTCGCAATCGCGCGGTTTGGCCCATCCGTTTGTCCATTCTCCATCCACTTGGCCTTCACAGCTGCTCGCGTCGAAAGTTGTGACCAGTCAGTGCGGGAGACTGGTGGAAATTCGAGTGCATTTCTTTTTATTTCTCTTCGTTTTGGAGTCAAACTCGGCATTGAAAAGAACGAAATGGTGGGAAAAAGTGGACAGACAGAAACACTGGGTGGTCTTTTTTGAGAGAATAACGTGATGTTGAGATCAAAAACGTTTGTTTTTCGAAGCTGCGCGTCGAAATCGCGGCTTTTTCGTCGCTCTTTCGTTCTATCGATTTGCGTCTGTGCGATAGGAAAAGCGTGAGTTTTGGCTTTTGCAAGTTGAAACGTTTTCGATGACAAAGCACTTAAAAAGTCACTAATTTTTTTGTATCGTCTGATCGTTTTGCGATAAAAACAAGACGATCGTTGCGTGTCTTTTTGCTCACAGAGATTCTCTGAAACCGAGCGCCTAATTCGCACTCCGATCAGCCAACTGGAGTTCGATGCAAAATATTTTTTGAGAATTTTCGACAGAAAAGAAGACCTTTAGCGTTTGTTTTTTGTTGACGAAATAAGACCGATGGCTGTTCATCGGAAAACAATCTTTTGCGTCGATCGAGAATTAGTTTAAACTACTCGAGTGGGACGGTCTTAATTTCAATTTGCGTGATTTGATTTGAACGAACGAGCGAAATGTGTTGATTCATCACTTAATTGGGTGTCTTTAATGTTTCCTTTTGTACAAACTTACTTTTCAGATCCCCGTCCTTGCGCGGCGAAGCCTTGGGTTTGAAAGTGGAAAAACAAGGCGCTTGGAATCGACAGCGTTCGGCAACGACTGAAAACGTCGCGGCACGTCCACACACAAACTCACCGTCGGAAACGTCCACCTGCTCTACGGCCACCACCGTTCGTGTGCAACCGCCTAAGAGTCCCGACGCAAAGATCGATCCAATGGTCAGTGTTTTGCCACCTGGCTCGGCTCTGGCCAATGGGAAAGAACTGGCGACTTCAGCGGCCAGTTCTTCCAGCTCTTCTTCTACAGTCTGCGCAAGACCCAACAACGACTTTAAAGGCAATAGACCGGATGATGCGATTCGCATTTTTGGGTCCAAACTCACTCCCTACGAACACACTGAGATTTACAACTTCAACCGCATCTACTTCGTGGGATCACAAGCTAACAAGCGCGGTGGGGTGCCCGGTGGAGCGAACAACTCGGGCTACGACGATGATAACGGCAGCTACCTCTTGGTTCCGCACGATCACATCGCCTATCGCTACGAAATCCTGAAGGTGATCGGCAAAGGATCGTTTGGTGTTGTAAGTTTGTGTGTTTTCGTATTCTTCTTATTGGATTTTAGGTCATCAAAGCTTACGATCACAAGAACCAACAGTTTGTGGCTCTGAAGTTGGTTCGCAACGAAAAACGCTTTCATCGACAAGCAGAAGAAGAAATTCGAATTTTGGATCATTTGCGTTCACAAGACAACGAACAAGCGCACAATGTCATTCACATGCTCGATCATTTCAACTTCCGCAATCACAAGTGTATTACCTTCGAACTGATGAGCATCAATCTCTACGAATTAATCAAGAAAAACAAATTCCACGGGTTTAATCTTACGGTTTGTTTGCTTTCTATTAATCGGTTTGATTCGCTTGTTTTCAGCTGGTCAGAAAATTTGCACATTCGATGTTGCAATGCTTGGAGTTGTTGCACAAGAACCGTTTGATTCACTGCGATCTGAAGCCCGAAAACGTTCTTCTGAAAAATCCCAATCGATCATCAATTAAAGTCATTGATTTCGGTTCTTCCTGCTTCGAGAATCAACGTATTTACACGTACATTCAATCGAGATTCTATCGTGCGCCCGAAGGTTTGTTGCTCTTCTCCAAATTCTCTTGAACAAATGAGTTTTCAGTGATTTTGGGCGCCAAATATGGAATGCCGATTGATATGTGGTCTTTGGGTTGTATATTGGCCGAACTGCTAACCGGTTATCCGCTTTTGCCTGGAGAAGATGAGAACGATCAGGTGTGTAATGTTTGATTTCTTTTCACTCTCCGTTTTAGTTGGCACTGATCGTCGAGTTGCTCGGGACTCCCACGACAAAAGTGCTTGAGGCCGGAAAGAGAACACGAAACTTCTTCTCGTCCCGCGGACATCCTCGATACTGTCAAGTCACACAACTTGTAGACGGGACGATTGTTTTGGGTGGTGGTCGATCGAAACGCGGTAAAATGCGCGGTCCTCCGGCGTCCCGTACGTGGGCCAGTGCTCTGAAGAATATGGTCAGTTTGAAGTGACGATGGAATTCAACGGTTGTTGTAGGGAGACGATCTGTTCATCGACTTCTTGAAGCGATGTCTCGATTGGGATCCCGATACCCGAATGAGCCCTCAACAGGCTCTTAAGCACGGTTGGCTTCGACGGAGATTACCTCGGCCTCCAAACGACGGCTCCGGAGATAACACATCGACTGGTGGAACAATGGGAGAGTAATCAGTTTAATTTATGATCATTTTTAATTCCATTTTTGTTTAACTTCATTTGCCATTTGAACCATAAGATTTATTATTAATTTTGGGTTTTTGTTTTGGTATCTCAGCAGTTCGCGAGGTTCTTCGTCGTAATTTTGTACACAAACGAAATTTTTTCGCTCACCATCCAATTTTTCCACTCCTTTCATCATCATTCACAAACCTTTGCTTTTCGTTCATTGCAATTACGCGGTTGATTGTCAACGACTGAACGTTAAAATAAACGTAAACTAGAAATCCTTATCGCCAAGGTTTAGAGAGAAGCCAAAGAGTCCACTTCGGTTGTTTCTAGAAAGTGAGTCAACTAATGAAACATCTTTCGACAAATACGTGAGTCAAAAGCAAGTCCATGTGTTTGCACTCGAGAATGTTGACAAATCGATTTCTAATCAAAGTTTAGTTGACCAAGCTTGTGCGGGAGTGAGATGTGCAGTTGATTTGCTAGAACTCATGACTCTTCCCATTCATACTTTACAGATTATTTTCAATAAGCGATTCACATTACTCTCAACTTACAACCTCGATGAGAAGTCAAAGTGATAGGAGTTTGTGTCTACGTACTGTGACACTTAAATGGACATTCAGGAAACATGTACCGATTAATAGACTTCAGTAACTAGTCAAAGGCTTGAAAATGAAATGACCATGAGGATTGAGTTGGCATTCGTTTTGAACTTGACAGTTTGCTTGGTGAAGACCAAGAACGAAACGACAGTCTGAGGGTTTTGGATTGAAGGGTTATGTACGGCAACTGAGTTTTTGACTTTAGAGACTTTGAAATTGCTTGTGATGAAGAATATGGTTACTTGATTGTCGGAGTCTTAGGATAGTTTTGTCATCAAAGGTTTCTGACCGTGTCGTTTTGCGGCTTGGCATCTTGGACGCACAGTACGCAGTCGGCGTCTGGAACCGTTCAGATCTTTTTAAAGAACAAAAACTCGTTTCTTGGAAAACATTCCTCTTTAAAATGCGATTCGAACACAAAAGGATCCTAAAAACGATGCGAAAGTTGCAACGAAAATAATTTCGGTTATTGCTCGCGTTGTAGGCACTTTTGCTCGTGTTTTTTGCGTCATGTTTATATGCTGCAGCTAAAATTTTGCTAAAAAATGAATTTTGATGTAAGAAAAGAACTAGTAGACGAAATGCAACTACCTAACATTCCAAAAAAAGAATATTCGTGAGTTAGAGTTGAAAATTTCCTTCTTTTTCTTACCTACCATTTCATTTCAATTCCCTTTGTTCAATGAGTACCTTAGTAGGATGCAGATCGCGTGATGACCGTTCCGATGGCCGAAGTGCAAATCAATTAGAAGCGAAAGAGGGCCGCAGTTCCAAGAAATCGAATCTAAGTGGTTGGTAACTGCATAAAAGAGATCGAGCGGAAGCAATCGGGATTGCAATCCGCCAAGTCCAGACGAAAGTTTCTAGTTAAGATATCTCGGGTTGCTCCGGCAGGCCAGTCAAAGGAAGAAATTCATGACGCCTCCGATAAGTGGAGGAACTTTTACTGATTCTTAGATTTGAATACAAATCATCGACCAAAGTCTTTACCCATAGCACCTCGTTACAGTGAAGCACTGTCAAATCTGTATTTTTGATGGCGTACGCACATATAACTACACCTGCAATCCGATGAGTTTCACTACTGAAAATGTTTCTGGCCGAAAGAACAAAGTCTTTTTTGAAAACGATCCCTTGGCGAGTAAGTTTTCTCAATTTCATTGATCTCATCACTCGCTTTTAGGGGCTTGACAACACCGACGGGCAATGCAGCCGATGAATGAAGTTGACAATTGACCATCATTTTTGGCAACTCTCGCGACTTTTTGAAGCCCAAGGATTCAGCGATTTGTCCGAATAGGTTGGTAAATGGTGATTCGCAGCACGCAATAACGAGTTTCGATTTCAGGCCTGATCTTTTACTGTGGCATCGGCATTGAGAGCAAGTTTTGTTTTGTTCAGAAGAATAAAGAACGATTAAAGTTTTGTTAGGTTTTTTGTTTCGTTGAGAATTGTATAGAATGCAAATGAGTTCTAATAAGCTGCGTGCGATACCGTTAACGTGAATCAACTGCTGAATAATGTCATCCACTTTGGAATATTAGATTAGAGTTAATTGAATAGAAATGCGTTCAATTTCATGTAACGGTTGTGCAATCAATCTTTAGAATTCATGAGCTGTGCACTTAATTGGCATTTCCGTAAGTTCAACGATGCATAAAAGGAACCAAACCGCTGAGTGTTTTCGCTTTCCGGAAATCGCCGATTTCAATCAGCCCCGACTTGGAGATTCTAATCGGCTACGAGTTGATTTAAAACGAGATCTCCTTTGAACTGCGGGCAGTTCATTCGAGTTAAATCGAGTCGCGAGTTTCACTTTCTTGTCGACCATGAGCACTTACGTTAAGGCACTTTTCAACGATGATGTTCAATACGACGAATCTAATCCACAGTTTCGCTTTCTCATGAATTCTGCTCATTGTTTGGTGAGTTTGATAAACACACTTTCCCAGCATATTGCATTTTAGACGGTGGTGAAGTTCGTTCTCTTGATCCATGTATCCGTTAGTGTCATTTTATGTTTCTATTTTCTCCCTTCCTCACTATTCGTTGCTCCAATCTTCGCAATTGTGTTTGGCACGGCCGCCTACTCGTTCAAAACGCAGGATCCCGCAGCTTTGCTTCCGTTTCAATACTACCTAATCAGCGCCTTCCTGTGCGCTTCAGTCGCTGCAATCGTTTGTCCGGTTGGTGTTTTTCTCTATCAACATGAGATACTCGGACACTTTGGTTTTCGTGAGTTTAATTCGACTACCCATCTTGATTCGACGTTACGTTTAGATCGAATTTCCTCGCATTTTGTTACGTTGATGCTGGTGCTTAATGTTGTTTTAGTTCATTTGGTTTTAGCAGGTGTCTTGTTTTGGCAATGGTCAGCTACAGCGGCACTTCGAGACTATTTCCGCTATCTTCGAGAACCAACAGCTTACACTCACTTGGAGGTACCCGAAGTCGCTTCGCTGGAAGAACAACATTTGATGCGTAAGCGAGACCCCGATTACTCGATGTTCTCATTGGAAAACGTCGACTTGAGCGATTCATTGACGTCGGAAAGCGAAAAATCGCGAGACATAGAAAAGGGAACTGTAACCTCCCAATGAACTTTTGAGAATGTAAATTTGTTTATTAATTGGGTGAACATCAACAAATGCTTGTATTGAGCGTATTAAATTAACTAAAACGGCGATAATTAGAAATCTTATTTGGGAAATGAAATCGAAGACCCGCAGCAAATTGGTCGATTGTCTCTCGTACGAGATTAAGGTTCATTGGTTGGTGGCCTTTGAATTCAATTGCAAAGTTTGGGAAGAACGAAAAAAACGAAGGTTGTAAGAAGTGACCATTGAAGCGGTCTTGATGGCGCTGAGTTGCAATAAGACTGATCGTTGCAACAGCAAAGCGTTCCGGCAATTCCTCCCATTTCAAATTCGGCACAAGTATTACGAATTGGCTGCAAAAATGGAATAAAAAGCTTCTCAACAATCACTACGACATTCTGTAAATTTTTATTCGCGAGCTTCCGATTTTGAAAACAACTCAAATTGCGCGAGTTTTCCTAACGATCGTGGGAATTGGAAGACTTTTGCGTTAGAAAGCGATGAATCACGAAATAGCAAACAAAAACGCTGTTTTGCGCGCTGTAGTGTGTAATAATGGAAATTTAAAGTTCGCCTATTAATCTTTTCTGACTACTTACCGAACACATTAAACTCGCACAGCCCAACTTAACCATATCGTGAACAGGCGAATGAGCAACGAAACGATAGCAATACTGTTTGACACCGAATATGGATTTGCACTCCGATGAATCCTCACGGGCATCGTGACCGATCATTAGTCTTGAGCCCTCGTAACACCAAAGCTTGTAACTTGGATCTTTTTTCCACCATCCACTTTCGGTTTGTTTTTGAGTTAACAGAATCACGATAAGCACGAATAGCCGCAACGACGAGGAGATCTACAACGTTCGTATTAAACAGTTCTAAGAAAAAGGTACAAGGTGAAACGAAAAACTGACCATTTTGCTTTTCGATTAGTCACGGGCTCAGAGACGGTCGTCGTTGTTTCGCTGCAAATGGACGTAAACTGATCGCCGACTAATGGACGTGCCAATTGGGACGTTTATTTTTGTGGCTGAATTCACGGGACAACAAAAAACATTCCAACGTTTATTTGTCGCGATTTCAAATGAGAATCAAAATAAAAAACAGCGACACGGCTGTTCTCGAGAGTAATGGGTCTCTTTACGTTCTGCGCCGTTTGCTCGTTCTTCCAATTGCGCGGTTTCGAAAACCGAAGCGCGTTAACTTACCGTGAGCTGTTGATCGTTCGCGGTGGTTGCTGATACTGTTCGTTTACTCAGTTGTCGGCGACCTTAACTACCATCGAGTTCCATCCTGACATTCCAATTTGATATTTCGTTCCTTTTATTCGATTTGAATGAAAAGAGGTTGACGAATATTCGTCGATTGGATCCGATTTCACAACCTTCTTTTCTACGGAAATGTCAAGCAGCTGATGAATCTTTCCAAGTTCAAACTGATACTTTTGATTGCTTCCAATCAACACTATTGATTTGCTATGCTTACAATGCAGTTTTGTTTACAGTAACTTCGTAACAACCACGAGTTACCACTGTGTTTATTCAATTAACCCAAAACGTACGATCAAAGCCTAGAAATTTAGCAGATTTAGCAATCGAGAAATGGATCGTTTCAATTTGACAGGCAGAGGGAATGCGAGAAAGGGTCTTAGGATTCGTGGTGAAAACAAAGCAGAAGCTTATAAAGAGACTAATCGAACATGAGCAATATCGTGCCATTCCTATCGCTAATCAACCTCATAGTTTGTTTGTAAATGAAAGATTACAATTAAGAAAAAACGATGAAGAAAAAGTGAAATTTTGACTTTTAAATAACAAAATCAAAGTGACTAAACGAAAGTTTATCCATCGAACACAACTCAAAACTCCTCTACAATGTTTGAATTTTTAATCGAAGAATTTGCGATTTGGATTAGGACCGAAGAGGGCCGTTCGAACTTGTGGAACAATCTAAATTGAAACTGAAACTTTTCAATTCGGATGACAACTCACTTGTCCAGCAATCAGATCCAAACGCGACTCCAACGTCGAAATAACTTGGATCTTTCCGGCTTTAGCCGACAACTCAACTCCACCGGCCGACTCATCGGGTAAATAGTTTTGCTTGTTGACTGTCACTTTCGACTGCTGACCCCAGACTTTTTGAAGCTCCTCTAAACATTCCGGCAACAGTTTTTCGACCAATGACTCGTCCTTCTTGCGACAACGTAAAACACATTCTGATTCCAGCAGTTGGAAGACGGCCTTAAACAGATGAATGCACCCGAATGGAAATAGAACAAACCTGAAGGATTAATCCCTTCAAAATTGCCGGATAGCGTTCTTTGTCCGCGGAGATTCGTGACAAGTTTGCACGAGCTTCGTCCAAAACGGCACGCAAATGATCTTCACGAGCCTTCAAACATTTCAATCGTCCTTGGTTTTGCATGTTCGAACGTTGAATTTTGCGTTGCAACTCGACTTGTTTTTCCTTCTTTTCGTAGTACTCCAAGATCTTCGTACGTTGTTGTTGCACAAGTCGACCCTAAGACACAGAAACAAATAAAAACAACCACGTTGACAACTCACTTTCTCCATGTTAAATTCTTCTTCGGCTTTGGCGTCGATTTCTTCGGCTTTCTCGTTGGCTTCTTGCTCAATGAAAGCCATCATGTGCCGAAGCTGCTTCTGCACATCATTGTCCGAGATACCCATGTTGTTAAGTGGCGGCGTTTTGACGACTGTAAGAGGAAACGAGCCTGAAACAGCAAATAAAAATGAAGATCCGAATAACACGAATAAACGACAAACAAAATTTAATTCTGAATAACAAAACGCTAAAGAGGTTTCTGGTTTCCGACTTTCACCACGTGGACGGCTCTCAGTCACGCAGACCTTAAAGAACTTAAATTTCAAACAAACAAGAAATCTAACTGAGCACTCAAATCACGAAACGGTTGGGTTGATTGAACGAAAAGCGAAGAGGAAAGATCATTGAATCCGTCGACGGAATCTGCAAAACGTCCAAAAGACCAAAAACCGATCGCTGTGCCTGCGGAGCGTGTCGAGACTTAGAATTCCCAACAAGTGGTCGCCGAAGAGTAGAAAGCATTGTAAAGTTTCGAAAAGAAATCAACTTTGCTTTCCAGTCAACCGATTAAAAGCTTCCAATCGCCGTCTTGCCATCACTTTGCTTTTACTTGTGGAAATCTCTCAAAAGCAGGCGATTAAGCGGTGGGCTTTCAGTTACTTCGCTTCATTGTCTAATTCACAAGACGTCAATTTTCTTGCGCCCATTTGATTTCTTTTAATCGAAGTCTAACGAGCCAACTAACTTTGAAGCAACATTGTTTATTTCCGTCCAAAAGTTGAGCGCAAAATTTAATTCACATGTAGATACAAACGTTAGCGCAATATTTAATCTCAGTGTTAGACATCACGTCGAAATCAATTGAGAACCATTTCTCCGCGATAGTTTCCAGCCGGCATTGTAGAAGTGTCCACGTCATCGAAGTACGGGTGTTTGAGCAATTCGCGAGTATTCAGACGTTTCACAGGATCATATTGAAGCATTGCCTGAAATCACTACATCAGCTTTTCGAAAAAATTGTAGACTTACCTCCAACATATCGAGTCCGAGGCGTGACAAGTACTTGCCCATTATTGTTCTGATCTTTCCACCGGGCCACTTTGGAAATGTGGCCTTAAAATCGGGCATCGTGTTCACGTCGTTCCAAGTGTCGGTGTCCGGTGTCCCCATAATACTAAAATAATAACAACACTAAGCCTAGACGCAAAACAAGCTACCGGAAGATGCGGAAAAGCTGATCGATTTCCGAATCGCCTTGGAAAAGTGGAACGTTGCGAGCCATTTCGGCAAAAATGCATCCAATACTCCACACGTCCAAGTTCATGGTATAACGTGGACAACCCAACAGAATCTCCGGAGCCCGATACCTTTAAAGAAATGAACAGCAATGAAACAAACTCTCGAAACCTACCAAAGTGTAACGATTTCGTGAGTGTATGCTCGAACTGGAATACCAATGGCACGCGCCAAACCAAAATCTGCCAACTTAATAGTATTTGTTTCAACATCCACCAACAAATTCTGGGGTTTCAAATCCCTGTGCATAATACGACGTTGATGGCAATAGCACATTCCTTGACAGATCTGAAAAAAACAAATACAACGACATTTCTAAAACGAAAATCACCTGGAACATGAAATTCTTCACAATCGACTCATCGATTTGATCGAGATTTGCGAAACGATCCAGAAATCGTTTCAAATCCATACTTAAGAACTCGAATACCAAATACAAGCGACTCTCTTGCATGATCACATCGAGGAGGTCCACAACGTTCGGATGACGAAGTTCGAGAAGCATCGAAATTTCGCGGATGGCCGTCGACGGAACTCCTTCTTCTTCGTGTTCAAGACGAATTTTCTTCAATGCAACCAATTTCCCCGTTTTCTTGCATCGACCTTTGTACACAACTCCATATGTTCCTGAAAGCAAAGCATTCAAACTACCATCTAAATCGAGTTCACCTTCTCCTATTTTGTCCAATTTCGTGAAATCGGTGATATCACTGTCGCTCAACATTTTTAGTCGTTCAAATCGCGACTGACAAGCTATTGCCGCAGACGCTCAGAACTCTCCATTGGCGTCTGTTTTCGAATCGTAATTAACAGCGGTCGAAATCGCTACGAAACCAGTGAATTTGACCAAAACTTGTCAGATTCGAGTCGACCAGAACAACGCTGAGGTATTCGCTTATAAAAGAAATTTAATGATAGAAATCGATCACAAATAACCAGATGACTCAGAAGTAAACTCTTCACAACTGTCTAAAACACAAAACGACAGAACACGTGGCTTTAGATGTTTGATTACGATTGCAGGACTTCTAACTCGTCAGTCCTAATGCTTATTTTCGTTTTACCAGCTAATTACAACTTTAATTTTCTGGGGATTCGATTTGAAGTGTCGACTGCAATCTTTTGATAACCATATTCTTAGGAATCTCAAAAGCGAAGACTGCGGCTATTGAAGAAAAATACCCGTGTTTAATCAAAGTTAACTGGAACTAAACTCGAAATCGATAGCAAGAATCCACAAATGTGTTAATATCGGAACAAGGAGCATTCACAAATGTCTGAACGAACGGACAGTTCTTCCGAACCCAAGTTTGTGGGTCTTTAACTCCGAACATCTTCGCGTACGAACCCACTTTGCCGCAGTTCTCTTTGCTCATCAACAAATCGGAACGATTAGATGGAATTGAGGGCAAAGGCGATGGTAAAACTGCATAACAAGTATGTATAACTAATCAGTGATATAGTACTTACTTTTGTTCTCTTTCTGTTCCTCCGGTGACGGAGCTTCAGCGACTGCATGTTGAGGTTCACTCGGCGGTAAAACGACATTTGAGCCGGCAATCCCCGATCTTATAGTTGAGAATCGCAATTCTGGTGTCGGATGAATGTAATTCGTTTCTTCTTGCATTTCAGAGTTCATCTCATCGTCCATTTGACGGCCTCTTGGCAAACTCAACGCTCGTGACCTTTCAACCATCGACGGAAAATGATGACTGCCTCGTGATGGAAAACCAAAATGCGAATGAAAATAACCGAAATCGTCATCTGACAAATAGGAACTTGAAATCGCTAAAGATCGTTAAAATTAAACCGCACTTTGATTCTAACATACGTTTTCGTCTGTATCCAAAACGATAGGGCACAAATTTCTGATTTCGTGGTAACATTACGTAATTTCGTTCATCTTCATCGACCAATTTATCCAATTCACGACTTTCAATTTCTTCATCTTCATAATCAAGACCATCGCTCTAAATATGTCGATCATACATAATGACTAATCGCGCATCTAACTGACCTCTTTTAGATACCAAGCACCATAGTTTCTTCGTTTGGCTCCGAAGCGTCGCGGAGTGAAGTCGAATTCTCGATCAAAATCCACTGGTTCCAACGACTGTGTTTCGAATTCAGCTCTTTGATTTGGCGTGAAACTCACAGCTCCGCGTGTTTTCGCCATCGATGATCGTCGTTTTAACGGGTAAACGATAGTTGACGTTAAAGTTGGTACATGAGCGAGAGATGGCAAAGTTTCAGGCGTTTCGGTTGGCGATGCGGTAACGAAAGAAGAACGTTGCCAAGAAAATAACGGCGTTGAAGTTGTTGTCATTTTTTCTACCTCAACGGTTGTCGTTTCTACATCAGGCGTTGTTTGTTTTAATTGATCATCAGCGATTGTAGTGACCAAAATGGCTTTCGATTCTGTTGTTGTTTCAACGTTGTAGAGATCAAGTTCAGGTTTAAACGGCTGATCGTCATCAAGACTAAAACAAAAGCGTCGAAATGAGAACTTTTTTGTTGAGAACAAACCTCAACTGATTGTCGACTGGTTTTGTATTCAAACGTCGAATGGCCAGCGATTGCATAAACGGTTTTTGTTTATCTCTGTTTGGCTCTTTGTCATCTTCACTTTTTGGTTCTTCCGGTGGTGAGGATGCCGAAAACAAACTGAACATTTTCAACCCATCGGTCAGTTTCCTTGTTGTTCCTTCATTCTCTTCTGATTCCTTTGATTCAGTCGATGAGTTCGAAACTTTCTTGCTACTTTCCGATCGTGTTTTTTTACGATAAGTTGAGGAGAAGAGCATTGGTTCGGAATCGTCGTTCGAGTTCTTGATCTCCTTGGATTCTTTTTCTGACGTTTTGTTTGTTGTTGTTAAAGCGGTCTTCCTTGCGTACTGGGTCCAATACTTCAAATGACGATCAGTCGACGGAAAAGTGGGAGACTGAGTGGATGGTGCTGTTAAAATGCCAATTCGTTGAATTTCTGTTGTTGCCTTGCGATTTCGATGTTCGTCGAAAGACTCGACCAACTTCACTGCTTCATCATCGGCTCCGTTTCCTGGTTCAATTGATCTGTAACAATTGTTGCATACTAATTGGTTGTTGTTATTGAACTTACTCTTCACGCGATTTTCGATCTTTAGCTTCGTGACTTTGAAGCTTGTCCTTCAGTTTAAGCAAATGTTGTTCGTAGTTCTGTAAAATTCGACGAATCGGAGGATAAATGGGCGCTGTTTTGCTGTTTGCATCAACTCTTTCGATCAGAAGAACACACAGAAACAAACCGAAGTAATTGATCATCTAGAATTGAACGATTAAGTCCCAGTGAGGATGAAGAGCAATACACGAATACGTTCAATAAAGACAAGCACGTAAAAACTGTTTACGACAATCGTAACTTAAGTTTGTTATTAACAATAGAAGATTGGTTGGTTGGTCGAATAGAAATGTGGAGTCGAGAAATCCGTTTGCTGTTGCAAGACTTTCAGAACACCGAAAACAACGATAAAGGATGCATAACGATCGTCCATTGAATCCCGATTTGCTTCATTCGGTCGATCATCTTGACGTGCTCAAGTGATTCCCGAATCCTTTCAGAAATGACAACTCAGAGGCTTCCGCGGATGTTCAATTTTATGGAACAGTTGAAAAGATGCGGAAGTCTTGTCGTAATGTTCGACTAAAGAACGAATTTCAGTAAAATAGAAATGGACGAGAAGGTTCGAATAGATTTGACACTAACCATTGTGCATTTTTCTACTCTACTCCCGCTCTCGTTGAGTGTCTTAACAAACATCTGAGTTTCCGCTTTAGAGTTCGAGAAGTGCCACCCATTGACCTAATTGTTTACGAACAATCTCGTACTTTCTCTCATAAACAACGAAAGTAAACAAAAAGAAAGTTTTGTTTGGATTTCCGGCTTTTTGCTCAACGAGATGCCGTGACTCGAAGATTGTTCAATCGAGGTTGAAGTTAAAAAGGTCAACTGAGCGCTTAAGCACAATCTTAGCGGTTTTGCAATTTCCGAATACAAAATGTGCCGCTCGCAAATTGCACCTCCGATCGACCGTCAAAACCATTTTAAAGCAAATCGGGTGCCATTGTCGACGATCAAGTCGCCGACCGATTAGCGAACCTTTCCGACTTTTGCACGATTTCAAGAACGAAAGTAACCAACAGTTCCATTTTCACTTCGAACATTTGAAAGTTGTTACCAGTATTTCTTGCAAACTTTCACAAGACCCACGTTCTCTAGCTTATAAGACTTCTGATCAGTTCCTGTCGGGTTCACATTTAAAACTACGAATAAGAGTCTTTTGGTGAATTCATTTTTCTTCAACACTGAAAGTCGAATCGTAAAGAACTAAAACCGAAATATGAAATTGATCCACAAAACTGTATAACCACACGTGCAGTGAGACCCAACATGTACAAAGAGTTCCTTATTTGTGTATCGTTTTGCTAATTGCGGTTAGTCAGTTTGAAATTTAACCGTATGCTCAACATCTGTTGATTTCTGATTCGTGCACGTATTTGGATAGAACAAAAATCAATGACTGATTACACGAACGAAAACACCAATTCACATTTCTTTAAATATGATGCAACATCGACAACCACCATTTTTCAATCAATTCTTTGAGCATCAGCTAACTGTTTTTGATGAAACATTATCACAAGGACATGAGCAGTTATCGTATTCATTGGACATAAAGCTCTTTATTCCGACAACAAAAACAAAACAACTTGATTGCAAACAATAAAAATCTTTCTGACTAACCAGCAGTCAGAAAGCTTCATACTCGTGCTTGCATTCCACCGTTGATTCCAATCGTTTCGCCTGTTAGATATGATGCATTCGTTGATGCTAGAAATGCAACAGCGTCGGCACATTCGTCGGCTTCACCGAATCGACCTAACGGTACCAAACGGTTTGGATCCGTCGATTCCTCCTTATTGAGCAGCATTTTCGAGAAATCGCTTCTGATAATTCCTTAAAAAGATTCTTAGATTCGATAGACTGAATGCCTAAAACTTACCGGGAGCAATCGCGTTGACGCGAATGTTGCGTCGTGCCAATGATTGGGACAAAGACTTGGTAACTCCAACCAACGCTGATTTCATGATCGAATAAGCGCCAATTCCATCGATTGGCGAGTAGCCGGCGATCGAAGAGACGAAAACAATATTTCCATTCTCCGACTTTTCCAAATGTGGTAGTGCTTCTTGAGTTAACAGAAAAGCAGATTTCACCTAAAAATCATCACAATAATCCAAAACACATGACGACAACCCACATTTACATTGAGTAACTTGTCCCACTGAGAATCGGAAACGTCCATGAGATCTCCGTAATGAGGATTAAAAGATGCATTGGAAACAAGTACGTCTAATTTGTTGAATCTTTCAATCGTGAAGTCGATCAGCTTCCGACGATCTTCAGCAATGCCAACATGGGCAACACAACCGGCACAATCGATTCCGTCCATTTGAAGAGCTTTAACTGCATTCTAAAACAAAGTAATTCGCATCAACCAATGAAATAAAGTGTGACTTACATGAACGTTTGCTTCTTTTCTGCTGCTCACAATCACTTTGGCTCCTTCTTTACCCAATTGACGTGCAATGGCAAATCCGATTCCTTTAGTCGATGCTGTCACCACAGCTACTGATTCCGTAAGGAACTTTACCATCCTAAAACAAAGTGAAGATTAAAAAGTAACAGTTGAGCACGAAAATAGAAACGTTTTTAAGCGAAAGGTCGTGATGCTGATAAACCCCATGAATTCGAGCGCTCAATCTCAACTGGCGCCACTTAAACGTTTGTATCTTCAAAAGTATCACATGTGCTCGTCAATTGTGAACTTGGTCGTTGTTCCAGAATTTATAGCTAGTAAGTGTAAACGCGTGGTACGAGAAGCAAATAGCGTGAAAGTCGAACTTCGAGTTTGAGAGCAGAACGGTCACGCAAATGAACACACTGAGCAAATCGTTCAACGACTTTTGAACTGTCAACCCCGGAAACCACTCGAATGTTTAATTCACGGGAATTCCAAAAAGAAGTGTGATGTCAATACGGGCAAGTGACCTCCGAAAGATGATTACTTATCATTTCGTCGCCAAGTCGGGTGCACACACGCGCTCCCGTTTTCCTCGTATGATCATCTTCTTTGTTGAAATGAAAACAAGGTCCGCCGTTCGACACAATTCACGTGAAGAACATGCAATGGAATTTCGGAACGGTGAAATAGGACAAATAAATCACAAGCGACCACTCAGAGTTCCGTGGAAATAAACCGTATGGTTAGCAGACGCTGCAAAATCAACTTACTTGTTTTCACCAATGGACGAAAATAGCTCTCGCTTTGGAAATAGATTCTGTGGCCACGGAGGCACGAAAAGCAAAAAGAATAAACAATTTGGAGCCAAAAACAACAAGTGGGTTAGTTTGAAGTCCTAGTCGTTCGTTTCTGAACAATAATCTTTAGTCGTTCATTGACGAACGAAAAAGATTAGACGATTAGAAAGAAAGAGCTTATTCGCAAAACTTGACATTTAAGAGCACAAACATTTGGGTCGAAAAGAATGATCTTCAGATGTGGTTTCTGGAAACCACTTCTGCACACCGGGCAGACGACAGCTAAAGCCGGCGTTAGCTTTTCGCTCTTTGAAAATGCGCGCCAATTCAAACGGGATTTTTTTGGTCCGCTTGGAAGCGTCTTTTTTGCTTTGACAACAATTTATTTTATCGTTTATTTATTCATTAAAAACAACTAATGAACGGTCCGCTAACACAAGACGGAGATGATCGGTCAGAAAATGCTGGAGCCGCTTGTTTTCATTGAAGCCGAAGTTTAGATCGTCGCTTCTGTTCCCATATTTGTGAACGTGCTCGATGATCTGTTCACCAAATCGGCCCCATGATCCGAATCGCTTAACAAAATCCAACAAATGAGCTTCGACAAAGTGGAGCATGTTGATGGACGGCAAATTGTTGTTTCGCCATGATGTGGCAACGTGAACAATTGTTTCGTCCAAATACAACAATTCGTCTTCTGTGAAACTTCTGTCGATGACTAAAGCATACTTGCTCAAACGCCCAATGTCCAAGAAGACTTCATGGTATTCGAGATCGTTGAAATTGCTAGTCGATCGGTCAGTTTCCCATCGTTCGTGCGTATCGATGATGAAGTTCAAGAATTTTTGACAATCACCACCATTGAGCAACGACTTCGTTTTGTGAGTTAGTTGGACTCCGGCAAGACGGAAAATCGACTTCAGCTGGTTCTTCTGCTCTTCGTTTTTCCACATTTGCTCCAAAGGGCCGTTGACCAAACGCATCAGAACGTGAAGAGGTGGAACAGCAAAGTTGATAAGCGGCAAATTGATGAGACGATTTGGGCGTTGATCATCAATCCATGGAACGCATTCAGCTTCTTGAAGTCGATGTTCATGTCGATCCACATTCCCCCATGGGCAAAAGAATCGAGCACCTGGTGGGTTTGTGCCGGCAACGATGCTCAACATTTTGATGTCAGACGAGAAGAGTGGGACGACGTTCAGTTGTTTACCATCGATCTCCAAGCCATGTTGAGCAACTTCCGCGGCAAACTCGAAGATCTTTGAAGCTGCCACCTTCAAAACTTCAGTTTGCTCTGGTCCATCGTATGCTGCAACAACAACCAAGTTGCGAGGTGATCCCGGGTTCGCCACTCGAGTTGAGCAGAAAAATCCGATCTTGACGTATCGACCACCTCCATCTGCGGTGAAAACCAAATTGATTGCTTCTGGCGTTTCATCATTCCATTCGTAATGCACAAGTCTTTCGATGTACTTGACGGCCAAACAACGAACATCCTTGGCAAAACAAATTGACACCACTCGATTCTTGTTGTCCCGAATTTCCGTTGAACCAAATCCACCAATCTCCTCGACCTGATTCAATTGAGCTAATCGAACAGATTCGTAAGACATCAGTTTTGGCCAAAGTTTTGCCAAAGCTCCATACTGACGCTTACGCAAGTTGAGGAGACGGCGGATATCTCGACATTGTCCAGCGGTGAACTTTACTTTGTCGGTGGTATCAATCGGAACCCCAAGTTCTCGTAGACGTTTCGTCCATTCATTCTTCTGCCGAATTTTCAGGTTTCCAAATACTTTTCGTACTCCACTGAACAGAGTATTGCGGCTTGAGGACGGTGCTGGATTTTGAGAAGTTGAAGCACCAAAAGTGACGTTTGAATCAGATGCCGATTGTTGTGCTGTTTGACCAGAAGTTTGTCGAGATCTCGGAGTTGAACTGCTTGAAGATTGTTGAGACAGCGTTTCTTGTAAGAGCGACCATGTCTCATTGATCAACGTAAGTTCCGAGTTCTCTTGACGAAGTTCGGCAATCTCACGACGCAATTCAACGTTTTCTTCGGTCAAAGTTGCAATCGTTCTAAAGAATCGACATTAAACAACAGATTAACTTCTAAAAATACCGTTGATGTTCCAAGATTTGAATGCGAGCATTAACAAGTTCGTTGGACACATTGGAACGAGTGACAACTGGAGGAGCTGGCGGTTGTTGCATCGAAGGTCCAGCAACTAGTCCATCGTCCATTGATCGTCGTCGGCGTTTCTCGTTCATCCTTTCGCCCTGCTGACGTCGTCGTTCCACTTCTTGTTGCCGTTTTTGAATTCCAGCTCGAGCAGCAGCCTGTTTTTGAGCGTTTTTTTTTTCTCCATATCTGTAATAGAAAAGTTGCTAAATAACTGTCAAAAGTGCTCCTATCGACACGAAATTTGCAACATAGATACGGCACGTCATAACGAACAATTCTACACGCTGAAATTGAAATACGCGCGACGCAACCTTTTTTACAACGACTTAAAGTTGACCACCGCAAAGCGGGACCGAGAAAATGATCGAAAAAACGACCAAAAACAGAATGCCATGATGAGTGTTTGGTATCATTCGATAGCCCGAAAGCTCTTTAACATTTCGTTCTTCATGCAAATTGGACTATTTTTGTCAAATTTATTTATTTCTTAAGGCGAACAATTTATTCAGACACAATGCCACATCAGGGAAAAAGTTTCAGGCTAACGCCCGATTCTGCCCGGTGTGCTTCTGGACCGTCTTTCAGGATTCCAACTAGAAGAAAAGAAAGAAATGAACATTTTTCTGGGCTGACAAATCGATTCAATTATTCGAACTGCGCTCGCAACAGCCGCCAATTTGAACGAGAGTTTTGAGTTGATTGGAGCTTGAGTTCGAGTTGTCATGGGAAGTGCTTGGTTTAGAGGTTGATTGTTTTGTCTTAATTCACGAATCGCCTATTTCACGATGTCCGAACGAAGTAAACGATTGAGACGATTTACTCAAGCATATTTGTCGCCATTGCAATTGGAACGAACCAAAGTATCGCAAAGTCGATTGAGTCGTGTTGACAGTGTCTACGCTTTTCGTGAGTTTGATTCTTTGGAACAACTGTTGAAGTTTTTGTGTTTCAGTTGAGAAGTTTATCATCGAAAACCAGAACCCAACTAGCGGTCTATTTCCGCGTTATTCGATCGACAAGTCCGTTGGTTATGTCAAGGATTCGATTTGGTGTGCATTCGCCTCTTGGGCTACGGCCACGGCTTATCAGCGAGTTTTTCTGGTTAAGTTCAATAATAGAAATCTTTTTAAGGAGATTGGACGATGATAGAGGAAGGACTACTGAGCTGAGGCAATCGGCCGTGAAAACTATGCGTGGAATTTTGTTTTCGTGGATGCAACAAGTTGACAAGGTTAGTGATTGTAAGGTTCTTGAAGCTGATCAGAAATCGTTCAGATCAATGCATTTAAAACAAACCATTTGCCGGAATTTGCGTTACACGCTCGTTTCTGTCTTCAAACGGGACTAGAGATTCCATCAACGACATTCGGCCACTTACAAATGGATTTGGTCGGACTATACATTCTGATTCTGGTCAAAATGACTGTAGCTGGAACACAAGTATTATGCGAAATCAAACAATCGCTGAATAATTGTTCTTCTTCAGGTCGTATTCACGATGCACGAAGTTTCTTTTCTTCAGAATCTCGTGTTTTATTGCGAAAGAGCATATCGTATGGCCGATTTTGGAATGTGAGTTTGAAATTCTTGCATTTATCGATCTGTATGCTAGGTGGGAGCGAGGAAATCGGTATAATAACGGGACTCCGGAGTTAAGTGCAAGTAGTGTCGGTTTGGTTAAAGTGTGCAGGTCGCTCTGTAATCGGTTTACTCATTCTATTTTTAAGGCAGCTCTTGAAGCAGTGAATGGTTTGAATTTGTTTGGACAAAAAGGAACTTCGGCTTCTGTTATCTACGTTGACATCGACGGTCATAATCGAAATCGCACGACATTTGAAACGATTTTACCTCGCGAATCGAATTCAAAGGTTTGTTTTACAATGCTAAGTCGACTAATTCGTACTTCAGAATACCGATGCTGCACTTTTGATGGCTGTTGGATGGCCTGCATTTGCAACACACGATCATTCGCTTTACGAATCAACGTTGAATAAATGTGTTCGACATTTAGAGGGAAGGTTTGGATTGAAACGGTTTCTTCGCGATGGATATCGAACTGAAAAAGAAGATACAACCAAAGCATATTACACGAAAGAGGAGACTTACAATTTCCGAGGCGTTGAAAGTCAATTTCCAATGTTCTTGCTTTACATTGTTATCACCGGTTCTTCTAAGCATTTAATTCTTCGTTTATTCGTTGGTTTTAGCTCACTTTAAGGGAAACGATGTTTTGGCTGATCGCTATTGGGAGAAGTTGCAATCGTTGACTGTTCCGGCCGAATACTGTGGGTTTCAACTTGAATTTCATCTTTTGATTTGTGTTTTAGGTGGAGCATCAGTAGTTCCTGAATGTTATTGCATTGAAGAAGATCATATGGATGCTGAACGTGAATCGCCCAACTCACAGGATTTCTACGGTCAGTTTCAACAAATTCTTTGAAGGTTTTGGATTGTTTTTAGCCGTCAATCCTGCGGAATTTGGAGTTCATTTGTGGTCTAATGCTCTCTATGTTATTGCGATTTTGATTCGCGAAAAGCTTGTGCATCTCTCGGATATCGATCCAATTTATCGTCATTTACCTGCGAGTTTGAGACCCAAATCTGTGAACCGACATTCGGCATTTGAGGTAAACAATCGTAAGAGTATAAAAATGTTATTTTCGTCGATTCTATTTGCATCAATTGTTTCAGCGAGATAATGACGTTATTCTAAACGATCATCTAAAACAACTTCAAGAAATTTGTCCCTGGTCAACAAGCCTCGTTGGTTTTAGTTGTTGTTTTGTATTTTGTCTTTCTCTTCTTTCTTCTTTTCCACTATTAATATTCAGCATGTGAAAACGTTCGTTATGAACAGTGAATTAACCATCAATTTCAGGGTCGTATGGAAGGTGATCCAGTGGTGCAAATCGCATTGATCAGCGAGTCTGCTCAACTGCAAATGATGCTAGCCACCTACGGCATAACCACACAAACTCCCCACGAAGTGGAACCGGTGCAAATCTGGCCATCGTGGAGGATGGTCAAAGTAATAGCTGATAATTCGTTCAAGAACACGATTGATTGTTTCAGGTTTTTGAACATCTTGGTCGAGACTCGCGATTGAAATTGGGCGGTCGACCTCCACGACCTTTTGGCCCATTGAACACATCGAAAATCTTTCGAATACGCGGCGAAACAATTATTTGTTACCCGCTGACATTCGAGTTAAGTGATTTCTACAATAATGCTGATCCTTCGACTTTGATTGAAGACGTAAAGGTAAGACGACTTGTTTGTTGTTGTTGATTTGTTTTCAGCGTGATATCGAGTTTATTGCTCGACGATGGAAGTTAGCTGGTCATCCCACTTTTTGCATAATTTTGCGAGAAGCCAACGTTGTTGGCGAATATTTTCAACAGATTCTCGATCTTCTGGTTGGAATGAAAAACGGATTTGTTAACCGAACCCGAGTAAGAATCGGTCGTATTCATCAGTTGCTGAATACCGGCTGTCTGGAATATATTGATTTTGTCAATTTGGATGACATCGAGCTGGATGTTGACATTTTCAAGGAGTTGGATGTTAAAAACTCGCATCGGAAGTCGCGATCCAGCATTAAGACTTTGGCGATGGACGAAGAACAGACTCCGATCGACGAAACTCCTTACAGAAACATGGAAGAACATTCTTTGTTTACGATTATTACACAATCAGATGTCGATAGTTTGCGGGAATTGTCAATGGCTATTGCAATCATGATGAAACGGTATGGAGGAAATTTTGTTGTTCAAGGAGGTACGTTTGAAAACAATATAAATAGTTGACTGTTTTATTGCAGACACCCTTCACGCACATCTGGAACGTGCTTATCGAGTGGTAAGTTTGTTGTTCGTTCGATTCGCTTACAATTGTTAGGCCTGTCAAACTCGCGATTGGTCTCTTGTTCGTTACTGTGCTTCCTATTTGCACAAAATCGTCACTTCGTTGGCTCCCGGTTTAACTTCAATGCTTATTCGTGGAAAACAAGTGATAATTGGAATGAAGTCGTGCGTTCAAATTACAATCTCAGCACCTTCAACCCCCGATGAAATTGCTTCGGCATTGTTCTCAGGTTGCTGCTCCAATTCAGAACCTCAGGCTGCGGCATTTCAACAGGAGTTGATCATTGCTTGTGCCGATTTGATAGTGCAACATACGCACGCTTTCGACGGTGTCTTAACGATTCGACTTGAGTGGCTAACCCGTGCATTGCAATTGTTGTTAGAGTACGTGAAGCAACACGGAATGCAAGCGAATGTAAGTAAACGACGAGTAGTTAAAAGTAACGTTGACTTTAAGGAGCTCATTAGTTTTCTTCATTGTTCATGTCCACTTTCCGTAATCAAACAATTAAGTGAGTGATGTTTACTGAAAGAAGTTGCATCTGAATTTCAGACCGAAAGAAAACGATTACTGTCTACGATTTGCCACCGACCGGTAATTCCAGTTTTCTTTTTTCGTTATTCTTAATGATAGATTGCTTCTTTCGTTGTCACTTTTTAAACTTCAAATCTTTTCAGTCGTTCGAGATCTTTTATCGATGTTAATGACAAGAAAAAACTGGCACATTTTGTAAGTTTGAATATCAGTTCGTTTACAGGTGTTTTGTTTAGGACCAAACTACAAGTTAGAAGACTCAATGGTGCGGTCAATCGTTGTCCTCCGAATTTATACAATCGTGTGTGGGATGTTTTGGAAAAAGTCAAAGGCGGCATCATAATCGCTGGTCATCTTTTACCACAACATCCAACGTTATTGATAATGGTTGAACGCGAACTCACATTCGCCTATCAAATGGAAGCGATGATGTCGGACATTCCAACTCCAGAGCACCGTCAATTACTTGTCGAGTTGTTGAGCATCGTGGCGTTAATGTTCGAACGAAATCCCGAGATTGCTTTCGCAGACACTTTGGATTGCGACAAGTTGGTTGAACGAGCGTTCCAATTGTATAGGCATCAACATCAATTGCCGGAAACCGCGTGTTTTGAACAATTCTACGACAACGATCAAGGAGTTCAACTTTCATCATTTCTCATTCAAGCAGTAGTTGAGAAATTGTTGGCGATGTGTGATCTGAAATCAGGAGCCAACAATCGACATGAAGATGCCATTGGGGAATTGATCTTTAAACGCCGAACCGATGAGTTTTGCCCAATTAGTTAAGCTTGTGAACTTATTCAAATTTGTCAACCTTCGAGTATTCCATGAACTTACTTTCTAATACTGTGACATGATTACTATCTATGGGTTTGTAGCCAAAGAGCATCGATAAAACTTCTAATCTCTAAGTGAGAAAGTCAAGATGTGTTTGAATGCAAATCATAGTCGGTGTGTCGGCTAAAATCCAATTAATAGCAAAAAAGCAACGTATCACCATAGCAAGTCGTGTGAATGTTGCGAGAAGCGTTTGTCAAATTACACGAAGCACATCGAGAAGGTGGCCAAAGTATTCACACCAATTTGACTGATAATCCACTTTGGTACCTTTATTTGTTGTCAACTTGATCGAAACGAACAAATCATTAGATATATGAGCGATTTCTATATTATTTACAAATTATCCAACAGGATCAATCGTATGATGGACGTAAGTGGTCAGAAAACCCTTCAATCAACTCTTCGAATTTCAGGAAGCCTTCCTTCAAAAACTTGGTCTTTCGGAAGATTGCGTGCTATGCAATACTGTCTCATTTCTTTCATGGGTGAGTAAAAAAAATAGTTCTAACAAAAAGTCAATTACAGAGCCGAAAAATCGAATGAAGTCCAATCTTGTAGTCTATGTTTTGCACAGACCACAGAATTTATCACAAAAATTCGAGGAAATCGGACGCTTTTAGTTTCAGTTGATGTTGGTCTACTATGCACAGATGGTTCCATCTTACAAACCAACTGCTTAATGAAAGACTTCCAATTTACTATTGGATCTCATTTCTATATCCCGAGCTTCTTCTTAACTGAATATAAATCTCATTGGTTCTATATTAGTTCTTATTAATCGATTCAAACAACATTTTGATTGAAGTGAACTATTAAGGCAATACTCAAAAAATTATCTCTTTAATATAACACATGAGAAAATAAAACATGAAGAACAGATTTCGTTATTAAGACCACCACTCGTTGGGTAGTTGTTGGTACAATGGAGTTTGTTGATTTGACGGTGGTGGTAAACTCATTGGTCTTTGCAAATCGTTTTGTTGCAGATTGACGTTTGTGTCCATTGGCAGATGATGTGATTGACCAACGAAGGAAGCCGTTGCAACTTCTGCTTCAAATTGACCGACTTCAGCGTTCATTCCGTCTGAATAGACGCTCAAATTGTCAACGGGCAGAGGATCGCGCATTAAATATTGTTGTTGTAGACGACTTTGTTGATCAGAAACGTCCATTGCTGTCATTACGTTGCGATTTGGTCCACCAGCCAACATTAGCGAATCGAACATTCCACTTCCAATGTTTGGCATTGCACTACCAGTGGGTGCGTATTGCGGAATATTGTTGTAAGTGTTCGGACCGATTTCCGATTGGGGACGATCCAATAGTCCCGATGATTGAGGAACGAGATTAAAAGCTGAATGTTGAAGATGTACGGCCGGTGGTTGTTGAAGTGGCGGAGCAGTTTGTTGATAGGTGCCAAGTTGCATTGCAGCGTCAATTGGAACTGAATGTTGACGTTGAATTCCATGTAATTGTTGGGGTTGGCATTCGGCAAAATTGAAATCGAAAGGAACACTCTGCGCACTTCCCGATTGGGCCCGTTGACCGCCAGTTGTTTGGAAATTCTCGGAGCGAATCGGTCGAAAAGTATTCTCTTGATTTGCTGGTGGAATTTGCTAAAATGATAAGAATTGAATTCTGCTTGTTGTCATGCTAAGCTCACTTTTGCTTTTGCGCTCAATTCAGCCAATTCTCGTGTACGTCGATTGTTGTGTCGATAGTGTTTAGAGCGTACTTTTGCGTTGTGATGTTTGAGTACGTGCTCTTTGAGTTTGTCTCGTCGACTTGAGCTATAATCGCATTGAACACATTTGAAAGGCTTATCACTAAAACATTTGTCAATCGAACCAACTCCTCTTCTTCACCTCAAATGAATTCTTTCATGACGAACAAGATGTGAACGTTCGATGAAGGATCGATTGCAAACTTTACAATGATGAGGTCGAACAGCAAGATGAGTACGTAGATGAGCAGCCAGTTGACTTTTCTTTGGTGACGAGTAATCACAACCCGGTTCTTGACAGCGAAACAAATCGCCGTTGTGAATTCGACGATGTGAAATCAAATGGCTTTGATATTTGGTTGTAAACTCGCACTGATCACAAGCAAACGGTCTAAACAGGTCGAATTGACGTTGTGTACAATAAAGTCATTACCTTAATTCCAAATGAACTGCTTTGTGTTGATTCAATGTCGATTTGATTGCGAACGTTTTGCTGCAATCCGAACACTTGAACGGTTTTTCACCGCTGTGAAGTCGATGATGAACGATAAGATTAGATTTTGTTCGCGTTTGAAATTCACATTCCGGACATTTGTAAGGCTTTTCATTTGCTAGAAAACTTGGTATTAGCGATTGAACTTTAGATCGAAGCTACTGTGAGTTAGACGATGTGACAGAAGAACGTGCATTCGATCCACGATATACGTACAACTATCACATTTGAATGGGGGACCCTGAAATGGGTGTCAGTAATCCGAATAAGAACGGAGAAACAAACCGGAAAATGTTCTCGCATATGCTCATAGAACAAACGATTCCATTTGCATTCGTATTTGCAAATGTTGCAAATGTAAACTACGTTTTTGGAATGGGCAGCGGACACGTGCTTCTTCATACATGCAGCAGAACGAGCTTCATAAGGACAGTACTCGCAATTTAGTTCATCCTAAGAATACGAAAACACTAAAGCGACAGTACGAAACGATTTACGTGATCGGACTCTCCATCCAACTCGTCTGCTTCATTCGCTTCTTCGGGATTCAAATCGTCTGCCTCTTCGTAGATCTAAAATCAACGACAACATAAAGAAGTTGAACAGTTGAATATTTACTACTGGCTCAGTAGATTCTTCAAAATTGAAAAATCGATCTTCAGTTTCTTGATCGTTTACTTGAATCAACGGTTTTTGCGGAAATTTACGCGGTCTTCCGCGTTTTCGTTTCTCTTTCGCTATTTGACACAACTTCTCAGCTAAAAACGGCAACCTCAGCGATGTTTGTTGGCTCAAACTACCTTCAACTCCAACGCCCTTCAAACTGATTTTCAGTTTCAACGATGGGCGTATTTCACTACCAGCTGTCGGATTTTGATTTAGAGATTGAGGCCTACAAGGAGTATCGATCGACAATTAGACTTCAAACTCACTCTTCCGTTTCCACATCGGTCATCAGACTACTTTCTTCCGACGAATGAACAGCATCTTCTTCCATGAGACTCAAATCGCGTTCGTTTTCCGTTACCAAGTCCCCGAGCTTTTCGTGCAAAGTCGCGTACTTTTGTTCGTACCGAGTGTCGAGTTTATTGTTGGCACGTCTATCAAACTTGATTGCAAGCATTCTGCAGAGTTCAACTTACAGTTCGTTTAGGACAACAAAAAGTGGCTTTTCGTTTTGACGGAAAAAAGGATTGAAGTCTATCATCCGTTCCACTCTCTCGATATTCAATTCTCCGATGTTAACCATATTCTTGAAAAGTGATTCGAAGTATCTTTCACGTTGTTCACATTTGTGGTTAATCCAACGAACAATCAAACTGAAACAAATGAGTGACTACCAAGTGAACTGTATACCTGAAATAAGTGTCCGGTTTGATCGACATCGACTCTTCATATTTGGAGATTGTGTCGAACAGTTCAGTTTCATTCCACTCCAACACGTCCGGATTTTCTTCCAACACCGAATTCAAATTCTCTTCAAAAAATTTTGTGGATTTGACTACCAACTTTGCGATCTCATATTTCTCTGCCAAACTTTTCACGGCCAAACAATTGGCGGTGTCCAAGTAACGTAGCAGGTAGTCGACACAGTACGATTTTAATCGAATGATCTGAAATCAAAAATCAGAAAGAAAATCGCAAAAATACAAACCATAAGCTCATTCGAGTACTTGAACAAGTCGATAACGTTCGAACGATCGATAGTAATCTGCCCACTATACATATAGTTCAATAGTGACTCAAACGAAGCGGCATTTCCATAGCGTAAGCAAATCTAAAACGTGCAATTCGATTTCAACTTCCCAGTTTCTGTTCACCTTTTCTTTTGTTATGCGATTAAAACGAAGCAAACTATCAAAGTAGGGACTCACTGATGCCAAAACAACTCGATGGGCACGAAAAGTTATCGAGTTGACGGATATCGTAACATCACAAAATCGTCCGGTTGTTTGATGGTATTTGAGGCGATCGAAGAAAAGTGCGTGTGTTGAGTCGTTGAAGGCTGTTGGATTCAGACTTGCAAACGAGTCTTTACTGCAAACAGTTAATGTCATAGTTAAACATTAACTATGGCATTCTAATTTCTTCTGGATTATTTTAGTATCCACGGCGTCTGGTAGTTCGTGTGGATTGGTCCAATCAATACCCTACAACACGTTACGCTTCTGTTCTAAGGTGATTGTAACGACATTTAGATGCTTATAGTTAGTAAATTCCATCAATGTTCAGGTTATTAATCAAACAATTAGTGCATTCGCGCTATTCAGTTGTTACCACAAGATTTTTGAGTCTTCAAGAATACCAGGCAAAAGAACTCCTACAGAACAATGGTTGTGCAGTTCAAAAGTTTTTCGTTATGGATTCAAATACTACAGCAGACAGACAATTTGAGAGATATGGTGATATGTTCGTAAAGTTTTCCTTGATATTCTTCCTCTTTAGATTACAATGAGTACGCTGTGAAAGCTCAAATTTTGGCGGGTGGTCGCGGAAAAGGTCGTTTTGTTGACGGACCCAAGGATTTGAGCGGCGTTCATATCACCAGTGAGTAAGTTTCAGATCTTTATGCTCATTCATTTTGTTTAGTAAATCGAAAGCCAAAGATGCAGCGACAAAGATGCTCAATCGGCGACTAGTGACTAAACAAACGTCAAAAGATGGAGTGATGGTCCGTAAAATCATGGTCGCCGATTCGGTTCAAATTGAACACGAAAGGTATTTGGCTATTCTGCTCGACAGACAATTCAACGGTCCCGTTTTGATCGGATCATCAAAAGGTGGAATGGACATCGAGGAGGTGGCCGCAACTGATCCCACAGCAATCATTACAATTCCTGTGGACATAAACGTTGGAGTTGATTTAAAGATGGCAAAAGAGTTGTCCGAGAAAATGGGATTCAAAGTGAGTTGTAGTTTGTTTGACTGAATACTGTGTTTTCAGAATAAATCCAAAGATCAAGCAGCAGACAACATCGTCAAATTGTACAAACTTTTCATTCAATCTGATTGTTTGATGTTGGAGATCAATCCATTGGTCGAAGATGTGGATGGAAACGGTTAGCTGAAATAACAGAAGCCATGAAGTCTCTTGTTCCAGTTGTTTGCATGGACAGTAAAGTGAATTTGGATCAGAATGCGGAATTTCGCCAGAAAAATTTGTTCGCTCTTAAAGACAACGAACAGTTGGATGAGTTGGAAGTTCGAGCCGAGAAGGCGAATCTGAACTACATTCGTTTGGACGGAAACATTGGATGTCTTGGTAAATCGGGTTGTTTGCGTTTAATTGCCATTCATTTTAGTCAACGGTGCTGGATTGGCGATGGCTACGGTTAGCATACTTCTTTTCGTTTGTAATTTGGTTTTTAGATGGACATCGTGAAGTTACACGGCGGTGAACCAGCAAACTTTCTTGATGTTGGCGGTGGAGCCACGATCGAACAAGTGGCCGAAGCATTTAAAATCATTACAGCAGAAGAAGGAAAAGTTTGTTATTCTCTTGATTCAAGAAAAAATCTCTGCATTTCAGGTAAAATGTCTTTTTATTAACATTTTCGGCGGTATCATGAGATGTGATGTGATTGCCAAGGGAATCATTCAAGCAGCGAGTGAATCGAATTCGAAGGTACCAATTGTTGCGCGACTGCACGGTACACGAGTGAACGAAGCGAAAGAAATAATTCGCAATTCCAAACTTCTCATTTCAACTTGCGATTCGTTGGATGAAGCAGCTGAAATGGTTGTCAAGTTGGCTGAAGGTTCAGAAGAAATAGGAAACTAGATGGTTTTCATTGTTTTGATTAGGTTGTTTCTTTATTTGTTACTATATATCTGAATAAAGATAATTAAATTTATTTGCATAAACTAACTCGGGATTCTCGAGGTAACACAAAGAGAAAGCCGTGTATTGCAAAGACGGCAAACTTTGTTGAATCGGATATCTGGTAGAAAAGACCCGATCAGTAGTATTGTAAATGAAAAATTCATGGAATGCGGGATTAGAAAGTGAAAATGCCAATTCAAATGGAATGAACTTTGAAAGTGTCGAAATTGAAAGTGATGAGTTAAAGAGAAAATGCTTGACAACCGTAGATCATCGAACTTAAGAGAACAATTAAACACGTCGATACCTTAGACCGACGGGATCTTGAACGTACTTAACGCCCGGCAACGATAAGACACTTTGAGTGTCGGGAAGAGTGAAAATTGCGGACGAGAAACAATCGAGAAATGGATGATGCATTGCGTCGTTTGCTGATATTCGTTTACGTCCCTCATACTGAAATACAAGTGGTTTGTAGGCTACAGACTAGGCACCTTACCTTTAGGAATTTTTCCAGTAGATCGGCTCGTTCACCATCCACTCTCGGCAAGCGAATCAACGATTTGGCTCGTTGTTTTTTTCCACCCGATTTTTCCATGTATTGTTTGAAAGCAGGCATATCACACAACGTGGGACAGTCGTCGGGTGATGGCGTACCGAGTGTATTGAAGATCAAGCGTAGTTGCTCGTCGTTCGATTGACCTGGGAAGACAGGTTTGTGCAAAAGCATCTCGTAGAGAATGCAGCCAATACCCCAAAGATCAATGTGCGTACTAAACGTCAAAACGTTAGAACGAACACACCTTCATTTACTTGCCTATAGTCAGTCGAACCCAAGAGAACGTCTGGTGGACGATACCAAAGAGTCACTACTTCGTTGCTGTACGTTTTTGTTGGCAACGATTGGGCTCGAGCCAAACCAAAATCCGCGAGTTTCAATTCGCCTTGTCTGTTGATCAACAAATTTTGTGGTTTCAAATCACGATGTAAAATTCGTCTTCGATGACAATAAGAAAGACCGCGTAGAAGTTGGACAAGAAACAACTAGAAACCAGATTTCGATAACAGAACAAAACACTGCAAGACTTACTTTTACATTGTCAATGGAAATCAAACCGTCGATTTCTTCCATGTACTCGCGCATATCACTGAAAAAAGTTGTAAATAGCATTGATGAACATTTGAGATACCGTTCCATGTATTCGAATACGAGAGTAAGTACTCGATCGGTGTAAATGACATCGTGAAGAGTAACGACGTTTGCGTGTTTCAAACTGCGTAGCAAACTGACTTCTCGAATTGCAGTGCACGGCGCGCCTTCTTCATGCTCCAAACGCATTTCCTGCACAACAAATAGACGTCCAATCAAATCGGTGAACTTACTTTCATTGCAACATAACGATCCGCAACCAAATTGCTTTTGCCCAACCATACCGTCGCGTACGTGCCTTCACCGAGGTCGAGAATCTTCCGGTAAGTTTCCAACTTTCCAAAACCGATCTCACTCTGCAATTTCCAATAACTTCTATTCACTCTTTTGGACCCTCACCAGCGAAGCTCGTCGACTCTTCCGTGTCAGCGGATTGTCCAGTGTCGGCGTCAGGTTGAGACGATCGATTACACCCTGAGGCAGTTTGATGTCGGCGGGAAGAGAAAGACGTTTTTGAATATCCTGCTGCAAACGTGAAATTGAATCGGAGAAGTTTGTTTAAAACTGAACGCGGGACCTCGAAACTGAATCACAGCGGTCGTTAAGGACGCAAAAGAAAGAACGACAGAGTTCGATAAAAAAACCGTGCGCTGTGACTCAGCAACGGACGCAGCCATTCAAAAAATAATTCGACCGGAACCGCAATTCCAAAAAACGTTGTTTTTTCAACAAGAAGTTTTGTGATTTCGAACACAGAAAACATCGTCGGGTAAAAGTGGCCGAGTACCTCGCGCTTTTTTGATACGCAAAAGTTATGGCAGCCGTCACTTTGACCACAACTCATCACTCACCTCTGACCAACGGCGATTCGGTTTCTGACGAAGTTTAACGTGCGGAACGTAACGGTGGTCTTCGCTGCCACTTGGATAGTAAGAGGACGTGGACATTTGATCGGACGTTGTGCACGGAGAGACCTCCAAACTCTCACCGTCCGAGCCCAAACCACAGTGTTCATGGACAACAGCTGAAATAAATGTCTTCGTGAATTTGTGTTTTTGGTACGATTTCTAATTCCTTTCTTCACTGCTGCAGTTTTCAATTCTCGCTTTAAGCACTAGAGCAGTTTGGAGTTTCAATTTCCAAACTCTTCAGTTTGCAACAGCCGCTCTGCTGCCAATCCATCACTTTGCGCGAATCCCAAATTTGGCCGGGAATTGAAACGGAAGTGCTCTCGAATTCGCTCTCTTAACCTCCCGAAAAACTTTATGCCTTTGGGGAAATCGTAGGGTTTCGGTTTGTAAAGCGGAACATCAAAACAACAAAAATTGATGACGTCTGGAGTCGTTGGATTGACAGAAAACGGTCGCGGTTTTGTGTTATCGCTCGCAAAAAGGTCAATCTCTTACATAATGAGACGGATGGACGAATCGAAGCAATTGAAGCGGCCGAATAAGTCGATCCATTTCGATCCGCATAGGCACTGCCCCTTCGACGTTTTGCCAAAAACAATTGAAGCCAAGCCGAGAAGGAGGCGTTTAACGGCAAACCACGACGTGCGGACGATTTTTTCGTGTTGGCGGTTTGAGTTGTTGAATTTGATGGTGATTGAATTGAAATTGGCGATCCACTTCGCACATCTTCCTCATCGTATTCGTCTTCTTCGGTCACCGTCTCGGCACTCACTCGTCCCAAACGCTCTTGCAGTTCACCGAAATCGTGGAATGTGACCGACTTCTCAACTCGACGTCCGAGAGTTGGCATTGTAAAGAGAGTTCAGAGTGGAACGTAAACGCTCATTGGAATAATGTTCGAAAACTTGAATCAGACCTCAATTCAACGGTATTGCTGAATACATTCGGCGTGCGCAGACGCTCTGCCAACGCAGCAAATTCAATTTCCGCGCTTGTCGTGCTAATTGGCGACCAGAAGCGCGGACAACAATAACAACGAAGAGTGACTGAAAGATTACGAATAAAAACTTGAAAGGAAACTGGACACGAAAACGCCAAAACTCAAACGAATTACGCGAAGCCAACGGACAGGTGAGTTTGGAAGTTTTTTAGTGGAAGAGCGACAGAAACGCTCGATTCTGTTGGCACTTTCTCGACGATGAAGACCGCAAACGAGCGGCCAAACACGCTTCAGTGGACGTTTGGTGTTGAGATTACCAAAAACGGATGCGAAGATCGAAGGCCGGAAGGTTGTCGAGACTCAACGTCGACTTACAATGAAATCTCGTCTGATAAAAAAATTTTGTGAAGGCGGATGTCAGGACGGTGAAGTCCAAAAGACAAACACGCGACTTTGCCACAGACTTCTCGTCCTTCGAGTTTTAGATTTCAAATGCATAAAAATTGACCGTCGGCCAAACCGCAGAAACCAACTCGATTTTCGAAGTCAAAGAGCAAACAACTGAAATCCCAACAACCTTCACGTATTAGCGACAATTCATCAGAAATTAAGCCTCGGGATTAAAAAGTGACGACAGCGGGCGCATAAAAGTGGTCTGGTGTCGCGCTAGCGAGGAGGCCAAAACCATTGGAGACGAGAGCGGATGTTCGGTTCCACGACTGCTAGTGCCGTAGAGGTGCTTTCGACTTGTTGGGATTTTCGGCGGAAAAAAAGACCCGAAAAGGTCAAAAGAAGCCTCTCGGGCGCGAAATCTTTTTGGATCGAAAACTCACGAACAAAAAGTGCGTCGAAAAAAAGATTTTTGCACGTGCTTCACGGCCACACATAAACGCGCAGTTTTCGAAAATTTTCGCGACAATTTAGACTCAACAAACCGCAAGGAGACTAAAGAAGCTAATCGCTTTGCGTTGTTGCCGCTCCTTCGAAACTTTCGCACAAACCGGAAAAAGGAGCGCGAGTTATAGTCGGGAATTCGAACAAACAAAAATTTTACTTTTTGATTACCCCGAAAAATGACGTGAAATAACCGTGCCGTTGATTAGCTTTTCAACGTTCTTTCCGTCATCATGTCACTTGTCAGTTTTGACGAAATGACCAAAAAGGAGCGTTTGGGATTGAACTCTTCGGTCGCCCACATTCTCTCTTCCAAAACGGCACAAAATTGCCGTCCGCGCTCCCAACAACCGCGTTTTCGCTGGCGACTCGGAGATCTGCGCTCACGCATCGACTTGAAATCCATCGGACGTTTCTGACTGATCAATCGCCGCGCACGCAAACAACAAGTGACATAGAAGAAATGAGCAATTTAAATGAAAATTCAACTCACTCATTGTGCGCAACAAAGGCGCCAAAAAAGATTGAAATCTGTGGTACGCAGCACGTTGACAAAAATTTCAAAACGCGCAACGAGGAAAAAAATGCGCGCAAAACACTTTCGATAGTCAAAGAAAAGTGGAAATCTTAATTAACGAAATCAATAGCGAATTTCCATTCCGTTAATGAACATCGGATTGAGCGGACGACGACATGCGATTTCAGCACCAGCAAGCAATTGAGCTCAATCCTCCTCGTCGCTATTCGAAGGCCCACACCGGTCGTTCGTCAAAAAAAGGATTCCGCTTTTTGATGTTCCGAATTGACGTCAATAATCGACAGCCACCGATTTCCTTGGAGATTGGCGCTGGCTCTTCTTCGTGTCATGGAAACGAGAATTCCGGGACGAACTGTGCATCATCCGCTGTTCACTTCAAAGTCCACTTACTCGTCCGTAGACGATGAGCTCGGAAGTTCGCTCCAGCAATCACTGCAGAATCCAATCACACGCTGGACCGCACAAGAGCCGAGTAATCAACAACCAAATAGCCGAGTGAATGCAAATTAAACGGCGCCGCAACATTTGCAAATCACAAACGTTCGAGAGCATAAACCGCAAAGATAGTCGAGAGTTTCTGTGACCTCCGAAAAGCAGCAGCTGCGCGTTAAGTGGACATGAACGACCAGAATTTCCATTATTTGATTCAAAGGAAAACGCTTAAGAACTGCCCATTGAAGCAAAGAACTTCGCGTCAGAGAACAACAACATTTAACCACCGTTTTTCATAATCCTTACAGCAGTTGATGAAAATGAGTTTCATTTAGATCCCTAGTCAAACTCAATTACAAAACCCTTCAAGGCTTCCCGTTTCCCGCTCACCAACTGTCGGATCCAATTTTGTGCAAAAATGAGGTTTTCGTATTTCCCTCAACTAAATTGCCTTCATTGTGACCCAAGGGAAACTGTTACGACTTTGTTATTACCGCGCCGTTATTCTTCTGCACAAAAACAAACAGTGAATACACTTACAATTATTATTGTTGCTGAAGAAGCGCGAGGAATGCCAAGAGTTGACTCGAGGTTTTCCATTTCGTTTGTATCTCATCTGAATCGCTTTCTGACTCATGTAAGGCACTTCAGAGATAACTGCCGCGTCTTCAGGAATCTAAAACAAAACTGCTGGCATTCTTCGGCTCTCTACTTACCTGCATTGATGACAAACTCATCGAATAAACGGATGACGGTCGTGATCCGCCGTAGTATCGGGAATCTGAATTGCCGTTCTTGTAGACTCCACGTTGTGGATACGCGGACTCGTCGTAAGCCAAGATATTAGCACTTGCGTAGTGTCGAGTGTAGTCGTGAACAGAAAGATTCCCGTTACTTGCGTACTCATTTTGAATTCTGCCTCTAGGGTCGTGAGGATCAAAGTGCGAGCCCGAAGGATGTTGATGATGCGAATAGAAGTTTTGTGATTGCGTATGGTTCCCGTTCTTATGTTTTTGAAGTGATTTTGCTTCTTGATGCGAAGTAGACTGTTTAGTAGGATTCTGATCTTCTTTCATCGTTGGATAACCTTAAACACGCGATCTGATGAATGAAGGTGCGATCGAAAAACGTACCGTTGGATTTGCTTGACGGATGGATTGGCAGTCGTGAGTGAACTGTCGAAGCACTGATCAAATGAACACTATTGGCCTTGGCCATGTTGTAATCAGAAAGATCGTTTGAAGAGCCAAAGAATGCGTGACTCAATCGACGTCGCAGTTTCTTCATCATTCCGATTTGCAGGTACCCGTCTTGATCTTCACGGTCAGTCGTTATTGACCGCTCTACGACTACAACAACTGAAACAAAAAACGTTTTAAAAGCATCAAAAAGAAGTTTAAAAGAAAACTCGAGGATTTGAAGAAAAAGAAGTTGAGTTCGATAAACGAGATGCACGCAACATATCCGCTTGAATGGCGGTCATTAATTTTTAATCTGAAAAGAAACCGAAAAAACAACTCCGACCGTCCATGAGGTCACGAACGGGATTTAAAATCGAGTGCCCGAAAATGAGCATAAACCAAAAACGAGCGCATTAAACGGCCGGAAAGCACCACAGAGTTGTGACTCAAAAATGCATTCGATAGTCGGGACAACAATCAACAGTTGATGAGTTTTCGTGTTTTTAATCTAAACGTCATTAGAACTTGTGGTGAAATGAACGTGACGGTCATAAAATTGACATTCGGAGGCCAACGGCTGTGAGGCTTTCGATTAGTTTCGTCGGAGTGGGAGCTTCGTCGATGGAACCGTTTTAGTGACTCAAATCGAAACGATCGCAAGAAAAAACGTCCGGGTTGTGATCGAAAAACTGTCGACCCAAATGTCAAGATCGTGTGCGCAACAACCGAAATCGCTATCAAGGTCGCGATAACCGAAAAGAAAAAATTTTGCGAATTTCGTTTGCCGAAAAACTTGTTCGCTTTGCAAGAGATCGACGGGCTCCACTGGAAAGTTCCTTCAGCTAAAAAACTAATTAGTCTACAAAAGAAATGACGTCGAGTTCCCTAAAATGTGAATCCGTAAGCCTTCCCATGAGCCCTCTTTTAGTCGATAAGGAGTGTGTCCAATGAGTTTTTGGCACCAGAATGAACATCAACCTTTTCATCAGGAAACAAACAACGCAAATCGCTTTGTTGTTCGATTTCCGGCAATTAACCAAAAGAGGAGACGGCTAATTGGCTTCAAGACTGCTAATTGCGCGTCAAACAACGTCCGCGTTCAACTCACGCTCCATTGGCTCTGCTCACCACTGAGGTCAACAGGAATCTAATCAACGAGGTACAAACGGGTGTTGAACTTAATTGAGCGCGTGTTCCTTACACTCCACAAATCATTCACGATATTCTTCCCGATTACTCCCGTGTCGATAAACGTGAACTCACACGCAAACGGCTACTGACAAATTACTCGATGCCGCGCTGTTGAACACAAAAAAACAGGTCCCCATCATTCTCCTAATTGGTGTGATTGATGACAAACGATTGGAATGAGTAATCGCCAATTATTCGCAAATTAACAACAAATTCGCGTCACAAGTTGCTCCAACCACATCACTATTGGGCAAGTGAATCAACAAACGCGTTGGGTACCTTCAGAGTTCGAACACGTACATCGATGTGTGTGTTCGTAGGATCGCATAAACGAGAGAAACTGAAGGAGATTGGTCATTTTGTTTGCCTTTGAAGCGGAACACAAGATCGAGAAAGTAAAACGATTTCTTGGATAAACTGCTAAGTGCGAATGATCGACTGTTGTCGCGCGTTGAAATCGCAAACCACCAAGTCAGAGGCGCTAAACGACGTGTTTCAGGAGATTCGCTCGACTTGTGATTTATGATCCAAACTCGATGGAATCTTCCTAACATAACGGACGACGGATTGACACGTTGCGGAAATGATTCACAGAAGAACAGTCGATCGAAAATGTTTTTAAAGAATGACAAGTCTGTCGGTGTTTTTGGAATAGGATCAAAAGTCGTTCGGACCAAAATTCCCGTAGCCTTCGAGTTATGATAAGACCCAAAAAGTGTGCGAAAACTTCCCCGATTATCAAATTTCGAGCAAATGATTTTCGATGACAAATGATGTTTCCAAATGGTCGACTTCAACTCAAAATTGACTGTAACAGAAACACAATCCCAACTGAATCGATGAAGATTCTCAGTGACTGGTCAACAGAAAACAAAACCGTGTACTTACTCAAATTACCAGCGCAGCGCGCGGTAGTCCTGTGAAGATCGCTGTTGAGGAAACGCGCAATCGGACGCTCTTTTTTGGACTGCGAATGACGCGCAATGGAACGTCGAACATTTGACTTTCGCATTCGAGAGTCTTTGGAAGCAACGATTCTGGTGGTCGATTGAATAAGAAAAGATGAATCAAAGACGGTTTATTCTGTCGACTTCAAATGCATCAACAAACTTCACTGACCGGCGGACATTTTTGTTGGATCGATTTGAGTTTGTTGCACAAAAAGCGACCTGTCCACGGCCTTCTCGTCCTTTTCATTCTCCTGATTATTCTGTGACGACGAATGAACAGCCTGTTGTGGTCTTACCGGTTTTTTGCGGCCTTTAGCTCCACTTTTAGCACTAGCCATGAAGTTCAATTCGACTTGAGTTTTGTCTTCGGATTGCAGCAAATTCGTGGTGTTCGACGACTCAACGTTCATTTTACTGTCCGAGCGTTGAGTCTTATCGTTCTGCATTGTTGGTCCTTCGATTTTCGTTTGTTGTGTTGCGGCCTCCACTTTCATTGTCTTTTCTTTCGTTTCTTCCTGTTGAGTGGGTTTTACCGTAGTGGCGGCCAACTTTTCTTTGCTTTGTGTTTTCAAAGGTTTTGGTTTTTGGGTGCCGGTTGGACGCTAAACTATGAGTATGATTGTCGATGTGAACACTTTCGAACCTCTACCTGAATGATTCGACCCTGAATTGGTTGTGGTTCAGCAAACATAGACTGAAAAAGGCGATCAATGATCTGGAGCTTGAAAGTAGTACCTGAACGGGCTTCGGTGGCAATTGCTGTTCGTTCGTACGTTTTGATTCACCAGCTTTTCGTTTCTTTTTGGCCGCCTGCTTCTCGTCCAACGAACACAAATCTGTTTCTTCGTTTTCGGTCTATAACATCGAAACAATAAAGGATGATTGATTGACCAACAAACTCTCTTTTTCTGTTTCTCTTTTTCATCAACTACCGCACCAAATAGTCTAAACAAGCGTTAAACAGCGTTTTCAAACGGAAACTCACGAAATTCCCCGACTGTTTAGAAGATCGGTATCGGTGGTTCGCAAGTTCACGTTTCCAAGTGGCATCATGTTGCTTTCGTTTTCCACCGCTCGTCGGACGTCTTTCAACGCCGGTTGTTTGGTATTCTGAGTTATTTTATTGTCCTTAAAAGCTGTTAAATGAGGAAGCTCGAGACCTCCACCTTTACTTGTCGCTTCGTGCACAATCCGAAGAACATGAACGAACCAATCAAAACAATGACGCTCATCAAGAACATTGTCTTTTGAGATTCAGAAGCCGCAAAGAACCGGCACGGAACTCCGAATTGCAATCACGAAGATTGAAACGGAAAAGAAAGGGAATCTGTGATTCCGTTATGCAAATTTGTGTTCTTCTTTCATTTTCTGTCTGAAGACCTTTTTCTAGCAAACTTGGACGTCGAACTGATCGCCGTGAAAATGGGCATTTGAGTGCACGAACGGTCACGACTGGAAAGACGAAGCACCTCGGTTGTGCGTCCTTCAGCAGACGCTGTTGCGGCGCATAAACGCGCCGCACCAAATCGACGCGCCAAAATAATTCGATAGCCGCAGAGAATTTTTGTTTAGTCGAGAGTGAAATCTGATTGGAATCAAGAAAAGCTTCTTGTAATTCCCAGTGTTGGTTTGCGTTCTTTTGGTCACGCAATTTTTGCCGCAAATTTTTCGTGTTTTTCGGCTAACTCGTGATTCCCATTGTCCGCTGCTTGCGGTTATAGATTGCGTTCATTCTTTTGTTTCAGTCGCAATGGCCGAAGTAAGTGCTGAACAACAGGAAGGACCGCCGACTGTTGAGCCCGAAGTGAACAAAAAGCCGTTGATAAGTGTAACCATTGATGAAGATGACGTCGAGGAACATCAAACAGTTGAAGTCGCCGATCCACCAACCGACGACACTCCGGTCAGTAACTTTGAGGTTAGTCTCTTATTCGTTTGTTTTTTATTTCGCTGGTTTTAAGCACGATCACAACTACAAGACATCGAATTTGGCGTCGGTGAGCGTCGGAAACGCCAATTACGGAGAGAACGGCAAACCATTTCCCCAAATGGATGGCTTAGTGGATTATCTAAGTTGGTTTTCGTGTTCGTTTACCTTAATCAGTTTGAATTCTAGAAGACCAGGGACCATCAACTCGTAACTCTCAACCACATGGACGACGTCTGATGTTGGGCGCACAGAACGACCAGCAGCGTGTGATTCGTCTTGGCCCGAGTAGCAACTACGCGGCCGTCAGCTACGCGAAGGATTCAATCGTCGATCGTTATATGCAACGCGGCGATTCGCGAATTTCAATTGCTGGAGACGATAATCGAATGACTCGTGAGATTTTGAATGGAAAACCACTGGGACCTCGTGACATACGACTGGAATCCGGAATACCGGCAATCACTCGTCGTCCAATGTAATTTAATGAACTGAACACACGATTCAAAATCCGAATTCTTAGGCCACGACCTGCTGAGGGACCACCGCGAATTTATCGTTACACAACAATTAACAGTCGAATGATTCCGCCAGGCACTCAAGTCGTAGATGCAACCGGGCAGGTCCAACAAAGTCCACAACAACAAATTGTTGGACGAAGTTGTAAGGTTTCTGATGCACTTTCTCTAATCATTTCGTTTTCAGCAAAAATCATCGTGAACAACGGAAAACCAACCTACGGACAACCGAGACACATCCGTTCGCCCGAGATATCAAATCGCCGTCCAATTGTTCGCGGTATGGATCTATCGAGTTCGTCGTATAGTTCCAGTTTACGTCAACCGGTACATAATCGTTCGTATCACGTTGAAGGAACTGAGAGTCCACACGCCGGTTCGTTCTCCCAACAATCGGCAAACCTGCAGAATCGAACTCCGCGAATTTTGCACCCGCAAACTCGTCGTCCACCGCCTTCTCAACAACAATCTGCGCAGACACAACTGGGTGTTTCATCGCAGCCATCGATCGGAGACGACGAATCGGCATTGATTGACGTGGTCGAAGAAGAAGAACAGAGGAATCAAAAGTTTTTCCAAAAACAACAAGGAGCTAACAACTCGTTTACTGCTCAATCAAACACCGTCAACTCTACTTCGCAAAAGCCGACAAATGTCGGCGGAATCAGTGGAGCCACAACTACCGATCCACACGGTTATTTTAACACCTTCCAAGCGCCGACAATCGCTCCGCCAAGACACATGAACACGTCCGCAAACCAACATTCACGTCAAATTTCGTCGACGTTTACAAGCTCGCCATCGAACAGCACATTAGTACAGCAATCTCAGATTTCCAAATCGTCAAAAGATTCATATAGTCAATCCAACTCCCAACAACTTTATCCAATGCCTACTTCTCAAGTCTCAACCTTCCAAGAACAAACAAAAAGACCAAATCAAATCGGCGGTACGAGTTTCTATACGCCTCCAGCGCAAGTCGGTCGTCCACGTATTCATCGACCGCAAAATCTTGAAGCCGCTACATCTCCACGTCGTACTGCAAAAACTTCGCTACCAACCGAACAGAAATCAAAACGTGGAAGAAAAAAGAAGTCCGAATTAATGCAAAATGCTGCGGTTGAACGCGAAGGAGTTGACTATGTTACTCGATGCATTTGTGGCATGAAGCACGACGATGGAAACATGATCGAGTGTGACAAGTGCAAGTAAGTTTCTACTGTTAATTTCATCATCTAATTGATTCTTAGCGTTTGGCAACATATTCGTTGTATGGCCGTACCCAAAGAGGTTCTCGAAAACAACAATTCCAAATACTATTGCGAACAATGCGAACCACGTGAACTGACTGTTATGGTCGAAGATGCCGTTCAAATGCAAGAGAAGGTGTTGCGAAAACAACAGCGTGATAGCAAGCGGTTAAGTGCGGGACAATCTTCAAAGCCACTTCACGGAATGGCAAGTGCTCCAAAGAAGCGTGGACCAAAACCAAAAGACAAGAACGCCCCTCCGCATCGACAATCAATTAACGGTCCAGAAATTGATACGCCAATTAAAGGCGCCTCAAAAACGCTGACCGGAAATACACGTGGAATTCGTAAGGTCGTGGCTGAGATGTTGCCCGTGAGTTCTCGTTTGTAAATCCCAAATGTTGATTTGAACTTTAAGGGTGAACGGGAATTATTTGAGAAGTTGGATCCGAATTCGACTCCGGAAACTGAGATTGTTCACTCATTACTCGTCGCTCCGCTCACTTACGGAATTGCGTCGAAGAACAAGATCGAGGAAGGAACCCCGATTATCGAGTACAAGTCGACGATCATGTTGCCCGATGAACGAACGGCTCAACGCTTGAAATTCCGCTCCAGTGTTGTTTACGATGTTCCGCGTGATGAGTAAGTTCTAAACATTCGTTGAATTAATCAACTAGAAATCACAGGGGTGCTCCAATTCGTGTTTACGCTGACGCATCGAAACACGGCAGTTTATTGACATCAATTCGCAAATCGTGTCAACCAAATGCCGTGATTCGTCATTGTGTAACTGAAAACGATGAATTGCATCTGTTTTTGGTTGCAGCAACACAAATTGACGCCGTGGACGAGGTGACTATTCCGTTGGATATTGGATTAAGAGATGAAGTCGATTTATCCGATTTCGAGTGTCCGTGCCAAACCTACGGAGACAAAACAACTTCATGTCCTGTGCAAGAGTTCAAACAAAATCCACAACAGTTTGCAGCACTCCCACCCACGGTTTCAATTAACCACCATCAAGTCGCTTCTTCACCACCGGCAGTTCAACCACAACGCAAACAACGAACCGCAAGTCCACAGAAACCGGCACCCAATAATCCGTCGTCATTGTCGGAAGACCTCGAAGTTGCAACTATTTTGATTCACGATTTGCCAAGTAGTGACAGTACAACAACCACAGCGCAGAAAACTGCTTCTTCTTCAACTTCCGCTTCAGCATCTCCTGGTCGACATTCACCGAACAAAACGAGCGTTTCTTCAACTTTGTCTCCAAGTCGTACGGCTTCTTTGCCGAAGACCTCTGCTATCGAAAAGAAAACGACTCGCAGTGCAACACGAAAAACATCTACAAATCGCGAGCTGGCCAATCTTCTTTCAACGGATTTCGACTACACGCCCTCGGTTGGAATCGCTGATCGGGTGAAAGGAGTCAAACGAAATGCAACAAAACACGTAGAAATACCGACCGAAAATGAGCCTCAATCGCCGAAAAGAACTCGTGTGTCTATTGATGAAAAGGTTGGTACTGAGTTTCGTTCTTTACTTCTCAATCTTTATAGCCAACTACTCTCACACCACCGCAGCAACCACGTGGTCGAGGACGTCCGCGTACAGTGGGAACTTATAGCGAGAAAACAAAGCAGAAAGTTGTGATCCAAAAATCAAAGTTTGCCGAAGAGTTCGACGCCCTGATCCGCAAAAATGCAAAACCATACGAAATTCCGAAAGAATTGGAGACGTTAATGGAAAAACCCAAAAGAGCAAATGGACTTCCGGATCGAACTTCTGCAACGTAACGTTTTGTTCATTAAAATAAGCATTCAATGGACTAACTAATCATATATTCTACCGTTTATGTACAACTTTCGGCTTGAGACTCTTCTTAATGATGTTTGTAATTTCGTAAACAAAAACTGTGATCTTAAATTTTTCTCCGTAGTTATAAAACAATATGCCTCAAACTGTTTTCTTAATAATTTTGTTATTGGCCTCAAGGGTTATAATACGAGCGTTAAATCGTTTTGTTGCCTTCGATTTTTCTTCCTTTTATCAAGTGGCTTCACACCTTTAACAAAACAGATGCCTTCCCCTTCTCATCGATGCTTACTATGAAACGAGCAGAAGCTGGGCTTCACATCTTGTTTTTGCATTTTCGTTTTGGTGCCTTTTGACTCATATACCATAAGTGTAATCATTTTTCCGTAATCTTTTCGTCACTAATTGTCGCAGGCCACGTCAATTAGTCCAACGCTAAAAGTTCTTATAAACATGACTTTCTGTTGAACTGCACTGAATGTAAAAAGAGCCAAATCGTCGTCTTGTTCTTGCATTTTAATTCCGAGTTGTTTGTGCGTTCAATAGGATTACCTCAGCCTTGTCATCGGCACATCTTAATCTCAGCTCTTGTCCTTTGTGTTCAAAACAACAATAATCAGTCATCTAACCAAAACTTTTCCGCATTCAAAATGCTGCTAATCGAACAATCTTTGTGATTCATTCACTAACTAAGTCTTCAAAACGTTGTTCAGTCGACTCCCGCACACAATATCCAACAGCTAATTTCTACGTAGTTTCATCTGCGGTCTTTGAATGTGCTGAATTTCGAATTCAAAGCTGTAAACTTGATTTCAGTTCGACCGCCTCTTATTCCATTAAGTCGTTCATTGATTCTTTTTATTTGCATTATGTACAAGCAACTTAGCAGAATAAACAAAATTTAAGAACGACCATCGGGCAAATTCAGGTCGTCAAAACAAAAACAACAAAGTGGTTAGAAATCGGTGGAAAATGTAAATATTGAGCATCGTGACTTTCAGGGTTAATAGAACTTGCGATTGTTGTTCAGTTATTAGTGAATGCTTTTGTTGTGGTGTTGATTGGAATAACTGTAGTCGGGTGTTGGAATCATTTGAAAAGGTTGGAATCGTCTAAACAAAGTTAATGAGTACTCATGTAAGTGCGAATAACGAGAGCCCGTGAGAGGTTTTGGGGTTAATTTCTGAACGTTTTGAGCAAAAGTTTTAGAATACAATTTTCGTGAGGCAGTTATTTTCGATATCTAAAACTTTTTTCATGATTCAATCATTCGTTTTTGTTGTTGCAAACTGAACTTACTTTGTGAATGGATCCAATCGTCCCGGTGTATTCACGGCATACATGCTTTCTTCCATCGAGAAATCGCCGTCGTCTTGAAGTGGTCGACCGTAGGTAAAAGCGCCGTGCGGCGGTCGATTTGGAATCTGACGATACGGCGGTTGATTCTGGAAACGATATGTTGGAGCCGAAAGTCGTGGATCAGAGCGAATCGAACTTTGTTTCAAGGTTGCAAAATCCTCATCACTCATTGGTAACTCGAGCATCTGCAATAACTAAGACAGTTAATTGGATTTCCAATTCATTTCTTTTTGTAATCACTTACCTGTGTTTCGTATATTTTATCTCGCTCCAAAGTTCCGCCTCCGGGCACGTAGATTGCCGAGTTATACTTGGGTAAGGGATAGATGTTTGGATATGTATGGACGTGATTACGTCGATTCTTTCTTCTTTGCCAATACACACAAACTCCACAAACAGCGAAAAGACCACAAACTGCTATGGACAAAGCAACAGCACCAGCAATCATCGTTTTGTCGTTCCATTCTATGGAGGCCAATATTCCTGATGCTGTGAGACCGGTGGTCGACTCCGAGCGTCCAATGTTGTCCTGCATGCTGGCTAATCGAAACCAGGGCTTGAGTTTTCCGGTAAGCAAATCAACGGAAGTTTTTTCGAAAAGAGTTCTAGAATGTTTGATGAGTTAAATGACTGATTGTTGCAATTACTTGATGTCTTTTTTTCGGCAAACTTTATGTGTTTGCGGATTCTGAGCAAACCAATAGACTTCAATATTCGGCTCGCTGCTCATCGGCTGGTTCGTTCGTTCCCTCATTCCTTCCATGCTAATCAGACTACACGAATTCGTAAACTGTCGTATTGCTCGTATCAAATCCTTCATATCGAGTAGTCAATTAACGGATCGTAAGTCGAAGTTACCTGTTCGTGAGCTCTAATTTGTTGTGGTTGAGCACCCTGAATTGTAGTTACAAATCGATGCTGATCAGTGACTGCGTTAACGAAAACATCCGCTTTCGAGCACAAACGTTGTCCGGTCGTCGGTGAGTCACAAGCAGCAACCTTAAAGTTTGAATTATTAGGGATCGTAAGACAACTTCTCACCTTCAATTCGAAATTGTTTCGCTTGTTATTTTGCATTAACTGGATCATAGATTGCTTCAATTTCAGTTCACCACTTTGTTCATCGACAGAAAAGAACTTTGCATCGGTAGAAAGGGTGTCGATCTCGTAACGAACTTGTCCAGCAGCTCCCAAATCAGCGTCTTCTGCTTTAACTGTCAGAACGCGTGTTGACTCGGGAGCCTCCGAACTGATTCCCACAAAATAAGCTCCAACCGTGTTTTCTGGTGCGAATTGAAATTTGGGCGGATTGTCATTCACGTCCAAAATGACCACAGCGATGAGCGCAAAATCGGTTTGTAGTTCAGAGGTTACGGTCACATTCAACAAATATCGTTCGATCACTTCGCGATCAAGTGCCGATTGAGTTCGAAGTTCGCAGTTTCCGTCCGAATTTGGAGATATTGAAAAGGCTTGACGATAGTTTCCGGACACAATTGCGCACATTATGAATCGAGGGTCCTTAGGTTTGCTTATCACAGTCAACGTTTGAACCAAATGTGGTGGTCGAACGCTTTCCAGAACCGATGATCTAAACAATTTGGACTTCAATAAGATTTTTTTAATAATCTACGTGTAATTTCGTTGAGAGAATTGAATTGTTCCGGGAACTGGACGTCGAGGTTTCTCGTTCTTCGGAATCACTTGCGTTTCCGACGCATCAATGTCGATTGTTACCGTGGCTTGTGTTGATTGTGCCGGTTCTCCCTCATCGGATGCTTCGACCAACAACTGTAAGACCATCTGTTGAAGCTAAATGAATAAGTAAACTTACAGTCAATTTCTTTCCGGTCAGTTCTTTCAACTCGTGATTCAAAGTCAACAATCCATTCTCAGCATTCACGCTGAATAGTTTTTCCGTTCCATCTGTACTTGCAACCCGATAATGAATTCTGTTGTTTGGATCCTGAAATTATCATATACGATGAATTGGCATCCAATCTCTTACATCACGATCTTGATCAAATGCCGTGACTTGCCCGACGATAGTACCGGGTTCTGTGTTGTCGGCGACGTTCAGATGATAGTTATTAGTTTCGAATGCCGGTATCCAATCGTTCACATCCAAAACTCGAACAGTGATCGTTGCGGTGTGCGCCAGGTTTGAATCCGTGGCTAAACTCGACGATTCGGCTGTTCCAATAACTATTGTGAATTCACGATCCGTTTCCGCATCCAATGGTTTTAACAAGATAAGTTTTCCCGTATAACTTGAAATACTGAAACGAGTCGTGTCGCCCGAACGCATAAGATAAGTGATGGGGCCGCTTAAATCGTCCGGATAATGAGCTTCCATGGTTGCCAGTTCGAGATCACTGTCGTTCTCGTCGACCATCACTTGCAACAAAGGCGTACTGAAAACGGGTGCCAAACGAAGCTGTGGAGTTGTTGTGTCGATTGGAATTGTTCTTGATGTTAAAGAAACAGGAGTTGTTTTTGTTGTCGTTGTTGAAAGACTCGAAACATGATCCGTTTTCGTTGTCATCAACTTAGCGGTTGTGGTTATTAAAGTTGCTGATGGAGTCGTTTCGACCGTCGTCTCAGATTGGGAAGAGACATCTTCGTGACTTTCAGATTGCGAATCATTAGGTTGAGCTGAAGCACTTTCAGACGTAAATTGCGCTGGAAGTGTTGCACGACTGAAAAGTAACGGTGCTTCGGTAGTTTCCTCTGGCTCTTCGTAATCGGCAGACGAAGAGGCTGAAGAACTGGCAATTAGGGTTTGTGGCGATGTTGCTTGTGTATAAACACTTCCATCAATGCGCAGAATAAGAGTTGCTAGTGTTTCAAGTCTCGGATCGCCGTGATCTGCGGCAATCAAACGCAATTGATGTTCACCGAAGTGTTCCGTAGTAAAATCTCCGTTCACAGTGATTGTTCCAGTTGATTCATCGACTTTAAATAAGCTAAAAAAGATAATCACACTAAGGTATTTCATATATTGGCTTACCGTTGATCATCAACTATGCGATAGGAAACACGACCGTTTTCGCCTTTGTCCGCATCCTTTGCTTTAACTTTGCCTACACGCATATTCGGCCGAAAAGCCTCAATATCGTCAATACTCAAATGAATGTAAAGCGGTTGATCGCCTTCCCAAACAGGCGAATTGTCGTTCACGTCGGTAATTGCCACCTGAAGCAGCGTCCAGTACAACGACTGATCGGGAGTTATGGATCGGGCTTCGATTTGCAGTGTGTACAGATCGGTTTGTTCACGATCAAATTCTTTTGCGGTTGTTACTGTCCCACTAAATTTGAAGTTAAACTGTACAACACTAACCGGTCACCTATTTCGATTAATTGCAAATCGTTCTTGTTCGTTTCCATCGACAATTTTGAAATAGATCTCGTCACGAGTATTATCGTCCTAATTCAAGTTAATCGAAATCTAATGTCCAACTACAAACCCCAAGAACGGCAACAATCGAATTCGGCGGTGTGGCTTCGCTGAGTTCCGTTACGATCGTTTGAACTTGACTGGAAACGCGAACCGGTGCAGCGGCAGTTTGAATCGTACTTTGAAAGTTTGTGATTGGAAGCAGCGGTTGTTGATTGGCGGTTGGAAGACGAGAAGTTGCCGTTGATACGGAGTTAAGACGATGATTGCGAGAGTCCGTATTTGTGGTTGGAATCGAGTTGACAAACACAATCGCACGACCCACCAATCCACCACCATCAACTGCTTCCATGGTGACCTGAAGAAACTAGTTATTTATCCCAATGAATTTGTTTTTACTTGATAACGATGTCCAGCAATCAGATCGCCTGCAACAACCAAACTGTTTGTTGGAACATCGTAACGAAACTGTCCGAGCGATCCGTCCGATGCATCGACAATTCGATACGTTAAACGACCAAACTTTCCGGCATCCAAATCAGTAGCCACTAATTTTGCAACAAACCGCTCTGCAGGTCCCGATGCAGAAACGTTGGCTACGTAAAATGGTTGTTGAAAAATTGGCAAATTGTCGTTCTGATCGAGTAAGTGTATGGTCAATGAAATCGGATCACTCGATCTCAATGGCTCGGTATCGACTTCTCGTGCTTGAACATGCAACTGATAGGTCGACGAGTTGGTGTCGGCATCCAAACCACCGGCCGTGTTGAGGAAAAGATAACCACGTTGATCGACAGCAAATTTCTCAGCACCGTAACCATGCAGTACATACTGATAGATAGCTGGTGGCATTCCCGGCTTCTGAAAACGGACAGTTTATTTTTGGATTCCGTCAATGAACTCACTAAATCACGATCTTCAACCAAAATCTGAAGAGCATCGGATCGCAAATCGGGTAGAATTCGAACGTGAGTTCCAATCTCCGCATTTTCGTACAAGAATCCTTCTCTTGACTTGACTTTAAGAACCGGCGGATAGTAGGAGTGTCGAAGAACGGGTCCAATAACCGGCGAACTGGCCGTGTTTCCCAAAACTTGTTGAGGAAGGGAATGGAAGACGTGTTGAGCAAAAACAACAATCTGTATCCTGAGAAGTAAAACCAAAATTGGTGTCCACGTAGTGTGCGTAATCGAAAAACCACGCATTCGCATTACAACGACCGCTGACTGTGGACGTTTGCTTTGATGTCAGTTGTTTGTGTGATGTTGAGCATAAGAACAAATCGATTCCACAGCCAAAAGAAGTAGTCGAAAATCAATCACGTATCTTAGAGCCAATCTAAATGAGGACAATTTTAAGTGAGAGAAAACGCGCAGCATAAACAAAGAGACAAGAGCAAACGGTCAGTTTTGTTGACTCCGCTACCTCACGGCAATGTTTGCGAAGTTCATTGAATTGTGCGTTTCAACTGAAGACGAAAGTAAAACCAATAAGTTGGATCTTGTTTATTCGTATTCCCCATCGGGACATTGCACAGGAAAAAACGAGAAGGTCGAATCGATTGTCGTTAACCGTAAGTGTCCTTGCAATTCCACAGTGAATAAAAATTGTAAATCTGATCTCTAAGTTCGCATCACGCTCTCAATATGATCGGGACAATTAATTTGATACGCAGTCGATCAAAGCGTGACGCGTGGTCGGTAATCTGATTGTGCGTGTCGAACAAGTGATTCTTTTTACACAACCGTGACATTGAGCCACAGGGTCATTCAAACTCTCGAAAGCCAAACCACCTACTTCGGCTCCTAATGAACCGTTTGACCACCGGACACTTCAAAACGGACCGTTGAGTGTACGCGGGACTCGCACGTTTTTGTAAGTCGAAATAGTGCACGTTTGTAGACAATCAAATTGATTGACTGACTGACTGCCAGATGGTCAAATCGCGCGGATTAAACGCGGTCCCTTGTCGTACATTGATCGCAAAACTCGAGAATACAATCGGCAATTACGTTTTTGACCTTTCGAAGCGCATTAGATCGTCGGCTTAACAGTTCGAAAGTTTCAACTTGATTGCTCAATAGATCAACGAAAGCTGCGGTCATTTCGTTGGAGTGAACTTCGTATTCCAAACCGAGACTCGTTGCCGCTAATCGGATTTAAACTTCAGGCTCTAACGATGTCGAAGAAAAAACAAATGGTCAAGCGGAAGATCTTGAAGAGGATTATGAATTGCGGAAGACGATCGAAATCAAGCACAGCGATTATAATCGACGAAACTCTCGTCCTCGCAACCAAAAGAAAATGGACAATAGGAAGAAGATGATCGAGTAACCGGATACTCGACGGGCGATCCACCAATCGAAAGCAATCAATCGAGTCATTCGATCAAACTTCTTGAAATTGCGTGAAAAAAGTTGTTGTATAATCCAAATACAAGAAATCGTATCGACTGGGGCAAAAAACAATAAGCGATCGAATTACAACTTCAACAACGAAAAGTAGGGCCCAACGAAACTCAAACAGCTGCTTCAACACGTAACTCTCGCCTAACATCAGTGGTCATTTTTGGATGATAGGCTGCGCAATCAAAAGAATCGTGAGTAGTGGTCATCAGTTGTTCGATTATTGAAGCTTGAGAGGAGAAGCAGCACGAAAGCGATGGTTTGGCCGCTCTCTCTCGATTCCGCTCATGAACGCGCAGGAGCACAAATTTGTTGACCGCTGAGGACAAGATGGCTAAACTCAAATCGAAGCACCTCTTTACTGTTTGTGGAGCTTAGAGACCCCCGAAGGCGACCGGTCGAGCGGGACGATCGCCTTCGGCTGTCGAGTGAAATGAAAACGAGCAACCACCGAAGAGCCAAATTTTTTACTTCTTTCGAGACCTTTGCGCGCGAATTCCGTTTGGCTCCAAATCGCCTCTTGTGACGAAGCGTCCAAATCTCATAGATCGATCGATTGGACGAAGGAAACCGGATGTTCATAAGCTGCGAATTTGCGATTGAACATCTCAGTTTGCTCGCTTCCGAACTACGCAGCTCCTCCGTCAAGATTCCCGTCGTCAATTTGCGTGATCCACGTCTTCGTATAGCAAACTGGAATATCGAAAAGGTGAAGAAAGCGATTACACTGCAAACTTTAACATCTTCAATATCCGTCAAACAGTTCGAAGCTACCAGAAATCATCTAGTTATGTAACTGTTTGATTAGGAAACGTCAAGACTAAGAACTTTTAACCAAACTTCTGTACACTTTTGATTATTTTGATTGCTGAGATTGAATTGCAGTGAAAAACAAACTCTCACGTTAGCAGATTCCCACGTTTGAAACTTAGTAGAAATTTTCTCTACGTGTATCATTAATCAAGCACTGCAATGAAAAAGTTTAATTGTTTCTTGACTAAGCGTTTCTCTTCAGTCGCGCAGCTGTTGACGTACTTTGAAGTCCACTGGCAACAAGTCGAATGATCGCACAGCAGCCACCACCCATAAACTTTGCGGTTGGGTCTTTTGGTTGTTGTTAATGGTCGGGCCAGTTTGTCGTTATCATCGAACGACGACGAGAAACCAATAGGGGCGGTAGCTGTGCGACGACAAGCGTTGTTTTTCGATTTTGATTGTCAAATGAAGAAAATGGCAGAGGTGTTGTTTTCACATTTTGGTGTTCTTGAATCGCTTGTTCAGTCATAACATCCGTGATGCAACAGTTTTCATCTTGATTCAACAGCCTTTTCCATATTAATTCATGGATTTGTTTTCCAAAAACGAAAACTGCGCAATGTCACGTGCCATTTCGATAAAAAAGCTGAGCAGTTTCTTCATCGATCATAATTCTTGGAACAAAGTTCAATTACGCGTTTTCATCGGTTGATCTTTGGATTTTTAATCGGACTTGTGCTGATCCCCAGGTCATTGGACTAAAACTTTTTCGTGGAAAGAATCATCTAGTTGACATATTGCGCAAATATAAACCGAAAGATTCGAAGAGACGATAAGATGCGCGGTGGCCTTTAGTTTTGCAAATCAATCGAGATGCACTGTCAACTGCGTTGTGCTTTACAACCGTTGTGGTCTTGAAAGCGAATGGCACTCTATGAGTCGGGTCTTTGGAATGCTTACCCACTGATCGGCGGAGTGAGAAGGCTGAAGAGTAGTGGAGAGTGTGTTTGTGGCCAATTGCCGTTTAAGCAGCCGATCGGCTGAGCGAGTTCTCTGATCGAATCCACGTGCAGAAAATCGAAGATTCGTGTTTTCGGTCTTTTAGGAACGACGTCCAAGAACTCTTTTCGTCGTCTTCGAGTCGTTCGAAGTTACGTTCGGAACGCGGTCCTCTTGTCCACTCGAAAATGTTCGGAAAGCGCGAAAAAGGAAACGCTTTCTGGATTTGCGTCCCGCTTTTTTCTCGACTTTCTCGTGTTTGTTTGGACTTTTTTTGGCTTCGAGTTCGTTTTTTCATTAGCGAACAACTGCAACTTTTTGTGTGCAACCTTCCGATTTCACGAGTCTCCACATCTGAACACGACGGTGATTAGAATTCTCGTTTGTTGGAATCATCATAAACCACGTGGACTTTGGAGCACAAAATGTACGCGAAAAGACGGAACCTCGTGTCTCTCGTGTTGATACAAAACAATACGAAGCGGTTTGAAAAGGTCCTCATCGCAGTGGTGAACGGGAATAAGTTTGACGAGATTTTACGGAAAATGACCGCGTTTATCGTTCTTTCTCATTTGCAATTAATTTGACGTTCTTCTTCGCCCAATCACACGTTCTCGTGCGTTCTCGCTGTCCGTTTTATTGATTGCGACGCGTGTGTTTATCAAGACGCCAACCGACCTCCCAGCAACCTTAAGCGATCTATCGAACAGAAGGAGCGTGTTGTTTACGAGAATCGGCGATCGTTTTTTGGCGTTTAAGTTCACTTTTACATCAACATAATCGCGACGAGTTTGCAGTTTTTGTTGTCTAACCGTTTGATCTTAAAGCTGCTGCCAGCCCATCGGCTTATACACACCGAAATGGCCAACCCGAACGGCACCAATTATCCACCGGCTATACAGCAGGTTTTCGACAGTTTAGTTATCCCACGTGAAAGACTGGTCAAAATTAGCGAAGACATCGAAGCGGAATTTGCCCAGGGACTAAAACATGGAGCTCAGGGATCTTCCATTGCTATGTTGCCTTCTTACGTTCCTGCATTGCCGACTGGAAAAGGTAAGACGACAGTTTTGTTTGTGCTTTAATTGTTTTCAGAAACGGGTAAATACGTAGCTATTGATTTGAGTGGAAAGAACCTGCGGATTTTGTTGCTAACCCTGCAGGGCGAAGGCAAAGATCCCAGTGTTACGGTGAACAACTATCTTGTCTCGAATGCAATTATGAAAGGAACCGGAGAACAGGTTTGTTTAAGTTCATTTTCTTTTATTTTCGGCCATTTTTAGCTCTTCAATTTCATTGTTAATTGCCTTCAAAAGTTTCTTCGGGAATTTGAATTGGAGAGTGCCAATCTGCCTATTGGTTTCGTATTCTCGTATCCCTGCGAATTGCTCTCAATTCGTTCGGCTCGTTTGCTTTGGTGGACGAAAGGTTTTGATATCGAGGATTGTCTTCATCAAGATGTTGTTCAATTGCTTCAAGACGCTTTGGAATTGAATATGGTTAGTCTGAATGTTTCTATTAATCTTCACTCTTTTACTTCAGTCAACAAAAGCCAAAATCAACGTTGTAATGAACGATACGGTTGGACAATTGGCGGCTGCTGCCTACAAATACGGCGAAGATTGTGTTGCCGCTGTGGTGATTGGTTACGGGTGAGTAGCTTGGTTGTTAAGGACAAAACAACCAACCTTGAATGCGAGTTTATCTTTCAATTTCAGCTGCAATTCGTCATACCTTGAGGACACAGAGCGAATTACGAAATTCGACCCAAAAGCAGCTCAATATCCGCACAAAAAAATGGTCGTAGTCACAGAATGGGAGGAGTTCGGGAACAACGGCGAATTGAATGACGTACTCACACAATTCGACCGCGAAGTTGACGAGAATTCAGTGCACAAAGGCAAACAATTGTAAGTTTACAGTCTTGAAGTTCTTTCTAATTGTTTAAGAGTTGACAAACTCACCGGCGCTTTGTATTTGGGCGAGCTGGTGCGACGGATATTGTCACAATTGATTTTGGATCGACTCGTTTTCAATGGAACGCCTGTTGAGAAATTGGATCAAACTGATACGTTCCCGACGAAATTTATCTCCGAAATTCTCAGGTTACTTGACCGCTCATCAGGCCCGTACAAGGTATTTGTATTTCAGCGAAGAAGAAGGAAGTTACAAAACATGCCGTCGGATTTGTGATGAATTGGACGTTCCGAACCACGGTTCTAATGATTACGAAATTATCCGACAAATTTGCCACCTCGTCACACAACGCAGTTCCTCGATTGTAGCGGCTGGTAAGTGGTAGTTCGAATCGCAATTGTACGTTTGTCATTGCAGCAATCAGCGCTCTTCTTCGACACATCAATCGTCCGAACATTAAGATTGGCGTCGGTGGTGCACTCATTCAATTTCATCCCACTTATCACGAACTTCTCAAATCACAACTTAACCAACTTGCTCCATTGAATGTTGAGGTGAGTTGTATGCTTAAAATGTGGTTTCATTCATCTATTTTAGTGGGAACTTGTTCCGGCAGATGAAGGCAGTGCGAAGGGAGCAGCACTTACAGCGGCGGTTGTCGAGAAACTCGGACTGTGAATCGTCGAGTCCTTCTCATTGTTTTGCTTGACGGGATCGTGTTCTTCGTTTTCCCTTAAATCATTTTGCCGTCCATCTTTTTAATCGTGTGCCAACTTCATCACAACGTGCCGAGGATCGCAACGACTCCGCAATTTCTGTGTCGCGTTTTCTCTATTCGTCTATTACTTGCTTCTGACTCGGGAATCCAAATTTTGTAAGATTATTCAAGTTTGTAATAAATTTCTTTTGTAATCTCAAATTCTATTGATTGCTCCTGAATTCAAGCTCTCTAGTAACTGTTTCCGTAGAACTCAGCACTTTGTTTGTTGGCACTTCCGTATTCTCAATTTGTCTTAGATTGTTTATGCAAATTGCGACAGGTGTGATTGCTCGTGAAATTTATGTTCCTCGCCGGCATTTGCCATTCACGTTACTCGGAGCTCAACAAAAGTGAAGAAACAGAATTTTTTTGCGTTCATTTTGCTGACTGTTGATTCCAACGACCTTCCACAAACTGCTCATCCAATCAGACAAAAAACCGTTCTATTGCCATCGCTCTCTTAACCGAATTAGGCGACGCTTTTAGGTTGGAATTACGGTTAACAGCTCTTTCTGTTTGTTCATTTAGCCTTCTGTTTTCTTCCACGCCAAGCTGATATTAACGTACAAGTTCGTGTATTCAATCGGCAAGAAATTTCATGACAATAAATTAAAAACTTCAATTGAAACAAAACTTTCCAAGGATGAACAGAATGATGAGTGGAATTTAAGGAAATTTTTTGTCTACCGAGTTCCTCAAGCTCGTATACGAAGACAACACATCTAATTGTATCAACTATTTTCCATAAACCAGTGATCACTATAAAAATGAACATGTGGACGAGATGGTGGGATACTTGTCTTCAGTCTAACACCCTGATCGTTCTCTCGGTTGGCTTTTCGTTTCAGTTGCCAAGTTGTGGTGCAACCAAGTTAATTAGCGCAAATTTGGCCAAACTTTCTAGTCAATTTAACTGCAAGCATAGACACACTTTTTTGTATTTTGATCTACGACCAAATGTGATTTTGATGTCACTGATACTTGGCATTGAGTTTGGAACATCGACGACGAGAGCAGCCGTTGTGCGGAACAATAAACTCGAGGTTATCCGAGATGCGAATGGTGAGTATGTGAGCGATTTTGTGTTATTCATTTTCAGGAAACTCCTCTCTTCCTTCATGTGTTTCTTTCACTAAAAGAAAGTTGTTCGGAAACGATGCTTTGGCCCAAATGGCTGTGGATCCGTGCAATAGCGTTTATGGTGAGATCGACATTTAGAAGATAAGATTCTTTTGCTTTCTCAGATGCAAAACGTTTGATCGGTTGTTATTTTGATGAACCGTGTGTTGCATCGGATCGACGTTTCTGGGCGTGTCGAGTTGGTCGAAGTTTTGATCAGGGTCAGCCGAGATTTAACGTCGACTACCGATCGAAACGACGTTTTTTCGCCATTGAAATTGCAGCAATGTTGATGAGAGAAATGAAACAGAACGCCGAACGAATGCTCAGCACACGAATCGATGAAGTCGTATTGGCAGTTCCTGCTTGTTTTAATACTTTGCAACGAAAAGCAATGGAAGATGTTGTTCATATCGCTGGGTTGTCGATTAAACGAACGTTGAATGAGCCTACTGCCATAGCGTTGGCTTATTATAATCGTAAACGGATGCCTTCAAAAGCTGAACTAGTCTTGGTTTTGGACATTGGAGGCGGATTCTTCGACATTTCGGTGTTAACAGTTGATAGTCAAAACGTGAGAGTGAGAGGAACTGCTGGTGGTCGTCGTGGTGGCATCGATATTGACAACATGCTTACAAATCACTTTGCATCGGAAATCAAGACTATTCATCGAATCGACTTGTTCGATAAAGCTCACGCAAAAACGTTATTCTTTTTGCGTCGAGAGTGTGAACAAGCCAAAATCAAGTTAAGTGAGCCGGGAGTTGAAAGCGTAAAGTGAGTTCTCTTTTATTCAAGTCGTCATTACTTGTTGTTTTAGAATGGAGTTGAACTCACCGCCTGAACATTTCGAGTATTCTGGCGAGTTGACAAGAGTGAAGTTGGAAGAACTTTGTGTCGATTGGTTTAAGGACATTGAAAATGGAGTTCAGTCGGTAGTGAAGAGTTTGAAAATAAAAAGTGAACAAATCGATCGCGTCTTACTGTCTGGTGGTTCGACCCTAATTCCGAAAATTCAGTTGCTTCTGCGACGTTTACTGGGTCAAAGAGACGTTGAAGTTTGGCACAACACTAAGGCCGTGGTCAATGGATGTGCAATAATGGGAAAGAAAGGATCGTTTTGGCAAAAACATTATGTTGACATTTGGCCTTTTGGCTATGAACTTGATTGCCAAGATGGAACACGAGCACCAGCTCTGCTGCGACCATTCTATCAGATTCCCTTTTCAATTAAAACAATTTTGCCGGCTAATGTAAATCTGCGGCTTCTGGAGGTTAGTTCTCTCGCAGCTTCTTATCTCGATATTTCAGCTACGCGAAGTTTCGATCAACGGGAATGAGACGAAAATTACTATGAGTTTGGGAAAGTTGCAGCTATTGGATTCGGAATATATTCGATTAGTTTTAACGGTAGATAAAGACGGAATTCTCGCTATCGAAGCCGAAACAGACGCTGACAAAATGAATATCCATTCAGTGGTGTTTGATGAAATTCACTCGGCAATTGCCGTCAGAAAAATGATAGAAGAAGCCAAACGAGACACAAAATGGGAAATGGCGGCCGAAGATCGAGAAGCAGTTCAGTTAGCAAACGAAACGGTGATTCCATTTTCTAAATCATTTACATCTTTCGTTTTACAGACCACAGCAGAGAGTAGTGAGGAACATGAAGTTTCTTCGACAAGCAGTGAAGACGAGTATTTCGATGAGGACTTGACGGAAACAAACACTCGAGAAGAGAGGCGAGATCCAGATTATGTTCCGCAGACTGTGTCTGATAGCGTCGCGTATCTGCCAAGTTACGCCCGAATATCAAGAAAACGCAAAATCGGAACTAATCCGAACTCAATGTCTGAAGAAGAATGTACGAAATAACTCGACGACAACTATTGATCATTTGCTTTTAGTTCCTCGATTTGAAAATGTATTTAATGAGTTTAATATCCTCAGTTCTTTTTTCCCGCTAACTTCTGTAAATAAATTTATTGATTCAACAAGGTTCCTGTGGCTCTTAGTTTTTGTTGAACATATGTTGGAAGGCAAACTGGTGGGTTTGTCGGTTGAATTGAAGTTGTTTTCTGAAGATAAGTTGCGCATAGAAAACGACGAATTGTTCGAAATGTGAAAGATCTATAAGGACCAACGAGAAGAATCGTAGCAAAAGCATTAGTCGGACCGTATAGTGTTAGCCTCAAATATATCAATGCATTTAATTGATACTTGCCTACATTATCAATCCAATCTTCATGACATTTTCCGTAGAGTAGACGTTGAAGTACAGTAGAATCACACAAACACAACAAGGGCCAATGATCAAGACAAGTGGAACGATAAGCTGAAATATTCGACTACTAACGAGTGGTCGGTCTTACCAGAACAATCAGATGAGTGATGAGTTGATAGTGCAATTTGGTTGTCTGCTTGGAGAACGTTGTTCTTTTGAGTGTTGAAAGAATTAAATAAATGAGCGTCACAGACAATAGTTCGGAAAATACCATCAAAGAAACCAAAACAAAAAAGTATTGCCATGTGTAAGGTAGATCGTAGTCGATTATAATTACTGGCTTATCATTCACGGCTTCCGCCGACACATTGTTCGCTTTCAAACGATCAGGTACCAACTATAAACAAAATTTAGGAAATGACATGTTCTGAATTTACGTCTTTAGGTAGGAACGTCAAGTAAAAACCGAAACCAATAGGCAGCGCAATTGCTTGATGTACAAAAAAGCAAAATATCCGGGAAGGCCACGAGACGTAAATGTCGAGAGTCTTTTTGTTAGCTCGTATTAACATACAGCTGAAGAGTAAATCAAGTTTGATTCTCCATTAAACATTACCGGAAAATTAAGCAATAAACTTGAGATATGATGACTTGACTTCCGGTATAAAGTGCCGACGCTTGAACTAAACGAACAGGAAAATCGCCAAGATATCCGGCTAAGCCGCGTATTGAACCGCCAAGTAACGGAACAATGGGATAACTCTGGAGAGCAAGAAGCGAATAAGATTGAATTGTTAAACGCACTTGTAGTCCGAGACCCATCACTAACGTAAATATCGTATCCCACATCTAGAACCCAGTTAATTTACCTTACATAATGTAACCAACAATGAAAGTATGTAGCCACCAGCGATAATGCGACTAAAAACCAACGTCTCGTAGGAATTCATAAGGACCGTAAACTAACCATAGACTTTGGCGATTTCTTTTGTATGAGAAATATGACGTAAAATTGTGACGTAGTAGCAATGATTGTAATCGTCAACAAGCACTTTTCGTACCACGATTCTATCATGTCTAGAACGACAGGCTTTAAAAGGAACGACAATCGGCAAGTTCGGTCAAATGAAGGTTGGTCGTGTTATAACATCTTGCACAAACCCGAAGCTCCTAAAGTCAAAACACCTGGTCGTGAGTCCAATTTATGCGGAAACTAAACGCCAATGGATTTCAAGTTTTACAATGTTAGTCGAGATTAAGTTATACAACTCGATTAGATTTAACAAGAAGAAAAAGTTATTTAGTACAACGAACAAATCCCGCCTTTTGAACTTCATGTCCAGATACTTAAGTGCTAATTTGTGACTTCGTTTTTGCAAAACAATTAAAAGTTTCAGATGTCTCGTTGTTTAGATTCTATTCTACGTTTGACTTCGAATAACCAGCTGTTGTTTGATGCTGTTTACATTGACATCAAGTGAGTTTGAAATCAAGATCCATAGGTCTCTTCATTTAAGCTGAAATGTCCGAACAAAAGACCCACTCAATCGAAACTCGTCGACCCACAATAACGACCCGCTGATTCGTAAAAAACTACGAGGTACCTCAAAATTTCACGTACAATGCAGCTCGTGGTTTGTGTCTTTTTTACTTTCGTTTACTTTTTGAAATGCGTTGCGGAAACCCAAAGCACATGTTTTTCTGCGAACTGAGGTACCACCTTTTCGACCCACTTGAGTTTTTGATTTCTGATCAACATTGTGAGTTAATTTCTGCACGAGACTTTATTTTTAAATCATATCGCAACTTGTTGACTCCCGCTTACAACTAATTTTTGTTATCGACAGCCACGTGAAAGTTTGGACTTCTACTCAATAGTTCTTCCGCCGCAATCGCCATCTTCCGGTCGTCTCAAGTGTTTATATTGTGAAACTTTTCCTCACAAGTCATTCCAACCCTCTCGTATACCTTAAAGGTGTTGATTCATGACGCGCAATACCAAAATCGCTTTTCTCCTCCTCACATTTTTCACCACCTATTACGGTAAGTGCAATTCATACCCTTCAATAGCTTGTATTCGCTAGTTGTTGAACCACTAAAGTCCAACGAAAGACAAATAGCGCTAAAAACTCACAATCGCTATCGTAGAGACCTCGCCAAAGGCGAAGTTGTAAACAAAAATGGCAACCCACTACCCAAAGCTCAAAATATGTACGAATTCGTAAGTTTGTTCGATTGCCGATTATTTCATTTCTTTCGTATTCAGAAGTACAATATTGCATTAGAGAAGTTGGCCGAGAAATCAGCTCGAAAATGCGAATTCAAACACTCGAAACCGGAAGAACGAAAGTTCACTGGCGAAACGATCTACACTTTCACTAAGCCAGTTAAGATCAGTAAGTCGAAATCTCTTTGACAATTAATTGAAAGTTTAGATAACGTCTTGGACAATGCCACAGCGTTTTGGTTTCAAGAACTGGCGGATTTTGGAGTGGACGAAAGTCTAAACTTAACACGAGCTGAATTCGACAAAGGAATCGGGCATTTCACTCAAATGGCTTGGGGAGAAACAACGTCCGTTGGATGTGCTGTTCGTTACTGTAAAACCAAATCTGGCGAATTCAAACACACAATTGTCTTTTGCAACTACGCTCCACCGTACGTTTCTCGATTTCATTCAATTTTTGAGGCTCATAATTCAGAGGAAACATTCTAAATCGCCGGATTTATGAAATCGGTCAACCTTGCAAGATGGATTCCGACTGTACGCGATACAAGAACTCAAAGTGCGTTCGAAAACGCGGTCTTTGTCGTCGAAATTGAGCAATAAAACGATTGTTGTTTCATGAACTACTTTCAAGTTTATTTCCCATTCGAAACCGTTTCTTTGGTTCAACCCGTTTGTTTGGAACGTAAAGAACAAACAAGTACGAGGATATGCGCGATTAATTGTCGGCAAATCGATTCGGATAAAAGAAAAGACCTTCGATAGTTTCATCGCGACACAATTTCCCGTACGCTTCGGCCGCCAACAATCTAAAGAAACGAATGAATAAGAATGGAATCTAAGTTACCGTTCCATAGCCAAAACACTCGAGATTCCGAGCTTTCTGGCCAACTGAGCCGCGTCCATGAACTTAACATCGGCAACCAACTGGGCAGTTTCACTTGTTTTTGCTCTCGAGTCCTCACTGCACAGCTGTAAAACAACGACTCCGCTTTCAAATGTGCACAATCTAAACACTCGAATAACAAACGAAAGAACAGAAATCGTTTACTTGAATGGTGCGTTCCGACGCTCCAAACGTTTGCACGCATTCAACAGATCTGATGGTGAAATCAATTCGACTCCTCTGCAGCGATTAACACGACAATAAGCTTCTGGTAAACTCATCGTACCACCACATTCCTGAAATTTAAACTGAAATTCGACTTCCAATCGGAGTTATCACAGAAATTGGTTGCCGTAGAATTTGAACGATTTCGTCCGCCAATTTGTCAAAATAAACGTCCGTACTCGATACCGCAGTTTTGGTCACAGGATCAGCAACACCCAAGCTCAACAAATAGGATTTGAACTTGACTATCTACAACATAGAATGCTACGAAAGAAACTCGTTGAATCGCAAACCTCATCGTCCGTGATTTCTCCTCCTTGTTTAGATCGAAGTTTTTCCGTGATGCTCTTCGATAACTTGACCATATCTCGAGCCTGATCCATTAACTTGTTAATGTCGTCGAAAGCCTAGGAAAATGTCAGCACAAAAGAATTGAACTTACGGCTCCGATTGTATTTTGAACGTGCAAATGTTTTTCGGCAATTCGCTTTTCAATACCCGAGATGCCAACATTCCGGCGCATTTTGAAGTCTGAAACTTTCTTGTATTTACATCTGACCATTCACGAGTTGATTGATAGTAAACTAACGACAGTCGATTACCAGCAAATGATAGCGACTTGCTTCTCAGCTTGTGAATAAGCGCGTTCCAGCGACCGAAATCGATTCGCTACATTTTGACATCAAACAAAACATTTTGTTAATGTTTCCATAAAGATTTTGTTTTTAACCGTTGGATTGAAATGATTCATCAGTTAGTTCGATGTTCCTTAGTTCGTCCATCGACTTCCACATTCCTCGCTCTTCGTTCTCATTATGATGCAGGAATCATTGATCAACCGCCAAATATTCCGTATGGTGAAAGTGACATGACCAATCAAACTCGGGTCTCGTTCTTGTCTCAAGACATGATGGACACTGATCGTGTAAGTTTGCGACTTGGCCATTTGGTTTGACTAGGCTACTTAGATTGGAATTCGAGGAATAAGTTCTGTGGGTTTTCGAATGTACGACGGTTCATTTCTCTATGGTCCAATTGCTGTTTTTCCGACTGTTGCACTTTCTTGGCGTGTTCCAAATGTTACCGATATTACTCCGAAGTCATTGCGCCTATTCTTCATGCTTCAACCTCACTTAGACGTTCTGGTTTTGGGTATTGGCGATCGAAAGGATATGGACATAGTGAGAAAACAAGTGGCTCAGGAAGTTCGAAATCATCGTATTGGATTGGAAATCATGCCAACGGTATGTTCAGTTTAAGATTCTTGTTTAGCTTGTGGTCATTTAGGAAGATGCAGTTTCAACATTCAACTTTTTGAATTCCGAGTACCGCTATGTTGCCGGAGCTTTCTATCCTCCGGCCGATTTGGAAGTTTCGCGCGACGAAAACGCTCGATCTATGAATATGGTTGAGGGCTGGGACACGATCACCGACTCGCCTTTCCGTTACAACTTTCTTGGACCGTTGAACAAGGCACATGAAGCGTGTATTCGAATTTACGGCACCGGAGACGAAGGTCAAAAAGCGTGGCAGTTGATCGAAAACATTCGATTGGTGGATTTGAAGAAGAAAGAAGAATATGTAAGAAGATTTGCAGCGGAAAGATCCGAACGTCGACTTCTGGAGATTATGTCTAAGCATAAACAACTACAATCATCGCCAACTCATCAGCTCTCCGATTCACCGACTCGTCAATCGATCGAAGACAAAAAGAATAACGAAAACTAAGTTTTTTGTTGTTTTTATTCTTAGGTATAAATAAACTTAATCTTTTGTAAGTGATATAATCGAAACGAACATTTCGAAGCTTGTCGCCGAAAATAGCGAAATGTACCGGTCGTTTAGTGCCTAGAAGGGATTCTCGAGAATCTTTTCCGCAGAGTCTCGGCTAATGCCCATTTATGACGTTTGAAGCCGAAATCAATTGAATGCCAATTGACGTGCGCAAATCCGGTTTTCGTTTGGATTCGATGTGTTGATTCCGATTTTTGCGTTGAAATTCAGTTGAGGGCTTTCAACCAAAACTCTGAATAACAACAAAGAACTTGAAATTGACTGTAAACTTCGTCAGCAATGTTACGAAATTCGCTGCTTTCATTTCCGCACTCGAATACAAACCGCCAATTCGTTTCGGCTGTTAGATCCCGGTCTGATGCTTTGAATCCGGTAATGAAAGTAATGAAAGACAATGAGTTGTTACGAATTTTACGATGATTATTTCCATCCGAATTCGTTCGGAGGTCTTCGGGTTTCGCCTTTGCTCTCACGGTCGAAAATGGAAACCGAAATGATTCGAACAGCAAATTTGTTTTCTTGGATTGACTTTCGTTTTCGGGTGTTCGATTTGAATGCAAGAAGATGGAAAAGAATGTCAGCATTCATAATCTGGACATCGACCTCAGTTCTCATTGTCCGCTTCCGATGGTCATCATTGTCGGTTGCAAGGGCGAATGGGTCGACTGAACCGCCTACTTCTTTCTGTTGATTAAAATGTTGACTGTTGGATTTTAATTTCTGTCTCCGCCCTCTTTTATGTCCAACCTCAATTGCCGGCAATTCTCGTCATTTTAGTCGACCGCTCGTGTCCCATTCCGTTGTTTCGGACTACTCCTCCAACTACTTACCGTATACGTTAGTCAAGATCCGAAAATGCAGAACACAAATGGCCGTCTTTTCTCTTTCACTCCATTTACCGTTCTAGTCGTGTTTCTGATAGTGAGTCTTGTCATTCAATCGCCTGCCGTCAATGCTGATGACAATTTGAATTCGTTTTTCTTCCGTCGAAATGCAAAATGGATCAACTTAGCTCCCTCTGGTTAGTTCACTTAGCAGAGAAAATTGAAATCGCAGTTCTTAGGTGGCAGTCTTGTATCGGGCCGCGGTGGCTTCAGACCGGGATTCTATGGACGCGGTGGTTCATCGATGTACATGAACGCGTTTAAGGTAACAGAAGTTTGTAATCAGCAAGATTCCGTATGATCTCTAATTCCGAATGGAACTGCAAGGTCAACCCGGAGACTTCATTACTAAAATTGTCATCTCGAATCGGAACAATTAGCTGAAAAGAAGTGACGCGACAGCTAGTTTTGTTAATCCACCCACTAACGTCATTATCTCGAGAAACAAAAAGGTCTCAGTTTCCAAATTCGAACAGCTCGAGATTGATTGTTTTGCGAGTTGCTTTCAAAAGAGCAAAGTACCGTCTTACAAATGCATAGCCTTGCCCTTTGGTTGGTTAACAAAAACTGCAAAATTGAACGTGAGGATCAAAACAACAGATTTCTGAAAGTTTGAAACAAACTTCTGAACAGTTTTTGTTTTGTTACCTTTTTCTTAGCAGGAAGTTTACTGTCTACTGCATGTAATTTCCTTGTAAGTGCACATCGTTGAACTTCTGAATGGTTAAATTGTCAATTTGCTTGTCATTTCGGAGACAATAACAAATGAGTTCTTCGTTCGCTATTCTGAAATGAAATCGAGGGTGCTAACAGAATAGAAAAAGCAACGGACTATTGGAATGGACACCCACGTAGTTGCAGTTAATCTCTAAACAAACTGCAATGATTCCAAATTTGGTATAAAGTGAAATTTGTGGGAACGCAGATGCCGATAAGCTTCGTTGCAGTTTCGAATTTCTGATTTTTATGCGAACTAAAGAGCTGTTTGTTTTAGCGCTCTGCACCGTTCGAAGAGCTCGACGATACGATGGACAGATGAGTTGAACAGACAGAACCCATGAGGTCAATTTGCCGACACCAATTGGGCCTTCGTAGCCTCGATCGTTCCAACAACGTTGTTATCGTTTTTGTATTTATTCTCCGAACTGATCTCTTATAATGCAAATGATTTTGCTGTGAAGGTTTTTGTGTGCTGACAGATCTCTTCTTCGTGTTTCTTCTCCTCTTTGATGATAAATTTGTGCCCAACGGTGAACTTTCTATTCGGAAACTTTAAATAAAATTCGTTGTGAAAACAATCGCTTGTTGGCAACTAACAGAAACTGCACAACCGAAGGCCAAATGTCAACTCACGATTCGAGTCTCGAATTCGTTCACAAATAAAAGTGGGTCATGTTGGCAAACTCGGATGTTAGCTCTTTCTTTGGTGTTGAAAGCAAAAGAGTTACGAGAGAGCGTTCGACGTGAATAAAAATTCGATTTCAGAGCTCCAAAGAAATGAAACGACTTAGCGGACTGTTGAATTTTGCGTTCCATCAACAGCAAACGAATGCCTTTGCTTCAACCAGCGGATTGAATCCGACGATGTCAGTTCGCGGGAACAATCAAACAAACAAAGTTCAGAAGGAAGACGACCGGTTTTCAACACCGCCTGAATTCAGGTAAATTTTTCCACGTTGTTTCTCTTCTTCTTCAGAATCTTGCGGGTGTCTCAACAACATTGGATGTCCAGTCTGTGGGTATTTCAAGTGCAAAATGATCTCCGAAATGCGCTAAAAAGCGATTGGAGATCTCAATTGATCACGGTCCGGATGTCTGCACTTCGGACGTCAACTTTGATGTGCGTTCTGATCAATCAAGCGATATTGCCATCCTCCCGATTAGGCATCGGCGCATCGCATAAAAACGTTTAATCATTTCAACCAACCAATAAGTTTATTCTGAGTTTCCAGAATTGGAATGCGATGAGAGGGTTAAATTCGAACTTCTAATTCACATTCTTTGATGGATATTCTTCGATTGCAACAACACTCGCCAACTTTTCATCCGCCCACTCTGACGCTTCATCGAGCTGTGATGTCACGGCAAGTAGTCATATAAAAGGCGAGCTTTAGCATCTTCGTATCTTTTTCCGACCACTTTCATCAGCCTTTTTTACCTAACAATTCGGGAACAAGCAAACAAAAATTGGCGGGAAGGTTGACGCGCGTTTACTTGGCGTCATCTGTGAATTCAATTTTGGTATCAAGAAAACGGAAATAGTATCAATCTCATTCATTTTCAACCAGTCAATTCGTCCTTACGTCGACTGCTTTTTCCGTTCAGCTTTTAACCTTGACATCCATCTATTTTACCATACAGCTCTTTCAGACGCTATCCCACTTCAAAAATCATGGACTGTCAGTGCAATTCGCGTGGTTCCATTAATTTGATTGTTGGCCCCATGTTCAGTGGTAAAACGTGAGTATTCAGAATTTGATTTCATTTTATGGTCTTTAGAACCGAACTGCTCAGACAATGCCGTCGACATACGTTGGCTAAACGAAGTGTGGTGATTGTCAAGTACAAAAAAGACACTCGGTACGACGATATTATGGTCTGTACGCACGATAGCCTTAAAATGGAGGGACTACGTGCTATTCGATTGGCTGATGTTTGGGACAAGCTCATGGACAGCGATGTGATTGGAATCGACGAGGGACAGTTTGTGAGTGACGATGAACTTTTTGGTTTATTTGTGTTTAGTTCGAAGATGTAGTCGAAAGAGCAGAATTGTTGGCGAACTGCGGAAAGACCGTCATTGTGGCAGCGTTAGATGGAGACTATAAACGAAAGGTTTGAAGATAAATTCGAAATTATTTTGAATCGAGTGGTTTCAGCAATTCGAATCGATTGCCAAATTAGTTCCGTTGGCCGAAAAAGTCGAGAAGATCACGGCGGTCTGTCAGTTCTGCGGTCATTCGGCCTCGTTTACGTTGCGTACAATTATGTCCGATGTGGTATGTTTGAGACTAAGATTTGAATATTCAACTTCTGTTTTCAGCGTGAAGTTATTGGCGGTGCCGACATGTATCAGGCGGTTTGCCGTCATTGTTACCACAGAATCCGAGAAGAGCAGGCCCGTATCGATGGACAAGAGCAAACTCATCCAATTGAACATCAACAATTTGGAGTCAATGGAACGGGTAAATTGATTGATGCATCCACTCACAAACGCCCAGTAAGTGCCATTGAGAACTTCAACGACAACAAAGAAGAACCAGCCGAAGATAAGAAACTTCGTCAAGTGGCTTGAACAGATGAAGATCACCAACGAAAATTCAACTATTTATTTGATTTTTGCATCACGTTTATTTGCAAATCTTTTGTACCAATAAAATTGATTTTGTAGCCGTCGAGTATCGTAGGATTTGTTCAGAAACAGTAACTAGCAACTATTTGCATAGACAAAGTTATTGTCAAAAGAAAAGCTACTAATTTACAGGTCATTTGCTTGTTGAACTCTGTTCTCAAACGTTCAGTTCACGTTTTTCCGGAGTCAGATTGTTTATCAATTGAGAATTAGACTAATTTATTGTTGCGATTCAAACATGTGATTTCTTAGAATGTGAGAAGTAATTAGACAGATAAAACAATTGGCTTATTCATCGCCTTCCGGTTTGTGCTGTTCGAACGGCGGCGGCAATTGAATGGCGTTCGGTTCGACATCTGAAATATCCGAGTATTAGCGTTGTTGTAGATGCATTCAACATACTCCAGATTTCTTTGCAATAGTCCGCAATGGTACGATCGGTTGAGAATTTCCCGGAACTTGCAATATTGTGCAGAGCTTTGCGATTCCACTCGTCTTGATCCTGCGATTAATTGTAAATCAGATTAGAGATTTCAGTTGACTTACCAAATACAATTTGGAGGCTTCCTCTTGAACACGAACATAGTCTTCGTAGTCGGCACAAACGTAGAAACGATCGTTGTGGTAGAGAACGTTCAACAAGTCGCGCAAACAATCCGGTTGGTTGGGCGTGAAGAATCCACTTTCGATTTGTTCAACAACTTGAGCCAATTCAGGATTCTTTTTAATGTAGTCTGCTGCGTTGTATCCGCGTTTTTGGAGCGCTTGAACTTCATCCACTTTCATACCGAAAATGAAGATGTTTTCATTGCCCATCTCTTCGGCCATCTCGACATTTGCACCGTCCAATGTTCCGATCGTAAGACCACCATTCAACATAAACTTCATGTTTCCAGTTCCCGAAGCCTCCGTTCCGGCTGTTGAGATTTGTTCACTTAAATCGCATGAAGGAATAATCTTCTCGGCCATGGAGACACGATAGTTTTCCAAATAAACGACCTTCAATTTGTCTCCAACAATCGGATCATTGTTCACGACTTCAGCAACACCGTTGATTAAGCGAATAATCAGTTTGGCAATGTGATATCCGGGAGCTGCTTTACCACCAAACATCACAGTGCGAGGAACGAATTTGGCATCCGGATCGGCTTTGATTCGATTGTAGAGCGTCATAACATGAAGACAGTTGAGCAGCTGACGTTTATACTCATGAAGACGCTTAAATCAACAATTAAATAAACAATTAAAGCGAGAAACAAACCTTGACGTGAATGTCGAACATTGAGGCCGGATTGACTTCAACATCGAAATTGTCTTTGATGAACTGAGCAACTCGGAGCTTGTTTTCCTGAAAACAAAAACTTGTATTTCATTCACAAATTGCAATTGGCTTACACGTTTGATTTGACCGATTTCGTCGAGGAATGCCTTGTCCTGATCGAATTTCTTCAACTCTTTTAACTTGGACAAATCGGTGATCCAATCTTCGCCAATCTTTGCAGTAATTGCATCAGCCAACGAAGAGTTGCACAGAAGCAACCAACGGCGAGGTGTGATTCCATTGGTTTTGTTTTGGAATCGTTCGGGCCACAATTCTGCAAAGTCTTTGAACCTGGAAATGCAACAAATTAGCGAGGTCTACAGGTTCGAAAACTCACGTTGTTTTTTGAAGAAGTTCCGAGTGAAGAGCCGCGACACCGTTTGTAACATGCGATCCGATAATCGAAAGATGCGCCATCTAAACGAATTTGATCAGTCGACAGTTAATTCTTGAGTTAACTCACGTTAACACGCTTTTCGCCAAATTGGTCCGCTTCTTCGATAATCGACATTCGGCGCATACGATCGAAATCTCCTGGATGTTTCTTCGAGAGAACGTCCATGAAACGTTGATTGATCTCGTAAATAATTTGCAAATGACGCGGCAACAAGTGCTCGATCATTCCAACTGGCCAACGCTCCAAAGCTTCAGGAAGAAGCGTATGATTGGTATAAGCATAGGTGCGAACTGAACTTCATAATGTTCATTCTTATTTCTGATCATTAACATACCGCAAATATCCCATGCTTTATCGAAACTAAGACCTTCGACATCGACGAGCAATCGAATCAACTCGGGAATACCAATAGCTGGATGCGTATCGTTGATTTGAATGGCAACCTGAAAATGGAACCAATAAACAAGATCGTCATGAGAAAACTCACTTTGTTTGGAAATTCGTCAAATTCAACACGAACAACATCACGATTTCCGTAATTTGTTGATTTGAATCGACGGATGATGTCTTGCAAAGTCGCAGCAACCAAGAAGTATTGTTGTTTCAAACGAAGTTCTTTTCCCGAGAAGAAGTTGTCATTCGGATACAAAACACGAGTGATGTTTTCGGCCAAATTGCGATCCATCACAGCATTCAAGTAGTCTCCTAAACCGTGATCTACATAAAATCCGAATTCTTCTCCTTCTTACCGTCATTGAAGAACTTCAAGTGGAAGTGATTTTCGGCTTTTGCCGACCACAATCGCAGAGTATTAACAACATTGTTTCGATAACCGGGAATCGGCGTATCGTAGGGCATAGCAAAGACCAACTGTGTATTCACCCATTTTGCCTATAAATTCGGTTAGTTTGTTTCGAATATTATAGTTTACCTTTCCGTCTTTGTCTTTTTCAACTTTACCATAAAAGTTGACCGGCAAGCAGTACTCTGGACGAGCTTTTTCCCATGGGTTTCCGAAGCGAAGCCAATCGTCCGGCTCTTCGACCTGAAAAGACTGAAATTTAGCTATTCAAGAATCTGTAAAACTACCTGCCATCCATTTGAGATCTTCTGTTTGAAGATACCGTACTCATAGCGCAGACCATATCCAGTGGCTGGAATTCCGAGCGTCGCCATCGAGTCGAGGAAACACGCGGCCAAACGTCCCAATCCGCCGTTTCCGAGTCCTGCATCTTCTTCGAGTTCCTGAAACAAACAATCCATATATTTTACAATAATCATAAGTTTTGAACAAACCTCCAATTCTTCCAAATCAAGGCCCAATTGATAGAGCGCTTCGTCGATTGTTGCCTGCATCGAGAGATTGAGCATTGTGTTAGTCAACGTGCGACCCATGTAGTACTCAAGTGACAAGTAATAAACACGCTAGAATTATTACTATCCTGGGAAATATGGTCTTTCAAACAAACCTTTGGATCATGCTCATAGTAGTATTGTTGAGTACGAATCCAGCTAAAAACGCGTTTGTTTAGTGATTTTCTTTCCCAAAAAACATACCGTGAAACAAGATGATCACGAACAGTTTCAGACAAAGCAAAGAAGTAATCGCGCGAAGTAGCAACATTACGATCCTTAATTTGAGAGAAATGAAGATGGCGATTCAACGTCTTCTTGATGTTCGCCACATTTTCGACTTGAGCGATTCCACGGACACTGATTTGCTTCAAACGTTCTGGATCGGTGGTCATCTTTTATTGCGCTGTTCGACTGGAGTTACGAGATCACGGATACGAGGTCTGCAAAACACAAACGATCGAAAAATGCGAATGAGTTCGAACGAAGGACACGAATAGCAATTTATACTCCAGCAATCAAAAACGATCTATTCGACCTCTGACTCCGCCCTTTTCTTTAGGGTAAATAACGAGATGAGGTGATGGTTATGACCGTTCGTGCATGCAAACCGTCTGAGTTGTTGTGATAACTCGACGGTCTCATAGACAAAAACAACGAGAAGACGATCTTTTCTGTTCTGCCCGTCGAAAACAATTTTGACCTTTGAACGCACACGGCAGAGGGGCAGATTGACGAAATGGCCGCTGTTGATCAATTCAGCGGTCGAAATCGAAATCATGGGAAAGTGGGATCTTGTTTTCGACGAGTCGAAAAACAAATGCTACGGCATCTAAACAAACACTTATTCTCGACACTAAGTCGTTTTCATCGACGAAAGCGCTAAGAACAAAAACGTGCAAAACCCAAGATGTCTGAACAGTTTACAACGCGCAGACCAATCAAACGACGTGGTCAGTCCATCAATATTGTTGGTTGACTTCGCCGCATCGAAGTTGTTTTTGCAAAACATTCCGCCAATCGAGACCCAAAGACACGGATCGTTCACGTGCTCCATCTCTTTCGGTGTTGTTTACGTTTTGATCGGCGCTGATTGCCATTAACCCCAAACTGCACCCTTGCAGTACACCAAGAGATCGGAAGACGAAAACAAATGGTCTCTGTTTCATTTCATCTCTGATCATCGAGAAACAAAAACAAAATTAATCGAGAATTAAATGGGTACACAGACAAGTGCACAAACAAACCTTTTGTTATTCAACTGAAACATCGCCATTCAACTAACTCGACTGCTGCCAAATTCTTTCCTCTCGACCATTCAGTTCTTATCAAGCGAAATAAACAACTTTGTCTTATCGTTCATCGACTAATGTGAGAAACTAAACGAGATTATATTTTCGGGTAAACACTCTATTAAGACAAATTGACCGAGACAACAAGTACCGTCATCATAATTAGAATGACCGGCAGAATTAGAACCTATTGGTCACAAAAATTCAAGAAACGGTAAATCAAAAGACCTTCTAGTTAAACAACTGAACAGATTGGAAGCATCGCAAGTTCAGAATGAACTTTGAAGTAGTTCTCCAAGAAAGTAATATGGAGAGGTCGACCATTCATTCGACTGGATTAAAATAAAAGAAAACCATTCAGTTACCTTCACCCAACAAACCGTTCAAGAACATTGCGATCGAATTCGAACAAGAAACCTTAGGCTTAATTCCCGTCAACCGCTTACAACAAACCGCGAATTGCAAAAACAACTGATTCTGATGACAAGGTTGTTGGATGTTGTTAGAGATATCTTTTAATGATTGCACACAATTTCTTAGTAGTATACCAAAGACTCTGAATAGAAGGGATTGAAGGAAGTTTGAACAAAACAACCAAGTCGAGTTGTGTGCATGAACTTTAAGCCACAAACTGCAACCATTTTTTTATCGTCAAATTTAATGACATTGACCGTTTGTTTTGACGATTTGAATCGCGGTAATTTCACTCGTAGAAGAAAAAACGAGGGGTGCGGTCTGCAGTTCAAACTTTTAGCTCCGCTACGTTCTTTGACATTAACAGCAAATCAGATAAGAACGTAAGTCAAGAGCTGTAAATTGTTTGTTCCGATTAGATTTTAAGCACTCAATAACGGAACTCGAATAGATGATGGCGCCTGGATGCTTCGAATTCGTACAATATAAACGTAGTAAAAAAAGATCATTTGTTACTTTCGATGATGTTTAATTTGTTTATTTCTATTCAGATTGGTACGAGACATCAGATATTCGCTGGAGGTCTTTCAACCACTATTAAACTACTTTACAGTTTTAACGGAAACAAGTCTCTAAATCGTTTGACCTTTGGGTATGAGCGTCGTGTGAAGTAAATGCGAGTGCAGCGATGAAGACTCACTGCTCATGTGTGGTTGGTTCTTCCGTTTGGACGATGATGCGATCACGCAATGAAAGTCGCTGTCATTTCTGAAATCTTATTTCTTGATTCCAAGAAAGAACTTACAAAAAATTATCCCATAGACGATCCAGCACTTCTTGTGTGTAAAGTTCATTCGCCTGAATGCTGATCATTTCCAAAACGAAAATTCCATCGGCACTAATGACCCTCGAGCAGAACTCTTGAAATCGTCCAAAATCGCTGTCACTTAAACGTAGAAATTTTCGAACATAATGCAAACGTCGAGTCTCGAATCGCAAATCCGCCGTCCATCGAATTATGTCAACGAACGTAATGATGCCAACGAAGATCAACCACCAATATAGAAACAGGAAGATTTTTTCGTTGAACATGTTCAACTAAATTGGTTGCTTTATTGGATAGTGTTCTTAAACTGACCATCAAAACACATTGAATGGTATAACGTTTCACGTTGGCCATTGTACGAATCGTGAAATCGCAGAAGGCTACCTGAGATATTTGGCTTATTTTCGCTGATTTGAAAATCTTACACGAGGAAAGTTGCCACTGGTTTCCCAATCTTTTCCATTGATTATGTCACGAAGAATATCCGCTCCCCTGAGCATTGGAAATGAAGCCAAATAAACCACTTACCAGGCGTGATTGTTTTGATCCAAAAACTGATTCATCATCAAAAACTGTCCAATCAAATTAAGCAGATACAGGAATTTTGTAATCGTGTACATACTACAATTAACTGTCAACTAATAAGACCTCTCCTTCGACTAACTTAGCGACGTACTGTCCGTCCAGAAGTCCCAATTTAAAGTAGTGATCAAAACGATTCACTTGCATTTTTCGAACATCTCGTAGACGCAAAGCATCTTTCAAAAGATTGCAAATCGTGGAAACGGCTTTTGATCGTTCTACTTTCTAAAACTCAATGAATCAAAATCTGCACTCTAGCAATTACATCGGATTTGTCGGTGTCTCGAACCATTCGGATTATGTTCTGAATGTTAATACCACTTCCCGTGTTCGTTTTCCCTATAATAAATTACCGAACACTAACTATCGTATGAATACCCCAAAAAATAACGGGTAAATAGAAGAAGCCCGCTTGAAGAGCCATGATGAAAGGCACCCATTGATAGTAGAGAAGCTGACGACTAACTCTAAAGTTCAATACTCCTGTGAACTGCTTGTAGCTTTGAGACTTGCCGCTCATCCACTCTGCGTGGAATCGCTTCTTCGGGAGAAACCCAAAATGTGTTGTAGACAAAACTGAAGAATACAATATTGTATCCGAAGGATTTTAATGTAAGTTTACCAGTAATTCTCAGCGTACTGTTCCCTAAAACGTGTTCGTACTCTTAATCGAATTTTAATGACTAAAAGCTTAAGTGTTCCATTGACTTCAGAAGAAATTCGTTTGATTTAAGGTAAACTATACATCCCATGCTTTTGAAAACTCTGAAGGAACCCAACACTGAAGTGGCTGTCCGACGTATTGTCGTGCGGTTAACGTAATCGACATGACCATAATGATAACAGTCGAATAGTAATAGTTGAGACGATCAACAACCGTGTCATCGAGTCGCGGTTTAATAGATGTAATCGCACTGCCAAGTAAGTTCATTGTTCAATGCAACCAATGAGTTTGTCGGTGCTCGCAAGAGTCGTTTCGAGTCAACGGTTATGATCGCGCATGAAAATGACCACTTGAGATCTTTACAGTTGATTTTGTTTTTTGGTTTTGAAGTGCATATAACCAACAAGTGTATGGTCTTTCGCACGACCCAGAAGTTAAAATGTGTTTTTAGTAACGGGATGTCTCTACTGCAATGCCATGACATGACAAGTCAACTCAGCTCATTTGAATGTCAAAGTTGACATTAAGCTGATGGTACTTGTAAGCGACCACAGGAATAAAATCATTTAGATTGTTGAACACAAATTAGATGCTCGTCACAAACATTCGTGTTCTGCAATTGAATCGAATCATCGAAGAATAAACCTTTTTCTTGCAATGATTCAACTTTTAATATTGCGTTTGCAGCCGAAATGTTGATTAGTCAACTTCTCTAAACATTTGGCACTTTGAGGCGAACAAGAAACCAACTTTCAGTTTCGAAAACTTTGTAGTCCAGCAAACAAATCAAAGGGCCAATTAGTTCGCGACTATGACGCTTCGTTCGGATAATGTCGATTGAAGAAAAGTTTATTTGTGTTCATGAAAACAGACTTCTAAGGCATTGGACGTGTTCTATGCATTCCGGTCACTTAAATTTTCTTAGCCGTAATTGAAGTCTGTGATCTGGAGATTTCGGGTTTTAATCGACATCTTCAGGTTTCCAAAATGAGCACAAACAACAAAACGGATGTCATACACGAGGGTTTTTTGTGTCCGTTTTGTATGCAGGATCAAGGCAACATCGAGAACTTACAACGACATGTGGATGAAGAGCATTCGGAGTCCAATGTGGACGCCATCCATTTAATAAAAGGTCTGAACTTAGAGTTGGTTAAAAAACTTGAGGTTTTAGGAGTTTTTGGAGCCGCCAAACGTCGTCTGAATGAAATCGATTTTGCCCGTGGATTCTCGACCGAAATTCCGGCATTTTCTGGCGTCCAAGAAATGACGATCGTTGAGAAGCCACAAGTTTTGGGAATAAGCAAACGACATAGTGAATTCTTCTTGCAACATCAAAAACATAGAAACGAGGAAGCTGAACAGCTAACGAATACATTGATCATCAGATTGGACAAACTGATCAACGAAATAGACAACGCTGGAGATCGAAAAGGTTTGCAGACACAAATCAAATTGTATCGAACTTCGGTTAAGAATACGAAAAACGCACAATGAAGTGGATGGACGATTCGAATTCTCCCTACTGCTTGATTTGTTCGGCGAAATTTTCGTTAACAAAACGCCATCACCATTGTAGACTTTGTCGAAATTTGATCTGCTCCAATTGCTCGCGGTTTCTGTCTTTTGTTTCTGCTCGTAAGCTTATCAATCCCGCCTATGCAGCATACATCGATGTGAATGCCACAAGTGCTAATGGTTCAACTATGCGTCGATCGTCTTCGAGTTTTCTGACCGCCGGTATAAACACGTCGATTCAGATGGTGAAAAGTAAAACTGAACGTTTGTTTACGTCCATTTTGAATGAGAACAACGTGTCCGAGAATCCGGAGGAATCTCTGCGAATTTGTCGAAATTGCGAGGAATGGTTGAAGCGCCGTGAGATCAAGATGGATTTGAATAGTGCGCCGTCGGTTTTTGTTGATTTGTATGACAAATTATGTCAACTGATTACACAGATCACAAATTTGGCTCCATCTTTTCGGCGTATGGCGCATTCACTTCAAAATGGCGAATCCTTGTACTCTTTGGAGTCGGCAATTCAATTGCGAAAGAAGTTGGTGTCTGTTCAACGAGAAATCACCGATTTGAGGTATGAACCTATAAATGAAGAAACACGCATTTAACTTCAGTGAACGTATTGAACAATGGGGTTTGAACAACGATCCCGCTGCTTCACGTCGACCGACTCCACGGGAAATGATTGTTCAAAAAAACATACGAATTTTGGCAATCACTGCACTTCAGGACGCAATCATGAACATGCCCGACATTCCAAATCAATCGGAATACAACCAACTTCACGAGGAGTACAATCGACGAATGAAAGCCGAACAGATACGCGAAAACCGGTTACAAAGTCGTGGAGTAGGTTCCGATAGTTTGCATTCTAAATGCTGTGTAATTCCAGTCGAATCCAACATTGAATCGCAATACTCGAGGTAGTCCACCAGCAGTTCGGGCTGCTTTGAAAACGAGTGCAACATTTCTGCGTCCCGACAACGACTCCTGGACTCCAGAGCCAAGTACACAAGTTTCGAACAAGAATCCATTTTTTGAAAATGTTGAACCTGAAGAGGAGATGCATCCCTTTGTGCAACAGTATTTGATAATTAAAGGGTTGGCTTGTATCTTTTACTTATTTCGTGACAACTTTCAGTTATTTGAAACAAGCGGCAGAGCACGGTCGTCACGAAGAAGTTCTAATGTTGGAGTCAAATCTTCAGGCTTTGGAAGTAGAACTAAAGAAACTGGAAATAGCTACACCACGGGCACAATCATAACTCACGTATCAAACTCTTTTCCCACTGATCTCATGTAACTTCTGTTCACTCGCTTCTCTTTTAAGATTTGTTAGTCAAACGAATATCTTTCTCAACTTTGCAGGTAACACCACTGAGTATCAGGTAAAAAATAACTGAGTCCACTTAACTTTTGATTCACAATTCACATCAAATACCCTTCTTTTACTTATCGTTTATATTGTCCGGTTCACGGGCGTTTACGTACTTTTCGATTTCTGAACCTGTGCACTTTTTGTTCAGTTAAATAAATTTGCCTTATCTTCGTTTTGATTAGTCAATGAAAACTAAGCCCCGAGTTGGAATCCATTTAGCACTAATTTCGGTCAACACATTCGACTGTAGGTTTCGTTTATCTTAGCTGAGCTTCATTGCTAAGCGAATAGCATTGAAAACGCTTTCTGTCAGCTCCTCATCAGTTAGAAGAAAAAAGCGTGATTTGAAGACCAAGCAGAAGAACAAAAAATGATCGGTAGAAACCCGAAAGAAAATCGACAATTCAACGAGAAATCGATATCGTTGGTCTTCTGTCGACTACAATGCCGCCAAGAATTGGCGTTGGATTTCGAGTTGCTCTTCGTGTTATTTCGACATTTTGGATCGTTAACTCGTAGGTTTCTGTGTACAAAACATTCAGTTTACAGTTTTTGCATATTTTTGACTGCTGCTGTCAAAGTCTTTCACTTATTTTTATGGTTTTCTGGTTCGCTGTTCAGCTTCCAAATTGACGTCATGAATGAAACATTCGAGTTCCTGGAGGAAATTAAAGGCAAAAAGGTTGGCTGTTTGTGCCTTTACTTCCACCTTCTCGTTCTAGAGTGAACCGGAACTAAAACGGCAATCATCTCAGAACATTTCACTCACCAACAAAGGTATCGTTTTACTTCGATAATTTCTTGTATTCTTGTTTAGATAATGCGAGCAAACTCTCTACTCCAAAACTAACTCAGCGGAAAGTACGACGATCCCCGATTCTGACTCGTTCTGCCGCACGAAAGCGCCGAGAATCAGACGAGAAGACGCCATCTCCCGTCAACAACCCGCAGTTAATGGTAAATGTGACAATCAGGAAAACTCCGATCCGTCGTCAGCCTTCAACAACTAAACGAACAGAAACCGTTAAAACTCAACCGGCAATTTTCGCGACACCAAAACCTAAGAAGAAACGATGGGGAGAGAAGGAAAAAGCAGATTTGAAAGTTAGTTGATGTTTGAACACGTAAATAGATTGAACTGTTCAGATGGGATTTAGTCTATACAATCCAATTGAAGAAGAGGATTGGAACCGTTTGGTCGAGATTTTGCCAGTTGATTGGACGGTCGAAGAAGTCAAAGCACAAGCCAAACTGATGGGTTTAAAGACTGTGATCCTCTTCAATCAGGACAAAAGCAGCCAATCGACCGATCTGCTAAACAGAATCAAACGCCTAATGGTTAGTGGCAAGATGCCGACGAAGGGAACATTGAAACGCGAGGAGTTCGAGGATGCAGTTCAAGAACTGCTGTGCAAACAACATTTTGTTGAGAATGAGACAAACGATCAACTGCAGAATTCGATTGATGAAGATGAGGTTGGTGGCAATGATAAAAATCTCGTTATAACTGATGAGTTTAAGTTCTTGGAAGAAGCACTTTTCAACTTTGGATTGGACGATAGTATTCGCTTTACCACTGATCGGGTGTTCACCCCGTCGAAACGAATGTTCATTCCGAAACCAATTTGTATGAGTCGGCGTCGCAGTAGTATGATGGCCGCTCAGTCGGTGGGCGATGAGTTTGTGTTGCCGAACAGGTAAGCAGTCCAGCGGTTTAGTTATTCCAGTTAATATTGCAGAGATAAGGACCAGCGATTCCGACGTCAATATCGAGCTCAACAATACAACCGACGTTTTGGTCGAACAAATTCATGTAAAGAAGACGCTACGAATAGCGCTGATGAGTCCAGTAGTCGTGCGTTTGAGATTCACGTTCTGATGATCTTGTTTGTTTTCAGTAAGTCGAATCGATGAGTTGGAAGATGAAAGTTTGGAAAACGAAGAACTTTTGCAACATTGCGGCAAATTAACCAAAACTGTGAACGATTCTCAGAATTCCACTTTTGACGGTGAACTCATTGATGCAATTTTTTGAAAATTAAATTTTACTTCTTTTTGTGTACATTGAACTCCAAGCAAGGATTTTTTTTATGAGACTCTTGATCGTTACAGGAATGAAACACGTTCAGTTTGTTGAGTGCTTAATGGAGTGGCCTGTTGAATCAAAAGATTGTTTTGTTCTGCGTCATAAAGTCGAGATTTGCGCGCAGCTGTTGGATAATCTCTGTCCCCAATTATTGCCGTTAAATTGAGTCAAACGCACGAACCTCGAACGCATTCCGATTGTTTTTTCAGCACGAGGACACGAAGTCAAGAAGCTTTCACAGCTATAGGGATGAATTGCGTAATAAGATGATTGGACAAGAGGCAGGTGCTGGATCTCGGTCAAATTTGACGAGAATTAACTCCAGCTCTTACCAGTTGGCAATAATTTGCGAACACGGTTGTTGATCTACAAACCTTGTGAGAACAAAGATGGCTAAGTTCTTATCATCAAAGAGCATTCCGATAGCAGCAATCCGATTTCCCACGCTCTACGGCAATTTGAGCAGATGGCGGACCGAAAGTTGTCGATCATGCATTTCATACCACCAGTTACTCTTCTTTTAATCGTTTGACAAATTTGTGTTTAAGCAAAACAACCCAAATATCTCTGAGTAATCCGTCGCTAATTGTCGTTCAAACCTGCGCATCCGAACACCTTTGGTCATTTAGCCTGTGGTCACCTTCAGTTTTTAGTTTCCAGTCATGTTTGTCTTACCGAGTTGTTGGCACAACTAATTATCTGTAGTGCACATCGACGTCAGTTCAAGGGCCATCGCTTTTTTGGCTCTCGATCGTTGCGGCGAGAACGAAGAGACAAACCGATCGGTCTAATTAGCGTGTTGTTGTGGACATTCCAACAGCCTTCAACGGTTTTTGTTTCCAACCAATTGCGCAACGTAATTTTGCTCGTAAAACGCCGGTCCTTGGTATTTTTAGATGCCGACAAAACGGTCAAAAGGAACAGCAAGAGGTCGCGATCTTGCGAGATTGTTTGCATGAAACAAAACGATTTTAATGGTCAAAGCGGCTTCGTTTTATCGTTTGTTTGATCGAATGGCATAAAACGACGATCCCAAGAGAACAAAGTTTCCTGTCTTTTGCCAAAGTTTCTCGACAAGTCAATTTGCTCGAACGGTAATTGATTGCTTAGTGTCACGACATTGACATCCAACGTCGTAAATTTGCGGTTGAATGCTATCGAATGCCGTCAATTTCGCGCACTCACTTACCGTACAATCGCGAAGGCCACTCGTGGTCTCCAATTTCCAACATCCGCTCTTTAATTTGACCATGCAGTCAATAGGTCGAGGGAATTGTTCTGTTAGGTCCTCTAATCTACAGTAATCCTTGATCTTTTTGTGCGCAAGAATGCCACTCCAGGTGTGTTTGGTGTCGAGATTAGAGAACGAAAAACCAACCGCCACGGCCAGATCGCTAAATCGGCGGTGTTGACGAAAGAACATGGCCGATCGAGAGTAGACCTTCAACGACACCTGTTGGACTTGGACTGCGGGAATTTTGCATTGCTGTTTACCAAACGTTTTCCCCAACATACTCACGGACTTGAAGATTTCTTGTCGGCGATCAGATGAAAAGAAACTAATCGAACAGCTACTTGCGCACGTCAATTTTTCACTCAAAATTTCTTTCGGCTGCCAATCGACTGTCATTTCTGTTTACCTGAAACATAAGATTGCAATCTTTCGATTAGTTCGGCAAAATCAAACAGTACGATCGAACGAGAAGATGCGTAGAAGCCCCAAGGAAAAAGCGATGTCTTTTGTTCGTGAGGTGGTTATTACTGTGGAGTGAATTTGTTAATATGGTGGGTTTGCCACTTCTTATTGTCGCGCGTTTGATATTCGAGATACCGCACGACCGGGCAAACATTGAATGCAGCCGATCGGATTCCAACACCAAAAGAGGCATCAGGTGCTGTGGTTTGTTTATTTCCGCTTTTGATCTGCCGCCGACTTAAGAAGATCATCTCCCGAAACTTAAAGTCGTGGCCCGGCCATTTACTCACCGATCTCTTTTCAATACCACAGAGTCCATGAAAGAATGGCGATGTTTCTAAAATTAACTGCTGATTTTTGATTCCTGTGATCAATTCTTTCTTATTTAACCAATATTCCTTCTCACCAAGAAGATTGCAATCTTTCTAAACCAAAACGTTGACCAATGATTTATGAGTCGCGGAGGGTTTAAAAGCTCCAGAATTGTATTTGCAAGCACCTTTGTATGACCTTCTTTCCTCACTAGAATTAATGAGCGTGGGAAACGAAACTGTTCAAACACTTCGCACGATTCTGTCGTCAGCCTTGTAAATTTATGCAAATTCGTGAGCCTTCATTTTGGTTCGCCAGGAACGTAAAACTTGACGGTCAAAGTTGTTGGTGCGCCTAATCGAACGTCAAGGTCGTTTAGAAGACGAGCAATTTGCTCATTAAGAAAGATCACTATTCCAACTCATAAGTTTTGGAGGTCATGGCTCGTCGAGTATTATGATCGATTTTGTACCCGACCCTTGAATTTGGGTCGTTTTGATCTCCTGCTGATCTTTCGATTGTGTGAAAAGTTGGACCGCGTTTTTGGTCATCTACTTCCGCTGCACATGCGCGTTTGATGTCACCGCCGTAATTAGCACGATGAACAGAAAAAAGTTTGCCGATCTCCACTTCAATGGGACTTCCATTCCGGCGCGACCTTTGCAGAAACGTGAAGTGCGGAAATCGCATGAGCACAACCAAGTAGTTCTTTTTCGATTTGTATCCGTTTCTTTCTCTTAGTGTAAACTCGGAAACAGAGGGAGAACTTGGGATTTTTGACTCAAAGATTTCCCACCTGTTCGACAGTTTGCGAGCGGAAATGACGGTGCTGAGCCATTGGATTTCCGGAACAAATAAAAAACGTATGTAGAAAAAGTCGACTTGTAAGAGTTTGTTTGCAATCAATTTGCTCTCCCTTTTTCAACATTTTCTGAACACCATTCGAATATGTTTGACTGAAGAAGTGCAGACGCCAATTGTCTAATGATCAAAATGCGCTGTTGATTAGACGTAGATTCACTGTAGGATAACCATATGGTTGACGTGTGTGTTCTTTTACACATGCGGCCATTCTGTTACCCACAATTTGATACTCACTGTCATGTAACGAAAACATCGTTGACTTCGAAAAGATTGCACAATTAGTCCTTTTTTGATGTGAAGGAAATGATTTTAAGTTGCCAGAAAATGCCAAAATAATCATCACGAACTTATTCCATTTGTTGGCACATTGAAATTAAAAGCCGGAAAGCTCGAGAATGGTGGGCATGTGTGGGGCAAATGTCAACTAACGCTCCTAAACTGAACCGCAGGTTCCGTTGGACGAAACAGTTGGGAACCCAACGGCCATGTGGAGCAACAAGACGATGCACCAGTGATCCCGAGACAGCTGGACACAACGCGCGTTTTGTAAACAGCCGCTTAAAACCCAGAACCTCCGATCCTAACGTTAAATTCGCAGCAGAAAGTTGTTCGGAAGTTTGAACATAAGTTCATTTGCTTCCGAAGTTCAAATTGTGTTGTTTGTTGGACTGATTGCTCAATAAAAGATTTCAAATTTGAATTGATTCAGCGTGCAGTACGATCCTCATTTTCGCCGACTCCACCGGTTATGCGGTGGCATTGATACGTAAGAACTGAAAAGCATATCTTATCTCAGTTTTCTCGTACTGACCCTCGCACACTTAGCATTGTAATCGAACTGTTTTTGGCGTGTTCAGAAGTCATCTTTGCGCATTTCTCGTTCCTAGCCTGCTAATGTACATGAAACCTCCGAAGCCAACGGTCATTTCTGAGTCTAGTGCCCGAGGCGAAAGGTTCGAGTTTTTCCCACGGGTTTGTAGTATGTAATTTGGTGGACCATCTGCTCATGCCGCCAAGGCGGAGTACCAAATTTTGCGGGAACAACGTGGCAATGGGCGGAGAAACGGAGCGATCTGAAGGAGCGTGCGCAGTCGAGACAAACGCGCAAAAGAATTTCGGAGTTCGGCGCAGAGAGCGCTGCCATTTTGGTCTCGTGGCCAAAAATCGGATTCTTCGTTTCAAGTTGTTCGTTTTTTAGTTTCCATTCAACTGTCACTTCGATTTGTGGTTTCGATGTCTGCAAGTCAATTCTTCTTTTCAATTCGAACTTTTCAAATCGATTCGCGTCGTGGCGCCTTGAGAACCCAAAAGGTTTTGAATCGCAAATGCTATTCGTGTGTCTCATGCGCACATTCATGATCGTGCTCTTTCGTTCCAACAACCGGATTGTGAATCGGTCGCGTTGGTCTCTTTCCATCACTACTTTCGATTTTAGCAAAAATGGCCAAAAGCAAATCGACGAAACCGAAGACCACGTTCACCACGAAGCCACGACCACGAACTCGTGAGTTCTAAATTAGAAGATCGAGTAGTCAACTTGTTTTTAGGTCGATCCAAACGATCAACATCGAATAATCGATTGACCGCCGAAGAGACTCGAGAAATGAAACGCTTAGCCGAAATGCTTCCTCCAATGATGCGTACAGCTAATCCGCGAATCGATCCCATGGTTTTGATTCACAACGTAACTCAATACATCAACATTTTGACATCAACTCTCGTGTCGCGTGTACAAAGCGGACAGATGTCTGCAGGTAGGTGCCACAAGCTCTTCAACGTAACTAACTTGTTCTCGTCAGATGTTCTTCAAAACCTTCCGGTTCCCGATCTCTCAGTAAACGTCTGCAACGCGACGTATCGATCACAACCGTCGGTATTCAGAAACCGGTGCAGACAACAGTCGAAGCGTAATTAAAAACGATCATTTCAATTTGTTAGCGTTAAGATTTTTATTGTAATTTTAACTTATTCGCTATTGTCTACTGTAAAGCTGAATAGTACATTGACGTAAATGAATTTCATTTGAACGGTTTTGTAATCGAATGCAACAAATTGACTTTCTAATGAGTTGGCTTCTGCAACTCCCGCTGCTTGTAGTCGAGAGCGTACGCGGTTGGAGGTCTCTCGAATTTCGTTTCGGAATTCGATTAATCCACAGATGTTCGAATTAATCCGCTGTGTTCATTTTGTTGCACAATCGACAGAAATTAGGAATCAGGTTTTGTGCGTCGAGCCAACGGAAACGATGCGCAGGATAATCCAGCGATTGACTAAGCATTCGACCCAAAAGATGCGATCATATTGTTTCCAATGTCTTATTCATTGACCCGAATAATTTGAGACTTGTTGTCGTTCGACAAAGTTTGCGGATTTGTTGGCCGAACCCACTGAGTTTGAAGTGATCTATTGACCGGCCACTAAACCAAAAGGTGCGTTCTGTTAGTCGTAACATTTACACTTACTGTAAGATTCGATTTCACCCGTGAATCGATTACTGTAACCGTTCGCCTCGACAGGTGACGACTACGACCTGTCCGTAGAGTCAAGGGCACACTTTTTGTCCAACCGAAAATTCAGATGCTTGATGTCGTTTTAGATGCCATGGCACGAACGACAAAAGTGCCGATGGACAGTTTTTTGACATGCGATCCAAATCGACTTCATTTGTTGTGCCGCTTCGGGCATCTCCGGGGAATCGATCGGTCTTCTTTGTTGGGTGGGTTTGTGCCGAATTTTGAGTTTTTGCGCAACCCATTTGAGATCCCAAATTGAGCGGAAAAACGGACGTTTGTTGTCTACGAAAGCCGCCTTCCATTCGATTGTTTATTGTCGTTGGCGTGTCGCATGAAACCCGGCAATTATGTGGCGAGATCGTAAAATTTCGGTGTCGGCAAATCTCAAAAACCACAGGAAAACAAAAAGATCCACTCGTTCGGTAATGAGCATACGGTCAAGGATAAGCCGAGAGTTGATTAAACGACGCTTAACAGTGACCGTTGGCCTGACCAAAGCGCGTGGACGATCGTAAATTACGCAGACGGTTCCGGAGTGCGATCTGAAGTTGATGAATGAACTACACGAGGGTGTACGCTGCGTGTTATAATTGAAAGTCGAGAGTCACACAAGTCCTTCAACCACCAATTTTCGCCTAACCACCACCTGTGCTAACTTTTCGACTGTGACTGATGGCTTTTTACGATTGCAGGACAAAGTTGAAGCCAATAAATGGTTGGTCATGAAAATAAATCAACGGGTGCTTGATTATGCAACACAATGCAACCTCATAATCAAGGGAAACTAATCGCTTTTTGCTAATGTGGTCTTAGTAACTCGAATGTTGCAAAAAATCAATCGATCAAATGAAACGGCGATGATCGACCGTGTGCGTTCAATTTGGCTATTTGCATGATCTTCTTTGATTTGCATATTCGAGTACCTCGGAATGTTCTATACCTACAAAATTGTAAGTTCTTTTGTGGATCGTCGAGCGTCTATTACGTCAAGGGCAATCGCTGGGAACTTACTGCATTTGAGCTCTTGATTCAAACTTTTGTTCAAACTTAGTTGACAGGTGCAACTCGGTCAAGACTGTAAAGAGCATGAGAAAATGTTTTAGCATGACGCCTAATTTTCCCAATCGTTGCCGCTCAATTGCCGTCACGCTTATCGGCCTCTTAAACGTTTTCCCATGCTCTTCGATCTGATTCGAAAATTTGCAGGTGCGTTCACTCAGCGCCGCAACATCAAAGGTTTTCAAGGCCAATGGCATAGATTTTGAAAGAAGTCAGCGAAACTGTTAAATTCGAATCGACTTAACACCTGCGGTTTAGTTGAGCTCCGATTTCATCGATGATCGACACTTTCTTTTGTTGGTCAATTGCCGACAATGAAAAGAATCGAAGGTCACAAGATGTCTCCAATTTGTCAGCACGATTAGAACGTTTTGTACGAGCGGTAATTAGACAAAGCCAAGGCCATAGCTAACTCGAAATACGTGGACAGTAAAGATGTGCAGTCAAATGGGAAGTTTCAAATTCCCGACTTTCTATTCATTTTCGTCCACTCAACCGATTCACCGCGTGAGATGCAGCGGAACGTCGTTGGGAAATGGCAATTTGTCGTTCGAACAAAACCCAACGATTAAATCTCGTCCTTCTAATTCTAATGCGCATGAGAAGGCCGCGACAGCAATTTGCACGAGAATTTTGAACGACATTCAAATCCAATTAACCACACTATGGTCTCTAAGTGAATGTAATAAGACCGTTTCTGTTATTAATCAGTTAAGCAATGGACTTTCTTCCGTTTTAGCGCTCTACTGTAACCAACCAATCTCCCGCTGTTCGGAAAAACCATTGGATGCGAATTCGAAACTTTCTGTTTGTTTGCCAACAATCTCTTCTTTGTTTCCTGTAACCTGCCGGGACGATTTGGCACTTGAAACTTTCTTTCGACCACCTTGTTGGTCTTAAGTGTGTTTGCGCGAACAGTGACGATGAAGTGCTCGTTGTTGGGGTGTTTGCGAAAACAATTTTCCGAATTTACAACTTCAACTGATTGGTCAAGTTCCGACTCGAAGGCTGTCCAGTTGCAAACCGATGACTTCGGGGGTTGTCGTAAATGTTTTAAGGTAAACAAACGTGTAGAGTGATTACCGTAAAGTTGACTTGTGCAAACCAGTTTAATACTCAAGGCAACAACAAAACAAGTTCGTAACTTGCAATCGATTGGCGTAAACAAAAGAACACAGCTTTTAAAACGTTTGCTGTCCAGAAATAAACAACAGTTAGGTTTCAGTTTGTCAATCAAACTGACGCGAACGATACTCCCGAATTTGTTTATTTCTGTTGATACAACCGTTCGATGACATTCATTGACGGTGAATATACGAATTTTAAGTAAAGTCTGATTACGTGGAGCACGTATCTTTGCTTTCTCCAGCTCGTCAACGCTCAAATGACTGCTGGTACTTCTCTCAATGGCATTGCGCGATTTGCCGCAGATGGGTGACCAGGTGGGCGAAGTGAGTGAAAATTCTTGGCAATCGTCCGTGTACCGTCTGTTTTCGAATAATTTCAATTGAAAATAAAGAAGCCGAAAAGGAAAATCCGAACAGAAAGCAGGTGTTATGGAAGCAATGCAGTGAGACCGTTGACTTCGCGCAAAAGCCTCAGCTGCGTTCGGAAGCAACGACAGATGTCCTGTGGCCCATTGAAATTAGCTAACGAGGAGAGTTTGAATAGTTTTTCGCAACCAATTTAACAACTTTCTTTTCCATGTTTCGACAACTCATCTGCTGAATGTTCGCCCGCGAGTCATTGATTGCCGTCGGTTGTTTGTCAACGAAACGCAAGCAAAAATGATTTCGCAGAGTTGGCCAGACTTGAAGCAGCTGCATAACAGGCACCTTTTCTCGTTTGTGACAGATGGGGGGCTTCAACCCATGAGGCCCAATCCTCAAAAAGATGTCGCTATGGACAGGTGGACATTTCACTCAGGCTCGCGAATATTATTTTGGTTCTTCACTTTTGAAACCATTAACAACAACTTACACAAAACTTGGATATTAACATCGAAATAACTCGTATTGTATTCCCGCTTTTTCTGTCCTTCCCAGCACAAACAAAAGCACCTTCTTTTTATTGGTCGACAAAAGGAACCGACAGCTCAGTTAACGGCATTTATTGAACGCATGTCTTCGCAGCAACACAAGTTCGATGTTGAGCAGAAGTCGTTGGGTCATCTTCCAACAGAAATCCAGACCCCGTCTCTGTCCGCTAACGAACCGCACAAGCTGTTTGGAGTGCTGCTGCTGTTCGACTGGCCAACAGTCTGCCAAATGTCGTTTAGTTGAAATGAGAGTGTTAAATCGTAAATTTTATAAATTAAATCAAATGTACAAAGTCAATCGAAATGACAATTAGAAGAGACCCGTGAAGTTTACTTAAATAGACCGAATGGTCAAAGTTGGGTCGTTAGTTGAACCGGAAACGTTTTCAGATCAAATCGACATTAATGTTGGAACGCGTGCTGTAAAGTGAGTCGTCTCACGATTTCCGATCCTCCTTCTGAGCTTTCGATCGCATCGTCCTGAGTGAGTTTGTCACGTAAGTGACAAATGTAATCGATTACTCTCTGGAAAAGTACAGTTAGAAGTTTGATTTGACTAAACTAACCTGCATAAGCTCGAGTTGAGTGCAGTTCTCAGAGCCAACCATCGTTCGCAACTTCTCCAAAGTTTTCGCTCTTTCTCGTTCGTTCTTACTCAACTTCCGAACTTGACCAGCATTACGATTTGATTTGGAGGATTGTGGTCGATGGTCAACGTGTGCGTTAGTGGTCATTTCGATGTGATCTGAAAGACGGAACTTAATTGAACATTGGGAAGAGCAAACGAAATCGTCACGATTAACGGCAAGTAGAATGACTAAAACTCATCGAAAGCAAATCCAACGGTCTCCGCCCAAATCCGACTGTTCGTTCGCTCCGATGCTCCGCCCTTTCCGCGCAGCTGCAAAAAACCCGCAGAATCGGGCCCAACTGTCGGCTTCTGATCCGTTGAAAGGGCTGATTGGCCAAACGATTTCGATTTCTTTGTCTGAGCACGTGTTTGGAAGTTTTGCAGTTGATGACGAACAGTATTTTCGGATTACAATAAAACCCTTGTACGGCGGAGCTTCGACCAACTGACACATGATCCCCATTAAAACAGGACGACGGCATCTTGACAACAAAACTGAGCACCTGCCAAACGCACTCGAAATATTGGCCACAGTGTCGGTCTTCAACATTTGAAATTGAAACCAACGCGCAAAGCGAACAAATTGATTTCAACTTGTCCATCTGGTCAGTTTGAGTTAATGCGATTCCGGCTCAGCTGTGTTCTCAACTTGTTCTCCAAATACACTAATTAAGCGACAATATAAACTGTGGTTGCATTTGTATAGAAACACAAACTGAACAGAAATTTTTGCTATCGATTGCGCAAGAACTTGCAAATTGAGAGCAACTTTCGACAGAAAATGAAGCAACACGTGATGAAGCGTCTAGTTTTTGTGCTCATAGGAAGATTTGTTTTTGGTTTTCTCTAGTGTTTTATTGTCGTTGTTCTAAAATGGAGAATCAACAGTCGCAAGTTTTCTTTGATTCCGAGATCCAATACCAAGACGTCATTCCGATTTGTGAAGTTGGTGAATTGGTTTTTGAGGATCCTGAGACGGCTTCTAATTTGTCTCAGAAAGAACAGCAACGTGAATTAGCGATTCAAAAAGAATCGAACAATGAGACTTCTGATGAATGTTCTTTGGACACGAGTGAAGAACAGTACGTTCAGTTTTGATGATTCATTGTTTTTGTGTTTAAGAAAACAAATAGAGAGTCTTTTGATGGGAAAACTAACAGGACTTGGTAAGATAAAACAGTTTCAAATGTCTCAACAAAAACTGAAATACAAGATGGCGATTAAGATGGTTAGTTCCGATTAAACTAGATCTTCTAATTGCTTCTCATTGCAGCAATTGGAGATCACGAAACTCGAGAAGCGTATCAAACAACTTGCAGAAAACAATGTCGCGTTTAAACAGTAAGTCGACGGTAATGTCTTTCGCTAACCGATAATCGTTTAGAAAAATCCAGAGGTGCCATCAGAGCACAGCCGTCCAAGAGCACAATCAACAAGTTGCTGACGAAGAACAAATCAAACAGTTGAACGCGCAAATTGAGGACTTAGAAAATGAATATTGTGCTTTGCAAAAGGATGTTGATAAGTAAGTCTAAATGGTCTTTCAATCTGTTCGGTATTTAAGTCACAACGCTGAACAGAAGATCCAAAACGATGAGATAATGAACGGTAGTCTTCAACTGTCGTCCGAGAGCAGTATGTTTTTGTTAATATGAAGAATCTCACTTTAGATTATTCATTAGATTCATCGCTAGAAGATTGTCAACATTTTGAGTTCTACCTTTGAATTGACTTGTTCTTGTTTTGTTTAATAATAGAAGATAAAAATGTTCTATTAATACGTTCATTGTTGTCCTTTGTATTATGTTAACATAATCGTTCGGTATGATTAGCAAAGTACAAAATACGCGCTTCGAAAAGCGATTTGCCTTTCACACTATAGTTTTGCTTCGTATGTTTCTGCTATCACTCGACCAGTTGTTTTCTGATTGAAATGTTCATTTACTGGTCTCTCGAACTGATCCATATTTTTATTTGCCGTTGCAGTGAATGTCCAAACATCCTAGTGGAGTTGATTTAACAGCGTTAGATCAAGAAGTTGTGGAAGTTTAGGGATAGCAAACGGCACGCCGAAATCGGACCGATAATGTTGAGACGAATTTGTGCATTCAAACACGCTCAGAGATCGAAGTTAATGCGGCGACGGAAGAGAGTAGTTAGTCGTGGGCTTGTTGTTGAGTTTTGTTTGTTGTGAATTTTTGTTGTCGTTGGAAAAATGCGAAAAGAGCGATTTCGATGACTGATCGTTCGCATTCTTGTTCTGTTGATTGAGTTTCGAGGAACGGAAATTAGTAATTTTGAAGACTGTCGAACACATTTCTTAGATTTCTCTTCGTTTCGTCACTGACCAAACAAATTTCACTTGTTTATGCGGACAACAAGTTTCGCGCCAAAGGTTTTTGCTTAATTTCACTATTCAACGTTTTGTGCCAATGAGCAGACAACCTCTTCTTTGTTCTAATAAGAAAGATAGTTTTGATGTGTTCAAAAATGTTTGTTCTTACGATCTTCGATGATTGGAGTGTTTGCGTTTCGCTCTGAACTGTTTAGATGGAAAATTAACGCCTGGAGTGAGTAGTTGTTGCGGAAAAGTGTTGTCGTTATTCCCCTAGCAGCTCCTTCACTTATATTTACAGTACTTAGAGTGACCACCGATTGAAAGAATGACCACTCGGTTTCTAGTCCACTGGCTACTTTGACAGTACCATCTATTAGATAACAAGATACCTAACAGACCGAGAGTTTGTTCCCTATTTTCAGATGGACCCGACCTTCGTTTTTTCCCCCTTTTCCGACGGTCCGGACCGCTTCGCGAATTCGAAAGACAACGAGCGAACAGCCAAAGATACCACGTACTAAATGGAGTGCACAGACAGTTTAGATGGCTCGACCTCACTGGTGGTGATGAACGAGAGAGCAGAGCGCACAACATTGACGGTCGAAGGAAGGGACCGGGAAAATAAACGTGGGCGGCTTTTCAATCAATAATTTCAACCGTTTTCGTATTGGACCCGCTTCAAGGCTTTGAAGCCCAATTCCGAATTGCCATCAACTTCTTTGGCCGCTTTCGAAGTTGGGATCAAAAAGTAAGAAACGTTGGAAGTAACACTAATTGACGTCATTAATGTAAATTTTTACATTGAGAAGAATTTCAAGGTCTTGTTGTAGAGTTCTCATCAAGCTTTGAAATTTCAAAACTCATTTTCATCATTCACTTACGACCGTTTGATCAGTTCAACCAGTGTTCGAAAATTGGCGCGCGATTTGTGTTTTCCCGTTTATTCAAAACTGCCGAGTTTTTGCTGCTCGCAATCTATTTCCTTCCATGTTAATCATATTAACTGTCATTTAACTTCGGCATTGTGAATTTTTCTACCGTAGAACGTTTGTCCGTGCACACTGCCTCGAATTTACCGATCGTTTTTCAGACGCTATGGTTAACAGCGAGGTGCAACGGAACAGTTTGAATGCGACGAATCGGCCCGAACCCGTGGAAATTGTTTTGGACGATGAGTCGGACGAAGAGATGCCCGACATCACTCAGGAAGTTGCAACTTCATTGAACGGTGTTGAGCTGAAACAATCGTTGTCTCCAAAGCCACAGAATGGAAAGTCCGTTGAAACGTCGCAGTTATCGGAAATGGTTATCGATGAAGAGTCCCGAGAGCGCAAGTCTTCGGTCACTTCGTCAGCCAACGGTGTCGATTTGACGGCCCATAATCTTCCGGAATTGGAGCCCAAGAAGACGGTCGAGTGTATCGATTTGGCTGATGACGATGTGGTCATCGAGGAACCGCCGACTAAGCGATTGAAATCCGAAACATCGACAGAATTACATTCGCGAAAAGAAGTGAGTTCCATTTTTCTCGTTTTTTATTTGTACCACTTCAGTCTCCTGCTTCAATCGTCAAGAAAGAAGCACCGCAGTTAACAAGTTACGAAGCGCTATTGGACTATTTGCATGAGTACATAGAGAAAGCGTTGACTTTGAACGATACTGTTGAAAGAAAACTGTTGGACACCTTATTGGGTGCTATCAATGTTCAAGTGCAAAAAGAACCGCGATCAGTTCAAAAACTGATTCTCGAAAAGCAGCTCGTCCTACCAAATTCAATCTCATTTCCGCCATCTCAAGTTGTTGATCTCGTTATTGAACATGATGCGGATATGCAAATCACACGGGTTATCAATCGAATCTTCGGCGAAGACCGACAAAAACCAACGGACGCAGAACGTCGAGAACGTCAACAAATTAAGTCGAGCTGTTCAACTCCGGCAATGACGCGGACGTTGATGGAAATTGGTCAAGATTTGGTTCAAGAAGCCACTTACTCGGACATTGTTCATGCGAGGAATCTTCCCGAAATGCCAAAAAGTGTTGAAACCTACAAAATGGTAGTTTCTAAAACTCTACGAACATATTTTCATGTCTAGGTCGCCGCTCAACTCAAACCGGTTTGGCAAACTCTACGGGACAAAAACACGAGCTTCAAACTCAAACAACATTGCTGTGGCATTTGCGGTTACAAAACGGATAATCTCGTTCAATATTCAATTCACAAACAAACTCTACACTATGACAGCAAAAATTCGACGATTCAATGCGGAATGTGTCCCGAATTCAACACCAACGAAACGCGTATTCAAACGCATTACTTGTAAGTTTTGACATTTATGTTTGTTGAAATCATTTGTTCGTTTGTAGGGAAGAACATCAACTTGTTCCGTTGACTCCGGAAGATCCACCCGCGAAAATTCAATGCTCGATATGCGATGAAGATTTTCAATACAAAGGACAGCGCGACAACCATTTCAAACAATGCAAACGCGACACTCAACGTGTCAGCGGTCTTCAAGCCGCTCGTATGCCCGAGCATTCGGCGGTTATCAACCGTTGGCTTTGGCCACGACCGCCTCCTGATCCGAAGATTCAAAATGACGTGAATAAAGTTCAGGTTAGTAAAATTCAACTAAACTTTTGAGTTCCTTGATTTAGCAAAGACAACAGCAACAACAACAAGCTCAGCAACGAGAAAGAGAACGTTTGGCTGCTCGTACGGCTTCCAGTTCTCAACAATCAACGGCACTCACATCGGCCGCTCTTGCTGCAGCATTGAAAAACCATCCACAATCGGGAACCGGTGGAATGAACGTTGCAGCTGTTTTAATGGCTCAGACGCAACTTCAAAATCAATTCAAGAATTTGAATCCGCTCCAAAGACAACAACTGGAAGCCCTTCTACGAAACAATCAACCAGCGTTGCCAGTTGCGGTTATTCAAACGCTGCAAAATCATTTGCAAAAACACAAAAATAACAACGCAACGGCCAATCCAAAAGCTGTTCTTCAACAACTCGCTCAGCAACTTAATCCACAGGTACTCGCCCAGTTACAGCAAGCTCTTCAACAACATAATGCTCAACAATCTTCAACGGCTGCTCGTCGCAATACCACAATAACGGCCGCTTTGGCGGCTGCTCAAGCCGCAAATCAAAATCAACCTCAACGAAAAGTCGGTGGTGTATTGGTTTGTTCTTTCTCACTTGTCAATTGACAACAATCTTTTTTCAGCCCAGTTCTTCATCCGCCGGGCGTTCCAATTCGAATGCACGTGGAATGTCGACGTCCGAAGTAATGATCTGCGAAATCTGTGACGAGAAATATCCGAACAAACGCGAATACATTACTCATCTTCAACAACAGCATCTTCAATTTCGCAATAAAGCCTCCATTGATTTGGAAGCAGGACCACCGCTCGCTTGTTCGCGTTGTCGTGAACGTTTTTGGTCGTACGATGGCTTAGAAAGGCACTTGGTCATGGAACATTACCTGGTTACTTCCGATCTTTTGGCAAAAGCGCAAAAGAAAACTGATGGTGGACGGTGTAAATTGTGCAAAAAGGTATGTGTATTCCAAGAGAATAGTTGAATGTAATTCTTGATTCAGTCATTTGCCTTCAACATGCTTCAACATTTGGCTTCGGATCACAGCGCTCGTTTATGTTCTGCCGAAATCATGTTCTCGTGTGATGTGTGCCCATTCAGATGTTCGAGTTATCAAACACTGGAAGAGCACTTGAATGTGAGTCATCCAAAAAATGGAACGACACGATAGATTTGACTTGGTAACTCGGGAATTGTTTTTGTTAGTGATATCTTAAGGCTTTATTACACAAACTCGTACTTTTCTAATTGTCGTAAATGATATTTTTGATTTCGGTCAAAAAGAACTAAACTTGTCACTCACCTTCCATCTTTTGCCTCAAGCATTTATCTCTTTCCGTTCGACTTATTGAATTAACGACCAACAACTATTCACCCCATCTTTGTTTATAATTTGTTCTGTTCATCATAAACTTTATTGTGTTTACTTTGGAATGAAAACAAAGCCATTGGTTGCAAGTTTTGAACTGATTGGTTGCAAGAAAACAAAAAGAACAACGAGAAAAAGGTTGTTTCTTTCTTGAAATAGGAGCACGATTGTTCTTCTCTAAGTTTATTACAAGCAAGAGGCTGATAAACATCTAATGACCCGAAATCCAAACGATGTGTTCGATTAGACGATTTGATTGTTGTGCTCCAAATCGACGGCAACTCCAATTTGCGGCTGAGAATTCTCGTCCAATTGACAGAAACTTTCGCTTTGCAGTTTACATTGATATTCGTTGTAGAAGAAGGAGTTTTTTCTTGGTTGCAAAAGTGTTTGTTCAGAATCCTCGTCGTCGGGCAACAGAATCGACTGAATTGTTTGAACCATTTCGGCGTCTTCGTATGGATCCCTGGCCATTTGATCGACGTATTCCAACACTCGATAAACGTTTTCCATACGCTCCAACTGATCACGATCTGTCCGCAGACTTCGGAGTTTAAGGAATATCACCAAAATCGTCAACAAAACTCCAATCACAACTACCGGTAGGAACGCAACGAACGAAAAACCTAAACTCGTGGATTATTTCTGCGCAATCTTCTTTTCAACCTCCGAATGTCTCTCCGTAGTCCGCAAACTGATATTCGTTAGTGTCGTCGAAACTCACGTTGAAAATGTGCAGTTCGTTGAGTCGCACCGGAAAGACTTTGATTTGAGTGTTCAGTTGATGAGAACTCTGATGAAAAATGGCCATTAGAATTGAACAGATTGAGGCTTATGGAATCCAATTCGAATGAACGATGCCACATTTGAACACATTTTGGTTAGCTAAATTAGCAAGTTGTGAATTGAAATTCGATTTAGCGCAACAACTGTCGAGGTAACTACAAATTCTTAGAAATTGGATTCTAAGACACACCTTAGCGATGCAATCGAATTTGGATTTGAGAGGAAGAGAACACGAAAATATGAAAACCAATTACTTTCGGGGATATTTCTTCCATGGCAACCAACTTCTTTATGATCAAAACTTAATTTGCGTATATTTTTTGTTGTGTTTTGAACTTCAAAGAAGTTAACCGACAACAACATAAAAAGCTTCAAACCTCATAGCAAGCTTCCCAGCCTGTTCATAAATCGTAGAGATAGATAAGCTAATGCAGAATGTAAAGAAGTCGAAACAAACACCAAAAGTTGTCGCTTTTCGTCTTCCAATTTTCTCACGGGCGAATGAACTTCAAAAAGTGAGATTTGAAAATGAACCTGAGCCAAAGAAATTGATGCCAACAAAAGGATAAACCTTAGAATTGTACATTAACTAATCATTTAAATTGTCAAGAGTAACAGAACGTTCGTATCCGTCAAAATGCCTCCAATGTTTTCTTCTACTTTGCGTATTTGGATGAAAATTACTTGCGCTCTTCATTCATGTCGTTTGGTCTTTTTGTTGAGAGTAGAGTGAAGCCGTAAGGTTTTATAAAGACGGACGTCTTATGTTGGCGCCAAAGGGGACACGGCAAAGAAAGTCGGTAACATGATGAGGTTGAAGTGTTCACAACGTCTAGACGCGAGTAGTCCTGTTAAACTATGCGTAATTATGGTATTTAGGAGTAAATTTAGTTAATTGGTACAATTAAGGAATTGACATCAGTTGTTTGTGAAATGTGAGCTAAAGTTTCTTTAAGCTGTTAAATTGACTAGAACAATAAATCGTTTATTTTTGCTTTAAATGACTGGAACAAACGTAAATGCGTTTATCCTTAGCTTCAAGATTAACTAAAAGCCTGTTCGTAAGCTTTTGGTTATTATGTAACGTTTTTGATTCACAACTTTCCTTCATTAAGCGATCTGATCTTCAATTTGTTTTCTAATAAACATCTAGTCATTAATCAAGGATTCGAACTAAAAAGATAATCTGACGTTGTTACTCTCTTTCACGTCCATACATGTAATTAATACCCTTTGTTGCTGTCAAAAGTCTGAGTTTCTTAATAGCAACCAAAAAGCAATTCGGTTTAACGAGGCGAAATTAGCAGCAATAACCATGAACTTGAATATATAAATCGATGATAGTCCAATTATCGAGTAGATCATATTAGAAAAGTGACACTAGAAATCATTTGGATAACTGACTATTCGAGCACCAACCTTATTGGTTGTATTCGAACAAACAAGCTTGTGCTGCATTCTCTTATGTTTTATTGGATAACAGAACATAAATATTGGTAGAATATAAACAAAAATCATAAAGTTGGGTTAATACACAAAAGAAAATTTACAGAATGTTGCTGTTCGCTTTTCTCATATTAAGTGCACAAGAAATGTACAGAAATAAAAACACGTCAATTGGTAAATTTGGTTACAATATGTTACGCGTTGTGTTTAAGGGCAATCGCTACAGTAATTCGTTGATTCAGGACGTTGATTGTTTGGAAGCTTCGTCATTTGGTGTGTTGGTGTAAGAAAGGTCAGAATTCGAATTGCGATCAGGAAACCAACGCAAGGGTATGATAACTAAAAGGCCAAAAATGAAAGCCAACGGAAACATTGAAGCAAAAAGATAATCAGCGTCTCGTCCCGGAGTATTGATACGTTGTGATGTACTGCGCCCGTTCGAACTTGTAGCAGCCAACCCTTCGGTTTCTTTTTGATTTTTCTCTTCGGTCACCACTTCTACGTTTGCGGATGACCATTGAAATGGGTCGGTTTGAACTTCAGCTTCTTGGTAGAAAACAGTCGGTTGTTGGGCTTTCTCAGTCACAGTTGACAGGCAAACAGAACTATCCGTTTCTTCGACCACTTGTTCTTCGGTTTCTCCTGCAAATGGATTTGCTTCGATTTCAACGCTATCGTCCGGGTTTGTTCCATTAATTTGCGAGTGATTTACAGTGTTGTTATCTAGGAATTTTGATGTTATCATTCACATCAATTCTTTTAAACTTACCATCGGATCCTTTATCTGCTTTTTTAGGTTCCTTCTTTTTCGTTGGCGGAACTTCGTCGACTTTGGAAACGGAAAAATTCGAATTTCCATTGACAACTGTATTCTTGTTTTCGTTCTCTTTTTCGTTCGCCTCTTGCTTGGCCAACATTTCCTTGTTCTTATCCCGTTCATAGTCTAATTGGCCTAGCAGTCCATCACAATGTTCTTTCAACCACTTGCTTTCGTTTTTAAGATCGTGAAATTGCTTTTGCCAGTGTTTCAACTCTATTGTCTTAGCATAGATCTCCTGTTGATTTGCACTAAACGTAATATCGTAGAATAAACAAGGAAATAAACGCTTACACGAGCTTTTCACGTAACTCCGATTCGGCTTTGGATTGATCTTCGATCATTGCTTTCATCTTCTCCATCATAGCATCTCCCGTCCCACTGGCCATTGCTTTTGTGCACAGGATTTGGTTTTCTTGAATCAAGCTCAACTATTTGTTCATCATCTTTCTACCTACCAAGCATCTCAATTCGAGACAATAAACGTTCTTCGTTGATTAGCGCTTTCCAACCACGTTCAGCTGCTTCTTTCGTTGTTTCCAAAACCGACTCCAAACTCTTCAACTTTTCGGTCAACAACTGGAATGTAATAACAGGCAATTAAATTCGCTTGTTAATCGTTTACCTTTTCACGAAAGACGGCTTCTTTCATATACTGACTCATCAGAAACAATTTCTCATTGTTGACAACTGTGCAGTTATTCGGCACCGATTCGGCAAATCCGTGAGGCATTCGAGCACTCAGTGGGTTCTCCTCAGTCATCCCAATACATTCCTCGCCACGTTCGTCAATCAATCGAACAATACACGTGATACAACCGCTTGCAACATTCTTCGTATTGTCCACAATCTCAACACCCAATTGCAAAATGTCGCCCGAACGTAATGGTTTTGGTGCCGACTCTTCGGCGTTATTTGAAAGTCGGTAGTTGTTAACGAATGTGCCATTACTGCTCCGCGTATCTTTGATGTAGAACTGATCGTTCTCGTAGTACAAAATAGCGTGGTTACGAGAAAGAACCTAAAACAACAGCTCAGAATAATAACCGACCAATAAACTTACTTTACAGTCAAAGATCGCATTGTTACTTGCCGGTTGAAAACGAGCTACAGCACGTCCAATCTTGATGGCATGATCTTCGCCGCGACTCACGTACACTCGCCGCTCATCGAATGGATGTGAATTTGAGCAGGGAGTAAAAATAGCCAGCGGTCCAATTTGATTGGTTTGTGTGCGAGTCGTCTGACCATTGCTTTGAGTTGAAGTCGGTCCGAACGTATTGAAAATGTTAAATGAGCGGGCTCCTTGTCCGCCATATTTCGATGTCAATGTGCTTGCCGGTGAGGAGTTGGTTTGAACGGTAGTTGAAGCTGATGAGTAGGTGTTTCGACCGCCGTAAATCGACCCGTTTGAATCCATGTTCAACAAGGCGTGATTATTCGCCGTCATTGGATTGAAGAATGGCGGCGGCCCATTACCCAAATCGTTGGCGATCATTTGAACTGCGTTCTGAGCTGCCACACTCATTTGGCTTCCTTCGTCGCGCGGCGTTTTGGCAATTTTGCGGTAAATCGTCGAAAATAAACCAATGGCTTTTAATTACAAGCTGAGACGATTGACACGCCCACGAGTTGGAATACACGAGTCACGCTGTGATAAAGAAAATTTTGTTTCTCGATTCTAATTCAACTCAAAGACCAATTGAAATCGAATTACTGAATCGAAGCATACAAACAGTCTTAAGATATCAAAATGGCTATTTATAGACCATGTGAGGAAGGAGAGAAACAATAAACGACTAAGGTGTTTATACTTATACCTCTTAACAACTTAAAACTCAACAATCACAAACACGTAAAACAAATAACCCGCTTGATATTCAATGACTAAACATTACTCTTCCAACGGATCCAATGCAACAACTTCGACTAATTCATCTTTTGGATGATAAACAAGTGCTTGATTTGGATTCACACCGAAACTTCCGGGATTAGCGGTGCATGCTCCAGCTTCGTTTTCGTCTGGATACCAAACAAACGGCATGCATTTGTCAGCCAAAATCAATAAATCGGGATTGTTGGGCATGAGAAGAACATCATCCAAATGCGGAACCACCGGATTGATCGACGGTAAGACGGGGCACAGATGTCGTTGACTCCAAATTGTTTCCACGTACTAAAATTAAGAGACGTATATTTTGATTAGTAATGTCCATTTACACATTGTGACACGTTGATGTTATGATCGGAAATGTGAAGAGATGACCGAGAGATTTTGTCAACGGTGTCGTCACGGCGAATCAAAATTCGTCGATTTTTGAAGAGCAATGTGCACGGATTGGTAGCGAAGTGAACATTTCGATTGTTGGCAAACAGCTTCTGTACTAATGGTATTAGTGGATATCTAAACAAACACTAAGCTTCCGCAATCGAGAACTAACCGCGGAGAAACCGGCGATCCCGGAACATCATCTGGACCAGGAATCAATACAAACTGCGCATATGGAAACGATGAAGACCATTCAGCTAAACGATTCGTTAAGTTGTTTATGCGAACCTACAAACATACTCAAAATGCGAGCCAATTTGCCGAAGTTTTCGGTCGAGTTTACCAACTCGCCAACACCAACGCGATGCGATTGAAAGCTGCCACAAAACACAAAGACGTTCGGAGACGTCGGAATAAAATGTGTGAAAAGGCGATTTAACGAATTTTCGATCTAAACAATCAAGTCGCTTTCAACAAGAAAACAACTCACTGATGGTGAATCCAACCAAACGTCCGAAAGAATAACAATACGATCGTTTTCTCCACACGCTGGCATATTTTGGCGATGGAATTGATCGGTAATAGCGAATTGTGGCAAATGTTCGCTGGACCTCGAAGCCGGCAATCGCACTCGGTCGACAGTGAAAATTCCGTTTTGTTGAACTCCTTCGAGTAGAAAACAACCACCTTCAAATGGAAGCCAACCGTCTTGAATTGTTGCCGTGAATTCGACTGGAATCGATCCAGTAAGATCTTCAGCCATCAATTTTGCTCCACCGCTTCTTCGCACGATTCCCAAAATCGTGGCAGCACAAACGGTTTCACGAAAAATCGATTCGATGGGTTGAACGTTTTTTTGGTGCTCACGATTCTGATCCAAGCTCTTAAGCCGAAAGAATGTGAGTGGATGACTAATATAGAGAACTACCTCTGTGACCATCATTAGTCTTCTTTGCATACAATTAAACTTTGCCAACTCCCTGATTGCGCTTCTCGGTTTGGTTGTTAAACTTTTCGTTGTCGAATCATACACATACATCTCAGAGGTTGGCATGTTGACAACAAGAAACGTTTCACGTCTAAAACGACAATGAAAGTCTAGACAAACTGTTGACTACGTACTTTTTGTCCGGTTTTTTTGTCGTTGCCAACGAGAGTTCTTTGAATTTTGCCAAATCCAAAGATTGAATGTTGACTGAAAATGATTGTAAGCAAAAAGCACCAGATGATCTCACCCCATTCCGCACGCAAATTGGTGATTATGTTCGAGATGTAAGTTTTGCGTTCCGAAGCTTCCATCGACTTTGTCAGTTCGGTCAAATAATCCAAAACGTCGCTGAAAGTGAGGAGTTGAACAGACGACTAGCTTACTAAACAAATCCCTAGGACAAATAGGTGGGTGAGAAAACAAAAAGCATAGTAATCGAATAAACCAATCGACGGAAATGCGTAGCGATTAATTTGATTTCTAACTCACCGTTTTAAATCGACGTTGTGTAGGCCGAAGAGATTTCGAATGTCTTTCCGCGAACTGTTTACGTTGACCATTGTACTTCAGATTCCAAAAAGTAAACGTCAATACCACAAATTGAAGGTGACAAGTTAGTTCGAAAAATAATCACTGGGCTGAGAGAAACCCACAGTACAAAGAAAAGTAAACAAAGTAACATTCGTTTATAATTAAACCAAACAAAACGGTCGTAAATTCTGGCCCGTTAAACTGGTCGAGGCAGTTGGGTGGGCATCGGAATTCGCGGCATCGGAGCAGCGCCAGGTGGAAGTGGTGGAATAGCTCCGGGAATCATTCCCGGCCTTTGCATAGCTCCCGGAATAGCGTACGGAAACGGCAACGGTGCACGCATCATCGCCGGATGCATCGGCGGTCGATTGGGCTAAAATCAAAACCACTTAAGAGCAAAGTTATTTCACTTACCAATGGAATTCCAGCAGCCATTCCAGGCATTCCAGGTATCATTGGCCTATGACTGAATGCTTTCGTCGTTGCATCCACTAACTTCTGTGCTTGTTGTTCCATCCAGTTCTGGTAATACATTCGAACGTTCTCTTTGTGTTTTCGACCGCCGTTATGAGTTTTGCGAACCGATGGCGAATCGTGAGTCAAAAACGTGTCACTGAAAATCCTGACCGTAAAAAATGAACAGCGAAAAAAGACCTTACCAATAGTCGCAATAATATTTGGGCATCTTGGACCTAAAAAGAAGCACGTCGTCATATAATCAAAAGCACACGCATTTAACGTAAAAAGCGAAACCCAAAGACCCGCGAATATTCGAGAAAAACTCGAAGGTTTTCACAATAACCACGATCTAAGAATGAAGACACAAAAAACAAATGGCCGTGCACTTGTGCTCATCGATTATCATTCCGAGCTCATTGGTTTTTGTTGACGAAAACAGACCATCAAATAGAGACACGAAGACCCTCGGCAACCGAGTGCTCTGCACGAACTACCGTTCATTATCTTTGAATCCAGCTGGTAAGCGAATTTTCTTGTCCAACCAATCGTCTTACTGAACGCGCATTTTGGGTCCCGTTGGACTGCCGAAACCCACGAAGACGCGTCTTTCAAGCACGCGAATTGCGCCCCAACTCAAAAACTGCCGCCAAAATTCGTTCGGTTTTCCTGGACTCTCAACCGAAGCAGCCGCTCGAATTTCTTTTTTTGGAGTTAGATATTCGAATTGCAATTGAACAAACTTCTGTACTTTGATGTTCAACACGGAATGGAAAATGGAATCGGAACAATTTCGACCGCTGCCTCCTCCTTCCAGGCCGACTCGTACGCTTCTCCCGGGCCCTCGACTTCAACCTCAACGACTGTGAACGGTCTTCGACATCCGCACAAACCTAATGGTGACAGTTACCGGAAAAAGTAAGAAGTCAAACTTCATTTCCATTGCTCGTTGTCTTCAGATTTTTGCATCGCGAACGCCAAGAGTTGTTGGCCGAAAGACAGCGGATTCTCGATCGAACTGATCCGTCACTTCGACGCGAATCGACGTTGATTATCGAGAGAAGAGACGAAAGAAAGCAGATGATTAGAGAGAGTAAGAAGGTAAGTCATTTGATTCGTTTATCTTTGAGTTTGATATTTTACTCGATCGATTAGTTTGAAAGCAAGTTTTGGCTTATTCGCTTTCTGGATTTCGCAATCGGCTTCCATTGACCTCCAAACCTTCAACATAAATTTTGTAACTTCAACTTTCAGCGCAAAGAGCTCTGGTACAAAAGGAGACGCGAGGACGAGTTGCAACGAATTGAACACGAAAAACAAGAGGAAATAAAAGGACTTCAAATGCTGCTCTACAATCAGCTCGAAAAACTGAAAGAGTGTTTGCAAGATCGAGTGAAGCAAATGAATTTGTTGGATCGAAGAACGTTGAGTGTGTTGCATGCCGCTGATAAACCTCTGGATTTGGAACCACAGTTTACAGAAGATGACGAGTGGGTTTCGTTTCACTTTCATGTTTTTATTTGTTTCAGCGCACTCACTGAATCTCCAACTGCTGCCGTAATTCTCGAGAAACGTGACACACTACCCGGTCGATTAACCAGCGATTCGGCAATCAAATCGGATCTTTTGTATCTGAATCAAAGTACAACGCCAACTGATGTTGATTACTATGAGGTGGCTCGTTTAATAAGACCGAGACACAAAGTTGCTTTGGATAAAAGTCGTTTGGTTTACGATGGAAAGACGTGAGTTTCCATCTTTTCCACATCGATTCCAACAAGAATTTAGTTTTTATCGTGGACAAAAACTCTTCGTTCAAACAACAAATTACACACGGTTTCCGGCCATTGTTGCGATGTTGGCCGATGAATACGTGCACATTAAGGCCCGACAGCCGGGCGATACTAGGGAAGTGTTTGCAACTCTTGACGATCTTCGTTCTGGTCGTGTACGAATTGGTCGGAAAGTTGAACACACGGACACACCGCCAAAAACCGGCACTTCAGCCAGTTATTCTCCTCGACACCAAACGCGATCCCCATTGAACAGCAGTGCAAGTTGATGTTTTCTATCGATAGGAAATTGAGCCTGGAGCTCAATCGATTGTTTTCTTTTTGCATTTTTTTCATTCTCATAGCTAAGGGAACCCGTTTGTTTATTTTCCTGTTGTTCTCATCTTCTAGTGATTTCTTAGATGATGAATTTAAGTCTTAAATACCTCAAATGCGCTACTTGACTTCCATTTTTGCCCTTATTGTAACCATCTAAAACTTCCGATGTTATGATCTTGAAGCCTTGCTAAGACCCCTATCCCAATTTGCAGCTTTTCGCATTTTTATAATAAAACGGGTATCTTTTTTGGACATAAACACTAGTTGTTTTTGTGCTTCCATTATGACTACTCTAGTTGTTTAGGTACAATCAAATAGCCAGTAAGTAGAAGTTTTTTTATTTAATTGAAAACCGGAGTCTAAACAACACGGCAGCTTACATTGCACAGCCATCGCTATTGATACCAAATTCACCGGGTGATATTGGAAAGTGCAGTTTGACATTTCCGTTCATTGCAACATGTTGATATTCTCGTTTGGCAACGGCACACTTGAGACCGGGAACTTTAGGAATCTCACAACGCAACGGACCGGGACATGAAGTCGGATGTTTGGATCGACCGTAGAATATGCGATTGTAACAACTTTCAATGAGCGGATAGTAGATAATACGGTAGGGTAGACGATTGAATTCGTTTTGTGCGTACAAGCGCAGGAATCGCCGAAAATTTCGATCCAACGTATCGATGAGTTCAGAACGTATAATGTCGTTGATTTGATATTTGAACATGTTGAAGAACTACAACTACAAAATCATAAGACTAAGAGAACCAAAATACCCGTTGAGATCTACGACCATCGTTCGTATTAACGTTTACCTAAACATTGAATAATATGAATCGATTATTTTTGCTCACCATACTCCAATTTCTCATGTGAACCATAATGTTCACATCCTCATCTACGGCATACAATCGATATCCCAATTGCATTAGACCTGAAATTATCAGCTACTGAGATGACCGAACAAGCATCTAATACCTGGCCAATGCAGCCAAACAGTTTCGACGTGCTGCGGTTTAACCACGTATCTGCAATTATCATTTCAAAAAAGCATGTACTACTTCCGAATTACTTTCCGTCTTCCCATTCGTCTGCAATTCGAGCGCTGCTGATTAGTGACGAAAGTGAGAAATCTGATGGAGAGCGACTGCTTTCGATTTCTGTGTTGTAACGACTGTAAGAGAACCCGGCAGAATATGGAAAAGTAGAAGAAAGACGACGAAACTCCTCAAGATAAGTGGATCCCAATTTGGGAAACAGAATGTCGTCAATATCCGAAATGATTATGAATTCTGCTGATTGCTGCAATAGAAAAGTTTATTGAACCATCGATGTGAGAATACCTTATAATTGAGAAAGCAATCAGTGTGTGCAGTGGCTTGATTTCTCCACTCTAGCTCGGCATTTGGATCATAGCCCAAAGAGTATGTTCGCTCAGGATCAAAGCGCAGTTGATTCCACGTTTCAATTCGAGCAATGTTTAACTTCTCGTAAACCTTAAACATTACATGATGCAAGCGTATCGTTAACTTACTTGAAGAAACTCGTGGATTTCTTGTAACATACTTTGAACGTAGAAAACTTGTAAGTCAACACCCAGTTGCCGGTAAATTTCCAGTGTTTGAATCAACAACTGCCATCGTTCGTTGTAGAAGAGCGGAGAGAAACATGCGACAACACCCATTTGTTTTTGAACTGCTTGACGATGTGGAATCTGAATCCAAACGCATATCGTAAACTAATTCGTTTTGTACCGTAATTGTTCCCGAACTAAATCGAGTATCTGTTATTGCAAAACTAGTTGGATTGGCAACAATTGGACACGTCAAAATGTAAACCGCCCATCGACAAATGTAAATCGGTTCAAATGCGTAGCGAATACGCGCCAACGAAGCTTTCACATCGGTAGCGTTGTTTGTGATGCAAATGAACGGTCTTGGTGGCCATAAGCTTTTTTGTGAATTGAATAAAACAGCCATTGTATTTGGTGGGTAACTGAAAACGCAACTTCGAGACTAATCTTCGATGACTAACCCGCTTTTTTCGTGCGTAAAATAAGTTGAAGAGATGATTGCAATTTCCTGTGTTGACCAATTGTAGTTGACAGTAAACACGAAGACAAACAAAAAGATGTAAAGAACATTTCTGATGTTTTGTTGATACCTAAACTTAATGTTTAAAAGGACAGTATGTACGATAACCTCAGCACAGGAAGAAACACCCAATAACATGTGGAAATCCAAGATCTCGACATTTTTATTGTTGATCCAATTTTAAAGCTGTTATCATTGTCAGAAGGTAACCGGCACTTGGAACTGTGAAACAAACGACCTGTGAAATTAAGTCGACTATCCTCCACGACAAAAACTGACGGTCTTAATGACAACGAGACGACAAGGTGGTCGACAGTTTTATCTGATTGTTGGAGTTTTTTTTGAAGTCGCCGGTCGTCTCACAAATTACATCGCCAATCAAAATCAGTCAGTCACACAAAAACTCTAAGAGTCAATTTACGCCCCGACGTTGAAGTGTTTGAAATTCGAATGTTTACGACCGTTTAGATACAAGTTCAATGTCAAGTTCTGTGATGCTACTTCTCGCCTCTACCATAGACGTGTTTTTGTTTCCTCATTGATACCCACCTTATTGAATTTGGGAATTGAGAGGATACAACAACAAAATCACATACAAATGTCTGTTGTCAATTGTGCTTTCCCGCCGCGTGCGTCAATTATGCTCACAAACATCCAACAGGTGACCAAAGAAGCTGCGCAACACGACGGTCCTCGTGGCAACTTGACAATACCAAGATGCTGAGTGCAATGGACGTTTTGGCCAACAAATTGCTTTTGACGGCGCAGCGGGAGTTGTTGAAACGGTTGGAGTTGTAAAGAGGAAAAGTTTATGCTGTTTCAGTGGAACGTTAATTTCACGTCCAGCGGTTACAATTCTGCAAAATCAAATCATTGGCGTTATTTTTGGACCTTTTATTACCTCTGTTGCTCTTTTTGTATTCAACAGTTAGACCGTGAATTATTCACTCGGCTCGTTCGACAATCCGGAAGGTCAATAGCGGTGGTTTTTTGTTTGTAAGGTCGCAGGTGTGTTCGCATTATTCGAGTATTATGTTCGATTACTGTGCGCTTCAACAAGTTAATTAATAGCTATTGGTTCGAGACTGACTTGGTTGTAAATTCCTTTCTCAATTCGTGACATGTTTGAATGTTCTTCGTCATAATCTTCGATTTCAAATCCCCAGAGCAAATGTTGTTCAAACGGCGAGGGCGTGTGTTTGATGTCAAAGCTCGATTTGGCCAATTTCTTCGAGCAAATCTTAAGATCAAAACGAAGTGTCGCATCAAATTGGCACCATTGGCGCAGACGATTGTTCTTCGTTAGTGAGCCTGTTTTCAGGGTTTCTAATTTTGACTCATGACAGGGATTGAAATTGACCATTGCATTAGCTAAACTTTCGAATTTCTCTTTTCTCAGCTTTTAGCTTTGAAGCCCAAGGCAATTTTTGTTGTGGGCGAAAATGGACGAACTGAAGTTGACAGCCTTTGACTGAAGACAAAAAATGGCATGGAAATGTGGTCATAACCGTATGTCAAGAACACCTGCAAAGAAATGGACATTCGAGTTGATTATGGGCCTGAGAAGTGCGTGCATTTTGATTGAATCTCTATGTCAAACAACAGAGCCTTTTGTTTTCTTGTACTTCCAAATCGTAAGGATCGTTAAACCTTTTAAATAGCTCACAAGAACTAAAGAAGTGAGTATCTTTGGCGACTGTTTTCCACGAACAGACAACCAAAGAAATCAGACGACTGACTTCTTGAATCGTGGGAACGGCTCAGTTGACGTTGTTAAAGTCCGACAAACGTCCGTTTCGATGAAATTCAAAAAATTTTGTCACAGTCGAAAGGCCAAGCGGATTAACTCGAAAGACGACCTTTAGGTTGCGGCGCCGTTCAAGACTCTTGAGTTTTCGTTGTGATTTTGTTTCCGACTGTTGGGAAAAAATGTCGAATCTGCGACCACCGAATGTTCGAGGTTTTCTCGTGAATTATACGAAAATTTGCTTTGAAGTTTTTGAATTCAACCATCTGCGCAACTCTTCAAAACTTCTCTGCCTTAAAGTCGTGAGCTTATGGCAACTGAGGCGTAGAAGGGAGATGAGAAGGCAGTTGACGTGCCGTTATGCCAATTAATTTGCATGAATTCCTTTTGAATTGAGAAGACTCGCGATTTCCGCGTGTTTTCTACTTTCTGTCCATTTGAAAAACAATCCGCCCCGCCACTCTTGTGACATCCGACCGAAATCCCAATGGAAACTTGACTTTTAAGCTCCTCATGTCCATTTTGTTTGTAATTACGTCTGACCGTTGGATTCGTCGAGCAGACTGATTGTATTCGGTTACACAACTCATTACACGAACTCGACGTGTTCTGGCGCCTCATCGAGTTCCGCTCCGTAGCAGCGAGTGATCGTCCCGAGTTATCGTTGTTGCACATCTCCGCTTTTGACGTGAAAATGAAGCAGAAGTCTTTTGAATGCGAGCGCCGTCAATTAAACGCCTCAGCCTTCTAATCAAAACGCCACCGCCCCTTAATTCCAAGTCCCAGTAGAATTTTTGGCGATCGAGGTGTTGAATTGCAAGCGGATAGCGCGCTAATTGGCCGCCGAAATTTGATTCCCGACTGTCAATTGAATCGTAATTCACTCTGCTATGGATTCTGATTCATAATTCTAGAATGAGCAGTGTCATTAGCCTTCAAAGAATAAACGTCGGGAACTACAAAACCGAAAATGGACGCGTTTTTAATCTCCTGAATCGAATCGTGACCGTTGGCATCGAACGAAACGGTCAACTTGCGTTTCGACTAATCCCCTCACATGCCCCATTCTTCTGAATCGCTAAAAACAAACGTTTCAGCCACGATCTAACCGTACAGTTGAATACGAAAGAAGCGTTCCAAACGTCTACGAATGCTTTTTCAACATTGAAGATCTGGAAATGAGTCTCCTAAGATCCGAGCATAAGCTTCCGAAAGGTGAGGAACGATCGTGAATTTAAACAAAAATTTGTTCTCACAAAGTTGTGACGATTATTTCTTCGTAAGCATTTCGTTTCTGCAAAACGCGTAAATTGAATTTCGGAAGAAGTCTAGGCTTGAGATCGTCAGTTGTTGTTTAAAAGGAAAAACATCGTTTCTATTGAACATTTTTTCAGGAATTACGTACGTAAGAGCAACGTGTTTGCCAGCCGACGAACTGGAGCCATGTATACGCGGATCTATTCATCATCACTTGCCAATCCAAAACGGCTCGTTGAGTTCACAGCAAGTGAATGGTGCCGCAACGGTGTTGGCGCATTTCAATAAAAATAAACAACGAAGAAGTGAGTAACGGGAGTTAATACGAAGACATTTACTTTAGGTTACGTAGCTCAACGAAAACCACGAAGTTGTATGGAAAAGTGTGTGTACTGTTTTCTGATTCAGGCTCTGTTTTTCTTCGGCATTTTTCTGACTATTCTCGTTGGTCATTGGATATCGGAAATTGAATTCGGAAGCAATGACGTAAGTTACTGCTTTCCTGTCTAACCGATTTGCTCTAACAGACTTTTTTGATTGCTGCAATTAACAAACCTGTGAATGGAAATGTTGCAACAACCGTTCTTCCGCCATTCAATCAAACTAATCAATCGGTTGATGGGCTTATCGCACCTCATGACACGGCCACTGACCAAATTGACATTGTAACTCTTCAGCCTCCGCATTCCAATGTACCAGTAAAACTGACGCTTCGTGATGTTTACGCTCCCGATGCGGAGGAACCGCGGCCGAACGTTTGGACTCACAAATCAACGGCACAATTTGCTGCTACTCATCAACTACCCCACGATATACGCCCTTTGCATTATGAGTTAGAGTTTGATTTCACAGAATTCACTACAAATGAACACTTACATGGAAGAGCGAGGATTCTCGTCGAATCGTTCGGCAACTCGACGGCCAGCGAAATTCACTTGCATGCCGCTTCAAATATTTTCATTGAACGTTTAAAAGTTGAACGTGATGGTTCGTCGAAACAAATACTATCGATTCATAAACAAATTGTTTTAGATCATTTGGTTGTTGTCAACACGGTAAGACGAGATTTGAAACGCGATCTTGTATTGGTGGAATTGAATCAACGATTAGCCGCCGGTTGGTACCGATTATTGATCGAATTTCGAACACGAATCTGTCAATCTGAAACCGAAGGTACTCACTGTATTAGTCAAATGATTTACGGAAAAGACGGATCGAAAACTCGTCGAAGATTCGTTGGGTTTACAACAAAATTTGAACCTGCTTTCGCCAAGACCTTCTTGCCGTGTTGGGATGAACCGAGATTTCGATCGACCTTCAACGTTTCTATAATCCATCCGCTTCAATTAAGTCCACTGTTCAACACTCGACCGTTGGGAAGTGCAAAAGAAATTCGCGCGGATGTTGGACTCACGAAGTACCGTGAGACACCTCAAATGCCTGTTTTTCTTTTGGCCTTTGTTCTCGGTTAGCCAACTAACGATATGAATGTAATCTGTGTGTTTAGCTGAAATGACGCCCTTGGAACTTCATACAACTCGACATCTACCGCTTTCCATTTGGACTCAAACAGACAGCATCATTGGCGGACATTTCGCTGCTCATTTTGCTCCGGTGATTTTCGACCGTGTTGAAAAGGACGTCGAGGTTTTGTACCCGTTGGATAAGTTGGATCTTGTTGTTACATCTAACTATCCCGTTGACGCAATGCAAAATTGGGGATTAATAGTTTTCCGTGATTCGAATATCCTGCTGTCAAGTTCGGCATTAGAAGGTTAGACGGAAACGCATGTATTTAAATGTTGGTTTGCAGGACAAAACATGACTGTTGATCGAATAGCCGAACAGTACAGAGTACAGAAGGTTATTGCACATGAAATCATTCATCAATGGTTTGGGAGTATGGTTTCTGTATCAGATTGGTCGGATGTTTGGCTCAGCGAGGGTTTTACTTCGTATTTTGTTTTTGATTTCTTGAACACTGATCATCCGCATCTGACCGATAACGAGTATTACATGGAACTGATCGAATTGTTGAGAAGACAAGTGAGTTGAGATTTCGACTACAAACAACTTGTCTTTAGACATCTAATCATCGAACTGCACTTGTTCATTCGACCGAAACTCAACGGGATGCTGACGATCTTTTTGACGGTGTGAATTTGTATACTAAAGTCTGTGGTTTATTTGCGCTGTGAATTTATTGAACAAATTTCAGGGAGCCGTAATAGTCAAGATGATTAAAGACCTACTGGGTTTAGAGAAATTTAGACAGGGAGTAACACGGTAAGAGACTTGTGACTCATTCTTACGCTAAGTAGTTTAGGTTTTTGGCTGAAAACTCCTTCAAAGCTGTGAAACGAGATGCTCTTTGGTCCGCACTTCCTGCATTTGCCGATCACGGAGCAGAAGAAGAACGTCTTTCGACTGCGATTGAAGGATGGCTTTTGAATCGAGGGGTACCGGAGATTGTATTAAGGTTAAATCATTTCAAGAGAATGATCAACGAAAATCAGTTTCAGTCGTAATTACGATGATCATTCGATTCGAATGACTCAACGAGTTTCCGACCAAAACAACTACGTGGTTTATTTGGCGGATTCTTGGAACGCGTCGGCTATTCCACCGTCAATTAGAAGTCGTCGAGATACTTCCGTAACAGACAAACAGAAACATCGTCAAAATCGTGGACGCAACACACGAAAACGTCAACGCGGTCAAGGAAATTCGTTAAAACGCGAAAGAAATCGAATTCCCGTTTTTCGTGGAGACAAATTTCCGGCTGTCGACCCACAAAGTACGAGGCCAACTGAACTTCAACAACAAGTTGCACCAAAACATCGAAGAGCTGATCCAAATGAAACGCCGTTGTGGTCGATTCCCGTCGGCTATTCGTTCGGTTCGATTCGATCATCTTCGGGACAAACAGTTCGACAGTTTTGGCTGCACAACGAGACCATTCGCTTTGTTGATTTGGGTGTTCAATCTTATCAATACATTTTGGCCAATCCACATTGGATCTATCCGTACAAAGTCAATTACGACCTGGACAATTGGCGACTTCTCATCGATCAACTGCATCGTGACCACACGGATATACCAGTAATGTCGAGAATGCAGTTGATTGTCGATGCTGAAACGTATTTGAGTCAATCGGACGTCCCGCAGTTGTATGTTCGTTTACTGGGATATTTGGCAAAAGAAGAGGATTTGGGTGTTTTGTTAGTTGGATTGGATGCAATGCACGGAGTTGTTGATTTGGTTAGCGGAACGCCGCTCGTGGGACCGTTGTTGATTCATTTCACCGCCGTAATTCAACAACTTGACCGTCATCTAGATCGCGCCGCTTCTGCAAATGTGGAGCTTGCAGCCGTTTGGTTGTTGAGTCCAATGCGTCTTGCCAAATTGTATCAACTGCGATGTGCAGCTAATTTGCCGTCTTGTGATCAGAATCGTCAGTTGCGGCAATGGATTTCACAGCCAAGTGCTTTGCACGCGGATCATCACCAACAAGTAAGTAAAACGAAGACCACGATTATCATTTCTGTTTAGATCACAGCGGTTTGTCATTTTCTTTTCACCGAAGCCGGACCCGCAGAGTTGGCGGCTTTGATGGGTCTTCTTCGACAATCACAGAACTCTCCATCCAACAGTCAATGGTCGGTCAATATTCAGTTAGCGACTTGTGTCCGAGACGAGGAGTTAATAGAGAACGTTGTGACAGCAATTGTGCGAACTCGCAATGCTGCGGTTTATCTTTCGGTCTTGCAGGTTAATTCCACAGCAAAAACGCCTTTAATTTCTATTTTACAGGTCAGTTATTCAATTCAGTACAATCGCAAGTTCCGAGAGGTCTTTTGGCGCGGAATTGGCCGCCTTTCAACACACGAACGACAACTTCTTTTCGCTGTTAATACCGGAAAACCCGACAGAATAGCAAAGCTCTTGATTCACGCCGTTAAAACGAACGACGAGTTGGAGTTGGTGGAGAATCTTTTGGACCAGTGGCCATCGCATCTTCAAGTTCATTTAAAAGCGGCGAAAAGAAAACTTCTTTGGTTACAAAACACTGCAGCACCGCAAATTCACAAGCTGTTAATCGAAGACTTTCAATAGTATCGATGTGCAATCTCTTTGATCTCTTAATTGATCTTCTACTCGCCTTTTTAATTATCTGGTGCATTAGCGTAATACCTTCGCTCGTATCGCAATCAGCCGTTTCATCCTACGGGTTCTCCTCTTTAGTTTCCTAGTAAATCAACAGTTTTAGAAGTGAATGTAAATAAATTTATAACTTTAATACACGAAATGAAGATCAACGATTTGAAACTCATGAATTTAAACACTTAAGATCGATAGTTGTTATTCAGTGGACAGGAGCTTTTCGCATCCAAAACCGTGCACGATGATCATCCGAACCAGTGACAAAACAAGCCATAGTTGGCGAATGAACAAAAACACGTGTGGCTGCTGTATGTCCTAAAAAATTGAGAAGTTCATTTAACAGATTGAACGACAAACCCAAAGCTAAAAGACGTTTTCGATCGCCAGTCCGTGAGTCCCACGAGCACATAGACCCTGATTTTTCATCCGGAAATAGAACGTAGTCTTCGTTGTGATTGAACGACGCATGAATCGGAAACTCTTGTGTACCAGTTGCTCCGGCTCCAGTATAAGCTATCAAACATCTATTCGTTGACAATTCCCACAGTTTACATGTGCTATCCATTCCGGAAGTTAGAATGTACTTCAAACAATTTAGATCACAAAACTCTCTATCAAGTTCATACCTTCGAGTTTTTAGTAAAACATGCACTGGTTACTTCTGCGCCATCGTGAGCTCGTTGAAACGTTTCAACACAACGGTTGGATACCCCGTCCCAAACTTTCACGTTTCCATCTTTGCTTGCCGTAACGTAAAGTCGACCACTTTCGGAATAGTGGACCTAAAAGACAATTAATTTCAGTACTTATTAATCTCTTACATCCATAATTGAACTCGAATGTTGATCTCGCGGTTGTGGAGATACCCAACATTGCTGAGTTTCCACATTATACAATCGCAATGTTGGATGAGTTGTCCCGACCAAAACATATTCACCGCTTGGATGGAAGGAAACCGTTTGAATTGATGCAGTTTCCTATCATTGTTTTGAAAAAATTACAGCTTTAAAGGCTCACGTTTATTGTGCGAACTGCTCGTTTGACTGCGGTTTTCGAGTAATCGAAAATTTTCATCGTCAAATCCCGACTTCCAGACAACAAAACTTGTTCGCGTGGATGGAAAGCAACGGCAGAAACATCCTAAATCTTCGGTCTTCACATCGAAAATATTTAACCTACGGAAACATGATCGTACAATGTTCGTATGACCGGATGATGAGCATCAGGACCTTCGTTTAAATCGCTTGCATCGCTGAAATTGAATGGTTACGAAAGCTGTAATTGAAGTCGCTATTTTACCGTCCCATAATCTTTTCCACATCCAAAATCTTAATCGACGAATCCTCCGACCCCGTAGCAAACAACGATCCCTCGTTGTTGAATGCGGCGGCTCGACAAGCACCTTTATGTGGCTGAAATCCAACGTAAAAACATTAAAGAACGCACTTACCGTGACATAAACTGTTTCGTACATGCACGCTTCCGGTGTTGAAGGCGCGACATCTGCATCGAACTCCAAATCCAATCCCGCATTTTCGTACTCATACTGAAAATACAATCGTCAAGAAAGTAGAACGTTAAACTTACTTGGAACTTTGGTTCCTCGTTTGCTTCAGGATCCTCAACGAACTGTTTTGCTACAGTGACTAGACGAAAAAGCTTATCGGATGGAGGCGGTGGTTGCATCGAGACTCCAATGGTTTGTGACAAATTGACGGCCAATTGCTGATGTCCATCGTAGAACAACTGACTGAAATGTAGGAGTCAACGAGAATAGCCAATTTCAACTCACCCTATGATCAGTCTGTACATCAAGTCTCGATCTTTTAATTCGCCTTTCATTTTGACTACAACTCAATGGAAACAACTGTAAATGGCTTGTCCGTTGACTAACAATGTTGACTAAATCTTTGGACAATCGATTTCTGACTTCTTTGCAATGCTGTCACTTTAAGTTTCTAGCTTTCCGGACAACCAAAAGCTGCAAATTGGTTATTTTGATTGGGATTCTCGTGAGTGAATAATCCGAACAATCGCTGTTTTTCTCATCGTTTTACTCGTGTAATTTTCTTATTTTCAGTTTACTTCTACGAATCGAGATGATCGCTCGTGCGTTGATTTTGGCTTCGCGTTGTGCTCCAAACGCGTTGAAATCCGGTGCTCAACCACTGGTCGCTATTCGTCAAGTACACAAGGGAGTTGAATCGGCACCACCGATGCGTTGGATTAGTGTTCCGGTAAGAGGCTTAGCAGTTGAAACGAATCCAGTTAACGTATTTAGGAGCGTATTGGTATGTACTTGTTCATTGCGTTCGCTTTCTTGTCGTATCCGACTTATGTTCTTTACAATTTGGACAACATCCGTCCACGATCGTTGAATGAGCTCTCGCCCGAAACTCAAGCGGCATTGGAGGAACATCGTGCTCGTCGTTTGGCTCAACAAAAGTAATCGGTTCCATTTGCCGTTTAGGTTCACTGCACAACTCTCGTTGCGTTAAGGTTGTTTGATAGAGAATGCGAATAAACTGTGTAGTCAATAATCAATTTGTTTGCTCATCACAAGTTATCCTTGTCGATCAAATGTGTTGAACACTTCAATCATCTACTTAGAACCCGCACTTTACAGTGGTCAATCAAGAAGCGAATTAACAAATTTATATCAATTCTAAAAACAAATACAACAGCTATTGCGTTTCTGTGACTTCGAACTTCACCCTAGAATAGATAACTTAAGCAAAACCAACTGCTTACCAGTGCATTTCCAGTATTTTCTTCGTGAGTTATAGTGGAAGAAACGTGTGGCAATCGAAATTTATCGGGAACAAAGAGCACAGATCTCGTTTATTTACAAACACACTGGTGATAAAGAAGAATGCAATAAGTTAGTTTTTTATTGAATAATTTAAAGTCGATTACTGACGGCGATTTGCGGAAGTTCGATTTGCGGCTTTCGGTGTTTGTTTGATTTCTTGATCGGTGGGAAAACGAAGATTCTCGGTGAGTTTGGCTAATTTAACGTGATCCCGGAAGTGATGTTCAAGTAGCCGTCGCTTTCGTGCTTCCCAAAGTTTAAGGCACTTCTTGTAAAGCTCGGGCGATGGTTGACCGTTAGCTGGAAGTTTAGCGCTCAAACGAAATAACTAAAAAGATGATTGAATCAACTTCTGCTTATTTATTCTTTACCTCATCATCGATCATGTTCAACGATCGAGTGGTCATCCAATGAGCATGTTCGGCTTCCAGTTCGCGTTTACATTTTTCTAATGCTGGAGTCGTTTTCTTAACCAACGTTTCCAATCGTTGTTGGGCTTTGAGTAACTCCAAAGACACTTCATCCTAAATCTCATGTTATCATTATTCAAGAGAATGAGCAAACCAAGTCGTTTAAGTCCATTCCACTTTTGGTTCCCAAATTTAAATTGATCAGCTCGTAGTTTTCCATGTTGTGCGACAATGCGCTCTCGTCGACATGTGTTTCTTCGTGTTCAATGTGATCGACGGACATTTCCGACTCGGTATCCACGGGTTTGTTTGCTTCAATTTCGTTGCAAGAAACTGGTAGGACACATTCTGCTAGAGCTGTGCCCAGCACTTCAAGCAGCTGATTGTTCAATTGTGGAAGTTGCCCATCGTCTTCATCATCTGTTAGGATGTCGCCAATGATATCAGTGTTTCCATTAAGTTTCTTCAAGCCATCATTCATTGCGCTCTTCATTTTAGCTGTCGGAATTCGCAAACGTCCCGATTTGCTCAGACGTCTTGTATTCGATTTCTTGGCCGAAGTTTGCATTTCTAAAGCTAATTAAATCATCTTGTTTGTGACAACTCACTTTTACGCTTAGGCGGTAGTCTTTCATCAACAGTTGACTTTTCTTGAACATAAGCGGCAACCAATTTCTTCATCAATTCGGCAGTGTGTTCTGGCGTTTGAGTTATCGAGTCCGTGGAGTCTTGAAGTTGAACTTTGCGTTGTGTCGATGAGTTATGTTTTCCACGTTTTGGCGATTCTTCCTGAGCCGGAGATGGCGGATGAACACCGTTGAGTTGGGACGTTCCGTTGGTGTTTGAATGGCGATTTGAACGCCGAGACGAATGTTCTTCCTTGACTAATCCATTCAACTGTTGTTTGTTTTGTATCTTCGAGTTGACAACGGCATTTGCAGTCTTGTATTTGAAAGGCTCTGAAGAGAAACGTAATTTTGTGCATTTTCAGAAAAACAAACCATTGATAAAGAATTCGGTCATGTTTTCTGGTCGATAGTGTTGATAAAACTTTTGACTGAACTAAAGAAGAAGAACAAGGTAATGAAAAGGAAATCGACTCACATCTCGCAAAAACTTTTCATCAATATGACCCACGTATTCACGAGCCCAAGTCCAAAATCGATGGGGAATATCGAGAACACAATACGGTTGCTCTTTATAATCACGCTCGTCCATTGAAGAAACGACATCTGATGCTCTGAAGACAACAATAAGTATTCTATAACCGAAATAAACTTACGCATCTTCCTCATCCAACTTGCTATCCGAATAACTGCACGATGGTTGCTCCTGATCGGGTTCGCTTCTTTTTTTCGTTTGTCTCCCACCGCCGCTTCGAACTTCGTACGTGGGCATCGGCCTCAATTTCAAATCGTCGGTCGGATAGTCGCCAGTCTCCAGGAAAGTTCGTTCTCCGTGAATATTCCGTTGCCAATTCAGATTTTCGGCGAGAAGACTTTCGAGTTGAAATTGCAAATCACTCTGAAAGACGACAAGAAACAACGATGAGAAGATTGCAAAAGAACTCACCAAAAGCAAATTGTCGATGGAGCCTCCGCTGCCTTCCAATTGGTTTCCGATCGCCGGTGTTAGAGCGGGACAGAGTTCGTGAATGGAACGGATCGAGAATTCGGGCATCGTGCCCAACTGCTCGGAATAGGCAGCCACACGAGTATTCAATCCATTCAATAGCTGGGCGTTTCGTTTTGCAATCCGGAAGATTGGTGAGCTGGGCGACCGTTTTGGACTCGTGGGTGCAGTTGGACTGTCGATGCTGCTCGTGGTTTTCGAGGTGGACGGCTCGTCAGCACGAATGCGAAGTCGCATGTTTGTTCAGGACAAGGTTATCAGATTCTAGCAACTACGGAGTGAAAGATAAAAATTGAACGGCGAATCGATTGAAATTTCTGGGCGTCCAGTTGGCGCGTTAGCTGCGGAAAAACCAAACGCTTTGGAGCACCGAATTACCCGCGATATTCCGATGAATAAATTAACGAAATTGAGCGTGGATTAGTGGCAAAATATCCAGAAAAATGTTTTCCGGCGATACGAAGCGTCCATTTTGACTGTTGCATCTCGAACAGAAAACGACGGACGCTAAGGCACCAACGGGAATACGAAGCGCAGTTTTCGTGGCGGCCCTTTGGACCGGCGAGTTTTTTGGAATTGATGTTGTTGAGTAATCGAACGTCAATGATGCGTGACGTTGGTGGTCATATTGATGGCATTTGAGTTGTCAAATTTTATTGTCGCAAAGTCTTAAGCTCATTAGAACAATACGATTGGTATTCATTGACACGGGAATGAGAACCGAAAAGCAGAGTAACTACAGAAATAGATTTGGAATTAAGATCAACAGCTGCGAAGACACAGCGGGAGTCGATGATTAGTTTTTTCTATTGTTCTTCGTCGTCATTTACACTTGGGCTACTCGGTAGTTTCCTGTTGTAACGGGACCCACGTCGGTGCTGATTGCGCACATGTTGGACGAGATCGGCCGTTAAACGAAACGATGAGCCACAGACTGCACAGCAATTGTAGTTAACTGGTCGATTTGAAACTCCCAAAATTGAATCGACTATCGGATTTGCCGATGCGGCTTGAGAGTTCAATTGACAATCACTTTCGTTTCTTTTCGATTTTCGAGTTGTGTTTCTGTTTGTTCGAGTTGATGCTTGTTGTTGGGCTGCTGCTGCAAATTGCATGAACTGACTTGACGGTGGAAAAACTGATGGAAACAACGGTGGCAATAGCGGGAAGTTTGAAGGTTTGTTTGGTGGTAGACCTGAGAAGAACGGCGATTTATTCAAAGATGTATTGCTTACCAAACGGCATTCGCTGTGCATTTAACAAGTGGAAAAACGGAAATGCTGGAAACTTGGGAATTTGATTTGATTGATGGACTGCCGAAAGCATTTGAAGACAACTCTAAAAATAAGCGAATTCAAAGGCATAAGATGTTAACTCAAACCGAAAGTGTGTTGTTCGATTGCGGTGGAGATTCGGATTTTTGCGTTTTCGATCGTTTTACTGATGGCTCGTCTAATCCTGGATTCCAGAGTGGTCGTTTCTTGAGTTGTGACTTTTCAGTCATTTCCAGACGTTCGGCTTGTTTGCGTTCGATGTCCTAGAAAACGATCAATGAACACTTGTTGCCTCAAAACACGATCACAACGCGGTAGTTGGAAAGATTTACTACCGTATGAAAGCAGAATCGAGACTTAAAAGCTAAATACGAAACGACGTTGGAAGTCATACGTGACTTAGCGGTTGTCCTCAATCAGCATATTCAACCGCCAATTTTCATTCGCCACAGCGGACGGAGTAGAAGACACACCTTCTGCATAAAATTATGGACTAGCGAGACAAATTGGGCCAAAATACTGAAAGAGAAGACTGAAGATGCAAATTAATGCGCATGTTCGGGAGGATACGCGCGTAGGTGTAAGCACGTAGATGGTCTTCGAATGCATAGCCAAAAGAAAGATCGTTGGCAAATCTTCTGGAACTAACCAATGGATGCAAACCAACTTCCGTCAATTGTCCACTTTAAGATCAAATACGATGCCGCTTTTGTGAAGTTCGAAAACATGCGAACCGTTCAATTCGAATCTTCAAAACAGAATGCCGCTTTTGGACTTCAAGCCGCTCAAACTTTTCGATGCGCAATTGACCGGCAATGACAATCACAACAACAAATACGAAACAAGCAACATGCTACAGAAACGTTTCCTTCAATCCTTGTGGTTCTATCGGTTTAAAATTGTGGGTTTCCAGCAGAGCGACGAGATTGCGCGTTCCAATGAAATGGGCAATAAATTAACGCGTTTCAATTACGAAAACCGCGGTATCGTGAATCGCAAATTGATTTCGACTGAAAGAGCGTCAAGTGGTCGATTCCAACTCGCGTGAAAATCAAAACCCGTTGGTTATCAAATCAAAAAGTTCGTTCTGTTTTTCGGTTTGTTTGACCCTCACATGAAAATGAACCGAAGTTTGACAAGCAATGGGTTGGAATCGTCTCTGGAGATTGGTGGAAGTTCGTTGGGTTGTAGTTGATTAAAAAACATCGGTTGCGAAGATTGACAGCCACCAACTCAAAAAAACCATATGACAATCTCCGTTGAAATTTGATAACCGACTTCAATCTTAATTGATATACTCAAAAGGAAGTTGATTCACAAATTCGAATTCGTGAGTTTACTGTTGTTTTTGAGTTTGCTGTTAAGTTCATTGGATGCTCTCGACTTTGACGAATGAGACCTGAGCTAAAATCACGGGTGTTAAAAATTTTGTTTTCTTTCATTTGCACTCAAAATTCGGTTTTGCAACGACCGATCTGAAGGGTCCGGAAATTGGTGTCTCGTTGTCTTCACCTTTGGATCAAAACCCACGGGAAATGATCGACAGGTCGAGATTCTCGCGCTTGAACGTGAGAGGAGAAACCAACTCACGGAATTTTCTCAATTGCACCATCACGCAGATTTCTGAAGTGCGCAGCGAAAACACAACAGTTGGACTTTTTGGCCAACACGCAAAAAGCGCGAGACCGAAGCTTTTCCTCTCTTTTCCACAATCCGCCGCATTTTCTCTTTAGTCCCGCGGCCATCAGCGAAAGCTTTCGGTCGAAAGACGGGAGGAAGAAGGAGGACTGACGACTCGAGACCGGGAAGAGAGCGGCACGTTTTCGCAAAGAGCCGCCCGTAGGCATTTTTGGGACAAAAGAGACGAGTAAAACGGACACGTTAAATGCTTTTCGGTTTTGCGTTTCGAGTTCTTTAGGTTCGGCGTTTTCGGTGATGAGAACGATGCGAATCGTAAATGCGCGAATTTGGCCAAATCGATCAATTTCTTCTTTTGATTCTTTTTTCTTGTTCACTGTGAATCTGAGTCACCAATCTACACCGAGTTTCCGTTCTCATTGTTAAGAAACTCGCAACGAAACTGTTGCGTAACTCCCGACTGTTAAATGGCACGTTCGGTCCCAGCAAACCCGCCAGTCGCTTTAATCTCCGTTCTTAGCAGTCAAAGTTTTGGTCGGAAGATCTTTTGAGCGAATTAGAAGTGGACTTCAAGTGCTGTTCGATTATGAATTCCACTGTTTTTGTTGTTCCGTTGACGGGAAGTTGGGAGTTGAACTATGCGGTTTGCTAGAAGAACAAAAGACGTTGAAGTCAATTGTGCGGGTGGTCGGAGGCGGCGAATGCACTGAAAAGAATCAGAATACCGACAAAATATTGTTGCTCAATTAGATTAAATGATTGGCACCGATTTCGCAGTCAGAGATTAGCGCTCGAGTTCTAATCGATCTTAATAAGCAAATTACATTCCAATGCTGAGTAGCATGTTCTTGCCATCGGATAGTGAACTCGCTATTATGTTGCCGGAGAAAGTGTCGACTTTAATATCCATTCATTTTTCTCGAATGACGCGAATCGACCGGCCGTTGAAATCCAATTGACAACCGTCGGGTATTTTTTGTTCATGAGAAAAAAGTTTAGAGTCGGCTTTTCATTGCGTAACAAATAAGCATATGGTTGTTTTCGTATTAAGATTGGCATGCAATGGGTTGGATACGTTTGGATATTCAAGTCTATCGCGTGTTGTTGAACAAAACGCATCTTCCGTAACTCTCTGTAAGCTCAATCATTAGCCTTATCAGTCAAACGACTTCCTATCAAATCTGGAATTCACCTTTTGAGATCAGAAGATTGATTGCGGGGGTTTGGGTTTTCGTTTGAGGTTGAGAAACACTGGAAATCTTCAGCTGCTCGGACGGGTGTCAATTTGGAGTGGTGATTGGGCGAGAGAGCGAAGTCGAACGGAGACATTTGGCAACTTTGTGTCCGTCCGTGTGTATTCTCTTCTTGGGCCTCCTATTACCATCATCGAAATGAAATCGGTCGCCGAGTATCAGAAAGCGGCAAAGTCGTTTCGCCGAAAAAACTTTTTTCCGGCCAACTCGTGAAAAACCCTCGAAGACATTTTGCCGTCGGCTCCGCAATTTTGGGTCGAAAATCAACCCGAAAAGCTAAACAAGCGAACGAAATGGCCAAAAACGGAAGAAACGACGTCGTCGAGTTGATAGGAGAAATGAGAGTGCCGTCTCGTCGTTTGCCTTCCACCCTCACAGCCGTTCGATTTTGAAAATCAAATTCCGATAGTCGTATTCGTAGATTTGTTTGAGTCGATTACTGCGATTAGTTAGAACCCTTTTTGTTCAACAAAAAACATCTTCCTTTTTCAGCTCATTATGTTTCAATTCATTTGAAGTCGTTTGTTGTGTTCAAAGCATTTACTTACTTTGCGGTCGTGACTTACAGTTCAGTCTTGTAATTTCATTTCTAGACGTTACAACGACACAGTCAACGGTCTTCTCTACAAATCGGGTGTTCTTTTCGTATCAACAACCTTTCAATTTTATCAACAGACCGGTCAACAAAACTACGATTCATGTTGATTGCTGAAACCGCACCACCGTAGAGCGATTACGCGGTATGTTCGGTCGTTGGCTTGTTCATCGGTTAAGGTTGCTAACAAACAAATCAACGATCTAACTTCTTGGTTTTTGATCGTTGATCCAACGTTGTGAACAGCAAAATGTCGGGTAAGTGATCGCTGAGAATATTTCGAACAGTTAAATTTGCTGCGATCGATCCTCTTGTCTTTTAATTACGTCACAATTCCCTTAAACTTTTCGCTGCAATTCGTCGTTTCGATTGGAAATGAACGTATCTGTTGGACTTTTGGCGCTTAGACTCATTGAACTTATGAGTGCTTGACAAACATTTAAGTTTCCAAGAAATTTGCTGAAAGAGTCACGCACATGATTGCCGTTAACTGCGATCAAAAGTTTGTTAACGGAAAGAGATTTTGAGTTCACAAAATTTGTAATCCAAATCCATAGCAAAAATGTTGAGAAATAGCCGATTGGGATCAACGGGAAAAGAAACACGAAGTAATCAGACACCTTCCGATCGGTTGGCATTGTTTTAACGTCGTCCGCAGAGATCGCAATGACAAACTCAAAACTAAAAGGTTCGACCGAGACATCTCGTGAGACAGAAGGACTGTGATTAATACGCAAGATCACCTTATTCCGTTGTTTGTTTTCGAATTGATGTTCAAATTGACCGTAGGTTACAGTTAACCTTTGATTTTACCACTCAAAATCCAACTGTTTTGGCTACACCTGTGAAAACTGCTCAGTTTACTTTGTCAAGCAGATTTCGATTTGTGCTTCTAAACCCACTTGTTTAACTGCAAAATTACGTGGTCCAATGAATTGGCGACCACTTCGACTCCTCGTGTCTTTGCAGTAGCGCAATTTCGTTTGTTTGCTCAACTTAAACTTGTTATGCAATTAGAAAATTAGAATGGAGGCTATTGATTACGAATCTATTCATGGTGTTTAGTGTTCCAAAGTATGATGCAGAGTTCGATGGACGATGACGACAACGCAAATTCATCGCAGGACAATCCACGTTCCGATCTGTGGCAACAAACGCTGCAGGCAGCCGTTGCAGCGAGCAATCAACAGGACAGCGCGCGGAAACGAGCTCAACAACGCAAACCACGCAATCCGGTGAACAACGCAGTGGAGAGAACGGAACGTTCACTACTCTGTCTTCATCAAACAAATCCACTACGCAAGTTTGCAATCAACGTCACCGAAAGACGACCGTTCGAATGGATAATCTTATTTATGATATGCGCCAACTGCATCGCCTTGGCTATTTATCAGCCCTATCCAGCACAAGATTCAGATCAGAAAAATACGATTCTAGAACAAATCGAATATGTTTTCATCGTTGTGTTTACGATCGAATGTGTGCTGAAGATCATCGCCATGGGGTTTCTTTTTCATTCGGGTGCATATCTTCGAAATGCGTGGAATATACTCGATTTTATCATTGTAGTTATTGGGTATGTTTATTTGCGGTTGAAGTCAAAGTCAATTTCACTTTTCAGTCTAATCAGTACGATTCTCTCGCGGATGCACATTCAGGGCTTTGATGTCAAAGCGTTACGTGCATTCCGTGTGCTTCGACCACTTCGACTCGTTTCGGGTGTTCCGAGTTTGCAAGTTGTGTTGAATGCGATTTTAAGAGCAATGTTGCCACTTTTACATATTTCTCTTCTGGTCATGTTCGTTATTATCATTTACGCGATCATTGGCCTCGAACTGTTTTGTGGCAAATTACATTCCACTTGGTATGTTTTTTATTTGAAATCCAATTGTTGTCGTCAATTTAGCGTTGATTCATTGACTGGTGAATTGGCACAAAAAGATCCATCACCTTGTGGATTTGCATCAAGTGCTTATCATTGCGAGCAATCGCTTAGTTCTGTTCGTCGATCAACCACACCGTGGGTTTGTTCAGGTGATCATTATGTTGGTGTTTTCGATTAACTCGACTTTTCTTTTTCAGCAAATACAACATGGCTGGGACCAAATAACGGGATTAGTAATTTCGACAACTTTGGTCTTGCAATGCTCACCGTCTTTCAATGCGTTTCTTTGGAAGGTTGGACAGACGTTATGTATTGGGTATAGTTGATTGGAAAGGACGTGTATAACAACTGCATTTTAAAGGTCAATGACGCAGTTGGTCGTGAATGGCCGTGGTTTTATTTTGTTACATTGGTCATCCTCGGCTCGTTTTTCGTTCTCAATCTCGTATTGGGTGTTCTGTCTGGTGAATTTTCCAAAGAAAGAGAGAAAGCCAGAGCTCGTGGTTTGTTCCAAAAGTTTCGTGAAAAACAGCAACTAGAAGAAGATCTGAAAGGTTATTTGGACTGGATAACTCAAGCCGAAGATATCGAGCCAGTGAACGATGACGACCAAGTTGAAGATGAACAACAACTACGTAATCAATTACAATGAATTAACTGATCTGCATTCATTTCTTTTAGAGATGACAGGCGAAGAGATGGAAGATGAGGGAGAAGAACGAGCTGACGAAAAACGACCGCAATTCTGTGGTCCGCAGATACGACAATTCCAAAAGTGGAATCGAAGATGCAGACGCGGTTGCCGACGATTGGTCAAAAGCCAGGGGTTTTATTGGTTGGTCATTGTTTTGGTTTTGTTGAACACGTTGGTTTTAACATCCGAACATTATGGTCAAGAACCGTGGCTGGACGATTTCCAAAGTTCGTGCGACTTGAAGAACATGATTTCATTCATTTGTTTTAGCTGCTGCAAATCTTTTCTTCGTCATTTTGTTTTCGATGGAAATGTTTCTTAAGGTAAGGATAGTCAACAACCATAATATCAAAAATGGTTTAGATGTACTCGTTGGGTTTTAATACGTACACGACTTCGCAGTTCAATCGATTTGACTGTTTTGTTGTTATCAGTTCGATTCTCGAGTTTATTCTTGTGTACTTCAAGTTAATGAAACCGTTAGGCGTTTCTGTGTTACGTTCAGCGCGTTTGCTTCGAATATTCAAGGTCACTAAGTATTGGACATCACTCAGAAATTTGGTTTCATCGCTGTTGAATTCTCTACGATCCATTATGTCGCTTCTGTTACTGCTTTTCCTTTTCATTGTCATCTTTGCATTACTGGGAATGCAAGTGTTCGGTGGAAAGTTCAATTTCAATCCGATGCAGCCGAAACCACGTGCCAACTTCGACACCTTCATTCAAGCATTGCTCACTGTCTTTCAAGTAGGTCTTGGGGTAGTGGTCTTTAATCAAATATTTTGAAAAATTTTACACACAAACGGGGCATCAAATGCCAATTTTATTAGCCAATAACATGAAATAGTAACCGAAGACTGAGATTGCAGTTTAGATGCAAAACTGAAATGCGTGATTAGGAAGCGGTGAAAACCAATGAGTTCTAAAAACCCTAGAAGCTTAATGATACGCAAAAGCTTCAATTCACAAAAATCGCTTATTGTAAAGTTCTCTACTTTTGGTTTTGCTTACATTAATGTGTTAAAAACTCTGGTTATTCATCACATTGAGGCCTAAACGTCGTTGCATCACTCAAATCAATTCGTACTCAATGGTTATCTATATTGAATCGGACTGTAGTTAATGATGATGTTTGCTGCTTAGATTCTGTTGAATTTTCGATAAAAGACGCAGATTTGGGAAAGAATTTAAAACTAGCCGTTCGAAGGAGATTCATGACATATAACTTGGGTCAAGACTGAAGAAACGTAAAAGTCTAGAAAATTTAAACTATTCTTTTGAATTGAGATTGTTTTAATGCTTATGATTCTTTAGATCCTCACCGGTGAAGATTGGAACACAGTCAGTTTTCAACGGCATTTTCATTTTTAGATCGACATTTGCGGCCCAAGACTGCAAGACGGGATTTGCGGTCAAACTGAACGTCTTTTGCCTCCTAGTATCTTCTCTTTAATTAAGAAAACAGGTCGAATAACAGAATTTGTTTGTGCGAAAAAACGATCAGAAAAAATTTTATCGAAAAGAACTTTTGGAAATTTTAACTTTCCGTTTTCACCGTTTGGTCTACTTTCATAATCTGTTTTGTATTTCATATCATACTTTGCTCATCAAAATACATCACTTTACGACAATCCCATAATCACGGTTCTTATGTTTATTTCCGAATTAACGCACTCGCAAATCTCATCTAGCGAAGAGTCTAATCCGCCAATGTCGATAGAATTGTCGAGTTTTAGGTTATGTATCATGGAATCGAATCGTTTGGTGGAGTTGGAACAATGGGAATGCTCGTTTCGGTCTACTTCATTGTCCTGTTTATTTGCGGTAATTACATCTTACTGAACGTCTTCTTGGCTATTGCTGTCGATAACTTGGCTGATGCCGATTCGCTGACCAACGCTGAAAAAGAAGAAGAGCAAACAGGTGGGTAGTCATTCATGCTTTTAATTGCTCTCTAAATATAATAGAACTGGAACAAGAAGAGCCAGAAGAAGACTACGATGACGAGAAATACGATGAAAATGGAAATGAAGAAATGCGAATTCGCGCAAACGATGTGAATGATGTGGATTCGGATATGGACGAAGTGGATCACGACGATCCGACCGGAGCTCGACCTCGTCGTGTTTCAACCTTACCGCCTAAACAACCAAAACCAATTCCAAAGGCATCTTCATTATTCATTCTGTCGCATACAAACGCTTTTCGAGTGTTCTGTAACAAAATCGTCAATCATACCATCTTCACCAATGCCGTTTTGGTTTGTATTCTCGTCTCATCGGCAATGTTAGCGGCTGAAGATCCGCTACAAGCACAAAGTTACAGAAACACAATTCTCAACTACTTCGATTACTTTTTTACGACCGTATTCACAGTGGAAATCACGTTGAAAGTTGTGGTTTTTGGATTGGTGCTACACAAGGGATCTTTCTGTCGAAATGCCTTCAATCTGTTGGATATTTTGGTTGTGGCCGTTTCACTCATTTCTTTTGTTTTAAAATCTGGTATGTGAGTTATTTTGCGGATATGTTACTCATTTATTTCAGATGCAATTTCCGTGGTTAAGATTCTTCGTGTTTTGCGTGTGTTACGTCCACTTCGTGCGATTAACCGAGCAAAAGGTCTTAAACACGTGGTCCAGTGTGTGATTGTTGCCGTTAAAACCATTGGAAACATCATGTACGCAAAACTAAACTTATAGTCGTAACTAGTTTGTCTATTTAGGTTAGTCACATTCATGCTTCAGTTCATGTTTGCCATTATCGGTGTACAACTTTTCAAAGGAACATTTTTCTCGTGTAACGACGTTTCCAAGATGACTGCTGCCGAATGTCGAGGCGAATTCATCACCTACGAGGACGGCGATCCGACCAAACCGCTGCGAATGGAACGCGAATGGACGAGAAATGACTTCAACTTCGACAACGTTCTCGACGCTATGATCTCACTTTTCGTAGTATCGACATTTGATTAAGTTTTTATTCACAATTTATGGGATATCTAACACAAAAATAACTACAATTCAACAAAGACTGGGAATCGGGATGTGCAAGATAGACAGTTTTTCGGCAAAAGGTCGTGAGATATCATGTGACTACAAGAAAGAGTATTTGAACAAAAATTACTTGCAATTAACATTGTGCAATTCTTACAGCAAATTTTCGAACGGTCACTAATTCGAACTGTTTTAGGGGTTGGCCCGATCTTCTGTACGTTGCAATCAATTCCAACGAAGAAGATCACGGTCCGGTTTACAACGCTCGACAGCCCGTGGCCATCTTCTTTATTGCGTTTATTGTTGTAATTGCTTTCTTCATGTATGAGCATTTATTGAGCGGTTTCATTCAATTTCTATTTAGGATGAACATCTTCGTCGGTTTCGTTATCGTCACGTTCCAAAACGAAGGTAAGAAAGCTTCTTCTGCTTAACTGATTGTCTGAATTTCCGGTGAACGAGAATACGAAAATTGTGAATTGGACAAAAACCAGGTAAAACACTTTAGTATTCAATTACTGAATGCTTTTGCAGCGTAAATGCATTGAGTTCGCATTGAAAGCCAAACCACATCGTCGTTATATTCCACGAAATCGTTTTCAATACCAAGTTTGGGTGTTTGTGACGTCGCAATTCTTCGAGTATGCGATCTTCATTATCATTCTACTGAACACAACAACATTGGCCATGAAGCACTATCCGCCGGATGTTCAAATGGACAACGTTCTCGATATTTTGAATTTGATTTTCACGGGAGTATTCGCATTTGAAGCGCTGTTCAAGATCATTGCATTGAATCCGAAGAACTATTTTGGCGATCGTTGGAACTCGTTCGATTTCATTATCGTTCTTGGCTCCTTCATCGACATTATCTACGGAAAACTGAGTCCCGGCTCGAACATCATTTCCATAAACTTTTTCCGTTTGTTTCGCGTTATGCGTTTGGTCAAATTGCTTAGTCGTGGTGACGGTATTCGAACGCTGTTGTGGACGTAAGAACTGAAAACCTTCGATTGTGTAACCAATTTTGTTTTAGGTTCTTCAAAGTACGCAATCGGTTTTCAAGTTCATCGACTGAATTTTCATGTTCAAAAGCAAATATATTTTTTGAAAAGATCTTGTTGTGTTGAATACTGAAAGTTGAATTGATGAACTTGAAAACCAAAATGAAACTTTTAGAGTTTATCGGTAAGAAGCTACTTTACTGTCAATCGAACGCAATTGAATGTTTCAGGCTCTTCCTTATGTTGCTCTGCTTATCATTTTACTGTTTTTCATTTACGCGGTCATTGGAATGCAAGTTTTTGGCAAAGTTGCTTTGGACGATAACACACACATTCATCGCAATAACAACTTCCATACCTTTCCGGCCGCCGTTCTTGTTTTGTTTCGTTCGGCCACAGGTGTTTCGCGTTGAACAAAGCAGAAGTTAATCGCAAGCATTTTAGGTGAAGCGTGGCAAGAGATCATGTTGAGTTGCTCAGAACGCCCAGAAGTTAAATGTGATCCGACCAGTGACGATTATAAGAACGATCCGAACGCTCTGTGTGGTGTTGATTTTGCTTTTCCGTATTTCATTTCTTTTTTCATGTTGTGTTCATTTCTGGTAACTATAAGCCATTGACTTGTAATCGAAAGATGTTTAGGTCATCAATTTGTTTGTGGCGGTTATCATGGACAATTTCGATTACTTGACACGCGATTGGTCGATTCTTGGGCCTCATCACTTGGAAGAGTTCGTTCGTTTGTGGTCAGAATACGATCCCGATGCGAAAGGTCGAATCAAACATTTGGACGTTGTCACTCTTTTGCGTAAAATATCACCACCTTTGGGTTTTGGCAAATTGTGTCCGCATCGGTTGGCGTGTAAAGTGAGTCATTTTGTGGATTATGAACAATCGTCGATCTTGTGATTTTAGCGTTTGGTATCAATGAACATGCCATTGAACAGTGACGGTACGGTGTGCTTTAATGCAACATTATTCGCTTTGGTTCGAACAAATTTGAAGATCTACACCGAGGGAAACATCGACGAAGCAAACGAGCAACTTCGCGCGGCAATTCGTCGAATTTGGAAACGAACTTCAGTTAAAATGTTGGACGAAGTTGTACCACCGGCTGGACGTAAGATTCTACTTCGAAAAGAAGTACATTCACTGAAATTCTGTTCTTTAGGAGATGATGATGTGACTGTTGGCAAATTCTACGCTACGTTCCTGATTCAAGACTATTTCCGACGTTTCAAAAAGCGAAAGGAATTGGAATCGAAGGGTGTGATTCCCATACAAAATACTCAAGCAATGGCGCTACAAGCTGGATTACGAACTTTGCACGAGATTGGTCCTGAATTGAAACGTGCGATTTCTGGCGACTTGGAAACCGATTTTGTTGGCGAGTTGGACGAACCACAACATCGGGTAAACACCTTAATTGCACTGCACCTGCTTGAAATAACGCAACGTCATTTTGGACGAATTGTGCCACTTTAGCCAAAAGCTACACGACTGTTTGTCTTGTAATTGGAGAAGCGCACAACTTTCGGTGTAACAGTCGACTTCAGTTCAAAATCTAAAAATTTTGTCCACAATCTTCTAGATTAAGAAATCGGATACGCGCAGAAGATCCTTCGAATAAAAACCGTTTTCCAGTCTAATTGTTCTAATTTGTCCATTTCAGCGTGCTCACTCCCTCTTCAACAACCTTGTTAACGCCTTCAGTCCGAATACTGTGAGCAAAGCTCCGTATCCTTCGTACGGGGAAGCCAAAGAAGACGGGAAACTGTTACCAGTGAGAAGTGAGTTTATTGCTAATTTGTATTGTACGGTCGAAAGGCAACTTATTCACGCTCATTTATTACAATTCGCATTTCAAATAAGCGAAACTGCCAAAAACATTTCATGTCAATTCGCTCATGAATTCGCAATTTCTTTCTCCTCTCCACTACACACCTGCGACCAGTTGGGTTTCCAGTCGTTTGTGCGTTTAATGAAGAATTTCTGTTTTACAATTTGTTTGAAACGCACGTCAAGTACCCACTCCTCAACGGGTGTTAAACAAAAACAAACGGCTGGAGGCCGGAAAACCAATTTCGCGTGGACAGTCGGTGGTTTGCAAATTCTGTCAGACTCAAAATTCTTCTTCCACCTTTTCGAGGCACATGTCCGGTGACATATGAAAAGCCCTAAATATTTATTTTGGTTGCCTTCCAAACACCATATTTCAAATCCAATTTCAACGCAATCAGTTCGTAAAATCCCTCATCTCTTCTTAATGCGTTTCAAATCTCCTGGGATCTTCAGATCGTTTTTTGATGAAACCGGAGGGGCGGAGATTGAATTCTTCTTTTGGTTTTATGCCGAGAAACTCACTACACATCATAATGTTCCGGTGTTTTTGAATGTCATTTTACGCAAATGCATCTTCTCGTCGTCTTTACATCAATTATTAAAAGAACATTAAATTATTGAGAAGATGTTGAGCAAAGAACGCGATTCGGTCTTAGCTTCTAATCTTCTCAACTTTTCAGTGGACGGATTGTCTCCAACACATTCGATTGCAGCCGCCGATTTGGCTGGTCATCCGCTTTCTGGCAGTTTGCATCGGGGAATGCCAACCAACAACTCGATTAACATTCCACATCACATCAACTACGCGCCCAATGGCGGCACCCACATGGGCGGCTACGGAAGTATCGATTCACCACCGCCGCTCAATGTTCATCGGCCTGCTGACGACTTTCGACATGGCCGAACTGCAAATGGTGGACCGTACGTTGGAACTGGTCGACGATTACCGAACTTAGCTGCATTGTACGGTCGAACTGCTTCAACGGAGTCGCAACAACCGTTAAATCCATCTGATTCACGCGATTCTTCTTTGGGACCACAACGTGGAATCGATCCAGCCATACGACGGCGTATTTATGCTAATAGAGAGTAAGTAAAACACTTTGTTTAATCACTTCTATTTACATTTAGTATGCCTGCTGATTCCGATGAAGATGATTGGTATGAGCGTCAACAACAAATCGATGGAATAAATCGTTCCGACGACGAGATTCAACCTTTGAATCAACATGGATCGATTTTGCCGCCAATTTCGCCACCATTTCATCAGACCTTACAGTTGGCACGATCGCAAGCGTGTGCAATGGCCGGATTGACGGGATCTACGGGAATGCATTTAATGGATGGCGATTTGTCAGATGAGCGGCCATATCGTCCGGTTCAAGACGGCAGACAACTTCGACTTCCAACCGCCGATCATCGACGGACTTTGTTGCGTCCCGCTGAGCCAGAAGACTACGAACGTCACGGCTACAATGTTCCTCCGCGGCTATTGGCCCGACAACGTGGTAACGGCGCTCCAGCTTCTGCCCAATTGGCCGATCGACTTATTGGCGAAGCGCTTGAATCAACTCCCGGACTTAGTCGTAAGTTCTTGTTGAGTTGTAATTGCTAATTTCGAATTCAGGTTATATGGATCCGGGAGTTGTTGAAGTTGCGCGTCGTGAGTTAGCTGAAGCGTATCAGTTGGATGATCGACAGTTAGCCAACGCTGCTTTTGTCACTCTAACCGATCCAACTTACTTGGCTCATTGCGGCGGAGTGCATCCGACGGAATTCAACGACATCAACCAGTACAGCCGTCAGTCGCTTCTTCGTCCGGCGGTTACGAATTCCGGACCAAGTGGTCGAGAGACGATGGCAAATCCGAACGGAAATGCGGACGATGATCTATTACTTGTGACTACGTTGTAAATACGCAAACTCTCCAATTCATGGATATGATTGAACTCTTTGGCAGATGTCTTTCTTTTCGTTTTCTACGTTTGGTGCTCCTTATTCATTTCATTGGGTTCTTCCAATCATTAGCAATAATAAAAGAAAACCTACTCATTTGGCCTTTGAAACCCGAATCGAAATTTTTTATTTTGCTCATATCCCCGATTTCGTTGACATCGATTTGTAATTTTCCTTCCCAACAAAGGAGTTACATTATCAGTCGTTGGATGAGATTAACCATTAGACTTCCCATTCATAGGCATCATTGTTTACGCTCAACTATACCGGTGATTGTTTTTTCCTAAGACAAGTGCATTTTCTATGACCATTGGAATATTTTTGTACTTATTTGTTGGCCATATGTTTGTGTCTACGGTTTTCGAGAATAAAAACATCGAAGATGACTGTCGATTGTGGTTTAAGACACCGGAAATTTTGATCTCTTCGTTTAACTTCCGCCAATTTTTGGGTCGTCTGTTGTCTCGGAAAGTTGCTCGTGATTCGAGGGCACACGAAAGTGATGGAAAGAACCGTTCAGTTTTGTCTTCCGCGCACGCCCGCACTTTTACCGTACGGACACGACGTGCTTTCAAACTCTGCGCGCACGTTCGTTTATCGGTCTTTTAAGTGACTCAAAAAACGTTGCGCGAATTTTTCGTTCGATCCTCGGTCCTCGTTTCCGCCTCATTTGTTCGGTTTTCTGTTCGTTCTGATTTTCGCTCTCGAACATTTCCGTTGGATAATCGCATTCGACCCGCGAATGTAAATCGGAATTCACGTCGATGCTTTCGACTGCAGTTTCCACGCTCTTCGCACGAAGATCACCACCTTCTCGCGGCCATCGAATTCCACGAGTTTGCCAAAATGAACCGCTCGGTACAAACAGCGACCATCCACCCTCGACTTCAACTCCACTTTTACGTCATAGTTTGCGTCACAATCGAACGTTCGCTTGAAATTCCCGGAACGGTCAAATTGGACGAATTCGCACCTTCTGATCGTTCAACTGCTCGCTTTACCGTAGAAGCACTTTCGATTCAAATCAACCAATTTGCCCAACGAACGCTATTTAATAGGCGATCAGCTCAGTTTGCAAACAGCAGTTTGATCGAGAGTGCAACTCCGTTAATTACAAGGATTCTTTTCACGACTATCTTCGCAATAGTTGACCGTAATTCTCATTCAGTTTCCTATCTTCTATTCACAACCACGACCCGTCAAGGCAGAAAGGGAACGTTTGACATCGACCGTTCTCTTGCTTTCCATTCTGTTCGCTCAAATGACGTCAAGTCGACGGGCGAACAGTTTGAAAGTGGTGAACTGAAGTAGTAACGACTGCGGACTGTTTTTCGATTTGCGGTCGGTTGAAACTGCCGACCCATCAGTACCGACAAAACCCGGTTTTCTCATTTTCTTATAGCACCCGAGTATTTGCAAATGAAAGACGTTGCGGGAGTTGTTTTCAAATTAAAATTTTTCGTTTTCAGTTTTCGGATTCTCAAACAGATGCTTCGAAATGCTCAACTCGTATAATATGAACGAATCTTCTCCACTTCTAGAGACGACTTCAACGACGACAGGTGGACGAACGATCAGAAACTGCGCGGTGTGCAACGACTCTCCGGCCAAATTGCATTACGTTCGTTTCAACTGTTGCCTTCATTTGGATAACAAATCGATTTCAGGGCGTTTTAGCGTGTTTTGGTTGTAAAGGTGAGACTTTTAATCGTGTAACACAATTCGGTTTTCAAGGCTTTTTCCGACGAGCAGTGAAAGAAGGACGAAACAAATACATTTGTCGTTATGATAAACAATGTAAAGTCGACAAATGTAAGTCAATGTTGCACATCCGTATCCTATTCGAACGATTCAGATGAACGTAATTCGTGCAGATGGTGTCGATTTAGAAAATGTTTACTTGTTGGCATGTAAGAAAGTTTCTTAACTGATTTCTCATCTAAACCGAACATCTAGGAATCCGGACTCAGTGCGTCCCGATCGCAATGATTCAACAAGTCGGCAGAAAAGTAAACTAACGAAAACAAGTAGCACGAGTTTGAAATCCGTTCACTCATCTTCACATTTCCGTCTTTCTCGACAAGACTCCGGACGTCCGTCAGCATTGACCAACGAGGAGACTAGTGACGAAGATCCGATGAAACCGCTAAGTCCTTCTCACCGTCAGCTCTTATCTTCGATAATCAAATTGGATGCAAAATGTACGCGTGATTGTGCAAATCAAGTACCAGAATCAGTACGAAATTTCACACTAAAAAGTTTGATTAACGAAAGATTGCTATGTGCCGACGATCAACCGCGTCCAAGTCCAAGTATCTTTGAAGCTCAGGATCCATCGATTTTTGCTTTATGGCGAATTGTAATTGTTATCGATTGGGTCAATGGGATTTGTGCGATGGCAACTGAAAGGAGTGCCGATTCTACTACAGAAACAATCACAGTCGAAGATAAAATAGCAATGGTTCAGAGTATTTTTTCTCGGTTGGTCGTTCTACGAATCTGCGCCAAACATATTCGTGATGAAAACTCGAATATCAGCAACGAGACCTCCGATCTTACAATCTTGCGATCGTTGATGGCACAAGAAGACACTGACGGATCTATTGAATCATTGAACTCAAATGCAATGTCTATTGATGACATCATTCGTCCGCTTCGTCGTTCCAATGCCACAAGCGCCGATTTGCTGTTGCTTCAAGCAATTTTGACCGTTGATCCGGCAATAAAGGGTATTCGACCGGCAGCATCCGATCTACTCGCTACCATGCGAAATCGTATTCTTGAACTCATGGGACAAAACCTTAAACGCGGAAGTTTGAATGAAAGACGATTTGGATCAACGATCGCCACTTTTTCACCAATTGGAAACTTGTTGCTCTTAACTCCAACTATCATGGTAAGACAGTGATTGAGATATTTTTATTGCAAGAATTCAGATAATAGCCGACCATGTAACTACGTATCTTAGACACAAGTTTCCACTTGATCAACCACAATCACCGACCTCTTTACCGCACTTAGGAATTCTGCAAACATTAGCGCATCCCGATACAACCGACTATCTACGATTTCCACAGCTCAATCGTAAACTCTTTGGTAGTGCAATTACTGGAAGCTTAACAGAAAAATCTGTTGACTCCTTATGTTCGCCAACAGAATCAATAACTCAACAATCGACGAACGATAATGTAACTCAGATGCCTGCAAATGTGGTAGCTTCACATGCTTATAGTCGATGGCAGTCATTTGCAAACGCTTTTAGTGGAATACAAGTAAAATTGTTTTCACGATTGCTATTGATCGCAGTTTTTAGGTTCCAAATACTTTGAACACGTATAACACACCGAATACTCCTAACTTCTCGCTGGTCTCGGCACTAAGTCCCGGTTCATCAAGCTGCTCGTCATTGTATTCAACATCTCATCTTTTCCCCGCTCAACCATTACCCGAACCGTCGGCCTCAACCACAAACAATATTTCCAATGTCAACAACGGTCAGTTGAATAGCAATACATCGCCTGCTTATTTGAATCAACAAACTCAATTTCCACCTCCATTAACGTTTGTAACCGCACCAACTCCTTCACCGACTCGGTTCTTCAACACGCCCTCGCCATCAGCTCAATTGGATCCAATGCTTAGCGTCGATGGTCGTCTACTTGTTGCTGCTTCTTGTTATCAACCACAACTGTCGCCAATTCAAACACAACCAATGACTGTTGGATTCGTTAATTCAAACGTCAACAATGCAACAACAACACGATTGCAAACATCAAATCTCGAGGTCCCCGTCTCGTTCACGGCTTATGGGAATGTTAACTCGATGGCTACAACCACACAGAATTCAACGACGGCGGCATCAAAAGTCATCCCGAAATTGCCGTTGCAGTTAACGAAATCAATCGAAGAAATGCTAAGACCTGCGGGCGGAGATTCGCTGCAAACCGACTGGAGCAAACCGTTAGCTATGGATTGGGCAGACTTGAAGGTCTCGACTCCCGCGTTTAATCGAGAAGTTGTGGCCAAGTTCTTCCCGGAATGCGCAAATGCCAATCTCTAATTTGTATTCTCTTGTAGTTGATTGATTTCTGTTCATATCGTTTAATGAGAACTGTGCCCACAAGCAAATCGATACTTGCCCTCCCCCATTTTTCTTCTTCGTTTTGTTGTTTCTTGTGGGCCGATTCTCCAACGATTTTTGTGTTAAATAAACAAAATCTCTCTTCCAAACAGGCAATCGCATGCGCAAACGATTATGCAAAGTTCGTTACAGTTTCCTAGTCCGTTGACGCAAATCGAGAGACGCAAAATGTTTTCGGTAGTTGATACCAGAAAATCAGTTTTTCGCTCATCGAAACGTTTTTGGCGCCCATCAACTGAAAGTGAGTACGCGGTTGTTTCGTGTGCGTTTTTATCAGTAAACCGTTTAGTTGATTGAGAAAACAATCAGCGCGAAAATGCGATGTTTCCAACGAAACGCAGGTTCGTTTTGCATCGTATTGCACAAGAGATTTGTTGTTTTACAGGATGGACACGTTTATTAAAGTTTTGTCGGAAGAATCTCCTTCTTTCATTGACCATCTTATCCGTGATCATCGGCCTAGTTTTGGGTTTCACTCTTCGACAAATGGAACTATCACAAGAATCAGTTCTGATCATAAACTTCCCCGGTGAAATTTTTCTTCAGGTTCTAAAATTGATGATATTACCGTTGATTTTTTCGTCTTTAGTTTCTGGTTTGTTTTTCAAGGTTTTCAGAATTACGTGTTTACTTAGCTTTGGCTCAACTGGATGCAAAAGCGGCCGGTCAGATGGGAATTATAACCGTCGGCTATTATACAACAACGACCGTTCTGTCAACGATTGTACGTGATCGTTTGCTGATTGTTGTTTATAGCCTTTAGACTGGCATTATACTTGTTTTGACTATTCATCCCGGAGATCCACTAATCACTCAAGGAGCATCTTACGAAGTTCACGAACACAGCGCCGTTTCTCCGTTGGATACGTTTCTCGATGTCGTCAGAAATATGGTTATCATTGATTTGCACTTAGTTAGAACGTTTGTTTAGTTTCCAGAGAATGTGATTCAAGCAACATTCCAACGTGTTCAGACTGGTTACTATCAAGTCAAGCCGAAGACCAATCAACCAAATGCACCACCAATTATAAAGAAGCGAATTGGTTATGTGGAGGGAATGAACATCTTGGGTGTGTCGAGCAAAATATGAAATTTAGAAATGAATGGACTTAGGAGTAATCGTATTTTGTACGGGATTTGGTATTGTCATCTCGCAGTTTGGCGAAAGAACGCGTATAATTGTCGATTTCTTTGTGATTCTTGAGGCCGTGATCATGAAATTGGTTGAAGTGAGTGATGGCTCTTACAAACGACTTCATTTTTAGAATGCAGACATTCATGTGGTTGGCACCACTGGGAATCATTTGTCTGATTGCCGGAAATATTCTCGAGTTAGAAGACTTAAGCGATGCGTTGGCAATTTTGTTCATGTACGTAATTACGATCCTCAGTGGACTTGCAATACACACTTTTTTTACGATGCCCGGTCTGTATTTTGTTTTGACTCGACGAAACCCGATGATCATTGTGAACGGAATGGCTCAGGCACTTGTGACTGCTTTTGGCACAGCATCCGGGTGAGCGAAAACATTTGAATTGTGCTGATTGTCGTGTTTAGTGGTGCAGCATTACCAGTTTCCATGCAGTGTATGGAAGAGAATTTGAAAGTAGATCGACGTATCACACGATTTGTTTTACCATTGGGCTCGACGATCAATCTCGTAAGTTCTTAAAATTCACTAGAACCGTATTATATTATCCTTGGGTTTTCAGGACGGGAATGCGCTTTACGAAGCTGTCGCGGTAATTTTCATTGCTCAACTAAACAACGTGACACTTTCAATTCCCGAGGTTTTGACTATAAGGTTTTTTCTTTGGATTATTGCAATCAATTTGATTTTCAGTCTGATTGCAACGATTGCATCACTGGGCTTAAATTCGGTGCCCGCGGGATTGGTCAGCATTCTGCTTATCTTAAATACTGTCGACTTGCCAACAAAAGACATTTCGTTGTTAATTACCGTTGATTGGTTAATGTAAGTCTTGAAAGATGAATTAGTTCATAACTCAATGGTTCTAGCGATCGAGTTCGAACATCGGTTAATGTTCTTGGCGATGCGTTTGCTGCCTCGGTTGTGGCTCATTATCTTCAAGACAATTTGCAAGCAGCAGACAACGAGTATCAACATGAATTACAGGAGGAAGTTGGCAAGTTTTTCGCATCATCTCGTTCCTTCATTACCATCTTTAGCGCTTCTCAAATCGGCAAACGTGAGTCGAAAACCATCGCTTTCGCGACCAAACGAAATTGTGAGCGATCTTCCATTCCCGACGATAGTAACCGATGTGTTGCAAAGTCGGTCGGCATCGTTTTCCGTTGACATTTTGAGTTGGAGAGATCGTGCGATTTTGAATCGACTGAACAATAAGGTCGCGTTGCCACAAGTCAAACACCTTTGAACGATTGCGATTAAACGATTTTGACGATAGAATTCTTTGCATAAACAAAATAAACGAAAAGTTTAATATTCGAGCAGAAACCACAAGAACAAACATAAAACTTAACGCTACGGATTTCGGTCATAAATTTTTGTTTGAATAGATGAGGAGATTGCAAAATTGGTTGCTTGTGTCGTCAATTGTATTTCTTCTTAACATGACCGGCAAGACGTATACGCAAAGAAGAATTGAGATACATTCTCCAGATGGTAAATTGCTTTCGACAACCTTGCAAGTAAGTTTTCTGTTGTTTTTTGACGATTAGTTTATACACAGAAGACTGTTTCCTACGGCTCAAAAGCGATTCTACCGGACTGTCCAGGGAATCAGAACAATCTTCTGATCAACACAACGATCCTAAAGTCTCTGCCGAGAAGACGGAAATCGATTGCTGAACAATCGGAACGAACTGAATTTGTTGGTGAGTTTTTGCTAATGTCGTGATGATACGTGGTTCCAGACCTTGGATGTGGAGACAGTACTATCTACGGAGATAAATGGTCGCAATTTGATCAAAACACTTTGGTGAGAAGAGCGCGAGTAGTTGAACCACAAATTCAATTCGCTGTTCCGGCCGTTGATTCGTTGAGTGCATTCGTTTACGAAATCAATGCACAACGTCGAAGTCACGGTGTTCAAGAGCTGCAAATTGAAGATCGATTGATGCATATGGCAAAACGAGAAGCAACTCAAATGTCGTTGGATAAACAAATTCGGTGAGTCACGATCTGAAATTTGGACGCGAATATTCGCGCATTTACCCGAAGCAACTGGAAGGGTATGGAAACTACGAGGATTTTCGTTCTTTAGTCACGCTATTCGCCATCATACAAACGGCAAAATGAAGTGCAAAGAGCGTCATCGTGAATCGTACCAGACCGTTCTTGACTTATCATAAATTTGAAATGCAAAACGATTAGCAATCAAGTTTAGAATCTTGGAGAACACGAATGTCTGGATCGGGACCTCGTTGAATGCACCACGTGTTGTTGACGAGTGGGCAAACGAAATGGAGAACTGGAATCGAAATTATTTTGCTGCGCACGATCTTCGCAAAATTGGCATTGGAAAAGCGATCATCGACTCAAAAGAACCACTGAGTATTCTGGTTGTCGTCTACGATTGAAATGTTTCTGTATAATTTTGTGACAAAAATAAAACACTTTTCACTACAAAAAGCATCTTTCCGATTAGAACCATTGAACGCGAAGGTGCTTTTGAATGACATTGAAACAACTCGATTCTTTGGATGAACAACAAATCGAACGACTTAAATGAGTAGAACCACTAGAAACGATCTTAAGAAAACAATTGGACAGCAAGAGAATTGAGGTGCGTTCACAGGAATGAAAGCGAATCCTGGAGGAGATGTCTGAGTTCGTTTAAGTTGCTCAGCAAGTTAATGTGACTGCAATTACGATGTTCGTTTATTTGGCTGTGGATTCAGTTTTGTGGTTGTTTTGTGAACTCATTTGCAGCTTCATCGTGAAATTTGTTGATTCAAGAGTTTTGTTCGACGTATCCCATTAACTGCTGATTAGAAATTTCAAAAAGTCTCCGTAGTCTAATCGGGAACAAGGTCATTTACCGTCGTTCGAAGGTATTGAGAATTTTGAGTAAACTTCGATGGCTAAAGATTTTCATCATCTCAGCGATCTTCAATTGGCGCTCATTTCGTAAGAATTGGCGGAAAGAAATGTTCCGGAAAATGCGAGAAAAAAGTCGAAAAATCTTTGGTACCAACCTTCTCATTTTTGTTTGAATCGTCAGCTCATTAAGTGATCATCGCAAATCTTTTTCAACAGATTTTCGTCATTCAAAACAACGGAACGCCTCGAAATTTCCAGTTGTTTTCATGCAAAAGCAAATGAAGTGGCAAATCAGCGGGACCTCAAAGTCCACTCTCCGTTTTTCGTCTACTCTCCACTTGTTCGGACCAAAACAGAGTGCGTACCAGACAGACGAGGGGGCGGGACCAATGGACGGTTCGAAAGTTCGCGAACCTTCTTCGCTCCAGCCGACAAGGCGAACTGAGGGCTCGCGAATGTTCGCGGTAAAGCCGCAGACTTCGCGAAGTTTCGATGTCTGATTTCAGTAGGGAGAGAAAAATGGTCGCCGCCTTCAAAATACGTTCGCTGTTTCTCGTTTTGCCTCAGTATTCTCAGTCGACAGTTTGGGTTTGGGTCGCTTATGTTGGGTGATTTGTTGCTCCGTTAGAGTCCCATGTCCTTAATCTTGATCCCAACCACTTGATTGCCATTCTCTTCCGTGTATTTTGCGTCATTTCTTTCGGATAATCAATTTATTATTCTTCTTTCAGAAGCAAACTCTTGCTGATTTTCTGTTCTTTTTCGTTCAAAAACCACAACAATGGCCAAGGCAAACGCAATTGGAATCGATTTGGGTACCACGTACTCGTGTGTCGGTGTCTTTATGCACGGCAAAGTCGAGATTATCGCAAACGATCAAGGTAAGCGCATTTGAATTGTTCTCTTGATCACCTTCGTCATTTCAGGTAATCGCACCACCCCATCGTATGTCGCTTTCACGGACAGCGAACGTTTGATCGGCGATGCTGCCAAGAACCAAGTTGCCATGAACCCGCAGAACACCGTCTTCGGTATGTTCAACATAATAATACAAACACTCAAAGACGCCATCATTTCAGATGCAAAACGCTTGATTGGTCGCAAGTTCGATGAATCCACCGTCCAGGCCGACATGAAACATTGGCCGTTCAAAGTCATCAACGCTGAAGGAGGTCGACCAAAAATTCAAGTTGAATTCAAAGGCGAAGTGAAACAGTTTTTCGCTGGTAAGTTAGAAAACAAAAATTGAACACAAACTAATCGCCAACACAACTTTCAGAAGAAATCTCATCCATGGTTTTGATTAAGATGAAAGAAACCGCCGAAGCTTTCTTGGGTTCAACTGTCAAGGACGCTGTCATTACTGTCCCGGCCTACTTCAACGACTCTCAACGTCAAGCAACCAAAGACGCTGGAGCGATTGCCGGCTTGAACGTTCTTCGTATCATCAACGAGCCGACCGCCGCCGCTATCGCCTATGGATTGGACAAGAAAGGAGGAGCGGAACGCAACGTTTTGATCTTCGATTTGGGCGGTGGTACCTTCGACGTCTCAATTCTAACCATCGAAGACGGAATCTTTGAAGTAAAATCGACGGCCGGAGATACTCATTTGGGTGGTGAAGATTTCGATAACCGAATGGTCAACCATTTCGTCGCCGAATTCAAACGCAAACACAAGAAGGATTTGGCCACCAATCCACGTGCTCTTCGTCGTCTACGTACGGCTTGCGAACGAGCCAAACGAACACTCAGTTCGTCAACTCAAGCCAGGTAAACGAAAGAAACAAATCTTGTGAATTGACCATCAGCTTTTAGCATTGAAATCGATTCACTTTTCGATGGTATCGACTTCTACACCAACATCACTCGTGCTCGTTTCGAAGAGTTGTGCGCCGATTTGTTCCGTTCGACCATGGATCCCGTCGAAAAAGCGCTTCGTGACGCCAAAATGGACAAATCTCAAGTTCACGATATCGTTCTTGTCGGTGGCTCCACTCGTATCCCGAAAGTACAGAAGTTGCTTTCTGATTTCTTCTCTGGCAAAGATTTGAACAAGCAAATTAATCCGGGTGAGTTTTCAATTGTCTTTCATGGTGTTATCTGGTGATACGCGCTATTTCTTGAACGCTCGCTCAGCTCATGCTGTCAGCGACATTCTAACTCAACTCGCTCTTTAACTGCGGTCTTTCTCCTTCCGCGTCTCAACGATATCCATCTGAACGTTCAAATTGGTAGATGCATTCAACTTTCGCATTGATGTGCTCGAACTTCCGTTACATTTTTAAGGGATTATAAGAACAAAGTTAATGGAAACATTGAATGGAAAATGCGATTCTTTTTGGTTTAAAAGCTTTTGCGAGATTTTGAATCGAAATGTTGCCTTAAAAAATAAGTTGCGATGAAAATTTAAAACGAGATCCAATGGCAAATCGAGCTCGAGATTAAACAGACAAATCGGATGTTGGTTCGTTTTGAGCGTTGTATACCAACATCGATCGTAGAAGCAAAAGACGTTCAATATGCTCGATCTTCGCTAGTGGCCAAGCAACTCCTCCCGTCTGCGCAAAGCTGTAGAACCGGAGATTGCTGTTTATCAGGTTCTGCAGTTCTATAATTGACTTTCTGTTAGAAGTTCTTTTTTTTACGTACCCAAAAAGGAGATCAATGAGTACTCCAACGCACGCGCCACGTTCTTGCACATCAACTCTGTGTAGACTCTGCGATCGAAATGCGATCTCCCCGAACGCGTGAGTTCGCGAATGATAGAATTTTTCGGGAGGAACTCCTAAATTCTAATGAGTTAATTGACAAACTCGCTGATCACTCACCACGTTGTACAAATGATCCTGTTCACTTGCAAAACATTTTCGTTTTTTTCGATTCAAGTTCGACATCTTTTTCTAAACGCATATTTCCGATTCACAACGTTCGACTAATTTGTATCTGCTTTCAGATGAAGCCGTTGCGTTCGGAGCTGCTGTTCAAGCTGCCATCTTGTGCGGTGACAAGTCGGAGAACGTTCAAGACTTACTGCTTCTTGATGTTGCTCCGTTGTCTTTGGGTATTGAGACCGCTGGAGGTGTCATGACGTCGTTGATCAAGCGAAACACCACCATCCCAACTAAGACTTCGCAAACCTTCACCACTTACTCGGACAATCAACCTGGTGTCTTGATTCAAGTCTTCGAAGGTGAACGTGCCATGACCAAGGACAACAATCTCCTGGGAAAATTCGAGCTTTCCGGAATTCCACCAGCACCACGCGGAGTGCCACAAATCGAAGTCACATTCGATATCGGTGAGTTGAACGAGGAAGCAAAGTAAAGTATAATCGTTCTTTATTTCAGATGCCAACGGTATTTTGAATGTTTCCGCTGAAGACAAATCAACTGGAAAACAAAACAAGATTACCATTACGAACGACAAAGGCCGCTTGTCCAAGGAAGAAATTGAACGTATGGTGCAAGACGCTGAGAAATACAAAGCCGAAGATGAAACTCAACGCGATCGTGTTTCCGCCAAAAACAACTTGGAGTCTTACTGTTTCAATATGAAACAAACTGTCGAAGACGAAAAAGTAAGTTCTTTTGTTTTTTCAAATTAATCGATTTGATCTTTCAGCTCAAAGACAAACTCTCGGCCGAAGACAAAGAGAAGATCCTTCAAAAATGCAACGAAACCATCAGCTGGTTGGACGCCAATCAAGCCGCCGAAAAGGAAGAATTCGAACATCACTTGAAGGAAGTTGAAGGAGTCTGCTCTCCAATCATCACGAAACTCTACCAGTCGGCTGGAGGCGCGGGTGGACCGGGCGCGAATATGCCGGGAGCTCCAGGTGGCGCATCAGCAGGTCAAGCCGGTGGCCCAACCATCGAAGAAGTTGACTAATCGTGCTCTTGACTTTGCCGTCGATCTCGTTCTCTTTTTTGTTCTGTGCGATTTGTTGTTCTATTCCTTAAAAGTGAAACGTCGATAACTTATATAAATAAACCGTGTTGTTTCTATTAAACGAGTTTGAGATTTTTTGATTCGAATCAACGAACAGATGAATTTCGTTGATTTAAGTTTTTTGGTTCGGTTGCCATCGCGATGCGCATTCGAAGATTTGAGGGTCTTGGGCGTGGGCGATGAAAAGGAAAAGGTTAAGGCAACGGCCGACGATGCAAAAGCCGGACAGCGGCAACAACATCCCCAAACGAGTTGGCTCTCCTCCTCATGTGTTGGCGAACCACAGCTGCCGATTTTATTTTTGCCACTCAACCGTCAACCCAAATCGCGGGGACAAGCGGAGCAGCGGTCGTTGATGTTGAGTCTCCGAGTCATTTGCCGGCCCCGATGTTGCTGAGACAACGCGGCAAATCGAACAGCCGGACGCTCTCTATCCCCTCCGTTTCTACCCGATTTGATGAGTCGATTGACGGCGTCTCATTTTCCTTCTTTTCGTCTTAACCGATCGGCCAAATGGGCCGGAGAGTGAGTGAGAGGTCCCGCCAACGATTTCGCCGTTTGGCCGAGTTTTCGCATTTCAGTTGGCCGCTTCGAATGGATTCCCCAGATCCGTCGGTGATCTTTTCTTTTGACTACGATAAGTAGTTGATTGCGTTGGATTTCGGTGGTGGGAATGAGTATCTTCAACAATAGCGTCAGCACTCAATCAGTTTCCACGAGCGTTGACAAGCGACGGCGCAGCGTGGACGAATCAACGTTTTTCCGTTGATCGGGGACTCTTTTTCTTTCGAGGATCGCGCATCAACACACGGCTGCGGTAAGCAGCGTTGGTGAGTGAGTGGAGAAGAAAGCGGGCCAATCTGTGCGATAGATGCGCGTCCTTTTTTCTTGTTGAGCTACGTTTTGTTCCGGTCGCCGTCGCGCTCTTCAAGCGTCGTCTTCTTGTCCTCATCTCAAATCTTTTGCGCTTTGCTGTGAGGGTTGACGTAAAGCTTCGGCGCAGCCCACGTAAAAATCTTGCAGCCGCACGTTTGGGATCTCGCCGAGAGCGAAATCAACGGCGTGCAACTTATTTGAGGACCAGGACCGTGCGATTTCACGCACAAAAACGTTGACAACAAGATCTCGCGCCTTGAGACTCACTGATCGAAAAAACTCTTCAGTTCAACGTGCGCTTGTTTGCGTGATTTGGGACGACGCGTGAAATGCGCGATTGACGACGAAACACGACCGATCGTCTCTTCGGGCCATTCGATTCGTTGGTTTTGTGGGGGGATCTGACGATCCTCGAATCCGCGTTGAGATTACGGTGATTCCGAATCCAAGCAGAAAAGACGCAGTGATATCGCTGCTGCAACTCTTATTATCACTCTTCACTTGCTATCTCCTTGACAGGGCACTTGTTCGATTGTTGAGAAATCGATCCCCGGAACTCGGTGAGCGCTCATTTCACTGCAGTGGCGCGCTCAAATTCAACTTTTCATTTTGCAATTTGCATATCTTTTGTTCCACTTCTGGGGATGTAAAAAAGATTGTAAATTCTTGGTGTTAAGACTGTTTTTTATTCGACTGCTTTCATTTTCGTGTAACTTCAGGGTTTGCGTTTACTCGGTTTGCTTTCAGACGATTCGACGATTGTCGTCTGTTTTTATGCTCCAATTCGGTTGCTGATACCCAAACAGAATCCATTGACGTTATGAACAATAACGAAAAGTGAGTTGCAGTGTTTGGACAAGCGTCTCATTCGGAGGTTTAGAATGAGCATCAAAACGGCACAATTCAACATGAAAGATCCGGACAATTTCATGGAGAAATTCCAGCGGATTTTGAACGAAGCAGCAAGTCCACACGACGACTTGGGCGGATCACCGGATTATGGTGACGATGCGGACGTTTCCCTGGGACGTCATCAGATACAATTCGACAAGTGCGTTGAAGAAACGGTAGTCGATAATAACACTAGCGGTTTAGGGATCCTGCTGAAACTCGCGCTCAACTGATCAATTTGGTTCGACGTCATCCCGAACTATACGATAAGAACAATCAACTCTACAAAAACAACGCTCACAAGGGAATTTTATGGCAATCGATTGCAAAAGAAATGGGAAGCCCGGCAACTGGTCAATTTTCCTCGTTTATGATGGTGTTTAATTTGGTTCTTTAGGCAAAAAAGTGCGCGAACAGTGGTCATACATGCGACGAAAATACGAAGAAGAATACTTCTCGCGTAAATCCGGAAACGCCCCAACGCCGACTGATCCATCGAAACGTCATTTGTTTACTTACGATCAACTTTCATTTTTGGAACCGTACATCACTGGTGAACGAACAACCGACTCACCGAATCCACCAAACCCAACGGCTACCGGTCTACGTTTTGATCCACTACTTTTGGACGATGTTACCAATACAAATGGACATCAGACGAATGGCGTTGAAGATGGAAAAGTCATTGAAGATCCGTTTGGTTATCGTGATTCTGATCGAATTAATTTGACCGATTTGATTCTGCAACTGAGCAACGCCGCACAAAGACACCAAAATGGAACAAACCTCTTCGACGACTCAACAACCAATCAAACAACGAATGGGCGAATTTCTGGTCCTCCTTCATTAGGTCATTTACCAACTTCTGAGTCGATTGATGTTCCGAGTGAGTTGATTTAATTAATCGATTGTTTTACCCGTTTTTTAAATTTAGAATTTTCAAATCGTGGCTCCAAAAAACGAAAACTTCAGGATAGTGAAGCTGTTTCTATTGCGGCACCATCGTCAGGCGGTGGAACACCGCCCAAATGCACGGCTTCTGCAACGGCAATTCGACCAATGTCTCCGTTGAATGGCACCACAGCGCCAATGAGCATGGACGTTGCTCAGCTGAACGAAAGTGTCTTGCGTTTGAGTCGATGTTTGGAAGAACTGATGCCGCGAGCTGCCGAAGACGAGTGCGAACTGTTTGGTCGACAAGTGACCAACGATCTTCGAACGTTAAGTCCACGTTCACGTTTGGTAGCCCGTAAACGAATGGCCGATGTGCTTTTGGATTTGCTTTTGGAGGAACAACGAAACGGAACCGAAATGAACGACGAAGAATTGGAGAAACGAAAATTGGCGTTGGATCAAGAGGGAACACCGTCGCCATCTGATTAATCGAGTCTAATATCTCAGTCTCTTTGTACACATTCATTTTCTAGTCTCTTTTTGTTAAACTTTATTGCCGGTCTATATGATTGAATTCAAGTGACTACGGAAAAATCAAAAACCGTCCGCATTTTCTATTTTGCCTTATTTTGGAGTTTGTCATAATCAGCAATTTCTTTGTCATCTCATGAGTAAGCTACAGCAATCAAATCAGAATACTCGTTGCTATCTTTCTCCTAATCTCATTATTAATCGTCTGTTAACTGCAATGTATCTCAGGTCTTCAAATCGCGAAACAACTTCTTCAATTCAGTTGCTCATTTTCTGTTGTTGGTTCCGATTTTGCCATCTGAAAAATCACAAAGTCATCTCAATCTCGACTCTTCGGTCTAATCGAACTTTGCAATCGCATTGATTCTCAATATTTTTTCAGTCAAAACTGTTTTGAACGTTGTGATAATACGGCAACATCTTGTTCAGATTAAATTTCCATTTGACTCTCAAATGTTGTTTATGTACAGAAAGGGGATCTAAAGCATTCAGTTAACTACAATCGTTGGATAAGAAGAATTATTGCGCTTAGAACCAAACCACCAATCCAATCGATTGTTCTTGTTCCGTTCGTTAGACAGAAATCATGAGTTCTACACCAACAAGTCGCGTGAGCAACCGATCGATCGTCGTATGCCGCCGTGCAATACGAATTGATTTGGTCTTCGTGCCAAAAATACTCAACGGGCGCTCTGTCGGTGCACGAGAAACTTACGTTGTTTCCGCTCAAACTAGTAACACACCACTTTCCTGAAAACACTCTCGGTTTCCTTCGCTTGCTTCGTTTGTTACCTTCACAAGTGTTCTGAACGGCGCAATGTTCAGGCGAAGATTCAATTCGATCGTGAATTCCTTTTGTAGCCGATTTGATGTTCGTGTGACTGCAGTGAAAGCATCTCAATGTCATAGTGGTGGAAGCTAAGGAGCAGAGCCCCAAAAATGTGAGAATCGAAGACATCAAGATAGTCAGTCGGAGTGGGAACTCATGGAAACAACAAATCGAAATTCTTGGAGGTTTCCTTTTCGAATTGTAAAATGTTCGAGTAAAAAAGCAAACAGAACACCCGCTACGGAAGCAAAGAGTCAACGAACAAAATCGGCGGTGTTTTCATTGACGGAACGACCTTTTCATTAACGTTGACGGTCGGCTGTTTGTTCGAATTAATCGAATGGCCGCGCCCATTTGATTTTTATTGATTAGTCACGACATTCGTGGGAAAGAATGTGAACTGAAGATGCAAAGTGAAAGCTCACGGTTTATTCGAATCAAAGAACTTTGATTTCAAACAGTAACACAAGAGTGCAAGAAGCGCCAAGATCATGTTGAAAACAGCGGCTCTAAAAACAGACCAATTGTATTCTACAGCTACTTTCTCACATCATCAATAGTTTGGGTTTCGTGCAACACGCCAGTCGATTGGAATCATTCAAACAACATTCGTAAAAGACGACGATCGATTCCAATGGACACCTGCAAAATCGATTGTGGTGCTCGACTGCCTACTTACAAAGAGAAAGTTTCGTTTGGTTGCTTGCAATAAGTGGCTGAATGAACGTTGGAAGTTTGCATCGAGTTGACGATTGCACACAACAAACTTGCCATAAGGGTGAGTGTAAGCAACATACAAAGCCAACGCACTCGCCGAGACATGAGACAAAACGTGTCGTTTTCGATGTCAACATTTTGATTCTAAACACATTTCACATGACGATCACTCTCCTAGTTCATACCCGTTGTCCTGATCGACCGGTTAATGCCGATTTGTACATTCTGGAGAAAAAGATGTTTTTTTGTAAACGAAAAAAGTGAGAATGAAAACGACTTCTCGGTGAACATCTGGAGATCTCAGTCGACTTCATAGTCGGCCGTTATTTGCAGCACGTGCAGAAATGAAATTAATGGTCGGATTAAATAGATTTTATTCGTTTGATTTAAAAAGAAACAAATCCCTGCAATTTGTAATGATTTTCAATTTTGCGAAGTAGAAGGAAGCGAAGCCACTTGTTTTTGGACTAAAGTCGTGTAACGAACGTGTTGCCCGAGTTCTTGAACGCTTCGTTGTCGAGACCCAATTCAGATCTCAACAAACGTTCACGATCGTCTTCGATGGACGTGAAATTCGTATATCGGAAGTACAAAAGCGAGAGGATGAACAATGCAATCGTCGTGAACAATAAGCCCGCAGCAATCATAAGCAATCCGACAACCTGAAACTCATCAGTTCATTAAACGAGTAATTGAATTCACAAACCAAATCAGAAAATAGATGTATGGTGGACAAGAAGAACGCTAGAAGATTGCCCAAACCAATGGCAAAGAACCAAAAGGCTTGGGCTATGGTACGCATTGATGGTGGAGCCTAGAATTTGTTATCAATGTATATGGTTGGGAAATGAACTACTTGTGTATAAAAAAGTTCAAGTCCCGTAATACTAAAAAGTATCTCCGCTACGGTCATAAGAAAATATTGCGGAAATTGAACGATTATGCTCATGAAATTTTGTGGTTGTATTTGATGTAACAAAGCAACGTTATTCTAAAAGTATCAACTTCTATATGAATATTGTTTGTTTTTTACTGCCGAATCGTCCAAAACACTTCCACTAATTCCGACAATCAGTGTGTAAACGCCGCCAATTCCATCAATCTTAAACTCAGCTCCTTTGACCGGCTCGTAGTTTGTGGTTGTTTCTGAGGTTGTTGGATTGGCCAATTTCTGAACGTAGAAGACTTGAAATTCACCAGAACCCAAACGAGCAGTTGGCGGATAAAAAGTGAAATGAGCTCGACCTTAACCAATTAATGCGTGTAATTTTAGTTCAACTACCTTGTGGGTTATCGCCAACAGGTGGGAATGCGCGTAGTATTTGGTTGGTCCACGATTCAGCAGGCCATTCGTAATAACCACTAAGAAAACTAAAAGACGTTGTGTAATTTGTCGTCTCACCTCGGATCCATCGGATTGCAAGCGGTCACATTGGGATCTTGCCGACAAACTGCCAACGCACCACTGTACGCGTTCAATGCCTCTATTTCACTGTTTAGTCCGGCACAAGCACCCCAGGACTTGATATTTTGAGGCAAGAATTTACACGGAATTGCCAAATTAACACTAAAGAAATCGTTTATGATCGCATCTTTCTTTTCAAATAACCTTATCGTATTCAACCCTTTTCCTTCCGTTGGTTTTTGAAAGATCGCTTCATTACTAAAAACACCTTGAGGTCCGATGACCAAATAGTACGCAGAACCCGGAACAGCGGTTATCGAATGCCGAATAAGTGAATGACCAGAACACGAACTAAATATAAAGACTGTAAAAACAATGTTCAAAATAACTTGCCCATTCAGTTTAATTCCAACTGTGATTCTAGTCTCCTCTTCGATAGGTATGTGATAGACTTGACGTTGCATGAGAAGTGGATTATCGATGAGCGATTTACCGCCCGGTATCACTGCGGGAGTCGCATATCCGGGAATATCAGCTATCATAGCATTACAACCCGATGGAAAGATGTTGACGACCGAGAGAACAGCGTTTCCAGAATTTGGTGGTGTTGGCATCGTTTGCTGAAGTTTGCTTGTAAGACGTTAAAATTTCAGATCTTACTGAAAGACCCATTTGTATCACCGCACTGAAACCAAAAGCCATAACGGCAAAGAACCCGCCGATTATCATTCGTCTCAGATACCTTCAAAGAAATGTTCTTGACTACAAATCAACGGAATTGAACGCACGTAATTCGAACACCACACATTCCCAAATACGGAAATACCATACATTGAAAGAATGGAATCAATAAGACCAACATTCCAATTTCAACAAGAAACATTCGATTCGGCAAAATTACTGTCATTTGACTTATGTGCGGTTCCATTGAAGATGCTTGAATTAACCACAAGTTGCTCTAAAAAACGTCGATTTTCAACGTTCTTTTCGTGAAGTTGACCTGTTGCTCATATAAGGCCCAGAAGAAGACAATCGGTATCAAAATGATAATCAAGCGAATCATAGCCTTAATTTCATCGAGAAATTTCGCCTGAAATTCAACTTCTCAAACGAGTTTCACTGCAAGCGGTTACGTGAGGACAATTTGGAGAAGCGCCGGTTGGACGGCCACGACTTGCTTGAATGCACTCTAAACTCTTACTGCAATCGTGAACGTCCAAGTAATGATCGATCCAATAATCACGATTCGGTCCAATCTTTTTGAATTTACAATACAAAGCCACCCAAAAGAACAAATGTCTCGAGTGAAAAGAAAGAGCAATTGGTTACCTTAATGACATCGAGTACTCGAAGAACCACGTTCTCTGTTGGATTCGATGGTGTGTAGAGACACATTCCGGCTCCGAAAGCAGCCACTGATATTAGAATCAACAATGCGAATAACCCAAAAGCAAACGGGTAACAACTGTTTTGATTAAGACATGGAATAACTGAAATCAGTGATAGTTGATTGAACGATGAAACAACCAACTTCCAAAAACCGGAACAAACAGCGTACTGAACACACCGCCAAGACTGACGAGCAAATAGAACAGTGCAAAATACGTAGAAATCATACTAACATGACTTGGTTTGAACTGATCAGCTCCAAAAGTTGTAAGACACGGCTTTACACCTCCCGATCCAACGGCTATGAGGAACAAACCAAAAAAGTCCAGATTCGGATGATACGGTGAACCCATTGGTTTCATTGACGAGTATGTGAGTACGCACAAACCAACGATATAAGCGATTGACATGCAAATAATTGTTCTGGAATCAGTTCGAAAACACTTTTAGAGAACTGAAGACGTACGGAAATTTCCCCAAAAAACTATCAGCTAAAATCGCACCCAAAAACGGAAAAACATAAGAACCGAAGAGAAACGTTTGAAGAACGAGAGTCGAAGTCACTGGATCAGCACCAATCGTTTTCATGAAGTAAAGCGCCAAAGTAACTGAAATCAGAAGTAATCGCATGAAATCGAATCAGAAGACCTTTGATTCCGTAGAAGACAAAACGTTCAAAGAAGTCGGCTGCAAAAATCAATAGTGAACCTTTGGGCCAAGAGGCGGCCATCCCACAACATGTCTGCAGTCGAAGGCTCAGTAATTAGTAATAGAGAATTCGATTACCTGGGGCTCAGGCTCCGTTTCTACCGGAAATTCGAGTTTGGGGAATAGAGCCGCCTCCCCTAAGGCATTCATTTCCGTTGTGTTTCCGTTGGACGCCAATGTTGCTGTTGGTGATGAATAGTGAAAAAACGTTTGGATCAACTCGAAGCGAAATCCCGAATTGCGTCGAAAATAGAGCAGTCAGAACTAGACGAGTAGTTTGAAGTTGTCGACTGATCGATTCATTGACTGACAAAACGGAGGCCCTAAAAACCGCCAACAGCGATCAGCGGCAGTGCGAGAAATCCGCGTAATCCACCGTCCCATTTGTAACTCGTGGGTCTGATCGAACTCAAAATTTTGTGTCGTTTGAAAATGGAGCACGAGGGTTTCGGAAAAAACGGTGAACAAAAGCATGTATCTTAACCAGTTTACGCACAAGTTGAATCAAGGTCTAATCATTGTTTATTTAGATTTACACGAATGAGAAAGTCGAATGTACAAAATGAAATGTTTGTGTCGATTGAAAAAATCAAATAGACCGAAGAGTCGGATCATTTTTAAGTTACAATCAAATAGTTGGAATCAGGTAATCGAATCAACGGGAGTCAAAATGAGATGAGGAAATCACCGGCATCATATGTACAAACACGACCAACAAGTCACCCAAAACAAACTTCGACCCTTCAGTTTTCCCGCAAATTAAAGTCAAGAGATGCTAAAAATTGGACAAAATAATCTGAAAGTTCTCATCCCTTTTGTTACAACTTATAAACTGCAGATAATATCGAAACAACTGACGATATCGATCCGAAAACATACAATAGATAGAAAAGTTGATTGATGCATTGGTCATAACAAAAAAGTTGGACCATGGAACGAACGTCACGTAAAGATCGTATAACTCCAGCTTCTCCATTATGTTGACAACAAATCCCTAAACAATATTAGTCGAATGTTTTATGCAATTGAAACTTACAAGTGTGTTACAGAAGAAGAAAGCCAACACGATTGCGACGAGCATAATTGAAGTCTTAATTTCTTTTGCTAGTTCCTGTTTACGTGTTACGTCCATTGTTAATTTTGAGTGCACTTGTCTTGATCGATGAATTGCAAGTATAACCATCGAATTAACAACGATCAGAATGGCGAATGGAACAACAAACATAATCAGCGTGTACGCCCATTCGTAAAACACCTGCATGTACAACGGATCCATACGCAATGCAGTGGGACGTAGAACCGGAAGTTCAACGTTAATGGGAACCATTCGACAAACGCGGATTACTTCCACCTGAATGTCAAAATAACTTGAATACCAACAAAGTTACGAACCTCAAAGAAACGTGTTGTGTTGAATAAAACAGCAACCAAAATGACGCAAAATATCAAACATTTCACGTTTCTGGTTTCCAAAATGGCACTCGCTTTGAAGGGCAAACAAACACCAACAAAACGATGCAACGACATTGCAGCGGTCATCCAAACACTGATCGTCTGTGCTAGGGCCATGAAAGCGTACAAGTAAGGAGATGTTGAGTAGCCGACGGCTGTCAATCGCCACCAACGCGAAAGTTCACCCAAACGTGGTAGAGTTAAGACGAAGAATGCGCCAATCAAAATCACTCCATCACTGACGGCTAGAATCAACAGATACCAATTAACTCGTTGAACTCTCATATGCCGGTTTGAGAATATCAAAACTGATAGCGCGTTTGCCACAAGACCAATGCAGATAAATGGAAGTGCGACGACCCCTAAATCAGATTCAAAAAACAACGAATCAAGTGACATACCCAGTAGCCATTTTTCCGTTGTCTCGTAATGTTCATAGTTCTCCATGCAAATTACTTCAGACGTGTTAGTCGAATCATCACTGTCGACTATGTCGTTCATTGCCGACTAGATGAAATTATACCTAAAACAACACTCGACACATTGAATCAGCAGTAATTGTCACGCAACTCGTTGTCGACTGTTTGGCCACACGCGACGTTAAGAACAATAGAAATTCAGGCCTACGGTGTATTTTAAAACGTGTGGTCCGATAAATACGAGAATTAGCAATAATAAAAAATTAGGTTTTGGAAAGTTGGGTTTCGAAGTTTGTTCAAATTTTCTGATTTCAAAGATAACTTTAAAAAACGAATTCGAGGCTTCGAAACAAAGTGTTCGATTTTTGAGTTTGTTTTTTTCTTCCGACACACACACCGAAATCCGTGACATTTGGATTTGAAAAGAGCGCTGTGGTAGTCCAAACACTTCTGATTTAGAGGTAAGAACTCAATCACAGTCAACAGAAAACCACGTTAAGGTATTGACAGAAGAGTTTAGAACAAAGTGATAAGCCAACTGTAAAAAGAACAATGTTGAATGACAAAGATCTCGTTAGGTTTCCAGAGTCTCAACATCATTTTCGTCAACGATCGAACATCTCAATTGGGAAGCACGCAAAGTCATCTTACGGTCTTTGGGTCTTAAGCCCAAAAGTCTTCTGCTTAATGAGATCATTAAGCAGAAGTTTGTTTTCATCTCGTAAATATTCGATGTACGTAATAGAAAAGAGTTTACTATTCGAATGCTCATTGTTTGCTAAGTTGTCCTACAGAAAACGGCCGCGCCAAATTATGTTTTCTTTTATCATGTTTCTCGAATTTCTGTTTCGGTTGTGTCGCGTGAAGCCAATAAAAACGCGCGTTAAACATGAAAAATCGCTCATCATTGGTCAACGAAATCCGTCAAACTGCACATCGACTTTGGTCTGCGCATCCAGAAGCGACTATACAAGAATGTAAAGGTGAGTATCGTTCTTAAGAGATAAACGAGAAACAATCGTCAACGGACCTTCGAAGTTTCAACTTCACTTATTCGTTTTGTTGTTTCTTTCGTTTACTCATCGAATTTGCGGGATTGGGTAGTGAGTAGTCCTCTTGATGCCAGAAATAGCCAAGTCGAGAAAACGACGAGTCTCCTCCTCTCCTTCAATTTCGAGCAAATTGGCGTTTAGTTTGTGCGGAAAGAACGGCGGTCCAGTCGAAGCACCGCAGGCAAATAATTTGAGCAAATTGTCCGTGGACTCTTTTGAACGTTCCGAACCCAGCGGTTTCGTTCCTTAGAGACTGTGCGTCTCATCGTAAACCCAAAAATCGCAGGGTTGCACTTTGCATAAGATGGAAATTCGGATAAGAAGAAAAAAACAACTGAGTGGGTGGATAGGAGCGTTGAGTATCTAAGAAGTCTGTGGTTAAGAACAACAGATCAGTTAGCAACAAAGGCATTAGCTTCGGCTTTTGAGTACTCGTTTGACATCCCGTTCCAGAAAGAAACAACAATGACAAAGACAAAAGAAACTCGTTCTGAAATTGCAACCTAAAATGTTCGTGGGAACTTCAATTCTGAAGAACAAAACGATTCATCCGTCTGTTCAACAAAGTACTGACGCAGATTCTGACACTCAACGACATTAGAAACCTGTGGTTTGCAAAGTAAAACAAAGCTTAGAAGTATAAGAACGAAATGAGAAGATCCACTAATTATGTTGCTAAAGCAGACCGTTGCATTCGATGTCAAAAGTCGGTTTTCGAAGTTTCCATTAACCTTAAATTGCACACAAAAAGCGATTAAACCCATGGGTTATTCGTTGGTTCTTGAAACTCATAAGATCTTACGGCAAAACTTTAGTTTTCATTTGAACAACCAAACGAGTCAATAACATGGTATGGAAAGCAGCAAACTCTTTCGTCAACCTATCGACTCACTCATTAAAAGAACGAGCAGTTTGCCGAAAGAAAACAAACGTGCGAATATCAAAAGTCAAATGCCGCAGAAATTCGAAACGATTTCTGACCATTCGCGTGTACAGAGAACGTTTCACATTACTCAAAGCAAATTATGGAAATGCGAAGCTCCGTAAGTTAGTTTAGAAGTCGCAACTGTCCGAATAAACAACATGTTCTTAGGCACTTTCAATTATACACCTCAAAAGATGTCGTGCAATCAAAAGGTCACGGCAGTAGATCAAAATGCCGCATTTTTAAAACTGCCAACTACCTAGCAATTTGTAGCTCAGTTTATAGAAAAGTTCACTACAAATAGAAGACTTTTCTACTTATGATCACATTATTTTTGTGTCGTCAAATTCACTAACAGTTGAACACCATGAACACCGAGATCCAATGCTTTCAGTTCCACTCGTTCAAACTCGGATTGCCGTCGCCCGACAACCAAAACTCAAAACGCGGCGACAAGATCGTCAAAATTTTGAGCGACGTTTCCGGCGTGTTGAGCCTGAAATCCTCGGCTTCGACTACTTTCCCGTTGAGTTTGGGAACTCGTGTCGTTCGATGGGGTTGTGCGAACAAGTTGACACCGTTGACAAGCCGAATGCATGAGTTTGGCAATTCTCAAAACCAAATAAGTGAAAGAATGTTGTCGAGTCGAAGAAACCAGAAAGAGCTGTTTTCACAACGAACTCAAGGCGTCTAACGTCAAAGCTCGACGCCTCTCAATTGCTAAGATCATGGAATTTGTGATGTTGGTGGGAAAACGAATCGAACGGTCGATTAAATTACTTGAAATAACAGCCCACTCAATGTTTTAAAAACAAAATTGAGAACAAGAGACATGAATTAAAATCACATTTGTCTTTTCACCACGCCGCGATTTCAAATCACCGGTCCACTGGGGATTAAAAGCGATCCTCGAGGCTGATTAGTCAACGGGAAGAAGACGACGATTAGGAGAAAATTGCGACCCCACTTCTGCAAACCAATTAATCACGAGTAGGAACGGCGCCGCAATCACAAATTTTCGGCATTTTTCAGCTCTTTCTATGGTTTCGTTGATTGTCTAGTCGATGACTCACTTACAAGCAAGCTCTTTTAAAGTATTTGCAATGAGCTCCGATCACTCGCTCGGATTCTAGATTTCAATTGAGAAGAATACCGAGACAAAGGAAAAGTTGCTGTTGGCACGCGGCTGTTGTTTTGGAGGTTGAAGGCGAAAAACAGACGACTCTCGAGGTTAAAAAACGGATGTTGTCTGACAATCAAATCACAAAGAAACGATCAAAAAAGTGGTTTCAAGTTCCACAATGCTCATCTACATACGCGTCTAGTCTCTTCGAATGACAATCAACTTCATCGGTTGTGTCCAACGATCTCACTTTGTTTTTCAAATAGTAACTTTCGCTCACCGCTGATACCGTCTTTTTAAATGACTTCTGTAAATATTTTAATGAACAAATTAAAAGTTTAAATCGGACACAAACTTTGCTCGACAGGTGAAATGAGCATCGGACTTCCGGGTCTCAGAAATCAGACATAGAAACACAAATCGACGGCTAAATGCTCATGATGACTAATCTAGCGTCCGCAATTAGTCCAAATAGCCAAATTGTAATCGTAATCAAACTATCGAATTCATCGCAGATTCAAAGGTCAAGTGCGCTGGAATGAATTTTCGCTGCGAAGAAGTTTCAGTCTTCGGATCCTGCGCGGTAGGTACAAAAATTGAAAGGAATCTGGGAACTAGAAATCTGCTGCAGAATCGATTGCGAAATACAATGTGGACGAAAGTGACGACAAAGAAGCAACGAGGTGCTGATGCCCAAAAGACGATCGACATGATTTTTCGTTCTATTTTCAGCCCAGCAATGGCACTGTTTTTGGGAGATCGGACGTGGGAAACAGCCGTTCTTTTCGACCTCCGACTCTCAATCGCAGAAGCTTATCGCTGTGCCCTGAGGCCAACCACTACCGGCGAATGACGTCGATTCCTCGTCAAAACGACGTGGCAAAATGTCGGATCAAAACATTCAAAAACACTGCGGTAATCGATAATGATTAAAATTAGACCAATGTTCTATTTATAACTCATTCGCGATGAATCGATTACGACGTCAATTTTTGAACGATCATTAGAGCGTCTGGTAGCGTGTCAACAGGGCAGTCAGTAAAACGCTCAGATTAACATGAGTAACATAGCATAGTCCGTGATTCGTATTTCATGGAACAGCGAGCGAATCAAAGTGGTGTAGACACGCCGTGAAGAACGACTTTGGACTCAGACACCCAACTTCCACTCATATCTCAACGACTTCCGCGCCATTTATGGGCCAGGAAAGGTAACGACCCTTCTACTCAACCAATTAAACCGGCAATGTGAAGCAATCATGAACCGAAAATAGAACTTCGTCGTTATTTCTGGTGTGGTGTTTTGAAAGCGAAAGTAACTCGGGGAAATGATGTTGGCAGAATGACGTTTGATGACATTGAGAACAAAATATGAAAAGACGATAAAACAGTTGGATGACAGTTAGCTCTTCTTCCATGTTGAAAGAATTTACGGAGAATTGGGAACAAAGTCGTTGATTGTTTGGCGGAAACGAACGACAATGAAAAGATCGGCAGTTGTCGTCTTTTTGGCCGTGATCGAAATTAGTCGGCATAATAGAAAAAGAAGTGAAACAAATTTTTTGTTGTTTTCCAGCGTTTTGATCATTTGGGAATTGAGAGAACGAGAATCAGATCTTTTCGAGAGTGTGGTTATTTCCGCCAAAGTATCTGCAAGAGACTACGAATGATGTGGTTTCCCCTTTGTTTTCATTAGTTTAATTAAATCTAAGGAGAAGAAAACATTCCACGGATTATTGCTCGATGTATAAATTTGGTGTCAATGTCAACAAGTCGCACCGAATTCACTGCCAATAAACCCAAATAAGATTGGACGATCGCAGAATCAAGAATAATTTCTAGTTCAAAGTGAAATAGATGACTGCATTCAATGGCCATTCCAAAACGCGAAGATCATCAGAGATAACGAGAGCTAAAAGTTTGAGCTCATTTGTCATGCACTGTATTCTTGGGAGAACAGTCGAAGATGTTTGACGTCGGGAATTCACGACTTCTGTTGCAAAACCGCTCGAACGAGTCGCCGGGGGATTGTTGTCATTAAGATGGAAAAACGGACAGTTCAATTCAACCAACAACACAACGTTCCGTTCGAAGATTACCATCCAGAGAAGTTTGGATTAAACTCAAAGTCATCAGAAGGTGGTCCGTAAATTGCCCACGGGTCGAAAGGTTTGACCACAATTCCAATTTTCTGCATCAGTTGACAAACACAAACGGAAGTCAGAAATGGAACGTCAGTGGGCGACCGAACTCATTTCGATAATTTCGGTAGTAGGCGGTCGACAATTTTTGAAATGAACCAAAAGGTTGAGTGATTAACTCGAGATCGTAGCTTTCAATTCGTTAAAATGCTGCCGAAGGAAAACATTCACGAGATGAAGGACGTTGAAAAAATGATTGAATTAAAAGAAACGCGGAAGTCCACGACGACCAACTGAAGGTTTCAAACCCACTGGTTTCGACATTGAAACAAATACGCAGCCTCATACTTCGCTTAATGAGCAGTTTCGAACGCATTGGCCGACTTCAATGCGAAATCTAAGGTTACAAGCAAACTGTAGAGAAACATCTTTTCGTTTGTTTGTTTCTTTTGATTGATCGAACCCAGTGTGAAGAGTTGCGTGAAAGCTTGTACATTTGTCTGTTTGGTAGCTTTGACGTTGCCCAAAGCGTTTGCTCAAGGGTTTTGAAGTCAGAGAAGTATATTGGAGCGAATGCCTTCAATTTCTCTAAAGATAATTGTCGACTAAACCAATTTTGCAGGTGCTGAGTTGAATGATGGAAAAAAAGATTGAGGTGTTCGAATAAACGAAATCCACTTGACTGTAAGAGTGGGCGATTTTGCGCAACTTTCAGGTCAAGAGAACGTCAAGAGAAAGTTGAGAGTGGCATTCTTCGTCTGTTTCTCCGACATTTCACAGACGAAAACAATTTCCCTTTTCAAACGACGAAGATGTCAACAAGTTAGAGAATATCTTCATAATCGACAACATATTCTGAAGTCCATTTTCGCTTTCTGTGGATACGATAGTCGGCTGTCGTCGTTCTTTGCGGAATTCAAACGTTTATGGTCGAGTAGATCGATCACGTAGTACTTCCGTTCGGTCATTACACAACAACGGTCATGGTTTTTAGCGTAAAACTCCGTTAATTACCGCGAGTCTCTAAGGTCGATCGTCACTCCGACGATGAGCCTTTGTGTGTAGTCGTTAAATTCGATTTTACGATAAGCCGTTAGGTACACGCGAATCGGTTGTCCGTTCGTTTTTAGATCCGTCGCTCAGCATGTGATCCTCAACAACCTCGTTATACGCTAAGTCGGATCGACTAATTTGCGTGAAACGAGTGTGCAACGGATTTCGGTCTGATCGCCGATTCAACATCCTCCTCGTTTTCGTGAACCACATCAAAAACTCACCAACTGTGCGATCCGAATGAGTAAACAAGTTTTTCACGTCTATCAACAAATAAAATTAGCAACAGCAGGTTGTAACATTGTGACTGTTCTGTAAATTTCAATGGACACACATCTAATCCACGTGGATCTACAACAGCGGGGCGGGGTCGTCAGTTTCGGTTCGAATCCTCGAAATATTTCTGCATATAAAAGCGTGGACGATAGAACAGTGACTACAACAGACGAGTCGTCAGTATTGTAATCGCGTTAAAACCACCCACTTGTAAGCCGACTGTATCTTTTCAGGAGTTAATAAGATGACTCAATTGAGAGTTCTGGTCGGACTTCTACTATTGACTGCTCAGTCGAGCCTCAATCCATACGCTTTTCTATTTCCTCCGGCACCAGCAGCTGGCGGAGGTGCCGGTGGTGAGTTGAATGTTATGTTTGTAATTAAGATGTACTTATAGGTTGCGGTTGTGCGCCGCCTTGTCCACGTTAGTTGATGTTGAATGTACGGTAATAACAAATTCATTTAAGCTCCACCTTGTGCTCCAGCTTGCGCTCCGGCTTGCGCTCCCCCACGTATGTTTTCAACCTTTTTAAGTCATACAGAACGGCCAAAATGATACTTCTGAAGTTTTTGATTGTTTTGCTAAAAATAAGATTCCTGTACTACGTACAAGTAAATTGCATCGATTAATACATCGTTTTAGCCCCTCCATGTAAGCGATCACTTGATATGGACTAACAACACGATTTGAACTTTTTTGACACAAACATCACACAAAAGGATTTCGATTTCAATGTTCTAATTTATAGGCCCACCCCCATGTCCACCCCCTTGCCCTCCACGTTCGTTGATTTTGAATGTACGGTAATAACAAATTCATTTAAGCTCCAGCTTGTGCTCCTCCACCAATGCCTTCAGGATGCGGATGGTAAGTGCTAATTGGTTGTTCATTCACATATTTTTGTTTAGTGGTGCTCCTGCTCCTCCACCTTCAAGCGGCTGTGGATGGTAGAAGTTCGAATGTGTTTCGTATCTAACGTAAAACATTTAGTGGTGGACCGCCTCCTATGGCCCCATCCGGTTGCGGTGCTGGTCCTCGTAAGTTTCATCAACAGTTTACTGTTTAATATGCTATCTTAGCGCCTTCATATGCTGCTCCGCCACCACCTCAAGCTCCTTCATATGCTGCTCCGCCACCACCACAAAGCTATGCACCTCCACCTCCCGCGCCGAGCTATTCTGCTCCCGCACCGAGTTACGCTCCTCCTCAATCACCTCCGCAAAGTTACGCGCCAGCGCCCCAACAACCATCGTATTCTCAACCAAGTGCACCTCCGTATGTCACAAAGTCAATATTCTTCTTAAAATCTGATTTCAGACCACCACCACCTCCGTAAATTTTTAATGTAATTGATCTCTTAACTGCCTTAAATCCTTTAGACCACCACCAGCTCCCCAACCTAGCTACAGTCAAGGTGGCTCTGATTATCAAGACTCGGGAAGCGCAGCTGGCTCCAGTCAATCGGGATCATATCCCGGAACTCGTGCTCGTCGATACTTTCAACGTAAAGTGTTAAAAGTATAAACTGAAGGGAGTTATACTCGACATCGTCACTTCAACTTGATGTTTGCCGTTCTCTGTACAGCGTGTCTTTCAATTTCATCCCAAGTAGTTTTTAGTTTGCAGATTTTTCGATAGTTTAGTCGTGTACTCTTTCGTTTCTTGTTGAATGGTTGTAATTGATATGAAAACTCGAATGTGTTTATTTCCAACGCACTTATTTACACAAATGAAAAATACCTGAATAATTGAGAGAACGTACGTATATGATGTTTTGAGATCACAAAGAAAAAAGAGTTTGGCTTGAAATTCGAATAGATTTGCACTTCAACATAAGCTCTTTATGTTATCAATAATCGTTCGTTGCTTCTTCTCTCGCTCGATTCAACAACCAAAGAATGGAGTTGTCTTTGGATTCAACCGCAACATCGGGCATCATTCGTTTGTCCTGGTTCATTCGTTTTTCATGATCAGCACGAAACAGTTTACTTAAACGCAACAACGACAAATTGTGTACCATTCGCTTCTCGAGTCTTGGATGAACCTGGAATTGACAGTTATATCAATAAACTCCATAGCTATTGAAACATTTTAGCTTATTGTTGTAAATAGCCATCAACTAAATTCGGGTCAGCGACGCGGTAATACGATAGTCGTTAAACTAGTTACCAAAATTATGTCAGTTGTTTTAATGACATGTATATTCTGGAAGCTTCGAAAAGAGTGTTTGTTGTATGCCAATTCTTAACATAAAAGTGCGTAAATGGTTCACTAGTTCTTTGCGCATAATCAATTAAATTCGCTTTCTTTTAGATGTTAATGCGGAAATAAAGTCGAAGACATCACGCCTCCAGCTTCGAAAGTTGTCTGCCACCCATTGAGATTGCAAATGAAATCGTTTTATGATCTCAAATGTTTCCTAATCTTTAGTCAGCACGTATTGCAGTTACGAAATCTGACAGCAATTAAGTGATCAGCCCATCAGCGTGCAGAACTACCAATTAGCAAAGTTTATTCAACTTCAACGTATAGGTTCTAAGAACCTGTCCACTAAAGTTTACGATTCGAATAACAACTGCGAATTATCTCTTACAGTCGTGTTTACGTCACAAGTTTTCATGTTCGGTTTAATTGCGCAGTAAAAGTCAATCTTGACGCAAACAGTGCTTGCAAACAGACCACTGATTTCTAATCAACAGTCATATCGTATACCACTTGTGACTTTTCTCGACACTTTTCGTTGGACTTACCCTTGAAAATATAAGCGAATTACGCGATAGTTTCCGATTGAAATCGAATCCCTCAGTCATTTGTGATAGAACGATGAGAACAAAACAAATGCAGAAGCTGATCAACTGCAGTTGTCGCATTTTGAATTCGAAGCTTCAGACGATCACAATAAACCAAATGATAACTGATAGTAGGTAGCCGAGAATCCAATCTCTACCGGACACACGTCAAAATCCGAACTGACAAGATGCGGCTCTCAATTTAACTATTCGAAGGCCAACAAAAATGGGCGGAGTCTACGAAGCCGTTCGTCAGCATTAAATCGTATAGTCAAAGTGCACCGCCTTCCACTCGTCGAAGGCCAAAAATAACTGCCCGGCTGGTTAATTGTGAACGTTCAAGTATTAACTACCTATCGATTGTCTGGAAATGAGAACAATAAAAAATGGAAGTTTAATTATACGATTTTTGAATTGTAAAGCAAGAAGAGATTAGCGTGAATGAATATCGGCCAATTGCGTGTTCGCAATAATCTTTTTGTACGGAATTTGCTGGGTACATTGAAATAATGATGATGTGCTATTCGAAACCTACTCCACAGGAAGCCGTTTGAATTGCGGACTCCTCCAACGTTTCGTGGGAATGGGTTTCCGTTTTCGAGTTGAATACCATTTCGCAGTTCAAAAATCGTGTTCCAAACATGTGCATAAATTAGTGCCTTTGGATTTGTATGTCGCTAACGACCGCAATTTCATAAACATCAAATTTCGCCTTCTTTCTGCTGTTCAATGATTGGCGGATTCGTTGGTTGTGTACAAGTTCCTATACTCATCATTCCAATTAAAAATTGATACTAAATTTCGAATTATGAGCTTTGGCTTTTTCTTCCGAATTGAACATCAACGGACGGTTTCCACTTCTGTTCGGCGATCTTCGGAAATCAAATGAAATCGGATATGTGGTTAATAATTCACGCATTTTGCATGTGTTTTCGACCTCCGATCTGTTTGGTGAGTCTCATGTTTCGATTCGTAAAACAATTCGGTTGATAAGGATCCAGAAATAAAGAATGTCAATCTACAGAGACGTTTACTGAGCTCGCAGTTAAGCTGTAACGTGGTTTAATCGCCGTTTTCTCAATGACAAAAGGTTGCATTAACACGAGGAGTTTAATCCGCAAAACGTAAGCGATTGGCATTTTCATGTTGGTCGTCGATGACGTCGACGACAAGTTCATCAGCAACAACCTTCAAGCCTTGAATTTCTTACTGTAACTTTCAACGGCTTATGTGTACGCTTTTTTCTTGTTGAGTTATTTGTAAACAAAATGAACTTTCGTTTTAATTACTACATCCATTCTCAGTAAGAGTATCTCGGAGATCAACGCCCGCACACAACTTGTACAGCAACTTTACTGCTGTTATTTGCGTCTTTTGATTATTGGAAAAGTCGTGATGTTTGACTTCAGTTTGTTGGCGTCAATCGCGAGAAATAAGTGCTCATCAAAAATTGCGGAAATATTGGTGTCTTAATAGCATTCCGACTACCTCACAAAGGTCATTGCGTTCTTCCTTTTTTACACACAAGTGTGTGGGAAAACTGAGATAAACGTTCGACTGCTGAGTTTAACAGTTTCTTGCTGCAATAATTAAAGCTCTCAAGTTCCAGAAGACGTCATGATCAACTCAACTTTCTGTGTCAATAAACCGGTTTATTCCAGAAGACTTGGCAGAAAAAGAATCCGAAAACTGCGCAAAAAACAAACATTTGAAGAAAAAGAAAACTCATAAAATGAATCAATGATTTGATCTACGTAATTGGGTGCTCTGTCGGGAACGTTGAATTGTCGAATTATGCGGGGTAGTGACGTACGGTTGTCCTATTACAAAGTGAGAAGCTAAAAACAGTCGATGATTAAACTCCAGAACCGGAAACTTACAGCTCGGCGAAGGCTTTTCCCATATACCGAGATGCTCTTGGTTATTGTAGCGTGTAACAAAGCAAGTGTATCCGATTAGAGAGAGCAAGATCAGAATACCAACTAGTAAAGCAATCGTCCAAACAAATAATTCCCGGCTCATCAACTCGGACGTAAAAGCCGAATTTTGCTTAGTGCTAGACGTTGCGCAATTCTGAAATTGAAAGGCCATGTAAATGACATTCGGGTTGTCAAGTGTTTAAAAAGTCAAAAACACTCGATCAGAATCTACCTCAATGTTTACAACTCGATATTGCTGATAGAGTTGTAAGAGACGACGCTCAGGATTAATGTTCGTTGAAATTCTGTTAATCGTCTCATCCACAGTCCAAATCTTTCCATTACCAACAATATAAAAGCAAACTTCGCTTCTAGAACATTAAGCAGAGCTAAGACCGTCTGTTTACTTCGAACTCACTTATTTCGACCTTCAGCCACCGAGTCGTATGCACGTGGTGATGACAAGACGATTGTTGTTGTTTGTTTGCGTAAATCGCTTAAGATTATTTCCAATTCACTAAACAGAAGATCATCTACTTGTGGTTCGATTTGATTACCGTGTAAAGGATTCCAAAGACAAACCAATTTGATCAATCGGCTTCTCAAAAACGAAGCGAAGTTTGTGATCACTTCTCACATAGTGAACCTAAAGCCCAAGGTTATTAGCCGAAATCAATGGTCTACTGCTCACTTGTGACATCAAAACTCCAACCTTCTGTTTCGGTTCCTTACTGTGATCTACAGCGGCAATTCGCAACAAATAAATGCCTTCCGGTTGTTTGAATATTCGCGAATCAACTCGAACTTCTGGTGAATTTGAAGGAACAGCAAAAAGATCCAACGTGTCAGCCGGTTGATTGTGCGGCAGTAAACTGCAAAGATGTAAATATTATTGTTTTCCCAATAAGCATACGGTTGGAAAGTAATTGCTTCCAGTTCGAAGCCCAGTTTCTGTGTTTCGATTGACCGATTGCCATGGGTATTGAAAGAGATAACTGCATGACGAACATTTGAATCAAATGAAATCACTGTGTTATTTTTGAATCTTGATAAACGACCATCTCCCATCCGATTGGTTTCGAATTGAACGAAAAATTCGATCATACTTCGATTTTGTCTGTCGAATTGCAATTCTTTTACTTTTGTTTCGGTCAGTTTCCGTGGGCTAAATAGAAATACAATTAAGTTAATCCACATTTGATTACCTTGCTAGTGCACATAAACGATTGGACTCGAGCACTTCATCGTCTTCTGATTTTGACCATTGAATTGTTCCATCGATTTGATTGATCGAAAAAACTCTTTGATTTCCACCATCACCTGAATATCTCACGTATAGTCATTAAACAAAGAACTTACATGATGGTAGAAGATAATAGAAAATCTGATCAAATGGCTCGGGATCTAAATCGATTGCACGTATTTGACCAACAATCCCTGATGATTCATTGGCTGTAAAGACGAGCTGAGACAACTAAATAACCATACAATAAGCGATAAAAGGCGAACGAGTACCGGAGAGTATTCAGCAAATTGCGGCGGATTGTCGTCGGCATTTTGAACTTCAATTCTCAACAAACGAGCGGATCGACGTTGTTGCGAGAGGCTGCTACGTACAACTGCATTGACCTAAAACGAGACTCATCAGTTGTTTTCCTTAAATCACTTTAATTTTTAGGTTTTTTAAACAAGCAGTCCAAACAGAATAAACTTTTATTCTTCCAATGAATACAATGTGGCAGTAACAGTTGGAAAAGAATTTAAAGCCGCAATGAAGTTGAGCAAAGATTTCGGTTCTAGCGTTTCTACAACGACTGACAGAAATTGAAAGCAAATTGGCTTGTTCTCAGTAAGTAACTGCATTTGTTCCTCTCTCATAATCACTGGTGTCGCCGCACATTCTGAGAACGGCCATGTTCAATGCAACAACACTTTTTTTAGCCAAAACTGCTCGATTTGGACGAAAAAGAAATCGTGCCGGAGTTGGCCGCAAAAGAGCACGTTGATCGTTAGTCAACGTATCCAACGTCCAATAGGATTTGTGTGAACTGACTGTCGTTGCGTCTTGCAACTCGAGTAGTTCGGGATAATAGCGACGATAGATTCCTTGAAAAGCGTCCAGAGTAGAATCCCGCGAACCTGCAAAAACCAACTTGTGAAAGAAAACTGACGACCGTATTTTACAGTTTTCTTCGGTTTTCGATTCAATCAACTCCAATGGAAAACTTCCCGGTTGCTCATCGTAGAGTTGCAATACGCGGCGGTTGTTTTGTCTTAGAACACGATGTAACTCGTCTTTCATTCTAAACATGTAAGTGATCAGAATTCTACGAGCCGCATTACCGAATTTCAACTGCACGCGATCTAACATTCTCTGGCACCGAATAGTGAACTTCGCATGCAACTGCCAGCAATCGAGAAGAGGGTCCTAACCAATGTTTTAGTTCTTTCAAAATGTCCGGAAGAATCGGTGCTATTCCGTCTTTTGCCGATTCAAACACTGCAGTCACGTACTTGGTCTCTTCAACTCTCTCTCTCAACGCATCCAAAGCCCAACTAATGTTATTGGATTGACCGTAACGTCGTAGATTTGATTCGGATTTGGCGGTCGGCAATCTTCGATTTCGCAACATCACACCCTGAGCCCCAACTGCCTTATCGCCCAAACGTGGCGATCCGGGACCCCGTTCAAAGATTGTGCCTCGTGCTCCGGATGTCGATCGATGTCGTTGAGACGCCGAAGATGTTGGACCGAATGATGGAGAGCGAGCGTGACGTCGAAAAAGTGAACCGATTCCCGAGTTTGCTCGTGGTCCAGGTGACATTTCAGCAGTTGATGATTGCAAGTCGACGGCTCCAGGCGAAGTTTGTGGTGACCAAACGGAGGCTGAACGCGGAATACTCAACTCCAATCCAGAAATGTAACCGGATTCGCCGGCTGATTGAGTAGCTGGTCGTGATTCAGTTTGCCAGTTGTTTGTTGATGGAATAAAACCTCCATAAGCATCAAACTGACCGTTTTGCGGTTCAGTGATTGGTGCTGAATCATCGACAGGAAAGTGAGTAACCAAAGGCGGAGGCAATGGAGTAAAATCAGCCCTCGATGTAGCTCCCGAATTTGAGCGCCGGGAGTCTATCGAACTTTGCGTTGCAACCGATCGACTTCTTCGAAAAAATTGTCGTCGCTTAGCTGCAGCAGTTAATTGATTGGTCTTCGGCGACTGTGTTGTGTTTTCTTCTTTCGTTTTCACCGCAACTTGCGATAGGTACGGACTTTCCGCTTCAGGACGTGGTGGTTTGACTGTCGCGTCACGACGTGATTGTCGTTTTGCACCTTCCGCTGCTGCTCGAACAGCAATTTCGCCGTGCAATGTCGACGGATGTGTCTTTTCGATCACTGTGTCATTTGACTCGTTTGATGAACTCAAGATAGCCGTTACGGGAGTTGCTGCGACAGTTCGACCGGTTGATTTTGATCGTCGTTTTGAGATTCTTGGCGAACCGTGAAAAACCAATCCATCACCTTCGGAATAAGCCGAGTAGTTGGTTTTGAGTGGTTTTTCCTCTTTCGACTTGAGTATTGGTGAAGACGGAGGTTTCGGTGAAATTCGTTTTGATGACGACAAAGAACGACCTTTTAACGATCTTCTGAATTGTTTGAATCGATCACCCCAAGGTGGCACAAGCGATTCTAAGCCATCAGTCGATTTCTTGGATTGACGTTCACTACGACGTGGATCAAAAAGCAACGGTGCATCGTCAGTTAGTTTCTAAAACAACTAGGGAATCCGAAGAGGACCAGTGAACTTACTGGAAAGTCGTCAACATGCCGCAATGAACGAGACGAAGTGCGAGCTGTGGATTTTAATTTTCGTATTGATCCTTGAGCTTCGCGTTCCTCTGATCCATTGGCTGCCGATTTCGGCTTCTCTTTAGATGCTTCTTGTTTTGTTGTTGAACGTGATCGACTTCGCTGTTGGGAGACAAGACCTTTGAAGAAGTTTTCCACTCGACTTTCGAGACTCATCACTACAACGACACTCCGAATGACTGTACGTAGGAGCACGAACACGAATTCCGGTTAATTGCAATAATGAGCTTAAATCTACTATCCGAAAACACCCGTCCGATGCACCGCAATTACCGTGCAACAAAGAAAATTGCTATGACGCAAAATAAGCGAATCGGTTTTTGGATCTCGACATAAAACTCGCGAGTTACAAAAGTGAACTGCGCGCAATTTCCAACGCAAAATCCCTTTTTAATTGCAACCGAACGCGGAGATTAACAGCAACAATCGACGTCTGCACTGGAGATCACTTACAAAAACGCGAACAAATTCGCGAGAAAACACACGATTTAGAACCATTGACTTTTGCGTAAGAACGCAAATGGAAAATGAAATTGGAAAGTGTACGATAAAATTTCGTCAAAACTTTCCGCTTCAACTGATCTGCTTTCAAATCGCAAAAATGAGCGTGTGCTTCTCACTGGGACGCGTGTGCGTGGAATTTGCGAATGAAACGATCAGGATTAACAATTCCGCGCACAAAACGTCCCCAACGGAATTTACGTTTTGCGCGACGAGCCACTGGTTTTACGTTTTGGTCCCCAAGAGACGAGCAACCTTTCGCCTCAAAGGCAAACAACGAAAGCCGGTTGTTCAAGTCAACGGCAATTTTCAGCACAATCGCATTTGAATTGCGGTTTCAATTACAAACCGACCGTAATGAATGGCTGAACTTCGTAGTCCAAGGTTCGCAGAAGATAAACTTCTCCAGAGTTCTCGTCAATCATCAACCATCCTTCGTCCTCGGCAGAAATCGGCTAAACACAAGAATCATGTTCATCGGTAAAATGGAACTTACCTCCAGTGAATAGCGGACCAAACCGTCCACCGACTCGGTCATCATCATTCCAAGCTGCGCGTCGATTCGATAAACAAGTTGACCGGCTGTCGTTCCTTCGGTCAAATTCAAAACAAAGTCGATTGGAGGGCTTAGAATTCGAAGTTCCTGTTCATCCACATCCGATGTTGTTGCTGCTTCGTGAATTCGCACAACCAGCTCGGCAGTCGAAGACAAGAATGGATCTCCTAAAACTCGAAATCTCTAGGTTAAATTATCTGTTTTCTTGTACCGTGATCGTTGGCAAACACAGTAAAACGATATGCATCGGGACTGGCCATTCCGTTTAATGACTGAGCAACAGAAACAACTCCGCTGTTCGAGTCAATTTGGAATTCTAAACATTTTCAGTGAATAGAAGTTTACAAAATAATCTCACGTTTTTTTGCAGTTTCATCCAAGTCGTATGTACAACGAGCATTTTCTCCCGAATCCAAATCCGTAGCTTCGAACATTGCAATCGAGATCCCAGTCGCCCAATTGTCGAACACGTCGACTTCGCGACTTTTCGACACGAACTGCGGTCGATTGTCGTTTACATCTCGAATTGTGATACGAAACTAAACCTCAAATGCGCAATCTTCTTCTCCAAATAAACTCACTGGTAGTTCATTCAAATTTTCCGCTCCATCGGCCACAGTCAATTTCAGAAGTAATTCTTCTGACGATTCATGATCCAACTCGGCTCCCACAGCAACGCTTATGCTCAAAAAGGTTTCATTCTTCTAAATTCAAATCCCTAGTATTTAAATTTCAAATCAACAAACTTTGTGAATTCGGAAGTTATCGGCGCCAAGGCCACTAAAAACGTTGTTTTTCGCTCTTTTTGGTTGCAGTTTACCTCAGTTTGTAGCGAATCGGATGTCGCCGACTAACGAAATCACGATCCGTTGCAATAAACTCGGCAACCACAACTCCCGGCTTCGAGTTTTCAGCCAATTCAATGGTCTCCGGCCCCAGCTGTTTCAGTTCTGGAGCATTGTCGTCAACATCAACGACTTCAATTTGCAGTTTTGCCGCAGTTGATTTCTGTCCTCGTTTCGCGGTTAATGTCAGATGAAAAGTTTGAGGGTCGAGAGTCTCGTAGTCGATTCGCCGTTTGGTTTTAATGCAACCTAAACAACTCAAATAACAGCGTAGTGTTGTGACCCACCAGTTTTTGTCTCAACTTCAAAGAACTCGATTCCCATTCCACTCAACTGCAAATTGAAAATTCGATTGCCATCGACCGGATTGTAAGCGGGAAGACACACAACTGCTGTGCCAATCGGCAGTTCTTCAGTGATTTTTATTTCAAGCGTTTCGTTTCTCCACGGAGCCGCCACAAACTGCGGAATGGCCAAACTCTCCACATCACCTTCCAGCTTCTTTGGATCGGTAGTTAAGATGTATTGAAGGAAAGCTGAACAGTCAAACGGTAATTGAATAGCCAAAATGATTACCGTGATCTTGCAAATTGTTCGAAGCCACGAGTTTGATCTTTAAAGATCGAATCTTGCGCAAGAAATTAGACGCAATCAGAAGTTCGCCGTTTTCAGTTTTGATCGCATTCTAAAAATGGTTGTGAATTGCAACTGTAAAGCAAACCAACTTCTTCGATAGTCATCTCAACCATCTCATCGTCCCACGCCTTTGCATTTGAAACCGTAAAGTTCTCATTGATATTAACGGTTGGCTTCAGAATCAAATCGTCAGTAATGTTATCGCGGTTCATAAAGACGGTGGTCAACGGGTCAACGAATATCGTTGTTTGATCCAATTGGTTTCCGTGAACAGACAAAAATATCTCGCACGTCTAAAGGTGAACATATCAGTCCATTGTGTAAATCAACTGCAAAATTACTGCCAAAATTTTTCCCGTTTCTCGATCAATTGCTCCCACTTTAACAACATAATATCCAGAAGGAACTCCGTTGCTCGGTAGCTCTCCAATGTAAACATTTCCACTGAATTTCTCGACCGTCAAATAGCCGGGATTGCCGTCCAAAATCACGAAACGGATCATATCTGCGACTATACCATCGAGTTGCAATTGAACCAACGAAGTGCCCTTTTGCAGCTTATCAGCTCCAATTGTTCGATCATAACGAGAACGTTGAAAATGAGCTTTTTGAGCAGTATCCTGAAGGAGCATAAAGCAGTCTTTACGAAATCGCTAACGCTAACCATTACGGTGACCTTCACTCTTGCCTTCTGACTCAAGTTCTCTCCCTTCTGATCTTTTGCAGCAATATCCAAGAAATATGAGCCGGCTGTAACTGACTGAGCAACGTGCAATCGATACATTTGGTTGGAAATCTGTTCGGCTGACAAAAACTGAGCCGCTTCGTTGGACAGTTCCACAGTGTTGTTCCGGTTCTTCTCTTCATCCGCATCGTTGACCTGGAACAAGAAATCAAAGAATGTTCACTAATTCAAGATTACGGAGAATAAGAATGGAGCGGTAATTTCACCATTTCGAATAGTCAAATCGTTATCAAACAGTTCCAAAATCGGCCCATTATCATTTACGTCCACAATAGACACGGTGACTGGAACCGCTTCCGAAGATAAACCACCTAAAATAGTTGATGAATACGCAAGAAACACACGCTTCTTACGCGCATCTACCGCAACCGCTAGAAGTCGATATTCGGATGTTATTTCGCGGTTCAAACAAGCGGATTCAAAGTCTCGTTGACAACTTAGGATAAGAGACCCGTTGATGATACGGAAACTAAAACCATCCATTGATTATAAACTATCTTCTATAACTAACTTTGCACTTCCGGAGCCCAAAAGCGTATATTGAAGTGTAGAATTGTTCTCGGCCAGAATGTGCCTGCAAACTGCAATTTACTACGATGCCTAAACTCTTAGTTCCGCCCACACATCGACTGTTTACTTGTTTCTCTCACTCAACAAGTTGGAAATCAGCACAACAACTTCTAGGCGTTGCATTTCTTTCCACTTGTTGAATTTGTTTAGAAAGTGAAATTGACTTGCCCAATGATCGTGTTGTCTTCAACGTTTTCATTCACATGGAAAACGTAGAAATCTTTTTCAAACTTTGGCTGGATATCCGCTTCATCGTATTTCTGAATAGTAAGTTTCGTTGTCTGAGTACTTTTATTTGCATTTTCCATGAACTGTGCCGAGATCTGAAAGTTGAAATTCAAGTTTTCTTGCAGTTTGTTTTGAATTACCGTAATGTCAAAACTTTTTGGTCCACTTTCAAAATCCAAAGCTGCAGAGTCGACAACAACTAAACGACTAGCTTCACCAGGTAAAACAAATCGTGGACGAGGCACGAAAATGGAGTCCGGTTGCACGTCAATTTCGATTACTTTGTCGAACTAAAGATTCAATTTACAAGATATGAAACTACGAAGCAAACCAAAATGCCAACTGATGGCCGAATTTCAAATTCTGGTACTTTGTTTCCACGTCGCAGATTCTCAGACACCAAAAGCACTTTGTTTGCGGCGCCACGAGTTTCGATTTGAATTTCTGAAGTTTAGACGAATTTGCAGGCATTCGAGTAGCAAAATACCTGGAAAGTTAACTGGGATCTTGGTGGTAATGATCGTTTCAGTTGTTGCACTAATTGATTCAGTGGTGTTTATTTCATCAAATCGGTCAACCACAACCTCATGAACATTCTTTTCGAAAATATCTTCAATTCGGTTTTTTATTCCAGCTGTTTCATTTGTTGCATCGGTAGTTAATTCCAAGTTTGAGACTATAAGATCGCCGTCTGGACTTTCTGCTTCTTCAGAATCATCGACCATTGGTAAAACTTCGATCTTCATCGTCGCCTCAGTTTTGGTTCCATCTTGTCGTGCTTCGATAGCCGCCGAGTAGACGCCGTTAGCACCAGAAGAAAGAGAAACCCGCACATTTGGATTCAGTAGAATTGGAATTTGATACAAAGTGTAATTCTCTTCCTAAACTTTATGTTAGCTATCATTGTTTACAGTAACCAACTTCTGTTTCATTCACTTGTCCGATTGAAAACCAACTCTCTAAATCGTCTTTCAACGTGAATTTTGGTGGTTTCTGGTCCAAAACGCCGTAGAAGGGAATCACAGCCACCAATGATTGTTTGGCGTTTTGGCCCCCAGGAATCATAAAATCGAAAGTGTTATGATCGAAGTGCGGAACGAATTCGAATTTTCCACGACTTGGCATTTCCGGCTCCACTACAATATTTGCCACCAAGTGATCTCCATTTGTTTTTTCGCTCAACAATTCTATTTCATCACTCAGCAACGAAGATTTCTTCTCCAATTTCACCGGACGTTTCTCAGAGTTGTCAGTTGAAGGTGAAATTGTTGTTGCATCATATTGTTGTCTTGTTGAAATGGACTTCGTATAATCCACAGCAACCGGCTTTCCATCCCACTGGTCGTCCGATTTCTTTCCAAAGAGAACCTTCGATTTTGTTGGCAGTTTAGTTGGTAAACTCGTGGTCGAGTTGAGAAGCTCGCTGGAGTTTGTTTCATTGTCATTGTCAATGATTTTCGATCGAATTTCCCTAAAATCAAAGTCAAATAGACAAATGGAAAAAAAGCATCAACCCTAAGACTTTAGTTAAAACGGCTTCAGCGTCAGTCTCTATATTCTTGGAATGAGCAACTGAAAAGTTTTTCGATTCAATTCTAATACTTCAAACTCACGATTAATTAAAAGAATCCAAATTGTCCACTTCATTGCTCTTGCATTTGGTTTCAAATATCAACTAAAGAAAACAACTTTTTTGGAATCTTCGCGCCGTTCTTCTCACAATCAACGGTTCTCATAAGATCGAGGTCACATTTCTCCGACAAACAGAACGACCTAATTTCTGTTTATCTGACGAGCAGCTCATTTCTATCTCAATCTTTTTATTATCATCAATTGCAACTACAATATCGACTAAGATGTTTTTGGCTTCTAAGCTGCATGACTAATGTTTCATAATGAATTTGGAATGTTGTGTATGAGAAGACTTCAATGAGTTGGAGACATTTTAGCGGTTCGTAACTTGGATTCTAAATACATTTTATAAGTGATGAAGTGGCTGGTATCTTTACCCAATGTCGCCAGATATTTTTCCAGCACACAAACCGTTTCCTCGAGTCGCTTACTTGCTTCGTCAATCTGATCGATTTGCTCCAAATATGGACGCAAAGTTTCGTCTGAAATATGTCCATTACAATAGAATAAGATGGTAGTCATAACTTACATTTCTCGCTTAGCTCTGTAAGACGATTTGAAATGGTCCCAGCGACGTTGTGCATATCTTTATAACGCTGAGAAGTCACACCGTTCATCTCTTCCAGTAACTTGTAGTCGTCAACTGATGCTGTAATGAAGAATGTGAAGCGAAAAAGGATAACTCGACACTTACCATCAACTTGTCCTTGAACGTAAGCAGAGATCTTTTCGAATGCTTCGCCAGCTAAATGAGTCAGTTCATCGGAATGTGTGGAGGTTGGCGACAGTGGGCAGTCAACGCTTGTTGATGCACGTTCGTTTATTTCGGCCATTGTCTTAACGGAGGCATGTTGTTGATTTCATATGATAGAAATATGACCAGAGTAATCGAACTCATTCAATTCTAAACCGTCGATCAAAAGTTCATTTATTTGCGAATTAACTAAGACAAAAAAATTAGTGGTAATTAAAAAACGGCGTTAAAAAGGTGACTTTGAGTTAACGGAAAAACAATGAAATTTTGATTTACGGCCGTTGGTTTGCTTTGAAATTGAACAAGGTGGTGACTTCGAGACTAAGAAGGATACTGCGCGTTGACTACACTCGATTGTTGGATGGCACAAACGAAGGCTCGACTCAATCTGAAAACAAACGCAAATTAGAAACCAATTAAACAGGCGAAATAAGTGAATCAGAAGTGAGAAATTCACCATCGAGCAACCCATGCAAAGGAAAAAACCAAAAGTATGAACACAAAGAAAAAAGTCAATTGAGTCTCCAGCTTGGCAGTCGAAGTTGTCGAACTAAATTCTTTTTGACGTTGTAGTTGAAAGTAGAACTTCAATTTGAGAGAAATCTATTGGGTCGTCGCTTTTGATACATGTGCAGCAAATGAAATCGAAATCTCTTTCGTTGACAAACAAATTTGACGTGCTGACATTTTGCCCGATTATTTCTTGTAAGTTCTTCGATTATTTCTGACCCTACGGTCCCCAGTTCTTCTTTTTCACCGTCAAGTTGACTCAAAAGATTTTTGTCTTCAACTCAGAAGTTCGAATGAGATGCAGAATGCGAAATCAACCGACTGCCGAAAAGATACAGATGGGTTGAGTGAAAGGAAAACCGTGAAGCGCCGCTGTTGTGCACATCAAATCACTCGTCTTTAAGATACCTTCAGCTTCAACGTCTTTTAATTGCAAAGCTTCGTATGGTGGTGTGTTGTCGGATGAGAATTCGGTGTTTGGCAACGTCGATGCTCGATGCATGATTTCCGGATCGACAGTTACGTCGAGATCGAGTGGATCAGCTTCGACAGCGTGTTTGTTCGGCGTCTTACTTCGACTTCTTCGTTTTGACTGAGTCGATTTTCGCACTGGACTTCTCGAGCGTAGATGTCTGAAAGAGGTTGTCAGTCTTGTTCTTCGTTTCAACTCGCTTACCTTCGTTCTTGACGATTGCCGTTTGTAGAAGCTGAACATTCAGACGTGATTTAAATGTTAAAATTACACCTACTAGTGCCATTCGTATTCTTCAATTTCGCTTGTTGATCATCATACTCGCCGGCTGCTCGAATTGGCGACACATCCAAACGTTCACGACCGCGAACTGCCGGTCCACGTCCTCGAGTTGGCGGCCGAGAAATACGAGTTGAAGGTATAGATGAACGTTGCGGATATTCACGAAAACGTCGTTGAGCTACATACGGTCGAACTGAGTCTCGATGTCGAGGAGGCGGTGAATGGCGAATAAACGGTCGGTACTCACGAGTTGGCGGCGGTGAAAATGCATCTCGTCGACTTCGTGATGAAAATTCGTTTCTGGGATGCGCTAAAGATTCTTGTCGATCAATGAATCGTTTGGTTGTTGGTAGAAGTTCGCCACGAATTGGCGATAAGTCTCGTGGTGGTGGATGGAATCCGTTGGAACGTAAAGGTGAAATGTCACGAGCTGAACAACAAATAGAATCTCAAATCTGACATTTTGGACTCACATCCTCTGGTTAAATAGTTTTCACGGCCGTCGTGCCTCAATCGTTCAGTTGGTCGATAGGCATTCAAACGGTCATCTGAGTGGTAGAAGTCGCGGTGTCTCGAAGGTCCATATTCATGATGAAGATGAACAGGAAGTGGACGTCTCTCCATTGATGCCGAATAGCGAGTAGCATTTCGATCAACAAACCGAGATGGTGGAGAATAATGACGAGATAAGTGGCGCGACGGCGAGACCCCCCGAAATGGTGATTGCGCTCTACGAACGGGTGGTGAGTGTCTTCTCAACGGTGATTCTAAACGTTTCCGCGGATAATCCCGGCTGTGGGACATAGGTGCTTGACGTCTATCGTGTGCGTAGAAATCGAGACGACCATTGTAAGATCTGAAAGGGAAACTGGGAATTGAAATGACATTCCGCTTACCGTTCACTACGATCCGGCGACATGTCGTTGATTCGCGCTCGACCACGCGGCAGGAATTCGGCCGTCGATGGCGGCGCTTCGAGATCACGAGTTCGCCTTCCGAACATCTGAAATCGACAAGCTGAACAAATAAAAAAACGTGACGTCGAAAATCGATGGAAGAAAAGCGAATCGGCCCAACGAAAAATCCCGAGAGTTCGGACGAATTAGCTTCCAGCGGCTTCGATTCGTGTGAACGAAGTGCGTCGCCAATCGACTTTGACGTCCGATGACGTTTTGTTGCATGAAACGTACGTTCATTACGGTCGTCCATCTTCGCGAAACCAATTCGCCGCCGCCCAAAATTGGAAACAAAAGGAAGAACATTTTAGTTTGATACAAAGCTTTCAGATATTTGAACAAATTCTCAATGAAGTTATCACCAGTTTACAAAACCATTACAAGAACTAAGCTGGTCAGCCGTGCATTTAAAGAGCGTAAACTGCGATAAGAAAATTTACAAGAAAGTTCCTTCAAATTACATTTTTTCTTGCACCGATTGAAATAATTCGAAAATTGAACGCTGAATATGACATTTCAATGATCGAGGCTTCGGAATGCGGCGAATCTTTGATGATAATGACATTCGCATCGTTCCAGACGTTTTGCGTAACGATTGTTGAGTCTTTGAAGACACAACACGTTTGAACCAGTATTTTAGACAACATGGACTACGAGAGCAACCATTGGTACGTGTTTTTCGGAATGGCCGTTTTGCTCCTATTAATGGCGTATCAATTGAACTCGCGATTGAACAAAAGAACGCGCGTGATAAATCGTATTCTGGATCCCGTCACGCTTACCATGTTGGAAGCGCTACGTAAGTTAGGGTACTTAGCCGAAGTAATAATAATATTTTAGAAACCCAAAACAATTCAGGAATGCGAATGATCAATGAAACAAGCATAATTTAGTTGGTAATGAATGGCTGACACTAATGATTACGGAATTGCTTTGTGCTTCGTAGCTGCGCGTTTCTTTTATTCGATCTTGTTAAAATTGTATCCTAACAAACGCGTTTAATGTTCGTGCCGCGCCGTGATCAATACGTTTCATGCATTATGTTTTAGATGGAGTATGAATTTCGAAAGTAGTAATTCATACTTGCTGTTCGTGCTAATGGTTTTGCTCATACTTATTGGATGGCAACTAAATGGAAAGATTAACAACGGAACGGGTGTCATAAATCGGATCCTAGATCCGGTCACTGCATATAAAACAACGGGATCGAAGAACACCAGATAACAAAAATTCTACGATCGAAGGACCAACTCAACGAAGAACAACGCAATTTGTACAAACGGATTCAGTTCGAATACTGTGTGGCGCTCACCGAGTGCACGTTTATGCACGGCTACGACCTAGCAATAACACGCCGAACATCGCTCGTAATCGACGCAATACACGGAAAAGACTACTCGAATAATCCATTGCCTGATGTCCTCCAATGCAAAACTTATGTACAACCGTAAATTTGTGCAACATCTCATCCCACTAGCATTACCTCCTGTTATTCTCCCATCCATTCCCACCATTTCGCCCTTAAGGCTTGTTTCTCTTCACGATATTCATCTACTGTAATTTGTAATATTTTGCTTACAATCAAATAAACATCCCTCATAAAGATTCGAAATTCCACGGCGTCTGGTCCATCAAAATGCGCTTCTGCCCAACGGATCTAGTCCCTATTTTTTAGCCCAAAAGTTTCATTGGCGGCGAAATGGTTCGAGTGCGTCTTCAGAGCGTTCTTTTGCGCGTCGATTGCGCGAAGAAACGTGGAACAAGAAACGCTCAAATGCATTTGGCTTTTAAGGGAAACGTTGTTTAAATGGATTCCAAGAGCACTTCGAGTTGCCATTTACCTGATGGAATTCGTCGTCACTCTGAAATCGACAAACGGCCATTTGCAGCCGCCGCACGGACGTGATCGCTCTTTTCGGTTTAAAACTTTTCGAGTAATTAGAGAAGGCTGAGAAGGTTGAAATGTAACGATCGTTTAGCTCATAAGTTCTAATAGTCAGCTGACTCATAAAGTTTCAACGACGACTCTTAACTCGAATTGATAAGCGTTCCAAATGCCAAGAAATGCTGGACTCGAAAAAGCGTGGGGCTGAATAATTGAAATTGGGATAGAAATCGAACATTTCAAGGGGGTCCGTGAATCGAAACACAAAACGTCTTCTCTTTAACAAAAGACGGAGTTTGAAGGACGCTGAGACTGGCGGTCAGCTTTAAAATTACCCACGATCAAGACCGAAATCGAGCACATTAAACGCGAAGGCAGTGAACCTTAGAGGTCGATCGGAATTGCTAATTTGTTTCCACTGAATCGCTATATTTCTCAGCTTTTAATCGACTTATGTTCGCTTACTACGAGTGTTTAGATTTGAAACAAACGCTCATACGAGTAAAGATGTTGTGTTGCATAACAATGAAAGTAGCAGTAAACCAATTGGCACTTTTTTTACAATCGAAAATAAGCCTGAGAAAACTTGTTGAGTGATAGGATTCCTATACACATTTATCTGCAAAGGTAATGCTCAGTTGAAGTGAAATGTCGACTGTCGAGGACACAATTTTGCTGGTGAGAGCCGAGTTCTTGGAATGTGGAATTTGCGTGCATCGATACGAAGATCCCGAGATGTTACCGTGTGGTCATAGTTTCTGTTCAAAATGTTTAAAGTTGCTACTGAACAACAGTATGTTCTTTTGAAGGATAGTGTTGAAAGACGTTGTTTTAGAGGTGAACAAGTGTCCAATGTGCCGTAAAAGCTTCAATATTGCCGTTCAATTCCCGAAGAACTATGCTCTCAATTCAGTACTTAGTTTGTCCACCAACTATAAAGGGGACTTTGTATTATATTCGTGGTGTGTTTGGATCAAAAATCTCTTTTGTTTTAACTGATCTTGCTACGAATAAACGTTGCAACGATTCCGAATTTGGTCAACGAAGTTGAAATTCGCGCGTTCGATTTGATTGACTTGCAGAGCAAAAGACGTACAAAAAGTTTTGATTTCCGAGCTGCTCGTTTCCATGTGCGGAGGTTACAACGTTGAAATGCACATCAGGGTAACCTGTGCGCATCAACGAGCGAGTGATGTCCGACGGCAATTTCATTCGCTCTTCTTTTGCGCGATTTTGCGGTGTCCGTTTTATCAGCAACGATCGTCGCGCAATTCGCGCTCCCGTCGATTCAAATTCGTAAAGTCGGGCATTTGATCTGCCGGTGCCAAAATTGTTTTTGACTCGGAAGATTTTGTTTACTTCACTCTTAGTTTCAATTCGCATGTTTTGTCGAGAACTTTTGCTTTGCGACATTCAGCTCGAGACTGTGAACTGATTAGCCAAAATCAACTTGACGTTGTGAAACTTTTGAAGTTCACTCTTCTTCAAAACATTTCCCAATCTCCAATGTAAAACGATTTCTCAATCATCGTCTACACCAGTGAACTGCGTGTTTCGTTAGTCACGTTTCCCGTTCCGTTTCAATGTCATAACCTGATTGCGACTTGCTTTACAGCTTTTGTTCAAGAAGCTCTCTTGACCATCCAATGTGATTGGACTTCTGAGGTCAAATTAATGAGGTTAAGCTGAGAATCATGCGGAGAAGGCGGTCCGAAGGAGAGCGAATGTTAAAGATAAACGTATATTTGATCTCAGTTCTCGTTCTTGGCATACTTTCCGCTAATGCCGCCGTTAATCGTCGCAATACATCTGTAGTGGAGTCGGAAGACGAATCATGGGCAGTGAATACGATGTGGACAGTGGTCGAAAGAAGAGTCAAACATTCCGATTTGATTAGACCGACAATTTGTCCAGTACCTTGTGAACGGCTATTCCACGCGCAATATTTGAATCAAACATTGCAAAGTGCAAGCGAAGATCTAGAGGCTGACACTTCCAAAAACCATTGTTATTGTCAGTGTTCAAGTGCAAATCCTGTTTTCAATCAAGAAACTGGCGAATGTGTTTCAACAATTGGTTTGTTACTATTTGGCAAATAACTGCATTCGTTAATTAAGATTCTTGTCAACGACCAATTCGCGTTGCGTCAAACGCTTTAGATTCGAATTCCCAATGGGTTCCAGTCGTTCGTTTGCCTTCAAAAGGCGAATTTCTTCGTTTTAATGGTCAGATATTATGGCAAGGTATGTTGTCTTAAAAGATTTCACTTTCACTATTTTTGTAGAAAGTCGCGTGAAAGTAAAATCGAAATTTGGAGCTCGTTGTAACGTGACTTCGGCTCGCTACTTACGTCAAGAACCTCGATGGCTGGAAATGAGTCTCGGCCTACTTGTTTTGGGTTGGTCCGAAGAGCAGACGGCCGGTATCTACGTAAGTCGTTCATTAAGCGTTACAAAGATAATTGAAATGATTAGTGGAATGGAACGGACGAAGAGAAAGATCTTTTGACCGGCTCGTTAGTTCAAATTCGTTTCGATTGTGTTGGTGCTGAATCTAATTCTCATTGTATGTCGTTTCGAATTAGCGGCCAGTTGCGTATGTTCTAATAGGAAAATTAAGATGCAATTTATTTTTGTAGTTTATCCAAACTATTCCCAACAGTTTTTTGGCCCTGCTTCTAATCGCGTCGAGACCACCGTTTTCGTAACTCTATTCGTTATTCTACTTCTGTTAAGCGCTGTGGTCTACGGAGTTTTATGGCGCATTCGATGGCGAATGAAGAAGTCTAAACTCATCTCATCACTACAACTTCAGTTTTTGTATCACATGAAACAACAAGAAAAAGAAAAGCAACCAATTGAATCGAGCAATGCAATCGGATCTCCTTATCACTACTTGAATCGTACTCATCATCACTATCAAGCATTAGCTGCTGCTCACGCACATCAACAACAACTCTCCGATCTGAATCCCGAGTCTACTGAGCTGCAGTTGAATGTGCAACAGCCGATCATTACAAAGCGAAAACTCTACTTTTCTGCAGGTGATGCTATCCACTTGGTTGTGTTTATTTTAAACAAACTTTTAGAATTCTTCGAGCCTCAGCACATGCAAAACCCACCACCAATGGCCGAGCAATTCATCCAAGACCTGAGACAATTAATTCTAATTGCTAAACAACGAATTAAAATGCGAACTCATATCCAACATTTGGCGCCGATTGCTGAAGAACCACTTGAAGCCTATCAACCTTATATGAATAAGTGGATACCACAAAGACAAGCTTCGAACGAAGCAGCAGTGACAAAAACACCACAACAAAATGTTACAAGCTCCGCATCAATTCGAATCCAACCAAAAGCCAAGACAAACGATCAGCCGCCAAGAACAGAAAGTCCGGATCGAAAATCAAATGAAACAATCGTTGAGAAGCAGGAAAGTAAGTTCAGACAATCGATAAACATATCAATGATCATTTGTACCTTCAGACCAATTGAAAGAAGAGAAACCACGAAAACGTCCGGTCGATTTAATGCCACCACGTAAAATTCCAACCAATGAGTCTTCCAATACGTCAACAGGAAATGCCACTCTCAATCACGTTGCAACTGGTAGTCGAATTCCGGTAGCCAATGGAATGTCCGGCATTAGCCAAAAGTCACCAAGAATTCTGCATCGTCCGTTGTCAACTCCCGGTTCTTCCAATAATTCGCATCTGTTTCCACCGCCTTTGCCTGCTCGAAATCCACCTTCTACTCCACCCAAATCACTTCAAATGCTCGGCTTTCAAGCACTAGCAGCTCAGCCAACGGCCTCTGAAACAACACCCGGCCATTCACGAACCGCGGAAGCGCGACGAAAAGATTACGCGGTCTTCCCAACCACAACGCTAAAGAAATCGCTTCCACGAAGAAGTAAGAATCGACCTACCACTCAGCAGACTGCTGCCAAAACACACATGTGAACTTCTTGGAAGGCTATTTATTCATCTCTACACTTCTATTCCTCGGTCTCTACGGGTACTCGACGCTCGACAGTAAACCAAACGTCTAATGACTCATGTAAAAGTTTATTAAAATTAAAATAAACGAGCGAAATTGACAGTTCATCGCAAAACAAAATTTGTGCCAAATGTCGTAACTGCACCGAACTTCCAGTTAAAATATCAACATCGAAATAGAAACAAACACGATATTCTCTCGTCTTACTGTGTGGTCAGTTTGCAGAAGTGACTTTAATTATTATCCTAAAACACGGAATTATCGAACAGTTGAAGATATTCAAGCCAAAAATGTTAATTAACACACCAATTAAACCGGTAATTAAGTTTTTCTGATTAGAGGTGATTGGTACCCGCGTGTTCAAAGTTGCCAATTAGTTGATGGCTTTGTTATTTGAAGCAAATTTAAAACAGAGATCAATATTGTTGTTAGAAGTTTGTTCCATGAATTCTGTTAATCATAAAGTGCAGAATTAGAATGCTTCTTAAAATTTCGAACTCGTAACACAAAACCGTTTCGTCGACTAGCCTTGACTTTCCACTGGTGATTTCAACTCGTAGTCCGAATCGTCGTTGTTGGTTTTTGAGTTCCGTTGTGGTGCAGCATCAACTATTTCGTCGTAATCCAAGATATCATTTTGCACCATACTCAAATTCGCCCCGTTGGTTTCATTTGGTTCCGAACAGTCAACTTCTTCCAACTCGACTTCCTCGTTTCCATTTTGTAGCTCATCGATTTCTTTTCGTATATCACAAATACGTCCTTTTAACCAAGAAAACCTAGCAGCCTAAGCATAGCAGTTGGTCGCACAAAAACTCTGATTAACAAACCTGATTGTCTTTGTTTGGCTGATAACAATAACGAAACAGAACATGAATTAATTCGAGAATCTCGATTTCATCTTCTCCAACACTATGCTCGTCCTGTCTTTCCACCGAAGAACGATCGTCTGGTTGTGGCTCCGGTGGTGTAGCTAAACTCATAATGTGAAGATCGTCGACAATAATCAAACTTACAAGGTCCGTTTGTTGTTGTGCGTTTCTTTTTATTTAAAGGTTCGTCGACTGGAGTTCTTGATCGTTTAGCTGCGGAAGAGCGTCGATTGGAGTTCACGCTTTCGCGGTCATTTCGATGGTTGGCACGTGAATCCGATTTATCTTCTTTTGACCGCCGACTAGATGGCGGATGATCGCGAATTGGTGCGTCCACGTATTTCGCAGGATTCCGTACGGGCGGCAACCATCGAGACGAATAATGAGCAGGACGACGATGGTCACTAGAATAAAGTCGAATACAAAATCGCTCAAATGTCAAACCTTGAATGCGAATTTTGATAAGAGGTCGAAGTGTTTGAAGAACCGTAGCGATCGGATCTTCGATCGTCACTGCGCCTAAATGCTTGATTCAATTTCGTCGAGTTCAATTTCTACTACCGATTGAATGGATTCGGTTCTGTCGGTCGACGATAAGCCGTACGCTCTCGAGAATGAGATGTTGTGCTTGTTCGATTAGAAGAATTCCGGTAATCGGAATCGCGTCGTGTTGCCGAGCCGCGACGATCGTATCGTGAACTTGAAGCAGATGGAGAAGATCGTCGTCTTGATGAGGAATATGTCTTGTGCTGAGGTTCTTGATAGCGTCGGGGCAACTCGTCTCGATAATCGCCGCTTCGGACCATGATGAAAAAGTGAAGATCTACAAGAAACTCACAACGAAATCAATTAGACGACGAAAATTCTCGGATTTAAGAGCAATCGAGTAAGAAGAATAAAATCTGTGGATTGCGGCGTTTAAATGGCCGTCAGATGTACGGATAAATGTGTTGGTTGTTCGAAGAAGTGGTGTTAATCGAAAACGAAATTCGTTTCTAAATGCATTATGAGCCCTGAATAACACGCGATTAGAAGTCCATTGGCTGTTTACCGACGAACAAGGACGCCAAATTTCCCCGTTCACTTCGCCAACTTGCTCCCGATGTCGATTCGTTCCGATAGAGTGGCGGTAAATTCGAAAGCCAATTTCTTTCGCGTCTTTTGTTTCGGCCATCTTATGACATTGAGAAGTTTTTTCGTTTCGATTTTGTTTATTAATGTAAACTATCTTCGCAGTAGATTTGCTCCTCTTTTCGACTCTTCTCTTTTTCTCGATGTTAACTCTGCGTTCTAAATGACGACTCATGAGTTACAATCGGTTTTCGATGTTGAGGTTAACGGCGATGAGATTCTGGATTACTCGTACATCAGCGACGAAAACTTTTTGCTGTTGGTGGCTTTGACATCAAAAGGTAAGCAGTCGATCTGTTGAAGGAATTTAACTGAATGTTGGAATGTTGTTGAAAAAGCTTGGCATCAACTGTTACAATCGAAGAATATGAGTCCATTGTGAATATGTTTGTACAAGCATTGATTTAAGGCAACATCATCACACTGCATCGTTCCAGTCAACAGCAGCAGACGTGTTCATCTGTGTCGCTTTTAGACATTTTTAACGAGTGCTGGGATCCACATTTGATCACTTTGTCGCCAGATGCATCACTCGTTATCCTTATCCTGGCCAACGAAAACATCATTTTGATTCCAATCCGAAAGCTTATGGTCTGTTGCCTTTAGAAAAATATTAATTCCTTCGATTTAGAATGCAACATGGGGCGATCAAAACGATGCGAAACCATTCGAATTTTCAATCGAATCAGGTGTCGACCCATCACATCGATTGCCAACATCTATCGCGTGCTTCAACTCAGTTCACAACTCTCGTACGTATATCGTCTATTCGAACTCGAAGTTCGTTCACATAATCGACGCGGAAATCCGACGTTTCATTCTTTCGCTATCGACCGATAAACCTATTCAACAACTGGAAGTCTACTCGGCTCCTAACTCCTTAGATTTGTGGTTAATTTTGACGCACACAACAACACAACAGTCGTTGATAAGAATTGAAAGCGAGGATTTGCCGTTGCGAGAGAACATGGCTCATACGATTCCGTCCGAAGATATTATTCATGTTGATGACTTCATTACGGCCAACAACTCGCATAACACGTTGACTGCATACTCGTCCCAAAAACGAACTCTGTCGATCCTAAGCGGTTTGATTGATCGCAACGAAATCTCAAGCTTCTCGGTTCCATACACGTGTCGTCAGACTTACTATGCGCCTAGAGTATGGAAAGATTGTAACTTAGTTGATGATAATCATTTTCAGTTGTTGGTCTGGGTTACCGAGGAAGAATCAAAAGTTTATGCATCTTTGCCATTTACGGAGGTAAGAATTTCGAACATGATTTCAGTCAATCTTATAATGTAGATTCATGAGTCGTCATCGTCTGTGTTCAATAGTCTTTCACAAAACCAAGATCTTTGCGAGTCTATAAAATGTAAATCGAAGGTTCTTGGATTTGTTCCAATTCCTCGAGCCGATTCGGAACTCGATCAAACTCTCATGGTTTCAAGCGACGGTATCTTTTTGTTAAAACCCGTTGTGTAGGCAAAGATCTTTGTCGTCTAATCCGTTTTTGTTTAGGCCTCTTTCAACTCTTGCCTTGACTCAATTGAATCGAACCAAATTCTCGAAAGCCATCTTTTTGAGCATTTGCGAATGCACGAAAAAGGAGCCGTTTACTCTTTACGAGTCGATTTTTCGTGAGGTTGTCAAATCGAAAACTGCAAATTTGAGCAAAATGGTCGCCGGATTGATCGTGTTGTCAGTCGAGATGGACGTGAGTCTTCGTTTCAAACTTCACATGATCTCGATTTTAGTTCGATATAAGAAAACTATCGAATTTGGTCAACGAAATGAATCAACACGACGCTCTGATTCCCTATCTTTCTATTCGATGTGAAAGAGAGAAAGACAATTTGAGTGCTCGTCAGTTGTTATTCGAGACTTATATGCACAAACTGTGGAAGCTGGAGTTGAACTCAAACAAGAAAGTCGAATTGGAAGAAGATATACGGTAAGACAAGCGTTGTTCTTAGTTTTCACTTTCGATTTCAGTCAATTTTTAATCAAATACGAATTCGACCACGAGATTGTTGATGTTCTTCTCAAACATTCACTCCTTTCATGTGTCATTGTTGTTCTTCAACGTCTTCAACGAACCGCAGATTCTGTTTCAGCAAAAGTGGTGTCTTTTCTTTTGGAAAAAACCAAATGGTCGAAATTCAAGTCGATGGATTTGCTAAGAGTAGTTAATGCTCTTCAATGGCCGCTGTTAGAGAATTCAACGAAAAAACAGTTGAACCAGCTTCTCATGCGATACGAGGGTGCGGATTCTCAACGGCAACTTCACGAGTGGGCCATTTTTTTGCAACATGCGACCAGAGAGTATCACATTGAACCGACGATTTCGGGATCATTGTTCGGCTACACGTCGCTCGCAGTCTTAAACCGAATTCCAACGTTCTCTATGAAAGCAACACAATGGCAACCTGTGGGTTTCGGTTCCAATTGCACGGTAATCATTGCGGACGATCGAAAAGTTTGGGCGTTTGGCGAATTCAAAGCCGGTAATCGTCCGAAAATGACAAACGAAAAAGGAATCAAGAAATCGGACAGTCGAAAACGTTTGCATGATGATTCGGCAGACGATATGCTGACAGATACGTTGCCATTGTTCAATCTAACAAAGCAACCACAAGAACTCATGCTTCCTAGTGACGTGAATTCTGATCCACTTGGCGTAAGTTTCTTTGCAATTACGTCCTAGATTTGATTGGATTCGTTTAGTTTTCTTCGGTAGTTTGCGGAACTGAACATACAATTTTGCTTACGAGCAGTGGACGAGTTTTTTCGTATGGCAAGAACCGTTATGGCCAATGTGGTTAGTTATAAATCGATTGATGTTTAATTGAAGTTAAATTTTCGGTGTTGGACATACCAATCCAGTCACAAGATTGACGGTAAGCGTCATTTTAAAACATTTAGTTTTTAAGTTTAGGAGGTTTGTGGTCAATTTGCACGTCCAGTTGCTATTTATGCTGGTCATTATCACAGTGCGATTCTCGATGTGAACAGTGACGTTTGGATGTTTGGTTGGGCTACACACGGTCAACTGGCCACTAAAGACATTTCAAATGCAGTGGTTCCAACGAAAAACTACGTTTTAAGGTTGGAATGTCAATCGTTTTCTTTATCGATGTTCGTTTTCAGTTCTCTAAATATCAAGTCTATCGCATTGGGGATGGCTCATTCGCTATTTCTCAGTCAAAATGGTGTTGTTTACGGCTGTGGGTTTATGGACAACGGCGAACTCCTCGTCGATCCTCAGAAGCTGTCCGTGTGCAATGGTCGAACGAAATCATGGCGTTTAATCGAGATTAAATTTTCGGAGCCCATAGAGATTTTGGCGTGCAGCTACTTCGTTGGAGTAGCAGTGTCAAGAACGGCGATCTACGAGTGGGGTACCAGTCCACACGCACTTAAAATGAATGCATATCTGCAGAAGAGACAAAACGCTAAGAGTAAGATAAAAGGAAACGGAATGTTACAGTTTGATTTCAGTTCGAGCAGAACAGAAACTATTAGATGAGATAAGGACTGAAAACACTCAGTTGGCAACAAATGGAATAACACTTGCTCAACAGTCGTCAGGTTCACCGGTTTCAACAAATTTAAACGATCCATTAAACACACCAATGCGTTCATCGATGTCGCGTGATCATTTCAAACTTCGTCGAATTTGCTCTTGGGATTTGAATCAACAACCGATTCGAAACCTGTCGGTTGGATACAATCACGCGGCAATACTCACAACTGCTGGTGAAATTTACACTTGGGGTCGAGGAGCTGATTTTCAACTTGGTCATGGTACAAAGTTCGACAAATCTGTACCAACTCAACTGATCGATCCGCCCGGAATAGTTTGGAGTCACGTGAAATGCGGACGAAATGCGACGGTGGCCGTTAGTGATCGTGGATTTGTATTCTGTTTTGGACGCAACGATCGCGGTCAATTGGCTGTTGCAGCGAACTCTTCATCGCCGAATCAATCGTCCAACGCACAAAAAAACATTACGCTAAAGTCGAAGACTACGAACAAGAAACTTCCGTTTGATCTACCCGTATCAGCGTGCGTCAACAAACCAACGGTCGTTGCTGGAATTCACTGTGGAGTCGCTCAAGAAAGTAAGGAACAATATTTTGCAATGTTTCTGAATTGTTTGTTTTCAGTTCTTTTGCAATCAAGTTTGGACGAAGAGCTTTGTCGTTTGATTGATTCGTGTGACCAATCGACTCTTCACGAAATCGCCAAACAACTTCGGATCTCGCCAATTTGCTCACCAACAGCAATACGGTAAACTGGGTTTTGACTTCTTGTTCACAATATCGACTTCAGAATTCAATTTATGGCAGGAGATCTGCTCTATGGTGCGGACAATCTGGTCGCTTTGTATGCCGCCAATCGCCCACAAATTCAATGCGAAATGAATGAATTGAGGAAAGAACAAAGTAAAAAGAAATCTAGCGAACCTATCGAGCAAAACCACAACACAATGTCACCGTTTTCTACTCACCAATCGATCGGAGATGATCCAACAAATGGAAATGTCACTCCGACGAAGTCGATAAATGAGCAACTAAATACGAGAAACCACTCGACTGAATCACCAGTGGCCCATGTCGGTGTCGAAGAATTCGAACGGTTGTTGGATTTGGCTTGGCAACCACTTAGTTCTCATCCTTCTGATGATGTTCGAGTTGTTTCTGCTCTGATTTTTTTGCTCGGTCGACTGCCTAGTTATGGAAGACTCTCGACAGATGAACGACTGTGTCGCTTGGTTGCTGCACACATCGAATTGCCACAACCAAACTCCTTGACCAGGTAAACTAATTGCTAACATAATCTGAATTCTCGTTTTCCTTTAGCTCTTCAACCATAAATCGAAGACCCACGAACTCATCGACTTCAAATTCCACAGATTTGTCTGCTTCAGTTGATTACTGTACTTCTGCAACCGCAAATCGTCAACGCATGAGCGATTTGAAAACCGCAAGAGATCGAGCGGCAGCTTTGCGTCGCGCTCGTGTTCCCGGACCATCGAAATTGGCTGTTTTACGACAACGTGCGGACCAACAAATCGAACGATTTGATTTTTTTGCCGCTTGTGGACATTACGAAGCAAAACGAGTTGAAGGAAGTAATGCACGCAAAGCCCAACAACACAGACAACGACGTTGCTCTCGATGCGTTCCGAAGATTATTGCTCCACTTCTGCCTCCAAAAGTTCCGGGAGTTCTCTCACCTCGATAAAGAAACTGGTAATTTCGACCACAATATAACTTGTAGAATCTTCGTACTTCTCAATCATTTCTGGTGCTTTTCGACCTCTTTTTTTCTTTGCCATTTGTTTCCACAAAACGGTACTGTACTTTTAAGTTTTTACGGTTAAGCCCGTTCTCTTGGTTGCTTTAATTTGATGTGGATATTAGTTTATGGAAACACTATTTTAGTGAGAATTCTATGTTCTAAATTAAAAACAATAACCACATCATGACAAGAGAGGGCTAGCAGAAAGGAGATCAGAATACTAAACGTTTTAAGATTAAAACGAAGAGATCTGGTTGTTTTTTGATAAAGAAATGGAGTTTTGAAGAGGATTAATATACAGAAGATGCAATAGATGGTTGTTCGGCGAGTGTTGTCGAGGTACGGAATTTGGTGCGCTCGTCGTCTATACTTTCAGTCGGCATTGCAACGCTGTTCTTCTTAATTAACTGAAGCAGATCAGTGGGTTGTGAATGCATTAACGGTCTTCGAGTTGGGTTGGAGGAACATCTGACCGAAAGGCCGCTGGTTGTGCGAGACAACACGGCGGTGCTTTTCGTTTTTACAACAACTGGAGCTTTGCCAAGGAAGAACTCAAGAAACAACATACGTAGAAATGCTTCGACACTTTTCCTGACATGTTCAAGACGATACGCGTAGATCAACGGATTCAGCAGAAGCTTAATTGCCACAAGAAAGTTAACACTCGCATTAATGAAGAATCCAAGATGAAAGGAGACATCTTTCAAATAAATGAACATACAGTTTTCGCAAACTAAAACAAAGTACAAGACACAAAGTCCCCACGAAAAAGTGAAAGTTGAAATTATCAATATCGTCGTCCAAAGCAATTTTGTTCGTGATTTCACTTTACGTCTGTCAGTTCTAGAAGATTGTAAATGAGTATTGTTGTGCACGTTTTTCTCACCTCATCTTAGCGGTCTGTGATTTGACAACAAGAATCGAACTGAGGATTATGGCGTAAAAGATATAAGTGCCAAATAGCGGGACTATAAAAAGTACGAACACGCTCAGACGGAAGGGAAGTCGATTGTAGAAACTACGTATACGACAAGAAGGATGCCGCAATCCACCTTCGGGCATAGACAAAAACCATGTGGAAACGAAAACAATCGGCAGAATCCAAAGTAATAGAATCAGACATCGAAGTCGTCGAGTAGTAACGATCGACTGAAAACCCGCCAAATGTTTGCATTATCATTAAAGCTTTAACTAACCTTATACTTCAGCGGAAACAGAATACCGATGAACTGATTTAGAGCCAAAGCCAAAATGTGGAAATTTGAAGTCAACATTCCGGAAATCCGAAAGATCTCCAACAAGGCCGCAAGACATTCACTTCGCTTTTGAATCCTCATCACGACCGGTAAGTAGCTGTTCAGAATCAATCCTGAAATAAACGATATTAGTCATTTTCTTTTATGGCAGTTTTCTTTCGCTCTTCACTTATTCGCTTTTAAGCTGACGGCTTAGTTGAGCGATTAGTCTAAACGTTTCCGTTCCCTCGTGTCCGATTAATCATTTCGAATTCTTAATCAACTTTTCAGTTTAAAGATGATCTCTGAATTGTTTACGGTCGACGGGCATTAAAAATTCGAAAACTTCTTCCTTCTTCCCCACTAACTTGCGTGATGGTCAAAAAAACAAACTACCGGTAATAAGTAGTGATCCTGCCCAAGCGTCTGCAGCAGCTAAACTCAAACACAATCGATGGTACGGTCCTATGGAGCGACCAAGGAAAGGAGCAGACAATACAATCAAACAGTTTCCAAGAACGGAAAGCTGAAGAATAATGTGAGAGAACATTTGTTACTTCAGGACTTACGAGTAAAACACAAACCATCAACGGAACCAAATACAAATACACGTCTCGCGCAAAAACAATGTACGGATGATCGACCGGAATTGGCCGTCCGGTTGTTGAGCTTTCGATCGGAATGGCGCTGTTCCTCGAAAGATCGAAGGTCACGTCGAGAACAAGTGAGTTGTTCATTGTTCGTAGCAAAAAGAAATGTCACTTTTCCACTTCAAAAACCTTTGCACCGACGAGTTCAAGTTGACATCCAACGAAAAGACTGAAAGAAATTGCAAGTTGAAATAATTTCGAAAAGTGAATTCCGCAGAGACGTAGCGTTTTGTAATCGCGCATCTCAACAAGCGAAATGAAGAAGAACACGCAACTCATCGGGCGATTCAATTGATTGATGATTACATGAAGAATGAAGTAACAAAATTGAAAAGAAAACAAACACTTTCGAGTTAATGGAGGTAATTCACAATCAATGCGAAACCGTGTGGTCAGTAAACAAAAACACTCGACTATCCTCTCAAGAGTGTTTAAGACAAACTATGTGGGCAGCTTGACGAAAGCCAAAAGGCATTAAGAACGAGAGGCGGAAATTAAAAACTTCAAACATCAGACGTGATTACGCCTATGGAAACTCGAAGTTTGCACGCTACTCGACCTGTCCATATGTCGAGATAACGATCTGCAATTGCAATCTCCACATATTATTTCAACATCTAATCATATGTCGACACAAAAGTTCAACCCGTTAATGATTAGACAATTTGACCTCAAAATTCAAAGATCCTTGATAAGCACATGCAACTTCAACTCGGAAAACATGAACTAATGGTGCGCGTGTATGAACTGATTATGCCAAACATGCTTATTTTCTCGTCAAAAAGAGTTCGGTTTCAAGGGCCACAAATCGAATTACCAGTTCCTTCGGACAGATGGCGCCTTTTGGTAATTGAATTAACGACGTGAACGTAGAAAACCGTTCAGTTTGTCGTTTTTGGCAAATACGTGGAGATCGACAAATGTGATGGGTTATTCGTACGCGACATCATAGTTATAATCGTAATACAAAACGTTGCGGTCAAAAACGGCTGTCGGTCATCTGAAGACCAAATTGAGAGACTTCAAATACTTTGTAGCCGAAGGGCAAATTATCGGTCATCGTAATAATTATTGAGCATTCTTGTCTGCTACGTATCTTATAGCAAAATGCAGAGACCTTAAAATGGACACTAAAGAAATTCTCGAAATGAAAAAATTCCCGGTTCTGAGCAAATTAACGACTTGAAATTCAAAGACCACGAGCTCCGCCTATTCTTACCGTAAAAGTTTGACTAATCTCTCCAACAAGAACGGGAAGTAATTAGCCACTCAACGCACATTAAAGTTCAGAAACCCGGAACTGATGTCCACGTTGACCGCCCATTTCCAATCGAGAATTCACGTACGAACTGGCCGACCAACTTCAAGTTAAACAGGTGAAATGAACGGATTCTTAAGAACAAACGATCAATCCAAAAATACTCTGAAGTCTAAAAACTGGTCATTCGTCTGAGGCTTGAATCAAAAGTTTAAACAGGCGAACAAAACTCTTTTTAGTTACATTAACAGTATTCGAAACCCACAAAGTCGGCTCTTCAGTTTCTATACTCGAAACCCATTCGAATTTCGTCGAAAAGATGTTTCAATTAAAGCGATTAGCAGTTCTTGTGAATTCACTTTGGAATCAGAAACACGACGCGTAACGAATCCAATTTGCAGGAGCAGAGAAATTAGAAGCCAATTTCAACGGTTTGTGTGCCGCATCTAAGCAACTTGCAACGAAAAGTTAACCAAAATGCAAAGAAATACGAATTAAACTAATAGAATTTCACAGTCAAATTGATCTGATGGCTCAAAATGATAAACGGCGAGACTTTAAACCATTGGGTCTGGACGTGAATACCCTTCGCTATTTGGCTAATGAACAGAACATGTGGGTGACATCTTTGGATTTAGCTCTTTAGTCTAATGAATAGACGCTTCCATCCGTCGACCGTTCACCCAATTCGTAGAAGAGCAAAAACTTTTTTCAGTTCAATTTACCGTACACTCGCTGTGGAAGGGTGAAGCGAACAAATGCAACAGTAAGAGCAAACTTTGCAATGAACGGTCACAAGAAGTCGTGCGATTAAGATCATCGTTCTAACTTAGCGTCTAGTTCAATTAAGCAAACAGTTAAGTTGCAGATAAAAACAAGTTGAAAGTATAGTGTTTTAAAGACCATAAGCTCACAAAATACGGTCAAGTATCACAATAGATTAAGTTTTAATTAAAGTAAGGACTTAAGCTCGCAACTACAAATTTCGTCATAAATCTCAGTCAATTCGAGTTTTGTAGTTAAGCTCCAGAAAACAAGATTTACATGGGATTTACCGTCAAAGTTAACAGAAGGACCACAAGCAAAGTTTTCGTGAAAAGTCGTAAAGTCAACGATAATCGTCTGTCACGCAAACCAACCCGTCAAATAACCTTTGTGTTTTCTTCAGTTTGCAGCAAATGGAACGGCAAACCTTTGGGTTTAGTTGTATCGTTCGTTTTTCTATTCGTTGCCCAGATTTGGATTCGGCAGATGAAATTGACGTGCACATTTGTGATTGACGTTTCCGCCCGAAACTTTTTGCTAGAACTGAAATCTTGGCTTAAATGAAACCCGTGAGTTTCACGTTTCGATTAAGGTGATGAGAACTGTTCGAAATCCTGGATTGCAAAAGTAAATTCACACCCGACATCAAACAAGGAGTTCAATTATCAGATGCCCTTTTGATATAAGACCTTTCCTCTGCCTCAGCTCATAAAAAGTTCTTCAGGAGCCTCGAAGTTAAAAACAAACGACGACCAGAAGGCGGTTTTGGGTAAAATAATTGTACTTACGAACAAAACTATTGACTCCAATGGACTGAACACACTTAACTGCTTATTAAATGTTCATTTCCAAAGTCGTTGGACTGTGGTTAGAATCACGTCAACTTGCAAGTTGTGAAGCAAATCAAGTTAACAGATGACTTAATTTTGTTTCCTGAATTGTCCTTCAATTCGACTTTTGATGGTGACACCTACCACTGCATACGAAAAAACGAAACCAACGAGATTAGCGGCCCTTGTTGACAATAAGAGTTGTACGTAATTTGAGAAATCCCTTTGAATATTCTCGAAAATTTGATATCCGACGATGAGCAACAAAAATGAACGACAACTTCATGACCTCAACAATGAAACAAAAGAGAGAGCGGCGAAGATCGTCACATCTTTTGCTAATCAATAGACAAACGATTACTCGTGTTTTGATTCGTCTAATCCGAAATGCGTTGCAATGATTCAAAAAGCGGAACTTATCGTTTGGCTCCCTTCAAAGGCCCCGGCAGTCGTTTCCGTCCAATTGCACGATTCATCGTAAATCCACGGAACTTAGAATTTTCAGGTGACAATGCTCGAAGTTAAGCGGGATAACGCTTCTGATAATTCTATGAATGAGAAGAATGTAACCGAAAAACAACTTCGAACGTGAATTCAAAGTGATGTTATGAACATACTTACGAGGAGCCCGTTACCGACCGCTTGTCGACGGAATTCGTTCAAATAACACGCGGCTGTTAATCCAAACCATTTGGTTAAGAAGCCAATTTGACCAAACGAGCTTTTCGTTTTGTCAACTTGAAGGTCTTTGAAACCCACAGCGCTCATTAATCCAAAGATGATCAATGGTCTTTTTAATGGAGACGTATCCCAAGGTACTTTAATTACTTAATGTCAATTATACAAAGTTTTAAGACTAAACGCTCAGTTTAAACCTGATAGCTTGTTTTTGCACATTTCGTTTGTTTGTTAGTTCCGCTCAAATAACAAGTTGATTGGTAATCCCTTCAACAATCGACGTTGATGAGTCATCTCAACTCTCGCAAGAGTTCACGGTTTTTCGATACTCTGTGGTTGCAGTTGAAAGTCCGAAAAAACAAAAATTGATGGGCTCAGCGAATCCAGACAGGTTGGGAGCCGAAACAAAAAATTTTGACGTGAGAGCGAATAACAACGAGACCCAACGACTGGGTCTCCATCCTGCGCATTCTGAATTGCAAACTTTCGATCGTGAATTGCGAAACCGCCGTAGTCCAAACACACGATCGACGGTTGCGAGAAGACGTTGGGGACTTCCGCAAATTTACTTGGTAGTTTTTCCTTCATCGCAATGCACAATCGACTTCCAGATGCTCACATGAACGATGTCTACGTAGTCGGATGCTTATCAGTTCATGGATCGTTAGTGATTATGCCCTTATTCGAGTTTTTGATTATGTAAATGCACTGTAACCCAAATACGTGCATTTCAACAAACGTTCAATGTTTATCGAATTGATCAACAATCCCTGTCCCGCCTCTTGTTCTCTCGTGTAAACAGTCGACCGTTCTGTAGAAACGATCGGTCTCGTTCATTGTCCCTTTTTTGACACAGAGAACCGTAAAATTTGTCTACGTCAATCCGTTCGTGAACAATTGACAATCATAATCTTTTTATCGCTTTTACGTGCAATCGAATAAGAACGACGATTTCATTTCAGATCTATTGCTGATTGTCCTTAACTGACTATCACCGACCATCAAAGGGTGTTGTTCGAATCGAAACCCAAACCGATTCGCATGTTGGACGGATATAAAAGAAACGGTTCTCCAATCAGATAGTAAACACTCGACCACTTGTTTATACTCGTCGTTTCTTTTCAGTCGACTCATCAAATTCAATTCGTGGATTAAAATGGCACTTTCAACTGCAGTTCTCGTTGCTCTCATTGGCTTCGTAACTGCGTGTGTTTGTAAGTTGAAAAGAACTTTCGAGCAGCGGATATTGCTGTCATTTGCGTCGGAATTCATAATGACGTTGAAGTCAATCAATTACCACTAGCGACTCACCTGTTCCTTGTGTACTGATGTTCAAGTCGAAGTCACGAGTTGAACGCAAAAGCGGTGTTTGAGTAATCTGTTTAGATTCACGTTTACAGTAACTCAGCGAATAGATTCCAAAGACTAACTTCTTTTCACGATTAAACAGCACGCAGTCTTTCGATTAATTAAATTCAGTTCCACGCATTTTCGTTTAATTCCAACGGATGATGTCCAATGCAAACATCACACTTTGTGTTTCTGACAACACCAATGATATAAACCATTGGATTAGAAAGTGCAAACCCGAAAAGTTTAGAACTCGACCGCTGAAATGCCAATTTTTGGGAACTTTGCTGTAAATTAATTAGATTTCCAATTCAAAGGTTAATTTTGCTAACACAAAGTTTTCAGCCCTGCCACAAGTTCAATACGTCAACAATCGTCCGTATCACTTAATGCAATACACAGAATGTAAAGGTGGTAAGATCTTCGAGATAAACAACATCCGAGATATTGACGAGTGCAAAGCTGCGTGTGTGCAACGAGACTGTCAAGCCGTGAACTTGTATCAACTGGGTAATCGCTGATCAACTCTCCCTCATCGATTCAGTTGTTTAGGTGAATTCGATTTCAAGTGTGAGATCCTCGCTTACGTTCGTAGCTACAATCCCGTTCAAGGCGCGGCCTGCTATGTCGCGTATCCGAGCTACTTTTAATCTACTTTCATAATAAAAACTGTACAAATTTCGATAATAAAACAAGACGATAATTTAACGAAACTTTATTGATTGAATGCCTTTGGCTGATAAGCGAAGTCCAGTAGTTTATTTTAGCTCAAGCATCTTGGTATGCAGACGCTTGACAGTCATCGAGTTTCTTGACCGTGTCCGAGGGCGAAAAGACAAGTTGAATATTTTGATTTGTTTGGTTTTTGAACCAATTTGAATTGACCAGCGTGGGTAACTGATTGTTATCAAGACTTAACGCAACAAATTTCCCCTCTGCTCATATCATTTTACAGTCATTACACGCAATTGCGTGGTATAAACAAAGCAGTCATGTTGTTCGCTCGTTGCGCGGACGCAATCTCTGATTGGTATTATTTGACAATACCCTCGAGCCCTTGATCCGCCTAATGATACCCTCAAATCTTCATTCACAATAATGTTTTACACCCATTACCAGTGGGGTTTGAATTTTCACGTGTTTAAAAACGGGGAAGTTTGCTACGGGGTTTATCTTTCTGTTTGAACTAATGTGACAGTTTTTTTCTTCTTTACTGATTGTTACGAAAGTAATCAGCTGCTCGAATTTAATTTCCGTGCTCCATTTTAATAACCCACTCATCTATTTTTACTTTGCAATTCTGTGGATCTTCTCATCTTAACTCGCTAATCAAAATCCAAAGTTTAACGTCCGACTTTCTCATTCCAACTATTTTGGCCGATCGGAACAAATCCTAATAGGGAAATTAGATGATGTCGCAGTGCATGGTAATCTAAATCTATTCAACCGACCACTTAATCAAAAGGAACTTCCAAGATCTTACAAGGAAAGGTTGCGGCTTGTCCGAGCCCGATTCGAGTGAACTCGGTATCAATCGATGCGTCTGAGTGTGCTGATCACTAAATGGTAGGTCATTTTTCGCCGGATTCAGAATCCGAAAGTTATAAGCAAAACAAAATCTAAAAAATTTTTGCTTTTTTTTACGGTTTTAGAGGTTCTCGACTATGGAGAATCCGAATCTGAACTCCGTTTTTTGTTGTCATGCTTCAGAAGCGACATATGGAGCATCAATGTTTTCTTGGCGATATAAGCGCGCGTTTCGTATTCGAGAGCGTGAGCAGCGATAGCCGAGTGTTAGTGAAGCGGGGGCCGGCCGTGAGCGGCGAAAAAAAATTCAACTCCGGCTACGGTAACTATTCTAGATTTTGTTTTGCTTATAACTTTTCGGATTCTGAATCCGGCGAAAAATGACCTACCATTTAGTGATCAGCACACTCAGACGCATCGATTGATACCGAGTTCACTCGAATCGGGCTCGGACAAGTCGCAACCTTTCCTTGTGAGTTCGTTTAAAACTTTCCTGTCGACTATTTGAATGCCACCCACTGCTTCTGTAACACGTGATTATCCGCTTGTTTGTCATAGATGACCACTTCTTTTGACATCTTCATTTCAACTGAACATCTTTCGATCGTTGCCGACGTCGATTGTGACTAGTCGGTCAATCGAACATTTGGCGTTAATTTCACGGACACCAAAAAAAAACCGCTGCCCGTATTGTCCGTCAAGTTTCATAAATCTCAATTGTGTGTTTAACAAAGATGCGTTTTTTGTTGTTTGTCGAGAGTTGCGTATCGTCTGTTCAATTTTATACGTTTTAGATACTTGACTTCACACTTCCATCTTTCTCACTACCCCAGGGTTTACTGTAGATCGTTAATATGTTCGGCCCTAATGAATTGAGTCGCATTCTTCTTCAGTTGGCTGCATCATCAAACTTTAACATACCAAGCGGAATTCCCGCCGTTGGAGCAGCAAGAACGAACAAAACTGCTCCTTTTCACGGGCGCCACTCAATTTGGAGGCATTTCGAGGTTCAACGAGACAAATCCGTGTACCGATGCCAAGTTCCCGGCTGCACAGCCACATACACGTGGCCGCCATCAACAACCGTTGCTGGTCGTCATCTACGAGACAAACATTCAAATGTTTATGCTCAAGTACTCAACGACGAAGCTGATCGACGAAACCGCAAACGTGTTATTGAAGTTGCATCCATACAACAGAGAACCGATGGAAATAGACGCAACGAATCGGGAACTGCTCGAAGCTCCTTTGACGCCACACTCTCACCGCCTTCAACAACAGCAGGGGAACCATCAACCCCACCCTTCATTATGGAGCCATCGTTGAAACGAGCACGTTATGATGAGGAGTTTTTTGCACGACTTAGGAGTTTGCATCACGACGACGCCCTCTTTCTTGCCACCTTCTTCGGTTCCAATTTCGCCGCTCGATTCTGCGATTTCTAAAAAAGGTGCGTTTTCAACATAACAACATTGAAATGCCATTTTTGGCATCCAAAACAAAGTTATCTGTTTTAATGTAAAGTAGCAATGATAACCAACATTGGGGCTAATTGTTCACGTCAAGAGTGCAAACAACCTGGTGATTAGCCTGAGAATTTCTCTGTGCATTCGAACAGAAATGAGTAAACGCAGAATGGTCTTTGGATTACTAGAAACCTGATAGAGTCCCAAATGAAACAAAACCAAAAACGACAATTCAAGTTTCTAATCAATTTTTTGCAGAAACTGAAGGAGAAATGCGCGAGAAGATCAAACGTCTGGAAGAATCGATGGCCGAACTACAATCCGAAAAGAAACGTATTGGCAATCGACTGGAAGAAGTAGAAGCACTCTACAACGCCGAGTGCCGAACTTCTCAGTCGTTGACCGTTAGCTTGGAACGGGAGGCCGAAGCACGAGTCCAATTGGAAGCGGAGATCCGTTCTTTGAAACAAAATCTACAACGCCGAGAACAAGGTTGGTTCACGATCCTACTCGGTCTTGCGACCGAAACTGCGATGATCTGCTTTTAATGTTCCAAAAAACAACGCCAAAATGTTGTTGACATCTGAAGCCAAACCTACTCGTCTGCTTACTGTAGAGTATGAGTGAGAACTAGCATTTGGGTTAATTATAGTTTACGTTAAGAGCGCTGATTTGTTTCATCAAGTAAACTTGCAGCAGATGTTTTTCGTCGAATCTCATCGGTTGCTTAATGAACTGGTCTTTAGAACACAAGTTTTGGGAGTTGGTGAATTCGCGTATTCCAATTACGCGCAGTTGAATGAGTTTGTTTATTGCGCAAAATCCATTCGAGCTACCAATTAACTTCTGATCGTCTTTTCTCCTTTAATTTTGCTCTCAAGCATCTAATCTCTAGTTAAAAAGCTCGTACGCAACAGTTGTAGCAAAAACCAAAGGGTTATTGTTTGTGTCTATTGTCAATCGCAGGAGAAGTCGTAGGTTAATACGATATGCGAACAATACGAAAAGCTCGATTCTCTCCGCACTACTTGCCCGTTGATCGTAAATGTTCCACCGCAAGTTCACGTGTTTTGGTTGTGTGCGGAAATTGAATGCACGTTTCCTCGCTCCTAATTCTGAACCAACTTTTTAGCTTCACGGTCTCTAATTAGAAATACACACTATGAGATTGTATTCTACTGCACGGTTCGTCCTATCGCGCCAATTAAAGAGCCAAAATCGGATTTACTATCTTGCTAATTCACACAATTGACCAAAGTACGAGCTCAATTTGTGTTCAACGATTCGTTTCAAAAATTCGAAGCGAAATCGAAGACAAAACGATTTGGAGGGCCATAAATCAAAAAGACGTTGCGTTTTGTCAAAAGTCATTTGCATCATCGTAATCAATCTAGCGAACATGTCGATTGATCGCAGAGTTTCGGATCACAACGCTCTTTACAACGACACCCACGTTGTTAATCATTTTGACGGGCGCGGATTTAATTTTAATACCCGATGGTATGCGCCGAAGTGTCTGCGATCTCGAGTCTGAATCAGCGCGAATGATTTGCCTACGGGCTCTTCAGTGGCTTTGCGATTGAAGTTCCTCAACAGAAGTGACGAGCGCGCAGATTTCGATTTTGCCACCTGTCATCTCAGACTTTTCTTTTCACTGTACTTCGTATTGTCTGCGTGTTTGTGGTCATTTAAAGGCTTTGTTTGTGTAGAATGGCCAAACCGGTACGCGAAGTTTTTTACTATCAACGACGACAGATTCCCTATCACACATTCAGCGAAGGCAAACGGATTCGAAATTCGGCATCAGTCATGGAGTTGGTGGATACAACGAGTACCGAAGAGTCGGGTCTGTTTTGTGTTCTGCAGCGTGGGGATTTCCGGTGATCGAAGTCTGCCACTACGAAGCGAAGACTTCCGGCTAAAGTTTTTGTGCTATCGGAGACTTTCCAAATACTGTAAAAGTGAGATTAACAGACCACCAATACGGAATGTTAGAAATGTAACAGTCGTTGCGAGCTATGAAACGGCTAAGCGGATTACGAAGTCAAAAGTGGTTATTGAATAAGAGAATCCAAACAATCTGGTGGTGACTAGCCTGAGAACTTCTCTGTGCATTCGAACAGAAATGAGTAAACGCAAAATGGTCTTTGGATTACTAGAAACCTGATAGAGTCCCAAATGAAACAAAACCAAAAACGACAATTCAAGTTTCTAATCAATTTTTTGCAGAAACTGAAGGAGAAATGCGCGAGAAGATCAAACGTCTGGAAGAATCGATGGCCGAACTACAATCCGAAAAGAAACGTATTGGCAATCGACTGGAAGAAACAAAAGCACTTTCGAACGCCGAGTGCCGAACTTCTCAATCGATGACCGTTCGCTTGGAACGGGACTCCGAAGCACGAGTTTAATCATATGCGGATCTCTCTTGTAAAATCCATTCTGTTTGTTCTTGTAATAGAAAACGTAGGTTATTGTAGTCACAAATTGATTTTTAAGCCACGAGGTCTAATCAAACCCGGTAGTGTCTTCGCAATTCCACTCTTCCATTCCTTCCGTTTCCAACTCGAGACCGAATCGACGCCATTTTTGAACTTACGAAATTTGTGTGTCTAAAGATTTTGATCGGATATAAACTCGGAATTAAATTAAGACCATTGAATCGGACGACACTTTCTGTTTCATCAAGTGATTAGTCAAAGAGTTTTGGCGCGCGTCTAACAAGGAAACTCACTTCAGCAACGGTGGGGCTTCTCGCGTACTGTATATCATGAAACTCATCTTGTTGAGAGGATTCTGATGGTCTAATTAGTTTTTTGCTGCGGAGCACTGTGCGTCAAGCTACGGGTCACGCAAAATGCGTGTTTTGGACGTTGTTTGAATGACGAGTCAAAAAGCACGTCCTACTGTTCGGGCAATAAATCGAGTAGTTAATGGTTAGGATTGTACTGATCGCTGCAAATGCAACGGGTTCATGTCCCAGTGCGGCCAGTTCAATTGAAAAGGAGGTCGGTAGAACGAATCCGCCCATCCGCTTTCTTGTGCTTCTCAGATTTAACTTGCAACTTTTTGCACTTTCAGTTCACTTCAACATTCATGTAAACCAATCGGGGTATTCAATGGTTGAACGTTCAATTCGGAGTTGCAATCGAATTGGGTTTATTCGCTGCTCCCACTGTGAGCAATGTTACTGTTTCCAGTGCATTTACACTGCCGCCCAACTCCAGTAACACATTTGACTCGATTTCTTTGACAACTATCCCTTCTTAACAGATTCCAACTTTATAACCGAACAGCACTCCGTCTGATTAAATGAAACGATTGTTGAAGTTGAAATATGAACAAAAAACGCTTTCAATCGACTTAAAATCACTTGATTTCCTACTTAGCGTTTGCTCTTTTGCTGTGACTGATCTGCGGTTCGCATCTGTTCGTTCAGGGTCAACTCGTTGAAGCAGCCGAATTTGCACTGATCAGTGCAATTTCAACCACTAAAACCCTCGACTAATGAGTAAACATTATAGGATGCAAATTGAGATACTTAACTCACACGCGATTCGAAGTGAGATCCAAAGAAACGAAAAAGAGTCCAATTCGACATTTGAAGATTACTGAAATACAAATCAAGGGAATAGTCAACATTCTTGGAAGTATTTTGCATCTTCTTCACTCCGGAGCAACGAACAACGTTGCTTCACGTGCATCGTTTTTTCGCGTACAAAACGCTCAAGTCGCTGCCGAACTTCTCAGTCGTTGACCGTTAGCTTGGAACGGGAGGCCGAAGCACGAGTCCAATTGGAAGCGGAGATCCGTTCTTTGAAACAAAATCTACAACGCCGAGAACAAGGTAGGTTCACGATCCTACTCGGTCTTGCGACCGAAACTGCGATGATCTGCTTTTAATGTTCCAAAAACAACGCCAAAATGTTGTTGACATCTGAAGCCAAACCTACTCGTCTGCTTACTGTAGAGTATGAGTGAGAACTAGCATTTGGGTTAATTATAGTTTACGTTAAGAGCGCTGATTTTCCATGGAGTTTAATTAGTTGCGTAATGAACTTTTCTTTAGACGATTTGGACGAAATTCGTTCACAACATCAACGCCGAATTCGAACATACGAAGAACAAGTAACGGATTTGAACGAAACTGTTGCCAATCTGCAAAGTCAACTACGTTCGTTCGAACAACGTAGTCGACAGTTCGAGACTCAAAGTCAGAACAGTTTCGAGTCGAGTACTCACGACTACAAACGTGAGTATCGTAAGACGTTGGCTCTGCTCAAAGATGCACAGAACTTGTTGTCAATAGAAAGACAAAAAAGCGACAAAACTCCGATGTTGCGTCGTCTTCAACGACAATTGGAAACAGCGGAAGAAGAGAAGTTGAGTGCCATTGGATCGAGATCGACTCTTGAAAGCGAATTAGCGGAGAAGAATGTTGAGGTTTGTTGAAATTATGACCACAAATACTCATCGTCTTTAGATTGAAACCGTTCGATCGGGAAAAGCAGCTTTGGAGAAAAGGGTCTCAGCTTTATTGCAAGAAAAATCCGATGCCATGAACAACGCACGAGACATCGAAGAGCAACTGAACAACGCCCTACGCGACTACAATAATCATTTGCTTCAAACCGAGACCAACAACCTGACAATTCAAAGACAAGCCGTAACGATTGCCGAATTGGAGAGCGAAAAACAGCGATTGGCGTTGCAATTAGGCGAATTAGAATCCAAAAACTCTCATTTTCATTCCCACTACGTTGAAGCGCACAAGATCACATTGTTGGAGTCGAAAGTCCGTGAACTGCAGTCACGTGTGGAATACGAACGCTGCGAGAAGCAGAAGTACGAGGCCAATGTCAATCGACTTCAGGACGAGGTTGATCGGTTGGAAGATCGATTGAACGATTTTCAACGATTGGTGAACAAACACGAGGACGAAGTCAAACGTCAAAAACTTGCGATTCTCGCGGAGCAAGAGAAACTTCAGGACACAAAGAAACGTTACGACGAAATGGATTACAAGTTTAAGAAGACGGTAAACGGACAAACCGTTGGATCAGTTCAATTTTTTATTTTCAGCGTGACTTACTGGAAGAAACAACTGAAACTTGCGAGTCTTTGCGCTCCGATTTGTTGCTTTCGAATCGTCGAGTTGAAAGTCTTCAGGTGTGTTTTTACAATCGGATTGCTATAGATGTCTATGGTTTAGGCAGCTTTAAATACGGGACTTGATAACGACGAAGAGGATAGTGACTTGGACGACGAGCTGAACGATTTGGACGAAAGCGACTCTGCAGTTACAGCGACCACCGGCTCAATCGTCATCCAAACATCTCCACAAGCTATGAGCACCACACAAGAGAGCGAAAACGGGCCATTCAACGATTTAACTGTTTAATAACTGACACGAGTCTAAATAAAATGCGGATCTCTCTTGTAAAATCCATTCTGTTTGTTCTTGTAATAAAAAACGTAGGTTATTGTAGTCACAAATTGATTTTAAGCCAGGAGGTCTAATCAAACTCGGTAGTGTCAGAGTTTTCTGGGTTATGTTTATTACCGGCTTAGCAAAAGAACTCAATTGCAATGTTTTCAAGTTTGCATAGCTCATTTGTCGAGAAAATTTCTAATCGAATTGACATAAAGGAAGTGGATTCCGAGAAAACTGACCGTGTCCGAGGGCGAAAAGACAAGTTGAATATTTTGATTTGTTTGGTTTTTGAACCAATTTGAATTGACCAGCGTGGGTAACTGATTGTTATCAAGACTTAACGCAACAAATTTCCCCTCTGCTCATATCATTTTACAGTCATTACACGCAATTGCGTGGTATAAACAAAGCAGTCATGTTGTTCGCTCGTTGCGCGGACGCAATCTCTGATTGGTATTATTTGACAATACCCTCGAGCCCTTGATCCGCCTAATGATACCCTCAAATCTTCATTCACAATTAATGTTTACACCCATTACCAGTGGGGTTTGAATTTTCACGTGTTTAAAAACGGGGAAGTTTGCTACGGGGTTTATCTTTCTGTTTGAACTAATGTGACAGTTTTCTTCTTTACTGATTGTTACGAAAGTAATCAGCTGCTCGAATTTAATTTCCGTGCTCCATTTTAATAACCCACTCATCTATTTTTACTTTGCAATTCTGTGGATCTTCTCATCTTAACTCGCTAATCAAAATCCAAAGTTTAACGTCCGACTTTCTCATTCCAACTATTTTGGCCGATCGGAACAAATCCTAATAGGGAAATTAGATGATGTCGCAGTGCATGGTAATCTAAATCTATTCAACCGACCACTTAATCAAAAGGAACTTCCAAGATCTTACAAGGAAAGGTTGCGGCTTGTCCGAGCCCGATTCGAGTGAACTCGGTATCAATCGATGCGTCTGAGTGTGCTGATCACTAAATGGTAGGTCATTTTTCGCCGGATTCAGAATCCGAAAAGTTATAAGCAAAACAAAATCCAAAATTTTTGCTTTTTTTTACGGTTTTAGAGGTTCTCGACTATGGAGAATCCGAATCTGAACTCCGTTTTTTGTTGTCATGCTTCAGAAGCGACATATGGAGCATCAATGTTTTCTTGGCGATATAAGCGCGCGTTTCGTATTCGAGAGCGTGAGCAGCGATAGCCGAGTGTTAGTGAAGCGGGCGGCCGTGAGCGGCGAAAATTCAACTCCGGCTACGGTAACTATTCTAGATTTTGTTTTGCTTATAACTTTTCGGATTCTGAATCCGGCGAAAAATGACCTACCATTTAGTGATCAGCACACTCAGACGCATCGATTGATACCGAGTTCACTCGAATCGGGCTCGGACAAGTCGCAACCTTTCCTTGTGAGTTCGTTTAAAACTTTCCTGTCGACTATTTGAATGCCACCCACTGCTTCTGTAACACGTGATTATCCGCTTGTTTGTCATAGATGACCACTTCTTTTGACATCTTCATTTCAACTGAACATCTTTCGATCGTTGCCGACGTCGATTGTGACTAGTCGGTCAATCGAACATTTGGCGTTAATTTCACGGACACCAAAAAACCGCTGCCCGTATTGTCCGTCAAGTTTCATAAATCTCAATTGTGTGTTTAACAAAGATGCGTTTTTTGTTGTTTGTCGAGAGTTGCGTATCGTCTGTTCAATTTTATACGTTTTAGATACTTAACAATCCGGCAATCGAAATGTCTTTCTTTAACCAACCAGTCTTCCCATTTTCGTACATTATGCAACAATTAGCTTCGCGGCAGTTAATGCCGCCAACCACTGGAGCGGTTCAACAAACGGCTAAAGTGCAAGTTTCAACGGAAGTTAATTCTCCACTAACGAACAAAACTGCTCGTTTTCACGGTCGTCACACAATTTGGAGGCATTTTCTTACATTATGCAACAATTAGCTTCGCGGCAGTTAATGCCGCCAACCACTGGAGCGGTTCAACAAACGGCTAAAGTGCAAGTTTCAACGGAAGTTAATTCTCCACTAACGAACAAAACTGCTCGTTTTCACGGTCGTCACTCAATTTGGAGGCATTTTCTTACATTATGCAACAATTAGCTTCGCGGCAGTTAATGCCGCCAACCACTGAAGCGGTTCAACAAACGGCTAAAGTGCAAGTTTCAACGGAAGTTAATTCTCCACTAACGAACAAAACTGCTCGTTTTCACGGTCGTCACTCAATTTGGAGGCATTTTCTTACATTATGCAACAATTAGCTTCGCGGCAGTTAATGCCGCCAACCACTGAAGCGGTTCAACAAACGGCTAAAGTGCAAGTTTCAACGGAAGTTAATTCTCCACTAACGAACAAAACTGCTCGTTTTCACGGTCGTCACACAATTTGGAGGCATTTTCTTACATTATGCAACAATTAGCTTCGCGGCAGTTAATGCCGCCAACCACTGGAGCGGTTCAACAAACGGCTAAAGTGCAAGTTTCAACGGAAGTTAATTCTCCACTAACGAACAAAACTGCTCGTTTTCACGGTCGTCACACAATTTGGAGGCATTTCGAGGTTCAACGAGACAAATCCGTATATCGATGCCAAGTTCCCGGCTGCACAGCCACATACACGTGGCCGCCATCAACAACCGTTGCTGGTCGTCATCTACGAGACAAACACGCAAATGTTTATGCTCAAGTACTCAACGACGAAGCTGATGGACGAAACGGCAAACGTGAGTAGTGTTAGGTGTGTAGCCCATAAGAAAATCAATAGAAAATCAATAAAAAAGCAATTAATCATTATTGTACGGCACCTGTCATAATTATCACATTAATCATAACTTGTCACTAATTAACACCAAATTAGGCAAAAACATGCACAAAAACCACAGGTATTGACCATAAATGGAAACTGATTTGAACAAAATTACTATCATTCAACGCCAAATAAAGCACCGAATACAAAAGTAACACTTTTATTACTGTAAACAGGTAATGACCAAAAATGGACAACAACAACACTCTCTCTTCTACTTGCGTGTAAACGAAAAGTAGCAACAAAAGTTGCGCTTTTGATCGAACAAATGATACGGAATTTTGATCATAATTCCACTATGACGTGGACCAATCTCCATGGCTGCTGGTGGGGAAGAGAAGTAGAATTGTGCGTTGTTGCCGTTGGAAGGTGTTTGTGAGCGCGAATCATGACTGCTCTCGGAAGCATCGTAGTCCAAAGGACGTTGCGCGTCTTGTCCCGACTAAACACAAGGGAAGGCTCATTAGCCACCACGCGATATTCACGCATACTGTATGCCAAAAAACGCGCCTTTTCAAGGGGAATCTGATGGTGTTATCAGTTTTTGCTAAACGGTACCCTGCGTGGACTTATGGGCCTTTGAAGTTACACGCAAATTGCGTGCTTTTTGGACGCTTTTTTGGACGTTTTTTTGGCGATGCGCGAACGCAATTTTTGATTTTTTTTGCCAAGCGGACGCAAGCGCGTTTTGCGAGTAGATTTGACTTTTTTGAATCGCTTTCGAGTTATGAGCGACAAGTGCGCTCGAGTCTGTTTCCTTGAGCAATCTAGTGGTTGGTCCAAGAGTGGGTACGTCGATGAACGATCGGAAAGATGCTAAAAGCCAGCTGGCTACTGTTTCAACTACCAATCGATCGAAAGATGTCAAGAAATACCGAGATGTACCCGTTAAGCATTCATCAGATGTGCTCATTGCGAGCAGTATTATTGTTTCCATTGCATCTTTACTTCCGACCAAGCGCACCTACATCTTTAATTGTTGTCGCAGTAAACTTTTCAGGGATCTTGTCTGTTATTCCCCCCTCTTTTTGCGAACAGATCGCTCGCGAATTTTGAAATCAACCCGCTCGCTATAATGCGAACGTTTCCAGCGCCCTAGACCACTCGGCCATTCAGGACACACCAAACACAGCTTCTAAACACGTTTCGTACTGTAGCGAGCGCTTCAAGTGGTAGCGTTCGCATTTTTTTGCGAGTGGGGCGGGGGGAAAAACAGACAAGACCCCTTTTGAGGTTCACTTTAATACTTTAAATGATTTAAACAAACTACGGATCTTTCCTAGGAGACCCCCCCCTTCGCTCGCAACTTTTTCAGCCAGCTCGCACTTTTTTCGCTCTTACACTCCGAAGAGTCGCATTCACTTTTCAGCGCCTCAGACCGCTCGGCCATTCAGGGCACACCAAACACAGCTTCTAAACACGTTTTCACTCAATTTAATTTACTTGGGCGGGTTCAATAAAGCAATGTGACGAAGAATTGTCAAGAAAACATCCGGATCTCGATATCGACGGCGGTACATATATTCGCAAAGATACGAGTCAAGCATGGAACGATGAGTTCCCCAGCGTCGACGATTGGCCGATTTTGCGACGTTCCAACTCGATTCGATCGAATTTGTGTGACTGCCGACCGAAGATTAGGTGGCGGGGACTAAGGGGGTGGCGGTCCTGGCCGCGATTCGTACTGTAGCGAGCGCTTTAGCTACTCGCAATTTTTTGCGAGCACTTCAAGTGGTAGCGTTCGCATTTTTTTTTGCGAGCCGCTCGCAGAGGGGGGGGGTCTCCTAGGAAAGACCCCAAACTACTACTTAAAATTGATTAGAATTACAAAAAGTTGCAAAACCAATCAAAAAAATGCAAAATTGCAATCGACCGGCTTTGATCCGATCTAATTAACCTTTTTTGCCTTTGATCTCTTGTGATTTGACCGCTCTGTGAATCGAACCCGCTTGTGCTCGCTGAACCCGCTGGACGCTGTTGGATTTGCACCGGAAGGTACAAAGCCAACGGCTTAACCACTAGACTAATTAGTAAAACGATTTGAATCGTGATTTGTAAATCTTATATCAACTCGTATTGGAGAGCGACCAGAATGGCAATCAAAAAAAGAGCGTGTCCACTTGCCAAAAAGTGACAAAAAAGCGTCCGGACGTCGACCAAAAACGAGCAAATGAGCATTTTTGCGTGCTTTCTTTCCAATCAAGGCAATTTCAAGGTGATTTCAGGAAAATAGCAATTTCACGCAAAGGGCAAATAAAGAAAAACAACGTGAAAATTTTTTGAATCGTTATTTTCCCTACATTTTCCCTTGGAATCGAGGACGAGAGACCAAAAAGCACGCAATTTGCGTGTAACTTCAAAGGCCCATAAGTCCACGCAGGGTACCGTTTAGCAAAAACTGATAACACCATCAGATTCCCCTTGAAAAGGCGCGTTTTTTGGCATACAGTATGCGTGAATATCGCGTGGTGGCTAATGAGCCTTCCCTTGTGTTTAGTCGGGACAAGACGCGCAACGTCCTTTGGACTACGATGCTTCCGAGAGCAGTCATGATTCGCGCTCACAAACACCTTCCAACGGCAACAACGCACAATTCTACTTCTCTTCCCCACCAGCAGCCATGGAGATTGGTCCACGTCATAGTGGAATTATGATCAAAATTCCGTATCATTTGTTCGATCAAAAGCGCAACTTTTGTTGCTACTTTTCGTTTACACGCAAGTAGAAGAGAGAGTGTTGTTGTTGTCCATTTTTGGTCATTACCTGTTTACAGTAATAAAAGTGTTACTTTTGTATTCGGTGCTTTATTTGGCGTTGAATGATAGTAATTTTGTTCAAATCAGTTTCCATTTATGGTCAATACCTGTGGTTTTTGTGCATGTTTTTGCCTAATTTGGTGTTAATTAGTGACAAGTTATGATTAATGTGATAATTATGACAGGTGCCGTACAATAATGATTAATTGCTTTTTTATTGATTTTCTATTGATTTTCTTATGGGCTACACACCTAACACTACTCACGTTTGCCGTTTCGTCCATCAGCTTCGTCGTTGAGTACTTGAGCATAAACATTTGCGTGTTTGTCTCGTAGATGACGACCAGCAACGGTTGTTGATGGCGGCCACGTGTATGTGGCTGTGCAGCCGGGAACTTGGCATCGATATACGGATTTGTCTCGTTGAACCTCGAAATGCCTCCAAATTGTGTGACGACCGTGAAAACGAGCAGTTTTGTTCGTTAGTGGAGAATTAACTTCCGTTGAAACTTGCACTTTAGCCGTTTGTTGAACCGCTCCAGTGGTTGGCGGCATTAACTGCCGCGAAGCTAATTGTTGCATAATGTACGAAAATGGGAAGACTGGTTGGTTAAAGAAAGACATTTCGATTGCCGGATTGTTAAGTATCTAAAACGTATAAAATTGAACAGACGATACGCAACTCTCGACAAACAACAAAAAACGCATCTTTGTTAAACACACAATTGAGATTTATGAAACTTGACGGACAATACGGGCAGCGGTTTTTTGGTGTCCGTGAAATTAACGCCAAATGTTCGATTGACCGACTAGTCACAATCGACGTCGGCAACGATCGAAAGATGTTCAGTTGAAATGACGATTTCAAAAGAAGTGGTCATCTATGACAAACAAGCGGATAAGCACGTGTTACAGAAGCAGTGGGTGGCATTCAAATAGTCGACAGGAAAGTTTTAAACGATCTCAGAAAGAACAGCCAGAAAGGCAATTGAGCGGACGGCGATTTGTGAGCTCTCACATGGTTGGAGACTTCAAATGCTAAGAAAACTGACTTGTGGAACGGCCAAAATGAACGCCGGAGAATCAGAAGTTTTATGATCCGATTCGTGAATTTTGCTCGCCGACCGAGACAGCTGCATGTAATCCTGATTTTATGTTGAAATGCAAAAAAAACTTCTAAATTTATTGCCTATCCATAAGGTCAATCGACTCTCGAACAGTTACAAATCACAAGCTCTTCGTCACAACCCTTTTTGACGCCCTGGGGCTCAAAATTCTCAGAGAAATGATGATCATAATCACAACGTTACATTTGAGAACTCGAAATATCTTCGCAATCTTCATGACTAACCCACTGTTTTTCTTCTCTCGATTAGTCAGCCGAGCATACGGTCGGCTGTTGATCGGCAGTTATTAGCGGTTTCGAACGAAATCAAATTTCAATTTCTCATCACTTGTAAATGCGAAGATAATCTGTGAAACCTTTTTCAGCAATGAATTCGATTTCACCCACAACCAATACGTGACTAGGAGTTGAAACGTTCGTCGGCACCAAAACTTACGAGCGAATAAGACAAAGAACGACGATTGTTTTAATTAGACGACCAATTGAGGATGTCGATCTCGCTTAGATTGCACACAAAACAACAAAACCACTTTACGCGTTTTGGCGCAGAAAACAAGGTGCAACTCCAGAACGATGCCGAGAATTTGCGTGTGACAATAACTCCCCGGGGCTCAATGTGTTCCGACAAATGGATAACAGTAAGAGCATCAAACGTGCAAAATACCTACTAACTGATAGCTAAACACAAATTCAAGAGCAAACTTCAACTTCCTCTAACAGTTAGCCATCCAGTTGGTTTTTTGCTTTTAATTTGTTTACAACCAACTGAGAAGTAGAATTGTGAGTAATATTCGACGAATGCTGGGAAGCGGATGTCTTAGCAATAGAAAAATAATTACAAAGAACAAAATAACTGAAGTGGATGAAGATTGCAGCTGATAACCACATCCTTTACAAACAAAAAACTTCTGCAATCAAATTTCGTGACTTCGAACACGATGAACACAAACGAACTCAGTGTGCCTATTTATCTCCAATGCACTTAATTGCGTGCTCCATAAATACAGTAGCGAGTAAGAATTAACGATCATAGAACTTGAGAACATGTGCCGCGGATTATCTGCGTTAGAAACAACTAATAAACAGCAAATCGAATGTCCAAACGAAAACTAAAAGACGCGCTTTTTTTTATTGCAGTCTAATTCCATAGACCCAACAGTAGCGAGTGGCAGCAAAAGTAAGTTTCCTTGTGAGCGAAAGCGCGCAGCAGCCGATCATTCTGGCGCACAAACTACAAAAGGCGGGGCATGTGGGCGGGAAAAGATCGTTCGTAATGTAACGGCGATTCGCTTTTCTATTGAGAACATTCGGACAGACCATCTTCCTCTTGATCAACAACAACACGAATCAATTCAGTCGGGTACTTATTCACGGATCTAAACTCTCGGACATCTTCATTTCTTTACTCAGATGGTTTTCCTCGATAGCCATTTGGAATTCGTCCAATAGGATTTGCGGTCTTTTCTTAAAGTTGTTGTACTATAAGCTCGTTTTCTGTCTATAATCCACAACCATTCCAGTCTCACCGATAATTTAAACGTGCAGACTTCTAAATCATCTAATAATCGAGTTTATCATGACAACGAGAATAAACAACATAAAAATATTCATGGCAGGAGATTGAGTCAGAATCTCAAGGCGCATTCGGAATACCCGCGTTCTTTAGCTTTATAGTCTGTGAAAACAAAGTGAGTGATTAGTTGAGTAGACTGTCGAGTCTTCTCAGCACTCGTAAAGATAAATGGAATCATAAGCGATCAAATCAGATGCTATTGCTTCTCCAAAGGTTTCTGTAGATTTTGCATCTGAAACTGCTGATTTCATGTCGACAACTGTATTCGATTACCGGTACTCGTGCACCGTTCATCTCCTGATTCGACGGCGATTAGGTTCCTTGATTGTCACGCCGCAAACGAGCAATAACAGAGAAGAGCATACAACCCAGTAGAATAGAAACCACGAGGAGGCTGTTCGCTTCGGATGTAAACAAAATTTGTGATTTCATGCGATCATGTTTACAATTGAATGCCACTGCTTCTTGTTGAATCCATGACATAATAAAGTCTGTTGTACGCACACATTCAACTGAACAAGGATTATGAATTGTGGTCATTCAGCTTGTTGATATTCTAAATAAGAACCGAGCAACCGTTCATTGTATTTGTAATAAGAGACCAACATGATTGTTAAGCTCTAGGTTTCTGCTTGTAACATGTTCGATCAGTGCTTTATCTCTACTTAAGCATTGAAGTTAGCCATCACATATCTTTAATGTGTAGCCAAACATTTTCCAATTATCATTATTGTCGCTCAAACAATATTCCAGCAAACGTTTTGTGTCGAATGGTGCATCAAAATGAACGTCCAGATTACTTGTGTATCAAGATTGCTTTGGATACTAATGACTGAGTTTGTGTGCTCATCAAGTAGTGTTTATCTCTTAACAGAAATTCGAACCGTTCCTTGACTCTTTTACAGTTTAGTTGTCTAAAACCAAATGTGTAGTTTCCAATCAAAATCTGAAGGTTTTGTGCTGTGAAATAGAAACATAATGCAAGGGAAAGCCTGCAAAGAAACGAATTCGATTGCGGACTTGGATTCTAGCATAGAGATGACTTTGTAGGCACCAATGGATGATGATTCCATAACATTGAAGCTCATGGACATAAGTTGTTGCTCAGTGGTTTTAAAGTCATTTTGCAATTTTTATAGGAGTTTCTTTTGATTTCATTTGTAGATGGTCTCGAAAACGTTTGAACAATTATGGTCAGAATAGATTGTACCAATGAGAGTGTCGATAATTAGAGCTTTAAGAGTTGCGGTTGAGTTCGAGCATCCGTAATAATCGAATTATGTAATCAGCTATTTCTTCGTATGTTCAAGTAATCTCTCGGCTTTATACAAGTTTATTGCGTACTTGAAAGAAACACTTTTGAAGCAATTTCAATCTACAAAAGACTGTTTTTGACTTAGTTATCTCAGTGTAAGAAGCTGTTACAATTATGTTTGCGAGAATGTCTGTCAGTAGACCGTAAATAAAAAGCTTTACAAGTAGGAGATGAAGTACGCTAATCGTTTTCATCTTCAGTCCATTCATGATCCGATTCATCTTCAGTCGATTCATCATCCGATTTGTCATCATCATCCCATTTAAGTGAATCCATGTCGATTATGAATCGTAAAGTAGCGTCGAAATTTGGTTGTATTCGCTGTAGTTCCACCTCACAATATTGCTTAATAAGCACATAATTTGTACTGTCTTTGGGTTCTGGGATGCTGTGCTCAGCAGAACACAGCGTATTGAACTTTGTAGCGGTGAGTATCTCCCAGCCGAAATGCTCTACGACCTAGAAACGAACTTGAATCGGCCCCCACAAACAATTCTACTTTTCTTGTCTTCGGTATGTGTTTTCTGAACTCGTAGATAAGTGTCGTACGAGGAATCGATACATTCGCCTCTTGCAGCTTGTCAATTTTCTTGCATTCTTCTCTTATCCAAACAAGCAGCTTTTTTAAAGTAAACTGAAATCTTATTAACCTTATTGTACTCAAGAAGATAACCCACTCGCTCATGTGTGTAACGCTTAACTTTAAAAAAACTCGTCAATTCCACCAAATCGGGGAAAAACGGCATCATTTTAGTTATTTTCGAGATGAGATCATGATTTTCGCCCAAATTCAACCAAACAAAATTCAGCTTCTCAACAGTAGGAGATGTAGGAAAATCACAAAAGAAGTCGTCGTCAATGGTCGCTGAAAGCTTTTGAGTACTTTTGCGTCAAGAATCTTACCGTCGAATCGTGGAGAGTATTCGCAAAAGTTTGCGGCTCGAATCCTTTTAAATTGGTGCAGGGCAATCACTTACTTGAATTCATCTAAGCAAAATGTAAGTTGAACCATTGAGAAACTTACCAAGGTTGTCGAAAAAAACAACAACAACAATCGATGAAAACGAATTCAGGCATATACCATAAAAAGATCAATGTCTTCGCATGACAAGTAAGATAGTACAACTGCTTTTGTATTTGCCTGATTATACCACCATGGTATATTCCGTTATCCCTATCGTCAAAAAGATCCAGTGAAATATGTCCTGAAATGAAGTTAAATTGAAATAAAACGTCAAAAGCGAACCTGTGAAAATTCTGCTAACAGCCGAGAACTCTTCCGCTTATTTGTGTTTGTATTTGAACAGATTTGCGTACTGTACATTCAGTACTCGATTCCAAGTTCGTATCTCTTCCAAGGTTAACTTGAAGGGTGTTGCACAGTGTCGAAATTCTACTTTGTAAATTGTTGTTGATACAGAGAATTTGTTGTCATCGCTACAGTAATCGACGATTGCAAACTGGTAGTCTCGGTATAACTGAGAAGCACGAAGAAACTCTCGTGAGATCAACTAAAGACTATTGGTTAGAAACACACGCTGTAATTGAAAAACTGACCAAGTATTTGAGAAACTCCAAAGCTGACATCTTATTATTTCGTGGATGATTTACACACATATTCGATCCGATGCATAAGCAAAATTGCTTTCGAGTAGGTACTTAGTTGCGGTCTGCACATTTTGGTTGAATGACCAACTGACCAGTGCGGAGATATTGGTCACGAGTTTCAGGATGTGCTTGTGGGCAAGTTGTCAAAAGTTACTTGACATCACATTTATTATGGGCTTCTAAATACTTCCAGTAGTTATTTGTATCCTGCGATCTAAATGAAACCGGTTTCCAAACATATAATTGGAAAGCCAACAGTTTTCTTTGCAGTAAAATTAACACAACATTATGATGAGTAATCGACAACAACGAAGAGAATCGCCGTTGAGCGACAAAGTTCTTGGAGATCCACGTCTTCGGTCTTACTTCGCATCGTCCATTGATTGGGATGCACCGTTCGTGGCCTTTTAAAGGATTACTAATGTTAACAGTTATCATGTGAAGTCAACTAAGTGATCAATTGGTTTATTACTATTTAGCAATACTAAATCGAACATAAATGCACATTTCAATCTACTGATACAAATCCCATGGCTTCCATCCCGTTTGCTTCGGGCCAAACAAAGTCAAATAGCAGCCTTGACGACCGCTTGTCTTCATTGCATCCAATCGCTCAAGAATCGCATGGTCGAACTCGTGAAGTTCGTCACGCGGAAGCTCTCTAATTTGTTCACTGTAACTAGTGATTAGCAAAAAGTAGTGATTCAGTTGGTGTTATTGTGTGAGCCACTGAGCTGCTGCAGTCTTATTTGGGCAGGGTGTTGTCTCGAGTTTGGATTCGTCTTTGGGTTTCAAGTATCATACCACTTGTTTCTTTGAATGTAAATGTGAATGCATCGGCATCGCCATTGCAAACTTTCGAGTTTTGTTTAATTGACCGTGTACCTAACAAAGAGCGGAATCGCTGGTCGCGCATGGCCAAGTGGAAATCCCTTTTGAGTTCACCTCTTCTTGTCGTATCTACACTTTGATAGTTAACAGTCCTCTGTCTGCGTGAGAAATAACTTGCATGTTTTAACTCTTGCCACTCATTCTTAATGCAGCAGTCATTTCGAGTCGGCAATCTTCAACGGATCTGTGCAGCGGTGTTTGTTCACAGGAAGCGAAGCTTCTGTTGGTATTCATGGGCATTTGAGTTTTTTACGAGTTCCGGACCGCATTACCCCAAATCAATCTAAGACAATTGCAAAGTATTGCGTCGGGAAGCGAGGATTTGCGGACGAGAAGTATCGGACGGAATAGAATCAAATTCACGGTGACTTTTGACGTCTCAATACGAAGAGTCCAAATATCCAATTGCTAGGTTAGCTTTTCGAATGTAGTCGAGAATGCTGAAAGTGATAACTTTATCCTGAAGATATTCAGGGTTGTCAAGTTCTTCCACAAATATCATTGGGAGAAGTGGATTGCACTGATTGAACGGTGGGTGAAGTTCAACGAAACGTTCTCGAAGAACGTCTTTGACATGCAGTTGGTTGCAACTGGTTTGATTCACGGAATTCAATTCAAAACTAACTGGAAATGAATACTTGAATGCGAATGTGAAAGTCGATTGCAACGTAACTCTGAATGGCACAGAAGCCAATTAACAGACAGATAAACGGTGCAAATGTGCTCATAGCTCGTGGAGATGTTTGGATGACGATTGAGCCGGTGGTCGCTGTAACTGCAGAGTCGCTTTCGTCCAAATCGTTCAGCTCGTCGTCCAAGTCACTATCCTCTTCGTCGTTATCAAGTCCCGTATTTAAAGCTGCCTAAACCATAGACATCTATAGCAATCCGATTGTAAAAACACACCTGAAGACTTTCAACTCGACGATTCGAAAGCAACAAATCGGAGCGCAAAGACTCGCAAGTTTCAGTTGTTTCTTCCAGTAAGTCACGCTGAAAATAAAAAATTGAACTGATCCAACGGTTTGTCCGTTTACCGTCTTCTTAAACTTGTAATCCATTTCGTCGTAACGTTTCTTTGTGTCCTGAAGTTTCTCTTGCTCCGCGAGAATCGCAAGTTTTTGACGTTTGACTTCGTCCTCGTGTTTGTTCACCAATCGTTGAAAATCGTTCAATCGATCTTCCAACCGATCAACCTCGTCCTGAAGTCGATTGACATTGGCCTCGTACTTCTGCTTCTCGCAGCGTTCGTATTCCACACGTGACTGCAGTTCACGGACTTTCGACTCCAACAATGTGATCTTGTGCGCTTCAACGTAGTGGGAATGAAAATGAGAGTTTTTGGATTCTAATTCGCCTAATTGCAACGCCAATCGCTGTTTTTCGCTCTCCAATTCGGCAATCGTTACGGCTTGTCTTTGAATTGTCAGGTTGTTGGTCTCGGTTTGAAGCAAATGATTATTGTAGTCGCGTAGGGCGTTGTTCAGTTGCTCTTCGATGTCTCGTGCGTTGTTCATGGCATCGGATTTTTCTTGCAATAAAGCTGAGACCCTTTTCTCCAAAGCTGCTTTTCCCGATCGAACGGTTTCAATCTAAAGACGATGAGTATTTGTGGTCATAATTTCAACAAACCTCAACATTCTTCTCCGCTAATTCGCTTTCAAGAGTCGATCTCGATCCAATGGCACTCAACTTCTCTTCTTCCGCTGTTTCCAATTGTCGTTGAAGACGACGCAACATCGGAGTTTTGTCGCTTTTTTTGTCTTTCTATTGACAACAAGTTCTGTGCATCTTTGAGCAGAGCCAACGTCTTACGATACTCACGTTTGTAGTCGTGAGTACTCGACTCGAAACTGTTCTGACTTTGAGTCTCGAACTGTCGACTACGTTGTTCGAACGAACGTAGTTGACTTTGCAGATTGGCAACAGTTTCGTTCAAATCCGTTACTTGTTCTTCGTATGTTCGAATTCGGCGTTGATGTTGTGAACGAATTTCGTCCAAATCGTCTAAAGAAAAGTTCATTACGCAACTAATTAAACTCCATGGAAAATCAGCGCTCTTAACGTAAACTATAATTAACCCAAATGCTAGTTCTCACTCATACTCTACAGTAAGCAGACGAGTAGGTTTGGCTTCAGATGTCAACAACATTTTGGCGTTGTTTTTGGAACATTAAAAGCAGATCATCGCAGTTTCGGTCGCAAGACCGAGTAGGATCGTGAACCTACCTTGTTCTCGGCGTTGTAGATTTTGTTTCAAAGAACGGATCTCCGCTTCCAATTGGACTCGTGCTTCGGCCTCCCGTTCCAAGCTAACGGTCAACGACTGAGAAGTTCGGCAGCGACTTGAGCGTTTTGTACGCGAAAAAACGATGCACGTGAAGCAACGTTGTTCGTTGCTCCGGAGTGAAGAAGATGCAAAATACTTCCAAGAATGTTGACTATTCCCTTGATTTGTATTTCAGTAATCTTCAAATGTCGAATTGGACTCTTTTTCGTTTCTTTGGATCTCACTTCGAATCGCGTGTGAGTTAAAGTATCTCAATTTGCATCCTATAATGTTTACTCATTAGTCGAGGGTTTTAGTGGTTGAAATTGCACTGATCAGTGCAAATTCGGCTGCTTTCAACGAGTTGACCCTGAACGAACAGATGCGAACCGCAGATCAGTCACAGCAAAAGAGCAAACGCTAAGTAGGAAATCAAGTGATTTTAAGTCGATTGAAAGCGTTTTTTTTTTGTTCATATTTCAACTTCAACAATCGTTTTTCATTTAATCAGACGGAGTGCTGTTCGGTTATAAAGTTGGAATCTGTTAAGAAGGGATAGTTGTCAAAGAAATCGAGTCAAATGTGTTACTGGAGTTGGGCGGCAGTGTAAATGCACTGGAAACAGTAACATTGCTCACAGTGGGAGCAGCGAATAAACCCAATTCGATTGCAACTCCGAATTGAACGTTCAACCATTGAATACCCCGATTGGTTTACATGAATGTTGAAGTGAACTGAAAGTGCAAAAAGTTGCAAGTTAAATCTGAGAAGCACAAGAAAGCGGATGGGCGGATTCGTTCTACCGACCTCTGTTTCAATTGAACTGGCCGCACTGGGACATGAACCCGTTGCATTTGCAGCGATCAGTACAATCCTAACCATTAACTACTCGATTTATTGCCCGAACAGTAGGACGTGCTTTTTGACTCGTCATTCAAACAACGTCCAAAACACGCATTTTGCGTGACCCGTAGCTTGACGCACAGTGCTCCGCAGCAAAAACTAATTAGACCATCAGAATCCTCTCAACAAGATGAGTTTCATGATATACAGTACGCGAGAAGCCCCACCGTTGCTGAAGTGAGTTTCCTTGTTAGACGCGCGCCAAAACTCTTTGACTAATCACTTGATGAAACAGAAAGTGTCGTCCGATTCAATGGTCTTAATTTAATTCCGAGTTTATATCCGATCAAAATCTTTAGACACACAAATTTCGTAAGTTCAAAAATGGCGTCGATTCGGTCTCGAGTTGGAAACGGAAGGAATGGAAGAGTGGAATTGCGAAGACACTACCGGGTTTGATTAGACCTCGTGGCTTAAAAATCAATTTGTGACTACAATAACCTACGTTTTCTATTACAAGAACAAACAGAATGGATTTTACAAGAGAGATCCGCATATGATTAAACTCGTGCTTCGGAGTCCCGTTCCAAGCGAACGGTCATCGATTGAGAAGTTCGGCACTCGGCGTTCGAAAGTGCTTTTGTTTCTTCCAGTCGATTGCCAATACGTTTCTTTTCGGATTGTAGTTCGGCCATCGATTCTTCCAGACGTTTGATCTTCTCGCGCATTTCTCCTTCAGTTTCTGCAAAAAATTGATTAGAAACTTGAATTGTCGTTTTTGGTTTTGTTTCATTTGGGACTCTATCAGGTTTCTAGTAATCCAAAGACCATTCTGCGTTTACTCATTTCTGTTCGAATGCACAGAGAAATTCTCAGGCTAATCACCAGGTTGTTTGCACTCTTGACGTGAACAATTAGCCCCAATGTTGGTTATCATTGCTACTTTACATTAAAACAGATAACTTTGTTTTGGATGCCAAAAATGGCATTTCAATGTTGTTATGTTGAAAACGCACCTTTTTTAGAAATCGCAGAATCGAGCGGCGAAATTGGAACCGAAGAAGGTGGCAAGAAAGAGGCGTCGTCGTGATGCAAACTCCTAAGTCGTGCAAAAAACTCCTCATCATAACGTGCTCGTTTCAACGATGGCTCCATAATGAAGGGTGGGGTTGATGGTTCCCCTGCTGTTGTTGAAGGCGGTGAGAGTGTGGCGTCAAAGGAGCTTCGAGCAGTTCCCGATTCGTTGCGTCTATTTCCATCGGTTCTCTGTTGTATGGATGCAACTTCAATAACACGTTTTGCGGTTTCGTCGATCAGCTTCGTCGTTGAGTACTTGAGCATAAACATTTGAATGTTTGTCTCGTAGATGACGACCAGCAACGGTTGTTGATGGCGGCCACGTGTATGTGGCTGTGCAGCCGGGAACTTGGCATCGGTACACGGATTTGTCTCGTTGAACCTCGAAATGCCTCCAAATTGAGTGGCGCCCGTGAAAAGGAGCAGTTTTGTTCGTTCTTGCTGCTCCAACGGCGGGAATTCCGCTTGGTATGTTAAAGTTTGATGATGCAGCCAACTGAAGAAGAATGCGACTCAATTCATTAGGGCCGAACATATTAACGATCTACAGTAAACCCTGGGGTAGTGAGAAAGATGGAAGTGTGAAGTCAAGTATCTAAAACGTATAAAATTGAACAGACGATACGCAACTCTCGACAAACAACAAAAAACGCATCTTTGTTAAACACACAATTGAGATTTATGAAACTTGACGGACAATACGGGCAGCGGTTTTTTGGTGTCCGTGAAATTAACGCCAAATGTTCGATTGACCGACTAGTCACAATCGACGTCGGCAACGATCGAAAGATGTTCAGTTGAAATGAAGATGTCAAAAGAAGTGGTCATCTATGACAAACAAGCGGATAATCACGTGTTACAGAAGCAGTGGGTGGCATTCAAATAGTCGACAGGAAAGTTTTAAACGAACTCACAAGGAAAGGTTGCGACTTGTCCGAGCCCGATTCGAGTGAACTCGGTATCAATCGATGCGTCTGAGTGTGCTGATCACTAAATGGTAGGTCATTTTTCGCCGGATTCAGAATCCGAAAAGTTATAAGCAAAACAAAATCTAGAATAGTTACCGTAGCCGGAGTTGAATTTTCGCCGCTCACGGCCGCCCGCTTCACTAACACTCGGCTATCGCTGCTCACGCTCTCGAATACGAAACGCGCGCTTATATCGCCAAGAAAACATTGATGCTCCATATGTCGCTTCTGAAGCATGACAACAAAAAAAACGGAGTTCAGATTCGGATTCTCCATAGTCGAGAACCTCTAAAACCGTAAAAAAAAGCAAAAATTTTGGATTTTGTTTTGCTTATAACTTTTCGGATTCTGAATCCGGCGAAAAATGACCTACCATTTAGTGATCAGCACACTCAGACGCATCGATTGATACCGAGTTCACTCGAATCGGGCTCGGACAAGCCGCAACCTTTCCTTGTAAGATCTTGGAAGTTCCTTTTGATTAAGTGGTCGGTTGAATAGATTTAGATTACCATGCACTGCGACATCATCTAATTTCCCTATTAGGATTTGTTCCGATCGGCCAAAATAGTTGGAATGAGAAAGTCGGACGTTAAACTTTGGATTTTGATTAGCGAGTTAAGATGAGAAGATCCACAGAATTGCAAAGTAAAAATAGATGAGTGGGTTATTAAAATGGAGCACGGAAATTAAATTCGAGCAGCTGATTACTTTCGTAACAATCAGTAAAGAAGAAAACTGTCACATTAGTTCAAACAGAAAGATAAACCCCGTAGCAAACTTCCCCGTTTTTAAACACGTGAAAATTCAAACCCCACTGGTAATGGGTGTAAACATTAATTGTGAATGAAGATTTGAGGGTATCATTAGGCGGATCAAGGGCTCGAGGGTATTGTCAAATAATACCAATCAGAGATTGCGTCCGCGCAACGAGCGAACAACATGACTGCTTTGTTTATACCACGCAATTGCGTGTAATGACTGTAAAATGATATGAGCAGAGGGGAAATTTGTTGCGTTAAGTCTTGATAACAATCAGTTACCCACGCTGGTCAATTCAAATTGGTTCAAAAACCAAACAAATCAAAATATTCAACTTGTCTTTTCGCCCTCGGACACGGTCAGTTTTCTCGGAATCCACTTCCTTTATGTCAATTCGATTAGAAATTTTCTCGACAAATGAGCTATGCAAACTTGAAAACATTGCAATTGAGTTCTTTTGCTAAGCCGGTAATAAACATAACCCAGAAAACTCTGACACTACCGAGTTTGATTAGACCTCCTGGCTTAAAATCAATTTGTGACTACAATAACCTACGTTTTTTATTACAAGAACAAACAGAATGGATTTTACAAGAGAGATCCGCATTTTATTTAGACTCGTGTCAGTTATTAAACAGTTAAATCGTTGAATGGCCCGTTTTCGCTCTCTTGTGTGGTGCTCATAGCTTGTGGAGATGTTTGGATGACGATTGAGCCGGTGGTCGCTGTAACTGCAGAGTCGCTTTCGTCCAAATCGTTCAGCTCGTCGTCCAAGTCACTATCCTCTTCGTCGTTATCAAGTCCCGTATTTAAAGCTGCCTAAACCATAGACATCTATAGCAATCCGATTGTAAAAACACACCTGAAGACTTTCAACTCGACGATTCGAAAGCAACAAATCGGAGCGCAAAGACTCGCAAGTTTCAGTTGTTTTTCTTCCAGTAAGTCACGCTGAAAATAAAAAATTGAACTGATCCAACGGTTTGTCCGTTTACCGTCTTCTTAAACTTGTAATCCATTTCGTCGTAACGTTTTCTTTGTGTCCTGAAGTTTCTCTTGCTCCGCGAGAATCGCAAGTTTTTGACGTTTGACTTCGTCCTCGTGTTTGTTCACCAATCGTTGAAAATCGTTCAATCGATCTTCCAACCGATCAACCTCGTCCTGAAGTCGATTGACATTGGCCTCGTACTTCTGCTTCTCGCAGCGTTCGTATTCCACACGTGACTGCAGTTCACGGACTTTCGACTCCAACAATGTGATCTTGTGCGCTTCAACGTAGTGGGAATGAAAATGAGAGTTTTTGGATTCTAATTCGCCTAATTGCAACGCCAATCGCTGTTTTTCGCTCTCCAATTCGGCAATCGTTACGGCTTGTCTTTGAATTGTCAGGTTGTTGGTCTCGGTTTGAAGCAAATGATTATTGTAGTCGCGTAGGGCGTTGTTCAGTTGCTCTTCGATGTCTCGTGCGTTGTTCATGGCATCGGATTTTTCTTGCAATAAAGCTGAGACCCTTTTCTCCAAAGCTGCTTTTCCCGATCGAACGGTTTCAATCTAAAGACGATGAGTATTTGTGGTCATAATTTCAACAAACCTCAACATTCTTCTCCGCTAATTCGCTTTCAAGAGTCGATCTCGATCCAATGGCACTCAACTTCTCTTCTTCCGCTGTTTCCAATTGTCGTTGAAGACGACGCAACATCGGAGTTTTGTCGCTTTTTTGTCTTTCTATTGACAACAAGTTCTGTGCATCTTTGAGCAGAGCCAACGTCTTACGATACTCACGTTTGTAGTCGTGAGTACTCGACTCGAAACTGTTCTGACTTTGAGTCTCGAACTGTCGACTACGTTGTTCGAACGAACGTAGTTGACTTTGCAGATTGGCAACAGTTTCGTTCAAATCCGTTACTTGTTCTTCGTATGTTCGAATTCGGCGTTGATGTTGTGAACGAATTTCGTCCAAATCGTCTAAAGAAAAGTTCATTACGCAACTAATTAAACTCCATGGAAAATCAGCGCTCTTAACGTAAACTATAATTAACCCAAATGCTAGTTCTCACTCATACTCTACAGTAAGCAGACGAGTAGGTTTGGCTTCAGATGTCAACAACATTTTGGCGTTGTTTTTGGAACATTAAAAGCAGATCATCGCAGTTTCGGTCGCAAGACCGAGTAGGATCGTGAACCTACCTTGTTCTCGGCGTTGTAGATTTTGTTTCAAAGAACGGATCTCCGCTTCCAATTGGACTCGTGCTTCGGCCTCCCGTTCCAAGCTAACGGTCAACGACTGAGAAGTTCGGCAGCGACTTGAGCGTTTTGTACGCGAAAAAACGATGCACGTGAAGCAACGTTGTTCGTTGCTCCGGAGTGAAGAAGATGCAAAATACTTCCAAGAATGTTGACTATTCCCTTGATTTGTATTTCAGTAATCTTCAAATGTCGAATTGGACTCTTTTTCGTTTCTTTGGATCTCACTTCGAATCGCGTGTGAGTTAAGTATCTCAATTTGCATCCTATAATGTTTACTCATTAGTCGAGGGTTTTAGTGGTTGAAATTGCACTGATCAGTGCAAATTCGGCTGCTTCAACGAGTTGACCCTGAACGAACAGATGCGAACCGCAGATCAGTCACAGCAAAAGAGCAAACGCTAAGTAGGAAATCAAGTGATTTTAAGTCGATTGAAAGCGTTTTTTGTTCATATTTCAACTTCAACAATCGTTTCATTTAATCAGACGGAGTGCTGTTCGGTTATAAAGTTGGAATCTGTTAAGAAGGGATAGTTGTCAAAGAAATCGAGTCAAATGTGTTACTGGAGTTGGGCGGCAGTGTAAATGCACTGGAAACAGTAACATTGCTCACAGTGGGAGCAGCGAATAAACCCAATTCGATTGCAACTCCGAATTGAACGTTCAACCATTGAATACCCCGATTGGTTTACATGAATGTTGAAGTGAACTGAAAGTGCAAAAAGTTGCAAGTTAAATCTGAGAAGCACAAGAAAGCGGATGGGCGGATTCGTTCTACCGACCTCTGTTTCAATTGAACTGGCCGCACTGGGACATGAACCCGTTGCATTTGCAGCGATCAGTACAATCCTAACCATTAACTACTCGATTTATTGCCCGAACAGTAGGACGTGCTTTTTGACTCGTCATTCAAACAACGTCCAAAACACGCATTTTGCGTGACCCGTAGCTTGACGCACAGTGCTCCGCAGCACAAAAAACTAATTAGACCATCAGAATCCTCTCAACAAGATGAGTTTCATGATATACAGTACGCGAGAAGCCCCACCGTTGCTGAAGTGAGTTTCCTTGTTAGACGCGCGCCAAAACTCTTTGACTAATCACTTGATGAAACAGAAAGTGTCGTCCGATTCAATGGTCTTAATTTAATTCCGAGTTTATATCCGATCAAAATCTTTAGACACACAAATTTCGTAAGTTCAAAAATGGCGTCGATTCGGTCTCGAGTTGGAAACGGAAGGAATGGAAGAGTGGAATTGCGAAGACACTACCGGGTTTGATTAGACCTCGTGGCTTAAAAATCAATTTGTGACTACAATAACCTACGTTTTCTATTACAAGAACAAACAGAATGGATTTTACAAGAGAGATCCGCATATGATTAAACTCGTGCTTCGGAGTCCCGTTCCAAGCGAACGGTCATCGATTGAGAAGTTCGGCACTCGGCGTTCGAAAGTGCTTTTGTTTCTTCCAGTCGATTGCCAATACGTTTCTTTTCGGATTGTAGTTCGGCCATCGATTCTTCCAGACGTTTGATCTTCTCGCGCATTTCTCCTTCAGTTTCTGCAAAAAATTGATTAGAAACTTGAATTGTCGTTTTTGGTTTTGTTTCATTTGGGACTCTATCAGGTTTCTAGTAATCCAAAGACCATTTTGCGTTTACTCATTTCTGTTCGAATGCACAGAGAAGTTCTCAGGCTAGTCACCACCAGATTGTTTGGATTCTCTTATTCAATAACCACTTTTGACTTCGTAATCCGCTTAGCCGTTTCATAGCTCGCAACGACTGTTACATTTCTAACATTCCGTATTGGTGGTCTGTTAATCTCACTTTTACAGTATTTGGAAAGTCTCCGATAGCACAAAAACTTTAGCCGGAAGTCTTCGCTTCGTAGTGGCAGACTTCGATCAC